>CM065716.1:105437145-105439645 GCA_033310375.1 Conus canariensis
TGGACATTTTACCATTTACCTGTCAAGAGACCATTGCCCGCAGCTATTAAGCTCATTATCACTTTGTCGAAATCTGAAGAAGTTATCTCTCTGCCAGTTATTTGTAATTAAATACAAGTATCTTTCTTGCAATATGTTTTGAAAAGAGTAACACCTTTTGCATGTGTCATTATTTTCTAATGCTGAATGCCAGTTTGGCATATTACATAAAAGGAGTCTGTCTATACATTCATCAACAATACCATTTTCCATTCCAACTTCTTTAAAACATCCACACTTTACCAAACCCATTTTTACATAACACGTTCTGCACATTAGTTTCTCTTTAACAGAGAGAGAGAGAGAGAGAGAGAGAGAGAGAGAGAGAGAGAGAGACAGAGACAGAGACAGAGACAGAGACAGTCAGAGAGACAGACAGAGAGAGAGACAGAGAGAGAGAAAATAATAGATAAACATGAATATGATAGAAACGAGAGAGAGAGAGAGAGAGAGAGAGAGAGAGAGAGAGGAGAGAGAGAGAGAGAGAGAGAGAGAGAGAATAATAGATAAACATGAATGTAATAGAGGCAGCCATCTACTTACTGGACCTATGATAGCCATTGTAGCCTGAAAATAAAACCCACTGACTAAACATGGGCTGAAGACGAGTTTACGAAGCAAAATTGCTCGCCTTTTCGCAATAACAATTCTTTTTGTAGCTATAATGTGCAGCTAGATATATAATTCTGCAAATATGTGTTACATCTTCACAATTAGAAATGCTTTAATAGGTCCTATGACTCAATGGTATTGATGAAATTATTGTAAACGCATATCTCTCAGACATCCCCCACATCTACACCCCATCCTGTCAGCTTCGTTCCTCTGCCGACAGTCGCCTCTTGCGCATTCCTTCTGTCAGAACAAAATCTTTTGGTCAACGTTCTCTCTCCTTCCAAGGACCAACTGTCTGGAATACACTTCCCATCAGTGTCAGACACCTACCTTCACCCTCTTCTTTCAAATCTACCTTGAAACCAAACTTCTTTCAACAGTCGTAATCCTCCACCGCCCCCCCCCCTCCCCACTTCCCAATCCACCTTCCGAGTGCTTGAGTGCTTGGTGGTTGTGTTACTTGTGAGTGCAGGCTGTGTTGATGTGACTGCGTGTGTGCGTGCATGCGTGTGTCTGTGAATGTGGGTGTGTGGTCATGCGTGAGCATGCGTGCGCGCGCGCTCCCGCGCGCGAGTGTTTGTGCATGCGTATGCGTGTGTGTGTGTGTGTGTGTGGGGGGGGGGGGGGTGCGTGTGTGTGCAGGCTTTCGTAAATTATGTTTGTACATTAATGCGGTGTGTTTGCACTATGTTCCTTGCTGTTGCTTTTGAGTGAGGTAGGTTCCTGTCTTGTGTTTGGCTCGTCGTGTCTTATCGTACGTGTTGGTTATGTAAAGCGCTTATAGCCCTAATTTTTAGAGAATAGCCGCTATATGAATTAACATTATTATTATCATTATTATTATTATTATATTGTTATTATTATTACTATTATTATTATCATAATTATTATCGTTCATTTGTAAGTTTGATTCATACAACCAGACGAAATTATGAAGTCATCAACCACAACTTCCTCATCATCGTGAGAGAAAAAAACAACTCTGTAAGTCTACTTCCTAACCAGGCTTTCCATAACATCGGCCCTACAACACCCCCCTCCCTCCCCCTACCTCCGAAGTTCTTGATCAATACCACCAAGTCAGCAGCCAACAAAGCAAGCCTCGTCACAACGATGGGTGAAATATCACTAAAAGTCTCACTTTCCAAAAGTGTAGGTTCAAGACCTCACTACCTTGCCACCAGACAACTTCAGCAAACTAGTTAAAGAGACTCTCTCTCGACTGCAGCATAGGAACTTTGTGGCCTCAATTTAAAGTTTTCCACTTGGTATCCACTTGGAAGTAACTACCTGTCGATCTATACAGATGCCGTTTTTTGATCTTTCTTTTTTTGTTTTATCGATCCAAGTCCCTGGCGAACTTGTATTTAAAATAATAGTCTGGAATAGCAGACTGCAGACCGAATACCTGCCTGGAATGATACAACGTTCTGAACCAGAAGGCAGAAGATGATTGGTCTTGCAGCTGAATTTCTCTTTGAAAACCACTCTTCAGGTCGCGTCTGTTCTTAAACGCCGTCTGTTCGAAGCCAGTGGTGGCGGAATCACAGGACACGGACAGACCGGAGCGTACTTGCTATTGAAACGGTTAACATAATCACGTGCGTGTGACGGTTTCTCCAACATTACAACATCTCCTTCACAAGTGGCCAACACCGTTTTTGAATGCTTAGCCAGAATGTGTGGCCTCACAAAGAACAGACTCTAACCGAAAGGTACAAAAGGGCGAGAGACTTTGTCATACACTCAGACCACGTGTGTGTGTGTGTGTGTGTGTGTGTGTGTGTGTGTGTGTGTGTGTGTGTGTGTGTGTGTGCGTGCGCTCGCGCGCGGGTGTGTGTGTATG
>CM065716.1:105447145-105449645 GCA_033310375.1 Conus canariensis
TGCCACTCCTGCTCCAGCAACTGAAACAGCTGGTCCACGGTGTCTGCTGGAGGGTTGTGGGCCCGCACTCGCCTCCCCAGCACGTCCCACAGATGCTCTATGGGGTTCAAATCTGGTGACCTGGCAGGCCAGTCCATTCTTGTCACCTGCTGCCCTTGTAGGAACTGATTCACGATGGCGGCGCGGTGGCACGGCGCGTTGTCGTCCTGGAACTGGGCGCCCTGGCCAACTGCCCTCAGGGCGGGCATCACAAGGGGGCGGATGATGGTGTCGCGGTAGGTGGCACCGGTCAGGCGGCCTTCAACACGGTGTAGGGGGGTCCTGTGACGTAGGCTGAACCCACCCCACACCATCACGGACCCACCTCCATAGCGGTCATGCTCCCTGACGGCAGCGTCAACGTAGCGTTCTCCAGGACGTCGCCAGACGCGAACCCGCCCGTCGTTGAACCTGAGGGTGAACCTTGACTCGTCTGTGAAGAGTACTGTTGCCCATTCAGCTCTTATCCACCTTCTATGACATGCTGCCCAGGCCCGACGATGAGCTCGATGCGCTGGGGTCAGTATTGATCTCACTGCTGGGGACCATGACCTCAAGTTGGCGTCGTGGAGCCGGTTCCGAACTGTCTGGGTACTGACGTTGACGTTGCTGGCTTGTCGTAGCTGGTCTCGGAGTACTGTGGCACTGGCTGAACGGTCTCTCAGACAAGCGATAACAATGAACCGATCCTGCTGTCTGGAGGTGCTTCTCGTCCGTCCACGTCCCTGCTGTTCTTCAACACTTCCAGTGTTAAGCCAACGGTCTCTGAGCCTCAGAATGACTGGGTGACTCACTCCAAGCCGTCGACCAATCTCCCTCAAGCCAATACCTTCTTGGTACCATGCTATCGCTCTTCCTCTGTCGGTGTTGCTTAGTCGTTGTCTCGCAGGCATGGTTAAATCTTCCTAAATTTCGCGACTTTTTATACCCGTCAAATGTGCTAACTGATTGCAATTCTGCTCAGAAAAGACCTTGCTTTCACGTGCATCACATTTGTTTTTCTTGCTGTGTCTGTGTCAAAATCTGGGAGCGACACAAGTTCGATAATTTCTCGGGATTTTTTTGCCTCAGATGCGACGCGGTAGATAACTGCTGACCGACTTTAACATAACAAAAATGCACGAGGAGTAGTATTTGAGAACCGGTAAGCTTATCCAGCAGAGTTTATTCAATTATCAATATTAATTGGTTTATCAGAGCTTTTTAAAAATTGCATACAAAAATTAGGGGTGGTACTTCAATTGTTTTTAGTAGTATATATATATATATTTTTTTTTTTTTCACAGGTAAAATTCTCACTCATACCACGCCTCAACAAAACGACGTCAACAGGATGATTTGAATAAAATGAATACTAAAACAAGTTGGACGTCTTTTCCCACAGGGACGACTTTAATTCACAAGCTTTCGCCACAAAGTCTTCATCAAGAATAAAACACTTCACAAAAAAAGTCCAAGGCTTAGAACGTGATTACTCCTCAGCAGTCACAACAATCTGTTTTAGCGCGCTCTCTCTCTCACGTGTTTGAAAGGAACGTAAATATCCCCTAACAAATTCGAGAAAAGGTCACGAAATGCGTCGACGGCTATTAAGCACAGCCAGACTACAGTGTGGCCTGCAAGAACAACGCAGTTACTGTCCCGATGCTCCCCGCACCCGTCTCCGTGTCCTCTCGAAAAGCGCTCTTTATTCTAAGTAATGCTTTAGTTATACAAAATTCTTTTATTGTATACTATCTATCTGCCCGTAACGAGTCTCCTTGGATCGTCATTTATTATCTTCGAAAGGACATATATGAACAAAAAAATTATGAAAATATTCGCATTCAGATTTGGGGACAAGTTGTGTAGCTATGTCTCAGTTGTTCACCAAAAAACATAGGATCATAATGTTATAGCAGATGCAACAGTTTCTCAGAGCCTGGAAATACAAAATGCTGCCATCAGAGCCACCCTATTTCGCCATATTTATTTATTTTATGTTCAGAAGTAGTAGTCTGTAGGATTTGAGAAGATGCCAACTTAAGAGACGTTCATGTAGCAGACACAAGATTTAAAAGTACAAAATTTGCAGAAAAATTTTTTTTGAAACCATATCTGAATTTGAAAAAATACAACAACAAAAAACTGGACTGAAACTTAAAAAAAAAAACTACCAATGTTTGCCTGGGATAGTGTAAAAAAAAAGTCGGAAAAAATATCTACCAGGAAAGAAAATGATATGAATTATTTGAAAACATAAAATTCTAGGTATAATGTTCTCAAATGAGTCATCAAAAATTACCAAACTTAATACAAAAGATAAAATTTGGAGATCAGACATAAACTGTGGATTTGTATGAGCAACATCAAGAACAGACACACATACAAACAGGCAGGCAGAATGCTCCAGATGCATTGGAGTGATTGCATCCATGAAAAATAACTCTTCCAGACTATGCGCAGCTGGAAGAGAAATGTA
>CM065716.1:105452145-105454645 GCA_033310375.1 Conus canariensis
TCTCACTTGTTTGACTTGCTACCGAGGTTTTGACAGTGGTCTGTGAATTGATAGGAGCGAAACAGACTGATAATTGTGCTTGTGTTTATTTGGAGAATACTTCATTTTGTCTTTTGCATTGACATTTTGCCTTTGTTACTGGCTGGGATTTCTTTCAGCGCTTTGTTTATTGCTGCTTTGAAATTTGTATTGTTGTTTGCGTTACAGTATTCACTGATCTTTGTATTTTTTCTCACTTGTACAGTGGATCGTGTTTTCCTTGTTGGCCTGTATAATGTCAGAACGTGGTAGCCCTTGGCTAACCGAGGATGGACTTAGAGTGGGGCATCTAAATATTAATCATGTTATAAATAAAATTACTGAAATATCATCCATATTATCAAATTTGGGCAAACATTTTCACATATTTGGTTTTTCAGAATCCCACTTACCTCCTTTCATATCCAATAGTGACAATAGTGACCTTTCAATTCCAGGCTATAATATAATTTGTAAAGACCCCATTCCAAAAAAATATAATAGTGTATGTCCATCAGTCAATTAAAGTTGAAAGAATTGATTACCTTGAACAGCATCACGTAGAAACTATTTGGATCGAAATACAACTGAAGTATAATAAGCCCATACCTCTATGTTTTCTATACAGGAATCCAGCCGAACATGTCGACTGGATCGACCGCTTCATTTCAATGTTGGAAAATGCTAATGATAATTACAAAGATGTCATAATATTAGGTGATTTTAATATTGATTTATTCAAAACTGACAATCACCGGACTCAAACTTTTGAATCATTTGGTTTGACACAATTAATAAAATCAGCTACCCGTGTAACCAATTCTTCTGAGACATTAATAGATCATATATATGTTACCAATTCAGAAACAATAGTAGAATCAGTTGCTCCTGCTTATGGCTGCAGTGACCATTTTCCGATTTGTTTTACGTAGACCAAAAAGGGTGTCAAAATACCCAAGTTAAATCATAAAACGATTACATTCAGGAACTTTTCTAAATTTGATCGTGAAAAAATTTCTCTCAGATCTTTTAAATTCCCCTTTAAACGAAGTGTATCAGCATACTGACCCCAATCAAGCTCTGCAAGTATGGTATAACATCTGCCATGACGTATACAATAAGCATGCCCCTCTTCAAACTAAAAGAGTAAAACATCGGATAAAACCACCTTGGCTTACAAAAGAAATACAGGACACTATATATCAAAGGGATTATCTGTTAAAAAATGGCTCTCGCGAAGAATTCAAAAAGTACAGAAATAAGGTGACCTCCCTAATACGATCAGAGAAAAGGAAATATTTCTTGGACCTAATTAATAGAAAGAAAGACAGTAAATCTATTTGGAAAGCTATACATGGCTTAACCAAGAAAAATTCTGACCCTGTATTAAACTTAACAAAAGACATATCTGCAAGTGAACTGAACGCCCATTTTGCAAGTATAGCAAACCAAATCATACGAAACGATGAATCAAAAAGTAACGATCTACAAGAATTACTGAAATACTGCCACCAGAAGAACATCCATTCAGCTTTGGATATTAGTGCCATGGATGTCCACGAAGTTTTCTCTTCTCTTAGACAGTTAAAACAGACAGCAACTCGTGGAATTGATGGAATTGACTGGAAAATTATTAAGCTATCAGCATCTGTTATAGCAGAAACTCTCACATATATTTATGATATCTGCATTGATAAGCATTGCTTTCCTGATGCTTTTAAACAAGCTAAAGTCATACCATTGTACAAATCAGGAAATATGGCTGATCCTTCTAACTATCGACCTATCTCTATTCTATCAGTTCTCTCAAAACCACTAGAACAACACATAAAAAAGTCTTCTTTCTCATGTCAAAAAATTCGATCTACTACACCCTAATCAATCCGGATTTAGAGAGAATCATTCTTGTCAAACAGCTCTTACCAAGATAGTTGATCGATGGCTTTCAAACATAAATAGCAAACACTTTTCCGGAGTACTCTTCGTAGATTTTGCTAAAGCTTTCGATGTCATTAATCATGAACTTTTGCTCAGAAAGTTAGCTATTTATCGACTAACTTCCGACACTCTAAAACTTATTTCATCCTTCCTTTCCAACAGGCAACAATTAGTATTATTAAATGATTGTTATTCTACTTTGATTCCCAATAACTTTGGTGTACCACAAGGCTCGGTGTTTGGTCCACTGCTCTTCTTATTCCATATTAATGATTTACCATTAACCTTGACTTCTCATTGTGAAATGTTTGCCGATGATACCACTATTGACACTAATAACTCTAATGCTCAACAAGTCTACCTTGATATTCAGAAAAAATATCAACCTTCTCGTTAAATGGACACAACTCAATCACATGTCTCTGCATCCTCAAAAAACGAAATTCATGTTGATTACAACAAGGTAAAAACGTCAAAATGTAACCGAAAACCTGCCAGTCCTTTATATTGGTAACGAAAAAATCAAAGAGGTTTCTAATCACAG
>CM065716.1:105469645-105482145 GCA_033310375.1 Conus canariensis
CCCATCCGCCGCCCCTCACAGTACTGCTTTTCAGCTTCCCTGACCCCATCCGCCGCCCCTCACAGTACTGCTTTTCAGCCATTCCCTGATCCCCATCCGCCGCCCCTCACAGTACTGCTTTTCAGCTTCCCTGACCCCCATCCGCCGCCCCTCACAGTACTGCTTTTCAGCTTCCCTGATCCCCATCCGCCGCCCCTCACAGTACTGCTTTTCAGCTTCCCTGACCCCATCCGCCGCCCCTCACAGTACCGCTTTTCAGCTTCCCTGATCCCCATCCGCCGCCCCTCACAGTACTGCTTTTCAGCTTCCCTGATCCCCATCCGCCGCCCCTCACAGTACCGCTTTTCAGCTTCCCTGATCCCCCATCCGCCGCCCCTCACAGTACTGCTTTTCAGCTTCCCTGATCCCCATCCGCCCTTTCAGCTCCTATCCCATCCCGCCCCACAGTACTGCTTTTCAGCTTCCCTGACCCCCATCCGCCGCCCCTCACAGTACTGCTTTTCAGCTTCCCTGATCCCCATCCGCCGCCCCTCACAGTACTGCTTTTCAGCTTCCCTGACCCCCATCCGCCGCCCCTCACAGTACTGCTTTTCAGCTTCCCTGATCCCCATCCGCCGCCCCTCACAGTACTGCTTTTCAGCTTCCCTGACCCCCATCCGCCGCCCCTCACAGTACTGCTTTTCAGCTTCCCTGACCCCCATCCGCCGCCCCTCACAGTACTGCTTTTCAGCTTCCCTGACCCCATCCGCCGCCCCTCACAGTACTGCTTTTCAGCTTCCCTGACCCCCATCCGCCGCCCCTCACAGTACTGCTTTTCAGCTGCCCTGACCCCCATCCGCCGCCCCTCACAGTACTGCTTTTCAGCTTCCCTGACCCCCATCCGCCGCCCCTCACAGTACCGCTTTTCAGCTTCTCCTCATTTGCCATTCTCCTATGTTCCCCTTGACCCACCGCTCCTCCCCCTTTCAACGTCCCTGTCCCTCCAACCTAGTCCCCCTCTTTCACAGCCACCCCCTTCCCCCCCCCCCCCCCCGCCTTTTCCTCCCTCATCAACCATTTTTTCATCTCCCATCTCCTCCCCCAATCCCCTCCCTCTCTGTCCCCAACCCTTTGCGTTAGACCACTTCAAATTAATGAAACAAAACTAACAAACGAACAGTAAAGCAAAGGGTAGAAAATGGGGGGGGGGGGGGGGGGGGGGGGGGGGGGGGGGGGGGGGGGGGGGGGGTCTGGACCCATGATCAAACTAAGGAGATTTAGGTCTTCAGGACATGATCCAGTCCAGCTGATGGGAAGTACGGTGCGTTCCATCTGTATGAACGTCAACAGCTAAGCGTTTTTGCCTCTTGAAATCACAACATCACTTCCCTTCACAATCTGTCGTATTGTATGCAAATAACACAACATTATGGCACAGAATTGTTTTGCTGTTGGTTTCTCCAGCATGCTGAATAGTTGCTATATTAAATCTGGAGAGGACAGGATCAACATACACACACACACACACACACACACACACACACACACACACACACACACGCGCGCGCGCGCACGCACGCACGCACGCACACACACACACACACACACACACACACACACACACACACACACACACACACACACACACACACAAAACAGGCAGACAGATGAATAAGATTGATGGCGTCCATAAAATATAACTTTCTTTCACACTATCCACGGTTTTAACTGTAAGGGTTTTTCACTTCCATATATACACAATCTCTTGCTGAGAGCACACCTCCAAACAATACAAAAGATAAGCAGCAAAGGATTTCAAGACGAGGTTGTTGTTTTTTTTAATAGGATTTCCTTTACGTTCTGTTTGGATGAAAAGGAAGAAAGAAATGACGAAAGAACGATAAAAACGAGAAAGAAAGAGAAGAAAAAAAGTATTCATTTTCTCTCTCTCTCTCTCTCTCTCTCTCTCTCTCCTCTCTCTCCCTCCCTCCCCTCCCTCCCTCCCTCTCTCTCTCTCTCTCTCTCTCTCTCTCTCTCTCTCTCTCTCTCTCTCTCTCTCTTGTAAGTATTCTTGCTGAACATACGCAAAGAAACCCTAACAAGTTCGAGAGAAGGTCACGAAATGCGTCGACAACTATGAAGCACAGCCAGACTGCAGTATGGCCTGCAAAAACAATCCACTTACTGTCCCGATGCTCTCCTGGAGTGCGACACCATGTCCTTTTGAACCCCCATAGATCCCAGCTATGTCGACAGCCGTTTTGATAGCTAGATGTGTAGTTGTGGGTTGCAAATGATCACTTATGTCCGAATTGCTCTCCTCAGTGCACACCATCTTCTCTTTGAACCCCCACAGACATCCACACTACTGAGATCACGCCATTCATAGTACCAAAACCACACACACACACACACACACACACACACACACACAGCACCACACACAACACACAACACACACACTCACACAACACACACACCCCAACACACACACACACACACACACACACACACACACACACACACGCACGTTTTTTGCTGATACCTTGGTTTTCTATTCGTTACTTTTTTTTGTTTTTGAATCAGCCAAGATATCTTTGACCTATACAGCCCCTTTAAAATGCCAGACATGATCGCCAGGAGATTCATAAAAAAGATCCTCGCAAGTTCCACTAATGGCTCTACCTCGCGCCCCCCTCCCTCCAGGCAACTTGTGTAATGGTTGTGTAAAGCAGCGGGAGACAGAGAGTGAGTTGGGGGCATGCAATGTGTGGGCTGGTTGTAGTTCAGACAAGGGGTTTGTAAACGCTGACATTTATCCCTCGTTTTCTTCCTTCTGCTTTTCGCCTCATCGTTGTTCATGTGCTTGGCCTTCTTCTTCTTGATTTTGTTCTTATGTTCTGTCTATATTTCCCTCCTCGACATCGTTTCTTTATCCAATGTCATCATCATTTCTTTTTCCTGCTGTTACTGTTTGTTGATTGAATTCGTACTGGACTTTGATGTGTACGACAGTGGCGAGTCTGTTGTTGGTACCCCCTCTCTCCCCTTTGCCCTTTCTCCTTTCATCTCACCACTCCCTCCTCTGTTCCCCTGTCCCCACTCACTCAGCTGCATTGTGATGGCAATAGATGCCAGTCTGCGAACAGGGGGGTGGAGTGGATGGAGGGGGGAGAAAATTCAAATAATCCGGTCTTGTATTCAGTCCCTGTTCTTCTCTAATCATCTAGAGCAGGATACGATAGTGTCTTTTTCGAGATCAAAAAGGTTATCGTTTCTAATTGTACTTTATCCTAATTAATTACATCATTATTTTTAGTGCATTGTACATTTAGTACATTATACACTTGGTACCTTCTCTGACTAGTTTTTTTTTTTTAAAGATGTGTGTGTGTGTGTGTGTGTGTGTGTGTGTGTGTGTGTGTGTGTGTGTGTGTGTGTGTGTGTGTGCTTTAGTTACTTTAAAATCTCTTTCTCTCTTTCTCTCTCTCTCTCCCCCTCTCTCTCTCTCTCTCTCTCTCTCTCTCTCTCTCTCTCTCTCTCTCTCTCTCTCTCTCTCTCTCTCACACACACACACACACACACACAAACACACACATGTTTTTTTGCTGATTCCTTGGTTTTCTATTTGTTACGTTTCTTTTTTTTTTTTTTTTTTTTTTTTTGAATCAGCCAAGATATCTTTGACCTACACAGCCCCTTTATTTTAGAGATCAAAAAGGAGATCGTTTCTAATTGTACTCCATCCTAATCAGTTAAATCATTATGTTTAGTGCATTGCATGATTAGTGTATTATAATCTTAATACCTTCTCTGACTAGTATTTTTTTTTAAAGATGTGTGTGTTTGTGTATGTGTGTGTGTGTGTGTGTGTGTGTGTGTGTGTGTGTGTGTGTGTTGGTGTGTGTGTTGGTGTGTGTGTGTGTATGTGTGTGTGTGTGTGTGTGTGTGTGTGTGTGTGTGTGTGTGTGTGTGTGTGTGTGTGTGCTTTAGTTACTTTAAAATCTCTCTCTCGTTCTCTCTCACTCACTCACACACACACACACACACACACACACACACACACACACACACACACACACGCACACACGCACGCACGCACGCACGCACGCACGCGCGCGCGCGCGCACACACACACACACACACACACACACACACACACACACACACACACACACGTTTTTTGCTGATACCTTGGTTTTCTAGCTGTTACGTTTTTGTTTTCGAATCAGCCAAGATATCTTTGACCTATACAGCCCCTTTAAAATGCCAGACATGATCGCCAGGAGATTCATAAAAAAAGATCCTCACAAGTTCCACTAATGGCTGTACCTCGCACCCCCCCCCCCCCCTCCCCCCAGGCAACTTGTGTAATGGTTGTGTAAGACGGCGGAAGGCGGGGAGTGAGTTGGGGGCATGTAGTATGTGGGCTGGTGGTAGTTCAGACAAGGGGTTTGTAAACGCTGACATTTATCCCTCGTATTCTGCCTTCTGCTTTTCGCCTCATCGTTGTTCGTGTTCTTGGCCTTCTTCTTCTTGATTTTGTTCTTATTTTGTGGTCTATATTTCCTTCCTCACCATCAGTTCATTACATCATTTTTTCTTCTTCTTCTTCATCTATGTCATCTCCACTTCTTTTTCCTACTTTTACCGGTTGTCAATTGAATTAGTACTGGACTTTGACGTGTACGACAGTGGCGTGTCTGTTGTTGGTACCCCTGTAACGTGGTGAAACTGCCCCCCTTCCCAGTTTAACTCCCGGGAGTCAGTCTCGCACTGTCCCAGATTAACTCCCGGGAGTTAATCTGGGTTTGCGCCAAATCAGCCCCCCAACAGGATTAGAGCAGCCCCCCCCCCCCCCCTCAGCGAGTTAATTTGGCATTGGCCCAAAACAGCCCCTCCCCTTAAGGAGTTAATCTGGACCTGTCCCAAAACAGCCCCCTAAGACATCTGGGGAATTAATCTGGCACCGGACTGGAACAGCCACCCACTGGAGAGTTGAACTAAACTGGCCCAGAACAGCCCCCACCCCCTCCTGGAGAGTTAAACTGGCCCTGGCACAAAACAGCCCCCCCCCCCCCCCCGTTACTCCCCCTCCCCCCCCTCTCCTGGGGAGTTAATCTGGCACCAGCCCAGAACAGCCCCTCTGGAGAGTTAAATTACACCTGTCCTAGAACAGCCTCCTTCCAGGGGAGTTAAACTGGCACCGTTATGGAACAGCCCCCCAGGAGAGTTAAACTAGACAAGTCCCAGAACAGCCCCCTCCACCTCCTGGGGAGTTAATCTGACACTGGCCCAAAACAGCCCCCCTAGAGAGTTAAACTGGACCTGGCCTAGAACAGCCCCCCCCCCCCTCTCTTGGGAAGTTAATGTGGCTCCAGCCTGGTACAGCCCCCCCCCCCCCCCCCCCCCCCCGGAGAGTTAAACTGGCCCTGGCACAAAACAGCTCTCCCCCCCTCTCCTGGGGAGTTAATCTGGCACCAGCTCAGAACAGCCCCTCTGGAGAGTTAAACTGCCCTGTCCTAGAACAGCCCTCCCCCCCCCCCTCCAGGGGAGTTAAACTGGCACCGTTATTGAACAGTCCCCCTGGAGAGTTAAACTAGACAAGTTCCAGAACAGCCCACTCACCCTCCTGGGGAGTGAATCTGGCACTAGCCCAAAACAGCCCCCTAGAGAGTTAAACTGGACCTGGCCTAGAGCAGCCGCCCCCCCCCCCCTCCTGGGAAGTTAATATGGCTCTGGCCTGGTACAGGCCCCCCTGGAGAGTTAACTGGCCCTGGTACAAAACAGCCCCCCCCCCCCCCTCGCCCCCATCTCCTGGGGAGTTAATCTGGCACCAGCCCAGAACAGCCCCTCTGGAGAGTTAAACCGCACCTGTCCCAGAACAGCCCCCCCCCCCCCCCCTCCTGGGAGTTAATCTGGCACCGTCATGGAACAGCTCCCCCCTCCCCCCCCCCCCCCCCCGGAGAGTTAAACTAGACAAGGCCCAGAACAGACCCCTCCCCCTCCTGGGGAGTTAATCTGCCACCGGCCCAAAACAGCACCCCTAGAGAGTTAAACTAGACCTGGCCTAGAACAATCCCCCCCCCCCCCCTGTCTCCTAGGGAGTTAATCTGGTTCCAGCCTGGTACAGGCCTCCCTGGAGAGTTAAACTTGCCCAGGCATAAAACAGCCCCCCCCTACCCCCCCCCCCCCTGCCACCTCCCCCCTCCTGGGAGTTACTCTGGCATCAGCCCAGAACACCCCTCTGGAGAGTTAAGCTTGACCTCTCCTAGAACAGCACCCCTCTAGGGGAGTTAATCTGGCACCGTTATGGAACAGCCCCCCACCCCCACCCCCCACCCCCACCCCCCGGAGTGTTAAACTAGACAAGGCACAGAACAGCCGCCTCCCCCTCCTAGGGAGTTAATCTGGCACTGGCCCAAAACAGCCCACCTAGAGAGTTAAACTGGACCTGACCTAGAGCACCCCCCCCCCCTCTCCTGGGGAGTTAATCTGGCTCCAGCCTGGTACAGGTCTCCCTTGGGGGTAAACTGGCCCCGGCACAAAACCGACCCCCCCCCCCCTCAACTGGAGAGTTAATCTGGCACCAACCCAGAACAGCCCCTCTGGAGAGTTAAACTGGACCTGTCCCAGAACACCCCCCTCCAGGGGAGTTAATCTGGCACCGTAATGAAACAGACCCCCTGGAGAGTTAAACTAGACAAGTTCCAGAACAGCCCCCTCCCCTCCTGGGGAGTTAATCTGACACTGGCCCAAATCTGCCCTCCAAGAGAGTTAAACTGGACCTGGCTTAGAGCAGCCCCCCCCCCCCCCCCCTCTCCTAGGGAGTTAATCTGGTTCCAGCCTGGTACAGGCCTCCCTGGAGAGTTAAACTGGCCCTGGCACAAAACAGCCCCCCCCCCCTCTCCTGGGAGTTAATCTGGCACCAGCCCAGAACAGCCCCTCTGGAGAGTTAAACTGCACCTGTCCCAGAACAGCCCCCTCCAAGGGAGTTAAACTGGCACCGTCATGGAACCCCCCCCCCCCTCCCCCTCTGGAGAGTTAAACTAGACAAGGCCCAGAACAGCCCCCTCCCCATCCTGGGGAGTTAATCTGACACTGGCCCAAAACAGTCCCCCTAGAGAGTTAAATTGGACTTGGCCTAGAACAGCCCCCCCCCCCCCCTCCTGCGGAGTTAATCTGGCTCCAGCCTGGTACAGGTCTCCCTTGGGGGTAAACTGGCCCTGGCACAAAACAGGATCCCCCGCCCCCCCCCCCCCCTTTCCTGGAGAGTTAATGTGACACCAACCCAGAACAGCCCCTCTGGAGAGTTAAACTGGACCTGTCCTAGACAGCCCCCCTCCAGGGGAGTTAATCAGGCACCGTCATGGAACAGCCCCCCCCCCCCCCCCCCCCGGAGAGTTAAACTAGACAAGGCTCTGAACAGCTCCCTCCCCCTCCTTGGGAGTTAATCTGGCACCGGCCCAAAACAGGCCCCCTGGAGCGTTTAACTGGACCTGGCCTAGAGCAGCCCCCACCCCTCTCCTGGAGAGTTAAACTGGCCCTGGCACAAAACAGCCCCCCCCCCATCCCCCACCCCTCTCCTGGGAAGTTAATCTGGCACCAGCCCAGAACAGCCCCCCCTCCAGGGGAGTTAATCAGGCACCATCATGGAACAGCCCCCCCCCCCCCCCCTCCCGGAGAGTTAAACTAGACAAGGCCCTGAACAGCTCCCTCCCCCTCCTTGGGAGTTAATCTGGCACCAGCCCAAAACAGGCCCCCTGGAGCGTTTAACTGGACCTGGCCTAGAGCAGCCCCCACCCCTCTCCTGGAGAGTTAAACTGGCCCTGGCACAAAACAGCCCCCCCACCCCCACCCCTCTCCTGGGAAGTTAATCTGGCACCAGCCCAGAACAGCCCCTCTGGAGAGTTAAACTGCACCTGTCCCAGAACAGCCCCCCCTCCAGGGAAGTTAATCTGACACCGTCATGGAACAGCCCCCCCCCCACCCCCCGCCGAAAGTTAAACTAGACAAGGCCCAGAACAGCCCCCTCCCCCTCCTGGGGAGTGAATCTGGCACTGGCCCAAAAAACAGCCCTCCTAGAGAGTTAAACTGGACGTGACCTAGAACAGTCCCCCCCCCCCCCTCTCCTGGGGAGTTAATCTGGCTCCAGCCTGGTACAGGCCTCCCTGGAGAGTTAAACTGGCCCTGGCACAAAACAGCCCCCCCCCCCCCCCTCTACTGGGGAGTTTATCTGGCACCAGCCCAGAACAGCCCCTCTGGAGAGTTAAACTGTACCTATCCCAGAACAGCCCCCCTCCAGGGGAGTTAATCTGACACCATCATGGAACAACCCCCCCACCCCCCCCCACCCCCCTGGAGAGTTAAACTAGACAAGGCCCAGAACAGCCCCCTTCCCCTCCTGGGAGTTAATCTGGCACTGGCCCAAAATAGCCCCCCCCCCCCCCCCCCGAGAGTTAAACTGGACCTGGCCTAGAGCAGCCCCCCCCCCCCCTCCTGGGGAGTTAATCTAGCTCCGGCCTGGTACAGGCCTCCCTGGAGAGCAGAACTGGCCCTGGCACAAAACAGCCTCCCCCCCTCTACTGGGGAGTTAATCTGGCACCAGCCCAGAACAGCCCCTCTGGAGAGTTAAACTGCACCTGTCCTAGAACAGCCCCCCTCCAGGGGAGTTAATCTGGCACCGTCATGGAACAGCCCCCTGGAGAGTTAAACTAGACAAGGCCCAGAGCAGCCCTCCATCTTGGGGAGTTAATCTGGCACTAGACCAGAACAGCCCTACTGGAGTGTTAAACTTAACCTAAACTGGAACATCCCACCCCCATCCTGGAGGGTTTATCTGGCACCAGCCCAGAACAGCCTCCTGGAGAGTAAAACTGGGCCCGGCCCAGAATAAACCTCCTCCTGGGGAGTTAATATTGCAACAGCCTAGAATATTTCCCCTGGAAAGTTAAACTGGATCTGGCTCAGAACAGCCCCCTCCCCCCCCCCCCCTCCCTTGGCACCGGCCCAAAACAGCCCCCCCCCCCCCCCCCCCCCGCCCCTCCCAGAGAGTTAAACTGGACCTGCACCAAAACAGCCCCCCCCCCCCCCCCAGAGAGTTAAACTGGACCTGGCCAAAAATAGCCCCCCACCTGGGGAGTTAATCTGGTACTAGCCCAGAATAGGCCCCCTAGGGAGTTTATCTGGACCTGGCCCAGAACAGCCCCCCTCCTGGGCAGTGAATCTGGTACTAGCCCAAAACAGCCCCCTAGAGAGTTAAACTGGACCTACCCCAAAACAGCCCCCCACCTGAGGAGTTAATCTGGTACCAGCCCAGAACAGCCCCCTGGAGAGTTAAACTGGACCTGCCCCCAAACAGCCCCACACCTGGGGAGTTAATCTGGCACCAGCCCAGAACAGCCCTCCCGGAGTGTTAGCTTGACCCGGTGTAACACCCCAAAAGTACTCTCCGCCCAGAAGTACTCCTGGGAGTACTTCTGGGCCCGCGCGCCAGAATGACTCCCGGGACTACTTCTGGGACAGTACCTCCCCTTGGTCCCAGAAGTACTCCCCCCTATTGACAACTTTGCAAATAAATGTTTGTTTTATGTAACTATCTTATAACGATGATTCCTTTAGACAGGGGAGTACTTTTGGTACCAGTCCCAAACTGACCCCCCACCCCCACCCACCCCCTCTGCACCAGAATGACTTCCGGGAGTACGGCTGGGCCCAGCCCAAATGTACTCCCGGAAGTAACTTTGGCGCGGCTCCAGATGTACTCCCCCTAAAGTTGATTCAGAGAATATTTCATTGTTGATTCGGATAGAATGTCCATGTATGAGTTTCTGTCCATGTATGAGTTTCTAACCAGTAAGTAACAAACCTGAACACATTAATGAATGAGAAATGCAAGGGGGGGGGGGGGGTACTTCTGTGACCGGCCCAGAAGTTCTCACCCTAAAGTTCAATTTGTCTATATGACAATGTTGATTTAGATACAATGTCCATGTGTGAGCTTATGACCAGTAAAAAAACAACCCCGAACACATTAATAAAGGAGATATGCAAGGGGGGTGGGGGGTGGAGGGTACATCTGGGACCGGCCTAGAAGTACTCCCCCTAAAGTTGATTCAGACTCGTTTTTAATGTTTATTCAGATAAAATGTCCATGTATGAGTTTTTGGCCAGTAAATAACAACCCTGAACACATCAATAAAGGAGATCTGCAAGGGGGTACTTCTGGGACCAGCCCAGAAAGTACTCTCCCTAAAGTAGATTCAGACTATACTTTCATGTTGATTGAGATAGAATGTCAATGTGTGAGTTTATGACCAGTAAATAACAACCCGAACACATTAAAGGAGAAATGCAAGGGAGGTACTTCTGGGACCGGCCCAGATGTACTCTCCCTAAAGTTAATTCAGACTGGTTTTCAATGTTGATTCAGTTAGACTGTCTATATGTGAGCTTATGACCAGTAAATAACAGTCCTCAACACATTAATCAAGGAACTATGCGAGGGGGGTACTTCTGGGACCGGCCCAGAAGTACTTCCCCTAAAGTTGATTCAGACTCGTTTTCAATGTTGATTCAGATAGAATGTCCATATGTGAATTTATGACCATTAATAACAACCCTGAACACATTAATAAAGGAGATATGTGAGGTGGGTACTTCTGGGACCGGCCCAGAAGTACTCCCCCTAAAGTCGATTCAGACTCGTTTTCAATGTTGATTCAGGTAGAATGTCAATGTGCGAGCTTATGATCATTAAATAACAACCCTGAACTCATTGATAAAGGAAATATGCAAGGGGGGTACTTTTGGGACTGGCCCAGAACAACTCCCCCTAAAGTTGATTCAGACTATATTTCAATGTTGATTCAAGTAGAATGTCCATGTGTGAGTTTATAACCAGTAAATAACAACCCTGAACACATTGATAAAGGAAATATGCAAGGGGGGGAGGCTGTTCAGTGCCAGATTAGCTCCCCAGGAAGGGGGCAGTTTCGAACCAGATCCAGTTAAACTCTCCCGGGGGGGGGGGGGGGGGGGGGGGGCGGGCGGGGGGGGGGGGGCTGTTCAGGGCCAGTGCCAGATTAGCTCCCTTGGAAGGGGGCAGTTTCGAATCAGTTTAACTCTCTAGGGGGTGGGGGGTGGGAGAGGTTTGTTCTGGGCAGGTGCCACATAAACTTTCGCTTGTTGTGCTCCGTGTTGTGATGTTCACTGCAAAATGTTTCGGTTGAATAATGTTTGTTTAAAGCAAAGTCTCTCCATAAGGGGGGCTGTTCTGGGCCAGGTCCAATTTAACTCTCCTGGTGGGTTGTTCTGGGCCGGTGGCAGATTAACTCCCCCGGTGGGACTGCTTCGGGGCAGATCCAGTTTAACTCTCTAGGAGTCTGTTCTGGGCCAGGTCCAGTTTAACTCTCGGGGGTGGGGGGGGGGGGGTGCTGTTCTGGGCTAGTACTAGATTAATCCCCAGGAAGGAGGCTGCTTTTGGCCAGGTCCAGTTTAACTCTCTAGGGGGCTGTTTTGGGGCAGGTCTAGTTTAACTCTCTAGGGGGGACTGTTCCGGGCCGGTGCTAGATTAACTCCCCAGGAGGAGGTGGGGGGATGTTCTGGGCCAGGTCCAGTTTAACTCTTTATAAAGGGGGCTGTTTTGGGCTATGGGCTAGTAACTCTCGGGGGGGGGGGGGGGGGGGGGAGGGGGGGTCAGTTCAGGGCAGGTGCCGGATTAACTCCCCATATTAGCTTTCGCTTGTTGTGCTCCATGTTCTGATGTTCGCTGCACAATGTTCCTGGTTGAATAATGTTTGTTTAAAGCAAAGTCTCTCCACAAGGGGGGCTGTTCTGGGCCAGGTCCAATTTAACTCTCCTGGTGGGTTGTTCTTGGCCGGTACTAGATTAACTGGAGCGCTTATTGGCCATTTCTTCATTAATTGAGGCAGAGGGGAGGGGTTGGGGGGGGGGGGGGGGGGGCTATTCTGGGCCTGCGCCAGTCTAACTCCCGGGGGGCCCTTTCCAGGCCTGTCCTGGAATGACTCTCCACTTGCGGTAGTTTAACTCCCAGGGAGTCATTTTGATGTTAAAAGTTTGGGCCCAGAAGAGCTCCCGGGAGTTAGTTTGGAACAGCACCAGTTTAACTCTCCAAGGGGTTGGGGGCTGATTTGGCACTGCCCCATATGAACTCCCGGGAGTTAGTTTAGAGTCAAAATTTTTAGGTTCAAAACAACTCCCGGGAGTTATTCTGAGACTGGTAGGGGTTCATTTTGAAACAGGCTTAATAAACAGAAAGAAGAGATGCCATACTGACTCCCAGGAGTTAAACTGGGAGGGGGGCGGTTTCACCACGTTACACCCCTCTCTACAGTTTGCCCTTTTTCCTTTCACCTCACCACTCCCTCCTCTGTTCCCCTGTCCCTACTCTCTCAGCGGCATTTAGATGGCAATGGATGCCATTTTGCGAACAGTGAATGCTATAAACGCAAGGTGCATGCGATTGTAGTGAAAAAAGGCGAGGGTGGGTGGGTGGAGGG
>CM065716.1:105492145-105509645 GCA_033310375.1 Conus canariensis
CCTCGATAGGCATTTTCTATGACAGAAGTTTCTCTTTTCTTTTCTTTCTTTCTTTCTTTTTTTTCTTTTTTTTTTAAGCATTAAACTTTTAAGGGTACAAACACTGAGCTGAAAACGTGACCTCGACGGGCAGAAACTGTGCCGAGTGCAGGCTTAATGACGTAAGTCGGAACAAGGGAACACAAAACATAAGCAACATTTCACTGAACAAAAGAAGCAAAAACACCACACTCTTTCTGAACTAGGTAAATGGACCAACATTCACAAGCGCCATGATTAAAATGAAAAACGACAAAACAAACAAAAACTGACACAAACAATATGAAAAACGACAAAACAAACAAAAACTGACACAAACAATCAGAAACAAAAAAGACACAGAAACAAAGACAGGAAGATGGACAAGCTTTTAAGATGGATGTACCAGGCTACATGTTGTTTCCATGTCTGTGAATGTTGAAAATCGATGATATGCTTTATACTTTATTCAGCAGCTAAAGTCTGATAATAATAGTGAATGACCGTGAACAAATTGAACGATCATGAACACATATAGGTCATTCTAGGGGGGAAAAGGAAGAAAAAAAATGGATCGCCAAAGTATGATTTATATAAGAACATTGAAAAAAAATCACCATTTCAAAATTACAGAGGCAAGTGTCATTGACCATTATTTTTTATGTTTGTGGTATCTGAATGCTAAACATTATTAAGAATACAAAACCATACAGTAACATTCGTCTGAAGACGCCACGCATGGCAGACTGGCGTCTCCGTCATGACAAGACACCGCGGTGCTTGGTTAGCATCACGGACTTGTGAGCTGGAGGCTGCTGGTTCCATTCCACCTAGAGATAATTGTTCATGGTTCAGTTCAGAAAGGCTGGCTCCTGCTCAGGGTTGAGAGCGCTTTGTGTGGAACAGTAGAGACTGGAATCACACAGTTGAGCTTCTTACACACACAGGGTGTGCACCTAGGACTCATGATCCAATTATCAGACCAGCACTGGAGATGTCTCAATCTCTTGACATCTGTGAAACCCTGGATAATTGTTGTGTGTGAAAAGAACACAGAATAAAACCCTGCCATTATGTTCCAAACCAGAACAGAACTCACCTGTATTATGCCCATCATCCTCATCTTCATTCATAATCGTTAACAAAAAATCAAGTCTTTCGAATGACACTATAAACCGAGGATCCGTGTGTGAACGCACGCACAACATCTTGCACACACGTAAAACCCGTCACCAACTTTCGGAAGAGAAGGCCAGTTTGGCCGTTGGTATGGATGATACGTTAAACATACATGCATCCTGCGTGAGAAATGGAAAGAATGAAGGAAGTAAGGAAACTGAATGAATGATATGGACTGGATGAAACGGGAAACGACAGAATGAAGCGCCAGCTGGCAGTTCTTCAGTCGGCACTACCCAGGTAGGCAGCCCGTTGTGTAAACGAGTGTGGATTGTAAAGCGCTTAGAGCTTGGTCTCTAGCCGAGAATAGGCGCTATATAAGTATTCATTACAATAATAATACTAATAAGTCTGAAATTGTGTGGCCCCAGGTTTGACGTCACCTGCGCAGCCATATCCGTGGTGACTTTGTATGTTCGTGACGACCGTCTGATAGACAGTGCCCCTCCTGAGACAGGTGGGGATACGGGAAAGGGAACGTTCATTCATTCTAGCTCTGCAACAAAGCAATTATCATCTTCAGTAGAAGGTACAATACGTGGTGTCTTGCATACATTTTGAACCGAACAGGCGCCACTGAACACTTTCGTTGCGCCTTGGCAGCAGTACAGTCTCTCTCCCGCTGGGATGTCCCCTGATGACTTCACACCGATTGTTCCCCGTGGACTGCCATTATTAGGCCTGCCAGAGGAAAAGCCTGGGTGTGGCTGTGTGTAGGAAAAATTGAATCAGTGGTCTGAGAATATCGGTTCTGAGGGCAGCATGAAAGATGAGTCAACACAAAAAAACAATTATGACTATCTGTCTGTTTGTCTGTCTGTCGGTCGGTCTCTCTCTCCCCCCCTCTCCCTCTCTCTCTCTCTCTCTCTCTCTCTCTCTCTCTCTCTCTTGTGAAAGTACGCCATTTGGCAGAAAAAAATCAACAAACAAATAAACAAATAAAAAGCTGCTGTATGATTAATTAAACACATATTAAGCATGGGATGGACAGCAAATGGTTCAAGGATTCTGTCTTCCTTCCTTGTTTCCCGTTCCTCTTTCATTCCCTTCCCACCCCACAACATAAACACACACACACACACACACACACACACACACACACACACACACGCACACACACACACACACACACACACACACACACGCACACACACACACACACACACACACACACACACACACACACACACACACACACACACGCACATACACACATACATACACCACACACACAAACAAACAAACTCACTCTCTCTCTCTCTCTCTCTCTCTCTCTCTCTCTCTCTCTCTCTCTCTCTCTCTACTACCCATGCCTTTCATTTTTTTCTACATTAGTCGAAGTTAAAGAATACAAAAGTTTGAACAGTGCATTCCCCCGAAAAAAAAGACACCATAAGCAATGTCATCAACAACATGGTTGAAACGGTGTGCAGAAACAGTAACGGTCAGTATACGCAGAGCCCGGAATGGTGCATATAATACGACATGGCTTAAACGTAAGTTGGTATAATGTTCTGCTAATACAGTTAGGCAGTTCTGCCAATACATTTCAGTCAGAAGACGACAGTCGAGTTTAGTTCTTCAGTGACCTGCTATGTATACCCATCTCTCCTCCACTTCTTTCACCACCTCTCCTTATCTGCCCTTGCCTCCCCTGACCCCTTCTCGCAGGAAAAGAAAGGGATGGAGACGCAACATGTTTATTTTATAAAAAAAAAAAAAAGAAAAAAAAAAGAAATCGCTTTGAAACGATAAATAAAATAAAGGAAATGAAGATACAGTGCAGGGTGTCAGAAAGGCCTATTCAGGATGGGGTGGGAAGGGAGGAGGGGATAGAGGGATGATGGAGAGAGAGAGAGAGAGAGAGAGAGAGAGAGAGAGAGAGAGAGAGAGAGAGAGAGAGAACAAAAGAAAAGGATGACAACAGACAGGATGACAAGGAGAAACAATGAAACAGACAGACAAACAAAGCAGTGGACACAAACTGATACATCGTTTCTGTTGGGACTTGCGATGATGTTTACAGCGCTGAATCATCATTATCTACCGAACTGTCACGGACAGAACTCTCAACCAATCCGACTTCTGTGCGATCACATTCACCAGCTTGGTAAGGGGAAGAAAACAAAACAAAACAAAATCTAAAAGAACTTGTTTCAATATCTGATTCATTAAAATGTCAGACTGTCGCTGGCGTGGCCCTGAGAGGTGGCCAATTTGTCTTCAAGGAAAAGAATTTAACTTGAGTTTAGATTTTACAAAGAAAAAATATTTGTGTGCTTCTGACACTAGGGGCTGGTGGGGGAGGGGGGGGGGGGGGCTTATGTTATACGCTATCAATTCCTATCAGCGTCGCCAGGCTGCTTGCAGAGAAGTGGCCGTAGGGCTCACAGGAAAACAATGAAATTTATTGCACTCCTTGTCTTTAAACCAAAGGCTGAGCCTGTCGCAGACAGTCCACAGCCCCATTACAGCTCGACAGGTTCAGCGTATGGATTGCCTCCCCTATCTCGGGGGAGAAAAAATACAGTCGATACAGGAAGAAAGAAATAAGACGTGTGTGTGTGTGGGGGGGGGGGGGGAGGGGGGGGGCTTATGTTATACGCTATCAATTCCTATCAGCGTCGCCAGGCTGCTTGCAGAGAAGTGGCCGTAGGGCTCACAGGAAAACAATGAAATTTATTGCACTCCTTGTCTTTAAACCAAAGGCTGAGCCTGTCGGAGACAGTCCACAGCCCCATTACAGCTCGACAGGTTCAGCGTATGGATTGCCTCCCCTATCTCAGGGGAGAAAAAATACAGTCGATACAGGAAGAAAGAAATAAGACGTGTGTGTGTGTGTGGGGGGGGGGGGGGTGCGCGCGCGCGCGCGCGCGTGTGTGTGTGTGTGTGTGTGAGTGTGTGTGTGTGTGTGTGTGTGTGTGTGTGTGTGTGTGTGCGTGTGTGTGTGTGCGCGCGCGCGTGTGTATGTATGTGTGTGTGTGTGTGTGTGTGTGTGTGTGCGTGTGTGTGTGTGTGTGTGTGTGTGTGTGTGTGTGTGTGTGACTCTCTCTCTCTCTCTCTCTCTCTCTCTCTCTCTCTCTCTCTCTTCCCTTTTCTTGACCAACCTATTACTATATATTTGCATGAGTGTTCATATGTATACGGATGTCAAAGACTGAAAAACGTTTGCACTTAAAGGCACAGCAGATGTGTTAGTATACTCAACAAATAAGCACAGAAATACCTTGTGAATAATTCTGCAAAAACCCTTCTAAATACGCCTATTCCCATTGGCATCGTGTAAAATATACGAACATTGTGTCCCGATTTTTGCATTATTGATTACTGAAAAGAAATTCGGTGGTATTCATTGTTAAGATTCGCAATTCGTTCCTTGCTGTCTTGCAAACGTCTTACGTCAAAAATTGAAATATGTATGGCCTTTGTCTGTCAGGAAATAATTCTATATAAAGGTAATTTTTTTATTGTTATTGACCCATTCCGAATTGTGCATAAGAATCTAGTACCCGGTCTTTTGATCCTGGGTATGCCAATCATTGAGTTCAAACGTCTGGCAAACAGATTAGCACTGTACGTGTGACACATAGAAACTGTTAATCATACACTGAAGTGATTATACCAGAGAATCAGTGTGCAAATGACGTAGGGGAGAGAGAGAGAGAGAGAGAGAGAGAGAGAGAACGAACGAACGAACGAACGAAAAATTTTAATCAGTATAGGCCATGGCCCCTTCTGATGGGGGTACAATACAACAATACCAATAATGATACTTCATACAGCAAGATAGCATGTCATAGTTGACAACAAGAAACAGACAGAAAAGCATACAAAATGTACACAATAAATACTAGAGTTGGATTCCTTTAACTGACCATAATAGTGCGCCTTTTAAAGGCCTTATATAAATAAATGCACGTGCTCTTCAGTACGTCTTCCTTTTGATTTGCCATGAGGAGAGCAGCTCGGAACAAACAGGGGTTTTCAAAGAATTTCCGAGGTATGTATTCACACCTTAAATCTTGTAGGACAGGACAACAAAGCAGAAAATGCACTTCATCTTCATTCTCGCTTTTGCATAAAGGACATAGCATGTCAACGTTTTTAGTATTTGCATATCGGTACTGATGCGCTTTGATGTCTGTAACTCCTAATCTAAATCTTGTTAGGTAACTTCTAATATGCCTGTCAATATTAAGTGAGAGATATTTTTCACAACCAGCGGATGTCTTAAAAGTTCTATAAAACGAATATCGCTCACTGTTCCGGATATTTTCATGCCAGTTTTGCCAACGGTTATCAATCAATCTTTGCCGGAGTTGTTTCAAAAAAGCATTTACATTTCCAACCCCTTGACACATCCAGACACACCCGAATCCATTAAAAAACAGAAAATCCCGAACATCTGTAACCCACGACTTTTTACCACGCGATTCTAGTCCCAACAGCATATTATATGCTTTAAGTGGTAATCTATTGTCATCCATTTGTACTATCCTCAGCCAGTATCTAATACACCGTACAGATGAATTAATATAAATAGGATAACGGTGTGTTTCCCCATAAACACATTCGTTCGGTGTTTTCATATGAACCCCCAGAAATTTCTTAAGAGCAAATGAATGAACTTTTTCCACATGAGTAGCAGATTTATCTAAGCCCCAAATCTCAGCACCATATTGAGCAACTGGTTGAACCTGTGCATCGAAGAGTTTTAGAAACACTGTCAAGGAGTTATTATTTAACATGTTTAATTTTTTCAAAATACACAATAAGGCATTTTTGGCTCTGCTTGCCAGGTCCTGACAAGCAGCTGTAAAGCTTAGGCGTGTAGAGAAATAAATGCCAAGGTATTTGTAGCAATTTACAACAGCCATCATCTGTCCATTAAAAAACCATCTTTCGCTTGCTGCCAAGTAACCTCCTTTTCTAAAAACCACAATATTACTCTTTTTCAAATTTACCTTTAGCTTAAGTTCAGAGGCTGTTTGACACAAATTGTTTAACTGGGTCTGGAGGCCAATTGGAGTCTCAGATAATAAAACAATATCATCAGCTAGTAACAAGATGAATAGTTCAATAAAATCGGGAGAAAGCGTTGCACCATGTCTTCCGTTTGCTATTATTTCTAAAGCTAGTTCATTTATGAACAATGAGAAAAGAACAGGGCTGCAAGCATCACCTTGTTTTACACCCTGTGTACATAAAATATAGTCAGTAAGTTCTCCACCTGATCTAACTCTTGCTTTAACGTTATAGTACATACTTTTAATACACTGATATAATTTGCCATTGATACCGTTCTTTTTCAGTATTGGCCAGAGTAATTTTCTAGAAACGGAGTCAAACGCTTTCTCGAAATCAATGAAAGCTACATATAACTTACGATTACACGAAAACTGCTTTTGAACGAGAGCTAGAAGAGTAAACATATGATCTACAGTGGAATGATTCTTTTTGAAACCAGCTTGATACTCACCAGTAATGTTATTTTGATCGATCCATTTTTGTAATCTGTTATTGATGATGGAGCTATACAATTTGCTGCTTATATCAGATAATGAGATTCCTCTATAATTACCAGGATCATTTACGGCACCTTTCTTAAACAATGGAATGATAATCGACTCAGTCCAGCTTTCTGGATATAATCCTTTATCAAAGAGGGTATTGAAAAATTTAAGAAAGAAATCAATCACGATGTCCCCACCATTCTTGAATAACTCACCAATCAAACCGTCAGGACCAGCAGATTTTCCATTCTTTAAATGTCTTACTGAAAATAGGATTTCCTCTTTTGAAATAGGACTATCCAAGTAACCTGATTCTTCAATTTCTTCTGTGTCTGCTTCACTGCAAACATCGTTCTCTAGCAAATTTTTAAAATGCTGGTACCACTCTTCAGTAGAAATATTACTGTGTATAGGAGGTGTCTTTACAGAAAATCTACGAACATTTTGCCAGAATTCCTTCTGGTCATGGGTTGAGTTTATTAAATAATTCAGTAAAGATTTGTTGTGCTCTATTTGCTTTCTGTGCAACATATTTTGTATTCTCTTCGAGCCTTACAATATTTAACACGGTCTTCGCTATCATGTGTTCTGCAAAACACTCTTAGAAGTTTCCTCGTATTTGATTTAGTCACTTTACATTCTTGATCATACCATGATTCAGTCCTCTCACCTGAATGTATTCTGATTTTCTTTTTCATACATTCTGCTTTGGTCATAATACAATCATTAAACATACATAAAGCTACATTAATATCTTCATCTATGCAGCGAATCGCTGTTTTTAGTACATGCAGGGTATCATCATCATTCATCAGACTACGAAAAATGTTCGCATATTCATCATTCCATATCAGTTTCTCGACATATTCAACCTCTTTGTACTTGTTTGCAACAGGATCAACAATTTGTGAAAAGCCAAAGTGCAGTTCCAAAGGAAGATGGTCAGACTCAATACGTTCTGTTACATACAAATGCATTAATGGTTCTAGGTATAGATACAAGTCAATAGACATCAAAAAATAATCATTAACACTATTCCCTGTATCAGAGATGTATGTGAGACGACCTTGCCGGTCGCCATTACATACACCATTCATTATACATAATTCTAACACTGTGCACATATTCAGAAGGAGTTTTCCATACCTATTAAGCACATTGTCTTCAGAGCACCTGTTGCCACAACATGAAGAGCTTTTGAGTTGAGGAGAACAAGCATTCACTTCACCAGATAGTTCTGGACCCACATTTGCTGTTCTTCCATTGAAGTCTCCGTTTAGTAAAAGAAACACATCAGGAAATTCCAAAATTTTATCAGTAATAACATTTTCAAGCATATTGATGCCATTATCTATACCAAAGAAGGAATAAAAAGGTGAGCTTTCTGGTGGTATATAGGTACAAATATGCAAGACATCTTTGGGCAGACCCAAAATACATTTTGAAATAAGAAACATCATCGTATTATTACACTCAGTATCTATTTTTTGTACATATTTTGATAATTCATTTTTTATTAGACAAATTATACCACCTGATCTTCTCCCTTGCGCTGTAAACTGAGTCGCTGGTTTGCAGAAAATTTTGTAATTATTAAACACACTAGACTGAAAGTTTTCAACAAAAGTTTCAACGAGACATATGAAATCAAATGACAAAATATAATTGATAAAACTGCGGTCCTTTAACTTCGACAACAAGCCATTCACGTTCCAGTGTAATAAAGACATGCCAAATCTAGTATTATATACACCATTTGCTCGACAATCACTTTCACACACACGATGTACATTTTCCTGTTTTCTCATTGAACCATTGTTTCCATGCTCGCAACAAAAATGATCAATCTGAAAAGTTTCATTCGTATCAGAGCAAACTGACACAGAAATATCACCATCTACATCTTTCCTATTACACTTATTGAGATCAACAGTGTAGCTGTTCTTACTTTCCTTAGAAGGACCACTCGGTAATGAAGTCGACCCAGTGACCGACTGACGACAGCTGACAGGCGAGCTAACTAGGCCGCCGTGAGCACTGCCGTTCGACAGCAGCGACAGCACGGTAGCAGTGTCACCCGCCGTGTCACAATTCAGTGAATCGCCCTGTTCAGCACGTGCAAACGAGGGGGTAGAATTTAAGCGATACGGTGACTTGATTTGATTTGTTCCTGTTATGACATTTGAAAAATTGTGGACAAAAGATTGTCTCGGAGGACAGATAGAACTTACGCTGTTGTCAATATCAGGCCGGCCGGATTGTTAAGCCATCGGTTTAAGATTTTTATCTCCATCCAGACAGAACCTTTCTCCGTCTATGATCAAATGATCAAAGACCATGGTGGCTCTTCTGTTCTCTCTCCTCGCATTCTTCAAATGCGGAACCAAGTTCCTCCGTATTTCCCTCACCCTTTGCGTAAAATCTTCGCCAATGAAGATTTTACTGCCCCGTAATTTGTATCTGGCATTGAGAATTTGTTCCTTACTTTTATAAAACGTACACCTTCCGATGATTGGGGAGTCAGGTTTTCGATTCAAGCGATGAAGTCTATCGAACTCGATGTCCCGGGGTAGCTCTAGTGTGTCTGTCAGCAAGTCTTTCACGAGTCCTTCACATTCATCTCTGGTTTCGTTGTCACGTCTTCGTATTCCATGAAAGATGATATTGTTTCTTTTCGAGCGTCCCTCTAAATCGTCAGTTTTTTGTTCTAAAGCTTCCAACCGTTCACACAGAGTTTGATTCTGCTCCTTCAACTGCTGATTTTCATGCTTTAAATCCCTCACTTCCTCCCTCAAAGATGCAACCTCTTCATGTAATCCCGCACACATGTCTTTCACTTCTTTCACATCTTTCTTCAAGCCATCACACTTACAGTTCAAATCGTTGAGAGAGGCCAGAATTTCCTTCATCATCGGGTCACCAGACGTCTTAGATGGGGTAGATGGGGATCCGGAAGAGCCACCGCTTGCGGATGCCAGTCGAGTCTGTCTCAGGCTCTCTGCCTTCCCAGCAGGTCCGGGTCCCGGGTTCAATTCCACATCGCCACAGCGATGCAGAAAAACGCCGAGGTACAAATACGCCAGGAGGAGACCAACGATGACACCGTCCCGTAGCTTTGAGATTTTCAATGTCCGCAAAAACAAAGATTTTCTTTGCATTGCTCGACGATACATGAATGCAATGAACACCGGTACAAATCCGCCACAGACGGCCCGAAAAGCCAAAGTTACCTCCGGCATGGTCACCTCCAACACGTTTCAGGATCCAGGTAAGGCATACGCTCCCGTAGTACGATTTTAAACACGGAGCTCCTGACAGCCGGTGTTTACACTAAACAACCGGAAATGCGCCCCCCGAGAGAGAGAGAGAGAGGAGAGAGAGAGAGAGAGAGAGAGAGAGAGAGAGAGAGGTTCTGATATATGGCTAGACAAATTGGGGGAATGTGTAAATGCATCCAAATCTACTTTGTACTTATGGGTAGATGGACAGATAGGCCCGGGCGTTTGCATCTGCACAAGCTATTAGTTAGTTGTGTGTGTGTGGTGTGTGTGTGTGTGTGTGTGTGTGTGTGTGTGTGTGGTGGGGGAGGGGTGGTGGAGGGGGGGGGGTAGAGCATACGCGCGCGAGCGTGAATCTGATACGTACGTGGCAATGTGGCTGTCTCTCCATGTTTTGTTTTTGTTTTTTTTCCCTGTGTTCTTTCTCATCTTGACATTCACGCCTCATAAACCCCAGTCCTTGCCCACTGGCCTTTCGTATAGACACTGATTATCACGTCAAAATCCTTGGGGAATGTATGCTGATTACGGTTCTGGTTTCTTTTCCTCCCCAACTACCTCCAACCCCCCGCCCCCGAGCCTTTCCCCTTCTCCGGATCAACCCCACTCCTTTCCCCCCCCCCCCCCCCCCTACTTCATGCCTCTGTCCATCATGGGTCCATGTTTCTATGACTTTGTTGTGGTCTGTGTCTGCCTCGCTCACGTGCAAACTTGTATCTTCCCTTTTTTGCTTCGTTCTTTAACTTCCATGGGAACTCATGTTGAGAGTGTTTTGCGCGTCTTATTCATGTAATCCCTCCATTTTCATACTCATCCTCCTCTTCCTCCTACTTCTCCTCTCTTCCTCCTTATCAAGCTTATCACCACTATCGCCAACATCTTTCTCCCCAAAATATCCTATATGATGTGCATGCATGCGTGCGTGCGTGCGTGCGTTCGTTCGTGTGTACGTGCGTGCGTGTGCGTGTGTGTGTGTGTGTGTGTGGTGTGTGTGTGTGTGTGTGTGTGTGTGGAAGAAGAAGAAGAAGAAGAAGAAGAGAAAAGAAGAAGAAAAGAAGAAGAAGAGAGAAGAAGAAAAGAAAAGAAGAAGAAGAAAACACTGGGTTTGCAACATGATAATAGATGGTGACTGGAACCTTGTGATGGATTCCAATACAGATTTCTGTGACTACAGAGCAGCACAGCAGGTGAAACAGCTTTTGGTGTGTTGGATGAACAAGAACAACTCGACATATGGAAAGAAATCAAACCAGAATTACTACTTTCGTACTTTCAGCAGAACCGTCTAGATGGGTTTTTTTTAATGGCTGTGGCTCTTCCAGCGAATATTGAATATGCGAATATCATTTGGGGCTATAGAATTATAGGCCAGAGAGAGAGAGAGAGAGAGAGAGAGAGAGAGAGACAGAGACAGAGACAGAGACAGAGAGACAGAGACAGAGAGACAGACACAAAGACAGAGAGAGAGGGGGGAACAGGCAGACAGACAAAAACAGACAGAAATAGAGAGGATGAGAAAATGAGAGAGAATGAGAGAGAGAGGCAAGCGAGAAGACTAAAAGAGAAAGAGAGAGAGAGAGAGAGAGAGAGAGAGAGAGAGAGAGAGAGAGGAACAGACAGACAGACGGAAACAGACAGAAACAGAGAGAATGAGAAAATGAGAGAGAGAGAGAATGAGAGAGAGAGGCAAGCGAGAAGACTACCAGAGAGAGAGAGAGAGAGAGAGAGAGAGAGAGAGAGAGAGAGAGAGAGAGAGAGAGAGAGAGAGAGGCATTTGCTTTGAGATCCCATACTGGAACAGAATGCAGCATGATTAATTTCACGATTTTAAAATTAGCTACAAAACGACAGACCGCTTCGAGCCTATCCTTGCGTCTGACGGCAGTTATGTAAAGCAGCCGTCTGGCCGCCTCTGCGAAGGACGGGCCGCTGGGACGGGGTTCACAGGAGCGTCCATGAATTGCATTATTCCAGAGGAAGCACAGTGCCACAGTTACTCAAATTAGACTAACATGAATTCCGATCGATCGTTCTTCAGGACTGAACAAAGCTCAACATTCTGTAGGTATAGTGTTGTATTATATTGCAGTTGAAGGTCCACCCTGTTTCTTTTGCAGATTTTTACTTTTCAGACATTTCTGGGTCTTTGGTGGCTCGGTCTGTTTATTGGTAAATCCAATGTATAGGAATTTATTTCACCCAACTGACTCATTTGTATTCATCTCATGTGGACTGTTCTTTCGCTACGCATGCTGCAAAAACATTCTTGACAGCCACAGTCTGTCTCTACTGCCCTTTGTGTCCTTGGACCCCATCTCCTGAGTAAATTAAAAGTGTGGGGCTTGGGATTATAACAGAAATCAACAGACTTAACTGTCAGTGATTTCATGGCGGCTGTGCTGTGTAGAAATGCGACCCAATCTTCAGAAATGACATAAAAGTCGAAACCAGATAATTGCAGACGTACTCACATTAATGTTAGTGTTGAGAGACAGTTGAAAGCAGCTACACAGCAACAATCAGCGTTCAAAGTAAAGGACTCCTAAACTACAGTTTGCTTACCATCTTCACTGCCTCATTCCTCTATCTCGTATGTCTACAGGGTATGAATAGGGAGGTTTGTTGACGGATAGGTCTGTCAGGCGGTGAATGGTTGGGAAGATGGAAGGGACTGTGGATGAATTCACTGATTGGAGAGTTTGTGGTTGGCAAGGTAGGTGGCAGGATGGGGTGGAGCGATGGTTATTCTGATCGTGAATGGATAGGCTTGTAGTTGGTGCAAGATGCATAGAAGCACTGTGGGCGGGTTGCTAGATGGATGGATGAATGTATGGATACATTTCGATTGGATGGATTGATGAATGGATGGATAGATTTCGATTGGATGGATTGATGAATGGATGGATGCGTGGATGGATGAATAAATGGACGGGTTGTGAGTGGAGGGATAGGCAGCTGGATATATGGATGGTTTTAAGTGGGCAGGTGGGTGGATGATTGGTTGGGTGAATGGATGGATGGATGGATAGATGGATGGATGGATGGAGGGTTGTGTGTGTGTGTGTGTGTGTGCGTGTGTGTGTGTGTGTGTGTGTGTGTGTGTGTGTGTGTGTGTGTGTGTGTGTGTGTGTGTGTGTGTGTAAGTGGTTGGGTGGTGGATGGGATATTGAGTGTTGAGATGCATAGGTGGGTGGATGGATCAACGGGTGTGTAGGTAGAGAGTGAGCGCGTTACAAACTCGGTTGCGTCGATGAACGAATAAGTAGCTGGAAATGGGAAAAACTGGAGATATAAATGGACGAGTAGACGGAATGACGAACGAGTTGCCGAGCAGATGGATAAACAGTGTGAGAGAAGGAAGGACTGATGAATAAATGAAGGATGGACAAACGCATGATTAGATTAGTAAGCCGACCAATTGACAGAAAGTCAGAGAGACAAGAAAACGAATAATACACGCATGCTACATACTGACGTTTGTGTTGTTTGTTTGTTTGTGTTTTTCAGCAAGCACACGATGCCAGCCACACTGAAAGATATGCTATTCACACTGAGCGCTGGTCCCAGGGGCCACCAGAGCTACGGCAGCCCTGCACTGATAGACACTGCACCACCTGTCTCCCCTTCTGACGGTTGTGTGCAAGTGCTGCCTGGGTGGCCACGAAACTCTTCCCTGTCCACTCAGCAATGCTGCCTGCCCACCTCTTTCCCTGTCTGCCCGGTGTCCTCTCTCCATGGTTCGTTCCTGGAAGGACGGTCTTGAAGAGTCATCTTCATCTCGTCAGATGTCTGTTTCATTCTATCTTCTTCTTCTTCTTCTTCTTCTTCTTCTGTGGCCAAACGGTATACGTAAGGATGAGCAGACTGTCTGAATAGTTCTGAGGACTTGCTCGCTTATGTTCAGTTCAGCACTGATTCTAAGCCAGAAAAGGCGTTAGCGTCTTCTGAATGCCATGGGTGACTATTCAACCTGAACTGCATTAAACGTATCAGAAGTTGCACAGTTATTGTTCTTTCAAGCAGGAAGTGTCATGACTTCTGTGTTCATCTATGCTTCTTTTACCTTCCAGAAATAGCTTTATTTAAAAAGAAATAGAAAGAAAACAAAGAAATAAACAAAGAAATAACGTTGTTTGTGGTGTGAGGATGACAAAGAACGAAATATTTGTTGCGCTTTAAACGGAAAATGGTTAAGATATGATGTGCAGTGATAGTGTAAAAATGAAAATCGGCTTATAATGGAAATTCATCATGATTGCAGTCCTCACTATCTTCAGAAGCTGGCATTGGAAGTCTGTTTATTCATTTATAGAAATAAATCAGAGAATATACGCTATAATGTACCCACAACGACTCGCTTCTTGGCATCCTCATCAGCCACAGCCTCGCAGATGCTAAATAGGGGTTGTCAGTAACAAAATGCATGATTTGCACGTTTACAAAATGGAGAGAAAACGAAGAAGCGGAAATATGTATGAGAGAGAGAGAGAGAGAGAGAGAGAGAGAGAGAGAGGCGCGTGTGCGCACACACGAGCGCGCGCGCACACGCAGGCACACACACACACACACACACACACACACACACACACACACACACACACACACACACACACATACACAAAGACACACACACACACACACACACACACACACACACACACACACACACACACACACACACACACACGCCGCGCACCCGTGCAAACATACAGAGAGAGAGAGAGAGAGAGAGAGAGAGAGAGAGAGAGAGAGAGAGATCTGCTCTTTGATCCTCCACAGAGGCTGACAGACGCAGTGAGGTGCAATGTAGGCTTTGAGCTGTTTCGCCGTCAAACAACGCTCAGCAGCTCAGTCAATCGAGCCGCCAGCTCCACATCTTGGAAATCATAGCGCTGAACAGACCAAGGAGGAAGATGAAAGGCAGATTCACGGTGACTGTCAAAGCCTTTTTCGTGATTATCATCAATCAAGGATGGCAGTTTGATGAAAAATCACTGATGGTTCCTGAATCTGAAGGCGTCTAATAACTCTGAAATGGAAATCAGCAAAAAAAAACAAAAAAAAAACAAAAAAAAAAACAACAACGTTGTCCGTGATCATAATGTTGGCGGTGTAGATGTTGTTGTTGTTGTTGATGTCGTACCCTGGCTAAAAGACTCCAGGGATCATCCAAACAGCCGAAGTACTTGAACACTATGGTACAAATGCATCAGCTGGGGATGAGAACATTACGTGTGTGACCGTTTTTGATTACCCCGCCACATGAGCAGCCACACTCCGACTTCGGGGGATTTGGGACACTGATAATGTTATGCTAGGAGCTTGTCACAATTGAAGACAATCCCCGCATAACTATGCAGATCATTACATTTTGATGTAGCCTTGGTGTTCTAACCTGTGTCAATTGGCCTGACACAGCCTTAAACCAAGGCGGGCGGTGTCCATTATGACATTCCTTTTTTTTTTTTTTTTGTTAGTTATGTTGACATTAGTGAAACATTGTGACAAGAAAGATCTCTGCGGGAGAAAAGGTACTGCACTCTGCCGTTACCTGAGTGTGGCGAGTTGGAGGGAGGGAGGGAGAGGTGAGTTAAGATGGGAAGGGGTGAGAGAAGTAAGATGGCGATGGTGGGGTGGGGATAATTTTAAAGGGAAGTAAATCCTTGTACTTTACAAAGCATAATTAGATCAAATTAGCGATTAATTCAAATGGTTATATTGATCATCAAGGAAATGTTCCACAAAATGCGATTCGTATTCAAGGATAATTTGTTTTGTTCACAGAGATCAATGCATGCTTAAAAGAGAATGGAAGATCTTAAAATAGCCTGATAAAAACAAATACCTGTGTGAGTAAAGCGCAAAAACAAAACAAGTCGATGCAGTGGCTAAAATGTCCTTCTCGAGGCTAACAATTGTTCTGTACGTGCCGAAGCACCTTCACCTAGGCTACAGTGGTGGATACTAATGTTAGCGGTGCCTCTGAGCAATGCAGTAAATGGAAACTCTTAATTATAGTAATTTCAGGATGATGCCGATTCAGAATTAAACAAAAAAATGGATAAATACATCAACAAACAAAAAACCCTGCAAAATAATAACAAAATAAAAAATACAAAAAAAACCCAACAAAAAACGTTGTGAACATTGGAAAACAAAATAAACAAACATTAAGTCAGTATTGAACTAATCTAGCATGTCAAAATGTAATTGATCTGTTAAAGAAAAGATATTGAGTTGCAAAAACAAAACAAACAACAACAAAAAATAAACAAGCAGTTGAAGTTGATCGATAAATATACGAAGAAAGATACAATGATGAAAATAATTTCGTTTTGTCAATTTTCTCCATAGGCATTTTCTATGACAGAAGTTTCTCTTTTCTTTTCTTTCTTTCTTTTTTCTTCTTTTTTTTTCATTAAAGCATTAAACTTTTAAGGGAACAAGCACTGAACTAAAAACGTGACCTTGCCGGGCAGAAACTGTGCCGACTGCAGGTTTAATGACGTCAGTCGGAATAAGGGAACACAAATCATGAGCAAAATTTCACTGAACAAAAGAAGCAAAAACACCACACTCTTTCCAAGACGAGTCGACTAGGTAAATGGACCAACATTCACAAGCGCCATGATTAAAATGAAAAACGACAAAACAAACAAAAACTGACACAAACAATCAGAAACAAAAAAGACACGGAAACAAAGACAGGAAGATGGACAAGCTTTTAAGATGGATGTACCAGGCTACATGTTGTTTCCATGTCTGTGAATGTTGAAAATCGATGATATGCTTTATACTTTATTCAACAGCTACAGTCTGATAATAATAGTGAACGACCGTGAACAAATTGAACGATAATGAACACATATAGGTCATTCTAGGGGGGAAAGGAAGAAAAAAAATGGATCGCCAAAGTATGATTTATATAATAACATTGAAAAAAAATCACCATTTCAAAATTACACAGGCAAGTGTCATCGACCATTATGTTTGCGATATCTAAATGCAAAACATGATTAAGAATACAAAACCATACATAGACATTCGACTGAAGACGCCACACATGGCAGACTGGCGTCTACGTCATGACAAGACACCACGGTGCTTGGTTAGCATCACAGACTTGTGAGCTGGAGGCTGCTGGTTCCATTCCACCTAGAGATAATTGTTCATGGTTCAGTTCAGAAAGGCTGGCTCCTGCTCAGGGTTGAGAACGCTTTGTGTGGAACTGTACAGAGTGGAATCACACAGTTGAGCTTCTTACACAGACAGGGTGTGCTCCTAGGACTCATGATCCAATCATCAGACCAGCACTGCAGATGTCTGAATCTCTTGACATCTGTAAATCCCTGGATACTTTTTATGTGTGAAACGAACATAGAATAAAACCCTGCCATTCAGTTCCAAACCAGAATAGAACTCACCTGTATTATGCCCATCATCCTCATCTTCATTGATAATCGTTAACAAAAAATCTCAAGTCTGAAATTCTGTGGCCCCAGGCTTGACGTC
>CM065716.1:105514645-105522145 GCA_033310375.1 Conus canariensis
TGCTTGGAATAAGGATTATGAAGATGAATTTGTCAAATCATGGGAGAGTGGAGATATACAAAACAAATTACGTAAAGCAGCAAATAATTTAGACAACGATGTAGATAGCTCCTTGGAAACATTTGTACAATGCTTAAAAGAATCTAGCAAATGCATGTTGAAACGCAGCGGTACATACAGGAAGAAAAGGTCGGAATGGTTCGACGATGAATGTCGGAAAGTAAAAAAAAGAAACAAGGAGAAAATTAAACTATTTCAGAGCATTACACAAAGAATCCTCAATTCAGAAAGAAGAAATGAAAACTAAGGTTGAAGAAGCCAGAGTTATATATGTCGATGCAAGGAAGAAGTATAAACACTTATTAAGGATGAAAAAACAAGTATTTAGAAAAAACAAAAACAAATTAGAAATATTAACCAACGAAATTCATAATTCGTCGGAATTTTGGAGGCATCTTAGAAACATGGGATGCGCAAAAAGACAAAGAATTATTAATGACATTAGTATTGATGAATGGTTTAATCATTCCAAGACCGTTTTTCAAAACAGCAATGAAGAAGGCGAAAGGGACCATCATATTGAAACGGGTGTGTTAGACGAATCAGAACATGATTTAAATATTGCGTTTTCGGAAGAAGTTAAAAAAGCTACAGATAAACTAAAAACAGGCAAAGCTAGTGGAATTGATGAAATTTCTGCTGAAATGCTGAAGCTAGGTGGTAAGAGTGTTCAGCTATTTCTGACAAAACTATTCAACACAATTTTTGACAAAGGTATTTATCCTAGGGAATCGTCTAAAGCTCTTATAATCCCAGTCTATAAAAAGGTGACCCTGATGTCGATAATTACAGAGGAATCTCTCTTTTGAGTATTATATCTAAACGCTATACTACTATACTAAATGCACAACTGTATACCTGGTTAGAAAGCAACAATGTAATTTCAGAATGTCAAGCAGGATTCCGGAAAAATTATTCGACAGTGGATCAGATATTTACTTTATATGCCTCTGTTCAGAACTGTTTGAGTAAAAAAGGTAGGAAACTATACGTCGCTTTTGTAGACTTTAAAAAGGCTTTTGATTCTGTTCGACATGATAAACTTTTGCAATGTATTAAACAACAGGGCGTGAAGGGTAAATTTCTGGCCTCACTTGGAGCTATGTATTATTCTTTGCTATCCTGTATTCAAGCAAATCAAGAACTCTCCGAAATGTTTGAAACTTCTGTTGGAGTTAGACAAGGATGTGTTCTAAGTCCTACGTTATTTTCAATTTTCATAAACCAGTTAGCAGATCAAATAAATGAAAAAGGTAAACATGGAGTTACGTTATTTCCGGATATCATTGAATTATTTATATTACTGTTTGCTGATGATGTCTCATTGCTATCTGCTACACCATGTGGCCTACAACATCAGTTGAATGTATTAAAGACCTGTTGTAATATCATGGAACTATCTGTAAATATCAACAAAACCAAAGTTATAGTATTTAGAAAAGAAAGATATTTAGGGAAGCATGAGAAATGGTTTTACGACGGTAACAGACTGGAAGTTGTGAATAATTATTGCTATCTAGGGTTTAATTTTACCACCATGATCAGTGCAAAACAGGATACCCTTCGTTTAACAACTAAGGCTAAAAAGGCAGTAGTTCAACTCAGCAGAATCTTTACAAAATACAGGGAAATGACGGAAAGTACTTTTTTCAAGGTTTGTGACACCAAGATTCAACCAATCTTGATGTATGCTGCCGAAATATGGGGACTACACAGATTAGAACATTTAGAAAAAGTACACATGCTGGCATGCAAAAGATTTTTGGGTGTTCCAGGAATTACGCCAAACAAAATGGTTTACGGAGATTTGGGTCGATATCCTTTATACATTAATTCCTACGTCACTTGTTTACGATACTGGTTTAGACTTTTACAGATGAAAGCTGAAAGGTTACCTCAGAAAGCATATTTGATGCTGTTGGAATTAGACAGATCTGGAAAACAGTGCTGGGTCTCAAAGGTAAGAGAAATCTTGTGTTCAACAGGTTTTAATTTTGTTTGGTTACAACAAGGTGTTGGAGACGTTAAAATGTTCCTAAATGTGTTTAAACAAAGGCTTATTGATATGTTCATTCAAGAATGGACTGGCACCATACGAGACCGTGAGAGATACGAATGTTATTGTGATTTTAAGTCTGTTTTTGAAAAGGAAAGATATCTTTTGGATACGAATACGTACTGTTTCCGCGTTGTCATTACACGAACCAGGTTTAATTTGCTTCCACTGAATAACAACTTGCATCGCTATAGTAAAACAGGAAAGGACAAAGCGTGCCCATTTTGCCGTGATCAGGTACAGAATAAGCAACATTTTTTATTTCAGTGCTCCCTCTATCAAGACCTAAGGAGTAAATTTCTCAAAGAATTCGCCAGTTGTCCCCTTCATTTGCTTCTTAAGGTATCCAGTGCTTCGCACAGACATAGTCTATCAAGGTACATTTTTCATGCCATAAACAGAAGGATCAAGTCAATTCTTTAGTTGATAAATTACTGCGGACAATTATCACTACCTTGGTTTTGCGTGAAATGACTGACTTCATTTGTATTGTAATTTCGTGTACTCTAAACGTATCTGAATAATGTATCATCTTTTTACACGCAGTTTTGGGGAATTATTATTGCAATGCTTTTTTGTTCTGTTTGTAATACATATATGCTAACTCCACCCCGTTCCTACCCACTCCCCCCCCCTTCCCTTTGTACCTTGTATTGTGGCCCAAGGCCGATGCACATTAAAGCTTTCTGAGTTCTGAGTTCTGAGTTCTCTCTCTCTCTCTCTCTCTCTCTCTCTCTCTCTCTCTCTCTCTCTTTTTCCCTTTTCTTGACCATCCTATTACTATATATTTGCATGAGTGTACATATGTATACGGATGTCAAAGACTGAAAAACGTTTGCACTCAAAGGCACAGGAGATGTGATAGTATAATCAGCAAATAAGCACAGAAATACCTTGTGAATAATTCTGCACAAATCCTTCAAAATACGCCTATTTGAACTGGCATCGTCTACAATATACAACGAGTGTGTCCTGATGTTTGTATTATGGATTATTGAAAAGAAAATCGGTTGTAGTCATTGTTAAGATTCGCAATTCGTTCGTTGCTTTCTTGCAAACGTCTTACGTCAAAAATTGAAATATATATGGCCTTCGTCTGTCAGGGAAAATTCTATACAAAGGTAATTTTCATTGTTATTGACCCATTCCGTATTGTGCATAAGAATCTAGTACCCGGTCTTTTGATCCTGGGTATGTCAATCACTGAGGAGTTCAAACGTCTGGTAAACAGATTAGCACTGTAAGTGTGACACATATAAACGGTTCATCATACACTGAAGTGATTAGACCAGAGAATTAGTGTGCAAATGACGTGGGGAGGGGGGGGGGGTCGGAGAGAGAGGTGTTTTAGCAATTGCATGTGCGCGCGCGCGCGCGCGCACACACACACACACACACACACACACACACACACACACACACACACACACACACACACACACGTAGAGAGAGAGAGAGAGAGAGAGAGAGAGAGAGAGAGAGAGATGGTGGATTGATGAATGGATGGATGCGTGGATGGATGAATAAATGGACGGGTTGTGAGTGGATGGATAGACAGTTGGATAGATGGATGGTTTTAAGTGGGCAGGTGGGTGGATGGATGGTTGGGTGAATGGATGGATGGATGGATTATTGGATGAATGGGTGGGCTGCGTTGGTGTGTAGATGAATGGTTGGGTAGGTGGATAATGAATGGATGACTGCATTTGTGAGCAGCAGGTAGATAATTAGATATAGGTAGATGACTGGTTGGGTGGGTGGATAATAGAACGAGTGGAATGATGTGCGTGCGTGCGTGCGTGCGTGCGTGCGTGTGTGTGTGTGTGTGTGTGTGTGTGTGTGTGTGTGTGTGTGTGTGTGTGTGTGTGTGTGTGTGTGTGTAAGTGGATGGGTGGGTCGATGGGATATTGGGTGTTGAGATGCATAGGTGGGTGGATGGATCAACGGGTGTGTAGGTAGAGAGTGAGCGCGTTACAAACTCGGTTGCGTCGATGAACGAATAAGTAGCTGAAAATGGGAAAAACTGGAGATATAAATGGACGAGTGGACGGAATGACGAACCACTTGGCGAACAGATGGAAAACCAGTGTGAGAGAAAGAAAGACTGATGGGTAAATGAAGGATGGACAAATGCATGATTAGATTAGTAAGCCGACCAATTGACAGTCAGAAAGACAAGAAAACGAATAAACAATACATGCATGCTACATACGGAACTGTGTGTTGTTTGTTTGCTTGTTTGTGTTTTTCAGCAAGCACACAATGCCAGCCACACTGAAAGATCTGCCGTTCGCACTGATCACTGGTTCCAGGGGTCACCAGGTCTATGGCAGCCATGCACTGATAGACACTGCACCACCTGTCTCCCCTTCGGATGGTTGCAAGTGCTGCCTGGATTGCCACGAAACTCTTCCCTGTCCACTCAGCAATGCTGCCTGCCCACCTCTTTCCCTGTCTGCCCGGTGTCCTCTCTCCATGGGTTGTTCCTGGAAGGACGGTCCTGAAGAGTCCACTTCATCTCGTCACATGTTCCCTTCCAACTTCTTCTTCTTCTTCTTCTTCTTCTTCTTCTTCTTCTGTGGCCAACCGGTTTTCAAAGTCATTCTCGGGTTGCCAGGATGCTTCTGTGGACTTTGTCATCTATGACACGTTCAGCTCTGATTCTAAGCAAAAACGTTAACATCTTTGCAATGCCATGGATTACACCCTAAGAGGCCTTGAAGTTATCAAAACTTACACAGTTACTGTTCTTTCTAACAGGAAGTGCCATGACTTCTTTCGTCATCTAGGCATTCTTTACCTTCCAAAAATGGCTTTATTTACTAAAAGAAACGAAACGTAAAACAAAACAAAACAAGCAAACAAAGCAAATTGAAGCTTTTATTTTCAAGAAAGAAAAGAAAGAAAGAAACCAAACCAAAACAAACAAACGCAAACAAAATTGAAGTTTAAGCCTGGATTAATGGTATTGGTGTGGGTACACTAGTGTTTTAACAGAAGCAAAATCATCAATAAGTATGGATGAGCGCAAACCCACACATTGCAGAAATGAAAATTTGTTAGTTTTCATGTGAAAGAAATATGGGTATGTACATATTCACACCATCAGAATAAATAATGAATATGTGTTCTATAATTTCGTTAGTTTTTATGTGAAAGAAATATGGGTATTTACGTATTCACACCATGAGAATGAATAATGAATCTGTGTTCTGTAATACAGCACATCGGTCATAGTGAGAATATTTTAAGAGAAATATGAAGGGAGTTCGATATGACTGCTGTCCTCATTATCTTCAGATGCTGGCAATGGAAAACTGCTCCTGATGTTCCGGGAACATACACTTTAATATGCCCACCACGACATGCTTCTTGGCATGCTCATCAGCCATAGACTGGCATGCTCATCAGCCATAGACTGGCATGCTCATCAGCCATAGACTGGCATGCTCATCAGCCATAGACTGGCATGCTCATCAGCCATAGACTGGCACGCTCATCAGCCATAGACTGGCATACATCAAATAAGGGCTGTCAATGACAAGAAGAGAATGATGTTCACGTTTACAAAATCGAGAAGTAACAAAGAAACAGAAATATATGAGAGAGAGAGAGAGAGAGAGAGAGAGAGAGAGAGATGTGCGCGGGTGCGCGCGCGCGCGCGCACACACACGCACACGCACACACACACACACACACACACACACACACACACACACACACACTCACAAGATGGCAGACTCACTCATTAACACAAACATATGCAGCACATAGAGAGAGAGAGAGAGAGTGAGAGAGAGAGAGAGAGAGGTGGGAAGGAGAGGTTAAGGAGGAGAGGGGGAGGAAAGTAGGATGGCGATGGTGGGATAGGGTTAATTTCAAGGGAAGGTGAAAGCTTGTACTTCGCAGAGCATAATTAGATCCTGGTTGAAATAGTTATATGATCCAAGCAAAGTTTATAAGATGCATTTTATATTCAATGATAACCTGGTTTGTTCGCAGAGATCGATGTATAGTTAAGAAAAAAACAACAACAACAAATCTTGCAAGTAGCCTGATGATTATTTGGAATAGAACAAAAAAAGGGAAATGGTTGAATATATCAAGAAAACAAACAAACAAACAGAATAATCAAATAAGAGAAAAAAACAGAACGTTACGAAATTGCAAAACAAAACAAACAAACTTTAAATCAGTATTGAACTAATCTAGCATGCCTATGTGTGACTGACTTGGCAAAAACGATACTGATTTGGAAAAAGAATAAATAAATATAAATAAGTAGTTGACGAAGTTGGTAGATAAATACACGAATAGATAGAGGTGGATTAAAAATAATTTCGTTCTCAGTTTCCTTCATAATTATTTTCTATGACAGCCGTTTCTCTTTATTTGCTTTTGTTGCATTTAAGCAGCAAACTTTTAAGGATATAAGGACTGAGCTGAAAAAACTTGACCTCGATGGACATAAACTGTGTCGAGTGTAAGCTTAATGACAAAAGTCTGAACAAGGTGAACAAAATAAATCGCAAAGTCTCACTAAACAAAAGAAGCAAAAACACCGCTCTATTTCCTTGACCAAATAACTAGGTAATTAGCCCCAATTTCACATGCGCCATAATTAAAAGAAAAAACAACAACAACACAGAAACAAAAACAAACACGAACGAACAGATGCACACGAAAACACACAGAAACAAAAACAGGAAGATGGACACCGGTGAAGATGGATGTACCAGCCAATAGAAGATATGTTGTTTCGATGTCTGCGAAAGCTGAAAATCGATTATGTGCTTTATACTTTATTCAGCAGCAAAAGTCTGATAACAATTGTGAATGACCGTGAGCAAATAGATTGACCGTGAACAAACATAGACTCTCTCTCTCTCTCTCTCTCTCTCTCTCTCTCTCTCTCTCTCTCTCTCTCTCTCTCTCTTACGAGTGCACGAGCTGGGCGCTCTCTACATCCCTGGGAAAAAAACAAAAACAATAACAAAAAACCGTCCAATGAAACTTGGCACAGAACACTGACATTCTCATAAAATGATAAACATCGCCAAATAAGCGCGCTTAGATTGCGTGTTTTAGAAATGATGCCAAAATATTATTTACCTTTCTAACATTATTTCGCCATGAGACCATTTTTTCCTCACAGAATTCATGATTTGCTTGTGCAGGCAGCACGCATTTACTGTTTTTTGTTCTTACATTTATTCCCCGAGCTGGTCATTGAAGCTTCGCTAACAACCACGACATCTAGGGACAGTGTAACGTAATTTGAGTGGTTTTTAGATATATTATTGTTATCGTGGAGGATCTGTTGTTATTGTTGTTGTTGTTGTTGTTGTTGTTGTTGTTGTTGTTGTTATTGTTGTCGTTGTTGT
>CM065716.1:105534645-105537145 GCA_033310375.1 Conus canariensis
ACAGACATATTTAATCAGGCTACAGAACTGATCGATAATGATGTAAACTCGGCGTTGAGGAAATTCTATGAAGGCCTGGCTCTCGCTGGGCAGTGCATGAAGAAACAAATAGTATTAACAAAAACACAAAACAGTCCTTGGTTTGATACCGAATGCAGGAAAATGAAATCAGAGTTACAACGCGCTCTGAGAAACTTTACAAACTGTAGTAATGAAAAACGAGCAGAAGAACTCAGACACATATACGTTGATAAGCGAAGAGATTATAAATGGCTTTTAAATGAGAAAAAAGCCGAAGATAAAACGCGCACGCTAGATTCACTAGACGCAAATATAAACGATTCCAAGACATTTTGGAGAACTATAAAATCAAGAGTTTTCACTAAAATTCCAGACACTTCTATCACAATAGATGAATGGTATGATCACTTCTATAAGGTTTTCAATGATAATTCTATCCAAGATGAAATATTACAGAGAAATAACATTCAGGAAGATGCGTGTTTCGAGAGTCAGTGGTTTGCTAATAATAGAATTATAGAGAACACCACTTTAAATTCAGAAATAACAGTATCAGAGATTAAAGACGCAATCAGAGCTTTAAAGAATGGAAAAGCGGCCGGACCAGATGGATTTAGTGGCGAGTTTTATAAACACGCTCCTCCTTTAATTATTTCATTCATCACCAAATTTTTCAACAAATTGTATGATTCTGGGACTTTTCCACTTGTCTGGTCCGAATCAGTTATACACCCAATACACAAAAAAGGCGATATTAATTCGCCTGACAACTACAGAGGTATTTCATTGCTAAACATTTGCGGCAAACTGTATACTTATATCATAAATAAACGCTTGACACAATGGGTGGAAGAAAATAATATGTTAAACGAATCACAAGGCGGATTCAGAAAGGGCTATAGTACAGTTGATCACATATTTACTTTAATAAGTCTGGTGCAAAAACAGTTGTCTTCTGGAAAGAAACTTTATGCTGCGTTTATTGATTTTAAAAAAGCCTTTGACTTAGTAAATCGAAATCATTTGTGGTTAATTCTTCGTAAAAATGGTATTCATGGCAAAATGTATCGAGCTATTAGGAGTATATATCAAGTTGTGAAAGCTAGAGTCCGAGCAAATAATGATCTTACTGAAACTTTTATGTGCCCCCGTGGGTTAAAACAGGGGGACAACTGCAGCCCTATTCTTTTTTCTCTATTCATTAATGAACTTGCTAATGACATTGTGACACATGGTAAACACGGAATAAGCTTATCACCTGACTTGTTACAGATTCTTATCATGTTATTTGCCGATGACGTCGTTCTTCTTTCCCACACCATAGTGGGTCTTCAGCACCAGCTGAACGTATTAAGTAGCACTGTTGACAGACTCCAGCTAACTGTCAATGAAGAAAAATCTAAAATAGTAATATTTAGAAAAGGGGGTCATATCGCTTGTCGAGAAAAATGGTTCTATAAAGGTGTCCAGTTAGAAGTTGTAAATGAATATAAATACCTCGGAGTGATAGTATCTACAGGTTTAACGTTTTCATACTCACTGGAGGATATGGCTCTGAAAGCGAAGAGGTGTGTTTTTAGTGTTTTGAAATTTCTATGGTCACTTGGAGAAAATAATCCCAAACTTTTCTTTAAAATTTTTGATTGCCTAATTCAGCCTATCTTAACATATGGATCTGAGGTGTGGGGCCTGACAGCAGATCATACAGTTATTGAAAGAGTTCATCTACTAGCCATTAAACGTCTGTTGAATGTGAGTATAAAAACAGCAAGCGCACTTGTGTACTGTGAATCTGGGAGATACCCACTTTATATTCAGACATCTATAAAATGTATCAAGTATTGGTTAAAACTAACCCGTATGGACGAAAGCCGTATTCCAAAGAAATCTTACAATATGCTTTATGCTCTGTTTTGCAACGGTAAGAAGAACTGGTAGCCAACGTATGCTTTACTTTGTTTAGATACGGCTTTGGTTTCGTTTGGGAGAACCAAGGAGTTGAAAATGTTAAATATTTTGTGTCCATCTTTAAGCAAAGACTATTTGATTGCCATTTACAGGATATTGATTCTAAAATTATGGCAAAAGAAAGATTCAGATTCTATTCTTCGTTCAGGCAATTATGTGATGTCCCGACATATCTATTCACGGTTAAAAACCCTGCTCTCAGAAAACATTTGTCAAGAGTCAGACTCAGTGTCTCACAGTTGAAACCCCACCGATATAGATATTCTAAAAGGAAAGAAAACACTAGCTGTCCTTTTTGTCCTAATTCTGAAGAATCAGAATTACATTTTATATTGGTTTGTACTTACTATAAAGCTATCCGAGAAATGTATATCCCACCCAAATATTGTTCCCACCCAAATGCGTTTAAATTAAGCCTTTTGCTTTCTGATACAAGAATGTGTATGCCTCTTGCCCTGTATCTGTCTAAAGCATTTACTTTCAGAAATCAATGTATATATGATGTTTAATG
>CM065716.1:105552145-105554645 GCA_033310375.1 Conus canariensis
CTCTCTGTCTGTCTGTCTGTCTGTCTGTCTCTCTGTCTCTGTCTCTGTCTCTCTCTCTCTCTCTCTCTCTCTCTGTCTCTGTTTCTGTCTCTGTCTCTCTGTCTGTGTCTCTACCTCTTTCTTCCTCTCTGTCTATTGTCTGTTGTTGTGTCTGTCTGTCTGTCTGTCTCTCTTATGTGCCCCCCCCCCTCTCTCTCTCTCTCTCTCTCTCTCTCTCTTCGTTTCTTTTGCAGGTTGTTGTTTCATTTTCTTTCCTCGTAAAATGTCTCGTTTCATTTAATAAAAAGCAACTAAAGCAATGCAAAGAAATATCTTTTGGTAATAACGTTATGAAATAAAGTACAGCACTGTCAATGCAGCATATAGCGATTTCAAAGATTCTGACATTTTGAATATCGCTTTCAATGTGTCCAGAGCAAATATGAACCAAAAAAAAGTCCAACAATTGCATTAAATCTTCAAAGGAAATAACAACAAATCAATGCAAACAGCATTTAGTGTCAACATGAACTGGCATCAAAAACAGTATGAAAACAAAAACAAAATAGAGAAATGACGGCGAACATACACACACACACACACACACACCACACACACACACACACACACACACACACACACACACACACACACACACGCCTGCCAGAGGAGAGAGAGAGAGAGAGAGAGAGAGAGAGAGAGAGAGAGAGAGAGAGAGAGAGAGAGAGAGAGAGTTTCTAATCGTCCAATCTGCATCATTTCAAACCGGTGTGGGTGATCAATACGTTTTTAATAGCGCTAAACAGCCCATTGCAGAAATCAGTTAAAGGAGGAGCAAACTGACCAAAGACGATTTCAGATAACATGCATGATCCGGAAGGAAAATTGGAGATGTGTGTGTGTGTGTGTGTGTGTGTGTGTGTGTGCGTGCGTGCGTGCGTGCGTGCGTGCGTGCGTGCGTGCGTGTGTGTGTGTGTGTGTGTGTGTGGTGAGTGTGTGTGTGTGTGTGTGTGTGTGTGTGTGTGTGTGTGTGTGTGTGTGTGTGTGTGTGTGTGTGTGCTGCTTTCCTGGATGGAGCAGATGCAAGAGATGTCTTGTGATGTTATATTTAGCTGTTTTCTGAGTGAAACCACAGTCAATATCAGTCACTCAGCGTTTGTTTGTTTGTTTTGTTTTCCGTGCTTCCTCTGCACCTTCATTCTTTAGATTTTGCATGCACACAGCATGGTATGTGAAACATGACATCCATACCAATGGCCCAACTGGCCTTCTCTTCGAATTTTAGTTGCTGGTAGTTTACGTTTGTTCAAGATACTCCGCGTGTGCATGTACACGTAGAGCCTCGTTTTATAACTCACTTTTAAGGGCCTTTCGGAATTTTGGATCACATCTCAAGTTTAATCTGAGGCAGGTGGATATTTGAATCGCAACTCCAGGATCAACAGGATCACCAGTTCAATGTTTTGCCAGTTGACCTGTTTAAGTCATGCATATGACCTGAACTTAAACATATCTGACTTCCATCACATTAGTGGAGGATTGCGGTACAGTAGTTTAAGTTGAACATGTGTGAGAGCGACAGGACAGAATGACTCAGCAGACTCGTGAATGACAGCAAACACCTAGGCGTATGTCTGCGGGGTCGACTATTGCCGTGTCCAGTGCTGGTATGTATTTCAGAATTACGGCATCGTTGTCTCATGGCTTATGTCTCAGTTTTAGGCTCTGTCACCTCGCCACGACGACAAATTTCTTCTTCCGAATCGCTGGATTCGTGCTACTGTTTAACGCGCGTATCATAAGATGGAGATGATAATAATAATGATGAACATGATGCTGCTGCTGTTGAACATATCGGACTTCCATCAGTTGAGTGGAGGATTGTGGTACAGTAGTTCTAGTTGAGGGCGTGCGAGAATGACGGAATAAATTGACCCAGAAGACTCCCCAGTGACAGCAATACCGTAGGCGTATGTCTACGGGGTCGATTATCACCGTGTTCAGTAGTGGTATGTATGTCAGAATTTTTGCATCGTAGTTTCACGGCTCAGGTCTAAGTTTATGTTCTGTCATCTGGCCATGACAACACATTTCTTCATCTGAATCGTCGACATTCATGCTACTGTTATGCGAACGCCTAACACAAGGTGCAGAAAGGTCAGAAGTGAAAGCGGCAAGTGTCTTCCGCGTCGAAAACTCGTGGGTTCAGATGATAATATCCATAGTACTGGTACAAGGGTCATTCGGTGCACGTCAAAAGTCGTGTCTGAATGACTATTGTTGTCCTTTTTCTTCTTCATCATCATCATCATCATCATCATCATCATCATCATCATCATCATCATCATCATTATCATCATCATCATCACTTTCTCTCTCTCTCTCTCTCTCTCTCTCTCTCTCTCTCTCTCTCTCTCTCTCTCACCACCACCACAGACATGCACACACTCGCACACGCGCGTGTGTATACGCAAGCACGTACATACGCACATACGCACACACACGTATACACACGCACACA
>CM065716.1:105567145-105572145 GCA_033310375.1 Conus canariensis
AGGAAGGGAGGAAGGAAAGGAGTCATAAATTTGGTTTCCCGTTGGTCATTCATCATACACACATGTAGCGAGTCAGTAAGCCAGGGTGTGTGCTCAGCATTAGAAGTATGGTTGATAGTTTTCCAACTAATCCTACTATCTTCGTTCAAAAGTTTGGCGTGATGTTACCTAGTTGTTTATGTGACATTTAACTAACTCGCTTTGCTTTCATGGACCGTTGGACATTGTCGACGGTTTATTAGACCCAAAATACTTATCTCACATCGTAAGAATCAGTACATCTGCTTAACGGTCTGCATGGTAATGTTGGAACAAGCACGGTGAAAAATCTTGAGTATGTGATCATGTTGTCAGATTTAAGAGGTGAAATGCCTTGGAAAGGTTAAAAGAGAGACAGAAATTTTATCTATCTATCTATCTATCTATCTATCTATCTATCTATCTATCTATACACCAGAAAATAAATAGTGCGGGAAAACAAATGCAGACAAACAAACCCTCCACCATTCTTCCAATGACTTAATGAAGAAGAAGAAGAAGATAATGATGATGATGATGATGATGATGGTGGTGGTGGTGGTGGTGGTGAAGAAGAAGAAGAAGAAGAAGGAGGAGGAGGAGGAGGAGTGAGGACTGGGATGGGGATGGGGATTGGAAATAATGGTAATGGAGACAGAACTTTTCTATCATTTAGCGAACGAAGTACTCTGGTAAGGAGGGGAGGGACTGTAGTGTAATCCAAGGAATAACACTTGCCAAAAGCTGCTAAGTGGGTGAGGAAGGAGTAGGTGGCGAGAGAGCAGAAGGGAAGGGTGAGCGGAAAGTTCTCGTTAACAAAATGAATGCCAATCGCCGAAATGTTATTGAGAACGTGTGTGGGAAGGGGGGATGGCTAACACAGATGAGGAAGGCGTGAAATCATGTTTAGCTAATGAATGACACTCAGACTTGTTGAAAAGAAGAGAGGGAAGAGAGATGGGTTGCAAAGGATGGAGTATGTGCAAGAAAGGGATGATGGCACTGGGATGAGAGATAGAGAGGGCCTAGGGGGCGACAGGAGAGGGGGTTGGCGTGGACACTGCATTGGTTGCAATATACAGCAATAAGTACAGTAAAACATCAATCTAATCTAATCTGTCTGTCTGTCTATCTATCTATCTATCTATCTATCTATCTATCTGTGTGTGTGCGTGCGCACGCGCGCGTGTGTGTGTGTGTTGATGATGATGATGATGGTGATGATGATGATGATGATGATGATGAGAAGGAGGAGGAGGAGGAGGAGGAGGAGGAGGATGTTGATAATGATGATTTGAAGAGGTACAGATCTGGGATGACGCCAGTTTAAATGTCTGTCTGACGTGGACTGGCTGGAAAAAATGACCGTGGGGAGAAACAAGGAATTGAGAACAAATATTTACCTAGCAAGAAGCATGTGACAGAGACAACATTCCAGGTCTGCTGCCAAGACCTTCAAAAATTACACATTGTTGAAATTCTCACAGAAAATTCTGACAGAAACAAAGTCAAAGCAACACTGCAAGATATCAAATACGTCAAGACTTGTGCATCATATTGCCTGCCAATGAAAAGTGTAATTAACGTCGCGGACGCCCGATTGGGAGGCCGTGGGTTCGATTCCTATCAAAACCATTTGTTTGTGGCATTTTTCTGCCCTGACTGGCTTCTACCCAGAGCTGGGAATGTTATGGTCTCAACAGGGAAGACAGGGACCACACAGTCCAGCTTCATCCACTTAATGACGCCTTGGTTTAAGGCTATGTAAGACCAATTGACATAGGCCAGAAAACCAAGGCTACATCAAAATGTTGTTATGCTCAGCATAGTTATGCGGGGATTGTCTTCAGTCATAACAAGCTCCTAGCATATCACCATCAGTCTACAAAATCCATCAAAGTCGGAGTGTGACCACCCACGTGGCGGTGTAATCAAAACGGCCACACACGTAATGTTATCATCCCTAGCTGATGCATTTGTACTATAGTGTTCAAGTGCTTTGGCTGTTCGGATGATCCCTGGAGTCTTTTAGCCAGGGTACGACAACAACAACAACAGCAACCACTTAGTGAATGTGTCTCTGAGAGTGTTGCTCAAATTGCCTGTCCAAATCTGCAGGATTCCGTATCTATCGAGCCTGGTTGACGCCGGGATATACTATGAATGTAATCGAGAGTGCAGCACTGCCATGCAATTTCAGACCAGAATAGATATTCGTGGCATCATCTCCATCGTCCTCATCCTCATCGATCAGGATAATCAGAATAGTAAATGCCACAGCTTCATTCTGGAGCCCTCCATGCCCTGTTCTTGTGGTGAACTGTTTTTGATTTCTCGTAAGCCTCTTGGGAGATGCTGTCGGGGTCACCAGCATTGCTATATTCAAGGGGCCTGCCGGTGAACGGATGTGGTGGCGCTCCAGACGGAGAGCTCACTCACGCTGGGTCTGGTAATGAGCAATTGTTGCCGTCAGTAAAAAGCTTAGAAGATGGCGTCCTGCGTATGTTGGATCAGAACAAACTACTGATTTACACCAAAGTAATTCGGCAGCAGTACAGTGTCTCCTCTGGTGGACTGCCTCTTGAAGAATAGACATTGACTGCTTCCTGTGGATTGCCGATGTCAGAGCTGTGGTGGGATAACCCCATGGTGTGGCTGTGGACGGGAAGCTGGGATGAGCGGCGTGGGTACAATGCCACTGACATGACGCGGACTATAAGACAGAAAAAAGTGTTTTGTGTATAGCTACCAAGAAGATTGTGGTACTACGCCGCGCTTCACTATGTTCTTAAATTGATCACTTTCCTTTCAAGGACTGTTGAAATTTTAGATTCAGTACTATGCTGAAATCGGGATTTCACATTGTGAACACATACGTTGACGTGTTAATATTGATGTATGCAATTGAATAGGGCAAGACACCTATAGCAAGCAAGGGAGTCAAGTACTGGGGGCGTCGTGAGGGTCAGGAATAAGGGAGATGGGTATTGGGGTGGGGTAAAAAGGGGAAGAAGATAAAGAGAGATAATGATGCGAAGTACTAACCGCCTTCATTCCATGGAAGGAATAGGATATCATACAATGATACATACGTAGTTTGGGTTATTAGCTTTAGCAAAAATACATGCATATACAGACGTATGCTAAAATACAGGGGAGAGAGAGAGAGAGAGGGAGAGAGAGAGAGAGAGAGAGAGAGAGCATATGGACTAAGATGTAGCCACTTTTATACTATATTTGCCTTGCCAGCGAGAGAAAATCGAATCCCGAGTTTGAGACTTCTGCTCGACTTTCTGGTTTTGTATCCAGTCAACCCATGCACCCGAGTGCAGACGAATCTTTTTCTCAGTAAGTGAAGTGAGTCATGAAGCAAGCTCGGTCGCTCAGTACCTCATTATTGTGCCATTTATAAACGCACACGCCGAGTCATTTCATCGAGAGACGAAGACGGATCGAGACTTGATCTCTGTTTCCATAAATACTGTCAGGACCTTGGCCAGAGGGACGCCGCAGACGATACTGGAGCATTGTAAGTAGCTTTGTTTTAGTTGAGGAAGATACAGGTTATCATGAGAAGACCAGGCGATCGATTCAGATACAAGGGTCACTGAGTTCAGGAACCGTGGCAAGGTCATATTTTGCACCTCTAAGAACTGAAGTTAGGAGTTTCAGAATGGGATTTTCTATGCCGTGTAAACCTTTTTGCTGCAACAGTAGATCAGGCTTTGCACCACTTACAGTGCTCTCCCTTCTTGCTTCTCCCAATACACAAGCACGCGTCCCCCCCCCCCCCCACCCCCCACCCCTTTGATTTCTCTCTCTCTCTCTCTCTCTCTCTCTCTCTCTCTCTCTCTCTGTCTCTTTGTCTGTATGTCTCTCTATCTCCCCCCCCCTCTCTCTCTCTCTCTCTCTCTCTCTCTCTCTCTGTGTGTGTCTCTTTGTCTGTCTGTATGTCTCTCTATCTCCCCCCCTCTCTCTCTCTCTCTCTCTCTGTCTCTCTCTTTCAAAACCCTCTTTCTGCACTCTTCCAGCCATTCAATTTTGTTGTCATCTGAACTCAGTGGAAAGAATGCACGATTTAACGGGTGCCATTATCGAACGATACAGTTTACTTCCAACCGTGCTTTCTGCTGTGAAATTGAGGTCGTGTGAAAGGGACACAGAACAGTCAGAAATGAGACATGGATATGGTGGCACATGGTGATGCTGCACGGTTTTAAGAGTCCTCCCACCATCCCTTCCCCATTCCCACACTTAACCCCGAACTCTGTTTGAATCAAGTCCCCTGTCCTCCCTATCAGACATCCTATCGCCCCCCCCCCCCCTCCTGCTCCAGCACTTCCTAATACAAGAGAAAAAAATCTGAAAGAAAACTCAAGCAGCACATAAGGATTTTTTCCTTCAAAGAAAAAGCCATCGGCAAATAATGTAGACAGTATCCAGATTATGGTGAGCTCCTTTCCCAGTAAGCATAGACAAGATAAACTGACACACTACCCCTCCCCTCTTCTTCCTGCCCTTCACCGTGTTCTCTGCCTCTTTATTTTGGTAATAGTACACCATTGGCAAACTTAAATGATTATGATGACTTTCTCAAGATCTGTTTTTAATCTATGTGCGGTTCACCCTGTTTGATATCAAACTGAAAAGGAGAGAGAGAGAGAGAGAGAGAGAGAGAGAGAGAGAGAGAGAGAGAGAGAGAGAGAGAGAGAGAGCAAATATCAGCATAAATACAGATAGACAGAAACACATCAAACTCAAACACACACACACACACACACACACACACACACACACACACACACACACACACACACAGAGGAAACGAGTGCTTGAAAAGATCAGTATTTTTTTTCTCCACACTATGTGAGACAAGATGGCCTCATCCATGTGCCATATTTTTTCTCCACACTACGTGAGACAAAAAGATATCAGCCATGTGCCCTTGACTGTAACGAGGTAATTTACCCCTTTCCCTCAGC
>CM065716.1:105582145-105584645 GCA_033310375.1 Conus canariensis
ATAAAAAAAAAGAGAAATCAAACAAGGGCGTCAAGAGATCTTCCCTCCACCGTATGTGAAACAAGAACATGGCAGCATGTGCCATTGACTGTAACGAGGTGATTTACCCCTTTTCCCTCAGCCAAGCTTGAGAAGTCTGATGGCTAACTGACGTCCCATTGGCAGGCCACATGCACAGTGACCAGACTGACAGGCCTTGCCTGCCTCTTAATGATGTGTCATTCATGGAGGTCTTAGGACAGAAAGAGGGGAATGGGTGGGGCGAGAAAAGAGTAGGCCAGTTTGGCCGTTGGTATGGATGACACGTTACACACAGCATGCACCCTGCGTAAGAAATGGAAAGAATGAAGGAAGTAAAGAAACGAGTGAACGATATTGAACGATATTGAATGGATGACACGGGAAACGACTGAATGAAGCGCCAGCTGGCAGCTCTTCAGTCGGCACTACCCAGGTAGGCAGCCCGTTGTGTAAGCGAGTGTTGATTGTAAAGCGCTTAGAGCTTGGTCTCTAGCCGAGAATAGGCGTTATATAAGTATTCATTATTATTATTATTATTATTATTATTAAAAGGGGAAAGAGATGTGCGTGGCGAAATATATCAGCGTTCTATCATCAGTGTCTAGCTGTATGAACAACTGTTTTTGTTTGGTTGGTTGGTTGGTTGGTTGTTGTTGTTTGTTGTTGTTGTTGTTGTTGTTGTTGTTTTCATGGCGTGGTTGGATCGACAGTTGAGGGTCACACACTAGAATTGTTTTCTGGTTTGTCCTTGATTACTGTTATTCAACACCCAGGTGTTTTCTGCTTGTTTGTTTCTTTGCTTGTTTGTTTGTTTGTTTGTTTTTGTTTCTTTCTTTCTGTCCATCCCATGACTTTCTGCCAATTTGTTCTTTTTCATACAAACTGCTTGTGGAAACTGAACGCTCTTCGATTTGAGCTAAATTCACTGTCTCTGTCCTTGTGTGTCTGTCTGTCTGCCTGTCTCTGTCTCTGTCTCTCTCTGGCTAGGTTTGTCACACACGTTTAATGCCATACCGTGTAATGTACCCTTCAAACTGGCCAACGGCGTTTCTAAATAAAAGTCTGTCTGTCTGTCTGTCTGTCTGTCTCTCTCTCTGTCTCTCTCTCTCTCTCTCTCTCTCTCTCTCTCTCTATATATATATATATATATATATATCTCCATCTCCCTCTCACCTCTGTGTGTGTGTGTGTGTGTGTGTGTGTGTGTGTGTGTGTGTGTGTGTGTGTGTGCTCATTCATATTTCTGTCGTCATAAATGTGTGAGTATTGCTGTTGCCATCATCGTTTTTGTTGATTGGTAATCGTTCCCGACATTAGTTCAGTTATCATTATCAATTGTATTACATCACTTGCGCCGTTCTCGTTGAGGTCGATGACATCATAATTATCTTTCTTCTCGTCATCGTCATTAAAAATAGATGATAGAACGAAAAAAAAGAAATAAAGAAAAAACGAAGAACCAACATCACACAGAAAGAAAGAAACATTCATCAAAGTGGCAGACAACACTGATCGAAGACCAACCAGAATATGCTACTAGTTTGGGAAATCTTCCATAGTCAATCGACCACTAGTTGGAATGTTCAGGTGTGTACACGGGACAAAACACACAGGGAGTCACCACAAGGCTTTTTCCTCCTCACTCGTCTTTCATTCCTCCTCCACCACCCCTTTCCCTCCCTCTGTCTCCTCCACCACCCCTGAATTACGGACTATTATAAAGCAATGTATGTCGTATCTGTATGTCATTGTAGGACGTCCAATAGGACAATAGAAAGCAAACAGACTGATCAAATTTGGCCGAAGAGCTGATACGAATCACCTCGTTACATACCTGTCTCTATTTCTCTGTCTGTCTGTCTGCCTGTCTGTCCGCCTGTCTGTCTGTCTGTCTGTCTGTCTCTCTCTCTCTCTCTCTCTCTCTCTCTCTCTCTCTCTCTATATATATATATATATAAGAGAGAGAGAGAGAGAGAGAGAGAGAGAGGGGGGGACTGCCAGAACCCAGTATCTCATATATATAGACAGTCGGTGAGAGAGCATTTAGCTTCAGTGCGCCCACTCTTTGGAATTCTCTTCCTGACAGCTTACGTGACCTGCCTACAGTATCTAAATTCAAGTCAGAGTTAAAAACATACTTCTTTAGGAAAGCCTTCTTCAACCATAATATCTGAATGCTGTGTCTATTATTATGACCTGACTTTTTATGTACTGCATGCATAACTGTATTGTTTCCGCTTGAACCGATGAACTTGATAAGTGCGCCTGTGTCGGTAGGTGTGTGTGTGTGTGTGTGTGTGTGTGTGTGTGTGTGTGTGTGTGTGTGTGTGAACACATGTTAGTGCGAGTGTTTGAGTGTGTGCTGAGCGCAATGAGTTGATCCCAAGAATTGCGCTATATAAAATCCATACATTATTATTATATATATATACATATATATATATATAATATATATAGAGAGAGAGAGAGAGAGAAGAGA
>CM065716.1:105587145-105592145 GCA_033310375.1 Conus canariensis
AGTTGCCTTGCAAACGAGAAAATCCCGAGTCCGAGGTTAAGTCTTGTGTCAGATGTTATTATTTCCCTTTTCCATCAACCCGTGTATCCTAGTACAGACGATCTTTTTTTTTTTTCTTCTTAAAGAGTAAAGACTCGGGTCAAGCTATGGCAGCGAGGGTCTCATTTTTTTACCATCTATATTCAGAACACGCCAATTCATTTCCCAGAATGCTGAAAACGGATCGAGGGTTGATCTCCGCTTCCATAAATATTTCCAGGACTTTGGTCAGAGAGACACCACGAGCAAAACGGGGGGCATTCCTAAAGGCTTCACCTTGGTTTGGGAAGCTATAGGTTAATATGATGAGACACCGTGACTTGGATGCAGGGTCAATGAGTTACAGAGTCGTGGCAACGATATAAGGTGGCACCTCTAAGACCTGAAGTGAGGAGTCACAGCATGGGATTCTCTGACACACCCTTTTAATACTTTTTTTGGTTTACCCTGAGACTAGATTAGTGTTTGCAGCCCCCTTCTCTGTTTTTCCTTTCTTGCTTCTCCCGCCGACACACACGCCTCTCTCTCTCTCTCTCTCTCTCTCTCCTCTCTCTCTCTCTCTCTTCTCAACTGAGGTGTAAGAAACATAAATTGGAAAGATAAACTAATTTACGAGAAATCTAAACTAGTGATGAACGTATACATTTAATATAGATATAGACTGCTGATAGAGTTTGACATTTGTTATTGCTTTCCGTGTGTGAGTGCATCTACGGATGTTGAATGTTACCTCAAAAAATGGTCATCTTAAAAGTAGTTCTTTGAATGTGTATGTGCGCGCGCGTGTGTGTATTTGTGTGTGTGTGCGTTGACGAAACTATGTTTATGGAGTAATAATATCTTATTTTCCTAATCGTCGCTACATGTTGTGAAATGTCCTCTTGGCACTAGGGCTGTAAAAAGCTAATGCCAATAAAATGTGTCAGTGTCAGTGTCAGTCTTCTCTCTCTCTCTCCTCTCTCTCTCTCTCTCTCTCTCTCTCTCTCTCTCTCTCTGAGATGGAGGCATAGATTACCCAGGAAAACTTATGTAATGTTGTGTAATTTAGGCGGATCGAACACGCAGGTGTCGAATGTTCGTATTTGCCTTTTTGAATCTGGCGTTGATTCTTTCTATAACCAAGGTGTGGTGGGTGGAAAGCTTTCTAAAAGTTTGCAAACAAAAACTCATAAACTGTAGATGGTAGGAATGGAACGACCTTCTTCAGAAAAGTAACAAACTTAGTATGCATTGCACTTTTGGTCATAATTCACATTGTGTTCAAATTTATTTTAATCGATCTGGAGAGACTTTTGAAATTTAGAATGGCCAAGTTTAACTATGAAGTATTAGATTTAGCTATGTATTGTTTCCATCAGAAAAATCATACATACCCTCGGTTGCTATACTCACTTTGCAAAGAAGCTGAAGATGCATTGTTTTCATGTTTTGTCTAGTCCTAAGAAATAATTGATATTGGCAAAACTCTACAGAAGCCCTGATGCTTTCAAATTGAACCTTTTGATATCATCGCATTGTAACAGTGTCATCAAAAATATATCATTATACTTATACAAGGCATTTCAAATCAATGAGTTCGCAATATCAATATACTGTTATTGCCTGGTTATGTTTATTGCAATGTGGATTGGTTGATATAATACACACACCCTTCGTTAAGAGGCTATGCCTTTCTATAAATTAACTGTCTTTGTCATTGTCATTGTCCTCTCTCTCTCTCTGTCTGTCTCTCTCTGTCTCTCTGTCTCTCTGTCTGTCTGTCTGTCTGTCTGTCTGTCTCTCTCTCTCTCTCTCTCTCTCTCTCTCTCTCTCTCTCTCTCTCTCTCTCTCTCTCTCTCTCTCTCTCGTCAGTCTAATATCACAACCTGTGAGAAAATGAATCGGTCAGAGGAATGTGTGTGTGTGTGTGTGTGTGTGTGTGTGTGTGTGTGTGTGTGTGTGTATGTTAGGTTACAGTTGTAACGTTTGAGATAGAGATATTTGTCCAACATGTCATTGTCCATTTGCATTGTACATAAAATCTGGTTACTTTATACTTTGTGCACTGTCATATATATTAAGTGTGAACAACTTATCAATGACAAACGAAATTCAAGAAACGGAACAACATTACTCACGTTCACATTGAAATTATCTTGCCAAAAATTGGTTAAAACAAACAGAAAACAACCATATGTCCATGGCCTTCTTATTTAGTACCTCTGCTTCCAGCACAGAGATTATCAGTTCAGATCTATTGAAAAGAAATTATTGGGCTAAACCATGGAAAGCGAAATTAAGTTTTAAAAAAAGAGACAAACAAACAACAACAAACGAATTTCTTAATCTTGTTACGAGGCGATTACCCAGTTTTAACGTACATTTGGACTAACACATCTACAAAGCACACACAAACACAAGCATTTTGGATCTAAACTACTTATACTTCAAACTAATTGTACCTGGAACGAACATATTAACAATACGCTGAACAAAGTCACAAGGCTGCTTCCTTTATGAAGAGTTATAAACATAAAAACGAACAGAAGAGTCTTAAAAACCATGAGCTAATGTATCGTATTAGCTCATTTTGACTTCGCCAAAATAGTGCAGGACGCGTGCACTGAAAGCAGTCTAATACTCTGGAAAAATATACAACTCGAACCAGCAAGAACACTTCCTGGAGTAGAGCTACTCGTGGAACAAGGCATCAAAAATTGTATGAAGAGTCTGGACTTTGTCTACGGATGGGAGAGAAAGGCATGCAATCATATGATAATATAAAATTGTTGATGACATGTGCCCGGATTATTCATTTGATCTTTAGCTTGACCATATTTCGGACAGGAACCCGTACAATAGGCAAAGACTCAGAGCGTACAATACCAAGGTGTAATACAGAAATGTATCGGAAATCCTTCATTCCTTCTGCTACATACTTGTTAAATTGTACCCCAGGTTATATCACAACCAGCAGCTCCCTAAGTTCAATCAAGTGTTATCTATCTGTTGGTAATTTAGTAGTTCCACTGTATTCTTATTTTGGTGTGGGAAAGAATCGGTTTTTTTCCCATTGCCATCTACGTGTTGCCATCAACAATGTGAAAAAGATTAGATGTTTATCGTTCTTGACCCACTGTGTGATTGTTGTCTAGACGTGGAAACAACTGAGCATTATTTGTTGTCATGTCTTCGTTATTATGAAGCCCATCTTGTTAAAGGCAGTTGTAATCTGTTGATGCATACGAATATTTTTGACTTTATGAGTGTTCACAAATTTGTCCGAAATTCGCCGGTTTTAGAATTACAGCTGTTCGGAGGTTGCTGGCAGAACTAACAAATGCTTAAAATTTGGTCATTATTTCACCCATTAACAATGGTTGTTTATCAGCTAAATCATGACATTTGATATGTATTTATTGCCTTATTTCTCTCTAGCATGTTCCAGTTCTCTTCCTTCTTATTGTTTTTATGTACGTCTTTATTGACTTAGCTCTCTCTTTTACTCTGTGTTTTTTTTTCATTCCGTGTAAGCTATAAAACATAATATTCATGATATAGTATAATGTTTGTTTCTGCAGCCTTCGAGTCAATCAGTTGTGCAATGTTATGTTGCAGAGCACACAATAAGCTTTAAGCAGTTGCTGTTCTTAGTGCACTGTGTATATACTCTGTGTGATTATAATTAAAACCTTATTTAATACAATAAAAACTTAAACAAATAAAACGCTTGAGTATGACACTGGCAGACAGCACTAATCAGCGAGAAATCGGAGCACAATCCTAACTGGGAGAGCCAAAATGATATTTGGATATGTCATAGTGTGTGTAGATATGTGCGTGTGTGTGCGTTTGTGCATATTTTTCCCAACAATGTAAGAATGTTTGTCATTTTAACAATCAAGTTATAACAAATAATAACACTGTTTCATGAAGAGGTTCTAAGATACACACAGTAAATCAAAATATGACTTGACATGTTATGATGCTGAATTAATGTGTATGCAATATTTGTGTTGATATGTTATCCTTTTTTCACAAAGACTAATATGGAAAGAAAATGTTAATAAGAAACAAAATCAATATCTTTTGCGTCAGCATATTTCAACATGTTACTGATAATTTTGTCGGAACCAAGTCTTGTTCCGACCTTGAGATTACCAATGCTGGGTAAACCAGTCTGAAAATAGCTTCATTAAATAAACATCTGAGACGTCTGTTGCTTCCTGTTCATCGTTAATCTGGACGTTTTCCTCTGCATTAGATATTACATCCACCCTATTAAACAGATTTACAGTGACGGTAAAACCAACTTTTGTTTGTGAACTAATTGTATATGACAGCCATTTTATTAACCGATCTATCTGCTTGCTCTACCATATTTAAATCGCTAGTTGATTGTTTATATTGATCTTTTCTTGCGCGATAAAACATGACTTTCCCCACTTTAACGTAATCTTAAAGTCCCTTTTTGTACTCCCTGTTCTTATAGAACAGGGAGTACTTTTATTTATTTATTTAGAATGGGAACGAAGAAATGATGTCTGTAGTTCTGTCTGTCTGTGTGTCCGTGGTCAAAATGTGTTCTACTCGCACCAGACAAAACTACTGGGCCGATCTTTCTGAAAATTTGTAGGTATGTTCATTATGGGCCACGGATGATGCCCGATGTTTTAGTTTACCGCTATAGCCGTTACTAACGGCTATAACGGCCTGTAACGGTTTTTCTTCTTTATGGAATATCTCAGAAAGTACTTGGCCAATTTATAAGCGGTTTGGATGATCTCGTGACAAATCGGAGCCTCTGTCCATATGTAAGTGATGTAATGCTGAAAATGGATTAAACAACCGTTAAAAACCGTTATTCTGCCGTTATTTCTCATATATAGGTGGATTTTAATGAAATTTGGTATATAGAAAGGTTATCACACACAAATGGCACTTCTATGTAGTGTTTCAAAATTTGACCGTTAAAAACCGTT
>CM065716.1:105597145-105602145 GCA_033310375.1 Conus canariensis
CTGTCTGTCGTTCTGTCTGTGTGTCCGTCTGTTTCTGTCTCTGTCTCTGTCTCTCTCTGTCTCTCTCTGTCCTCTCTCTCTCTCTCTCTCTCTCTCTCTCTCTCTCTCTCTCTCTCTCTCTCTCTCTTAGTCGTCCTGTAGGTGAATGGTCGTGTCTTCTCCCAATGACGTATATCTTCCTTAAGCAAGATATAGCCCCTGGGAATGCTTCCAATATCGCTCGTGGCGTCCCTCTGTCGAAAACACTGGCGATATTTACAGAGGTAAAGATCAGACCTTGATCCGTCTTTGTCTTTCTGGGAAATTAATTTGCGTGTTCAGCCTGTAGGTGGCTGAAGCATGATAGACTGATGGGCTAATCTTTTGCATGTATCCACTTATGAAAGGAAGAAGACTATATGAAAGTAGGGGCATGGGTTGAGTGGGGCACACTATCTTCGAGCTAGAACACTCCATCTACGCTGATATACTGGAGATGTCATTTTTTTTTCTTGCTGTCCCACCTTCTGTGCCATGTCTGTGGCATTACACCCACACCGCTTCTTCCGAGTCCCCCCCCCCTCCCCCCCCCCCCCCTCCCCTGCTGTCCACAGCCACAGTCTGGCCCATCCTGCCGCAACCCGGTACCGACAATCCACAGGGAGCTGTCAATGTCAAGCCGTTAAGAAGCAACCCACCGGTAGAGACACAGCACAGCCGCCGAGCCACTTCAGAGCTATTCAGTGGTGCCTGTTCTGATCCAACATACACAACACCTCCTACTCTGCCCCCTACTGACGACAATTATTGCTTAGTCACGGTGACGACATGGGTGACCTCTCCCTCTGGAGGGCGCCACCACGTCCGTCTAACGACAGCCCCTATGGACACGCCGATACCAGTGACCCCGACAGAATCAAACCAAGACCACAGATGTGGAGAGGACATCGAAAATGAAATCACCAGCAGAGCAAGAGATGAAAAGCCACAGAATTTGAGACTTTTTTTAATGGCGATCGACGAGATTGAGGATGATGAAGATGATGCTACGGATTTCCATTCTAGCCTGAGACTGCATGACAGGGCTGTACTCTACGCTTACCTTCATAACATACCCCAGCGTCAACCAGGCCCGAGAGATACAGACACTGTAGTGTAGGTCAGGAAATTAGAGCGACACTCTCATAGACGCATCCTTTTAGTGGATGAGACTCGACTGTGTAGTCCCAGTCTTCCCAACCGAAACCATAGCAAACTCAACTCCGGGTAGAAACCGGTCGGGTGGAAAAATCTCACATGGCTCCGATGGGAATCGAACCCATGACCTCCCAGCCTGGCGTCCGCAAGCTAACCACTTCGCCACGGCGGCTGGTAGGTCAATCGTTTTACCTGGCAGCTGCTTCAGGATTTGTTTTTAATGTAAGACTGTTCTTAAGCGCGTTGAAGCGCCTGTTTGGCAAATCGGAGCAGTCGTTTCATAGATGTGTCCCTCGAATTCTTTTATCCTTAAGAAAAAGCAGCTGATTTAGATTAAAGAGTCATACGCATTACTCTTACAATTGCCTAAATAATGCTTACGCACGTATTGCTGCGGCTAAATTCAGATTTAATTTGTCAACGCAAATTTAACACTCGGGTATCTGGGAACAACTTCCTTATTTTCATTACCCTCAAAGGTGATTGTCATTTCTGCTAGGCGATTTGGTGTTGCGAGCAGCATTCGTGTTGGAGTTAAGGGCGTGTATTTATGCCATTATGGGAGCAAGAGTTACCTTACTTGTTTGTTATTTACCCTTTACTATTCCCTGCCCCATTTCAGATTTCCCTTCACCAGATATACCGATCAGGTCACCAGTGAATAAGTCCACCCTGCCATCAAGCAACACATCGGACCACATGCGGATCCCCTGACATCGGTTAAAAAAAGAAAAGAAAAGTACGTTGGTATACAAAAGCAATAGTCCTCCAAAGGGAAGAAAACAGTATAGAAAATCACAATGCCACTCTTCTAATTTTCGGCCACGTGGCCTTTTTCAAGAGAAAAAAAAAACCAACCAAAAACAATGCAACTACGTGATGTCCATCTTTGGCAAATGGTCAGAGCTCTGACCAGTTGCCAAAGATGGACATCACGTAGTTGCATTTTTTTTTTCTCTTGAAAAAGGCCACGTGGCCGAAAATTAGAAGAGTGGCATTGTGATTTTCTATACGTTGGTATAGCCATGCAGAAAGATCCAATGGCTGCTGCAAGAAGAATCCTCCAGGGAACGGTTGAAGGGGGGACACGGACGGGAAGGCAAGACATGAGGGACTTGCAACATAGTGGAATGGTCAGGGAAACCATTCGCAGAGGTACAAGCACTGGTACACGACTGATAGAACTGGAGGGGCCTCGTGAATTGTCCTTCGGTGTGGCTTCTTCCCATTGACTCCCCACGGGGAAAAAGAAGAAGAAGAGGAAGTAGGAGGGGGAGGAGATGGAGAAGAAGAAGAAGGAGGAGAAGGAGAAGAAGGAGGAGGAGGAAGGCGAGGAGAAGAGGGGAGAGGAAGAAGAAGAAGAAATGGAAGAACAACAACAACGACAAGAACAGAAGAAGAAGAAGAAGAACAACAACAACAACAGAAGAAGAAGAAGGAGAAAATTGGTCGGTACATGTATATGCCCATCCGATTCTCTTAAGGCCGTTCGTCGGTCTTTCTCTGTGAATGAATGATACAGCTAAGGGTAAAACAGTGCTTTCTTCCAAGACTAAGTCTCCATCGTGGGCACTGGAGGGAAGACTGGACTCATGGCTCATACACGAGGCCTCGGTACATAGCCATCAATCAAGGACTGATTGATTAGTTTGTCCATGGATGTAGAACGGAAGAAGGAGGGGCTTTGGGAAAAGAGGTGGGGCGCAGGTGGTTGGGGTCGGGATAGAAATGGGGAGGAAAGAGGGGATTCTGGAGATCACCACCCTCAGCCAATTGCTAAAAACAAAGAGAGAGAGAGAGAGAGAGAGAGAGAGAGAGAGAGAGAGAGACGCTTTGACGATTTATTGCCTTCAGCTTAACACGCCATTAAGGCAAGGGGGGTACACATACGACTTGACACATTGATTCATTGAAGTATAATGAAAATAAAGTATAAGGAAGATAAATAATGATTAAATTAATAAAGTATCAGAAAGTAATGGACTTATCAAATCGCTCACATTGTTAGAAAGGTACAGATATTTATAACAATGACTAACCCACACGTGGGAAAACAGTCGGAAAACTTCCGTATATAACATCCTTTCCTACGCTACCATTCCCACCCGCTTCATTCAAAAATACTGTTCCCATTCCCTTCACTCACCTTACACGCTAAACAAAACTAGTAAACGCAAGCTCACATTCTTCCATTCCCCGTTGAGAGAGAGAGAGAGGTTCAGTGTTGGAGGCGGACTCTTCGGAAGTATATTCAGCCGCATAAATATCTAAAGTAACAGATCATAATTAGTATTATATCTTATCTACTATATCCCGCACGGCATGATAAACTTTTAACGGTATATCGTCTCCACTGCACGGTGCATCTCTCACCCTCTACTTCCCCAGCCTTAACCTTCTGTTAAATGAACCAGTTGCTATTTTTTTTTGCTGAGTGGATAGAGAGGTTTATCAAGTCGTTATAATCCGATACCACGGGTGGATCTAATCCAAAGCTGCCAGCTCCGAAGTTAATAGTCTAATTGTCTGTGACTGTCTGTCACAATGCAATGTGGATAAAGACCTGAAAATATACGTTATTGAGTACTGACACCTTAATATTCTAGAATATCGCCGTGTGGTGTGTGGAAAGAGAACGCATGAGGCGACAGGAATGAAGGTGAGAAATGGAGAGTGTGTGGGAGTGGTGGATGGCGTTGAAAGACTAGGGCAGCATGTCTACCTGCCACACCATGGACAGCAACAACAAGCTAACAAACAAGGAAACAGACAAACAAACCAGCGTGTAACCAGACAGTGTGTAACCTGACTATTTGCAAATGATACAAATGACGTCTTTTCCTGTCTTTTTTTTTCTTTCTTTTTTTTTCATTTCAGTGGGTTTTTTTTTTGTTTTGTTTTGTTTTGTTTTTTGTTTTTTTGTTGCGAAGACCAGGAAATATGCAAGGTTCTAGAATCGTGACCCCCTAACGCTTCGCTTCTCCTCTTTCTCCATCTCCCCCCCCCCCCTCCCACCCACCCCCCTTACCTTTCGCCCATTCTCATCTGCTTGCGTCAATAACAGCTGCAAGTGATTCGGGTAATTTTTTCCCCTTTCATTATATGCTCGCGGTCGCAGGCTCTTTTGTGTGTGTGTGTGTGTGTGTGTGTGTGTGTGTGTGTGTGTGTGTGTGTGTGTGTGTGTGTGTGTGCGTGCGGGCGTGCGTGCGTACGTGCGTGCGTGCGTGCATTCGTGTATGTGTGTGTGTGTGTGTGTGTGTGTGTGTGTGTGTGTGTGTGTGTTTAAAAAGTTTCGTCACTTTTTCTTTGGATATGTATTTGAATAGCGGTCTTATAAGCACTGCCAGCTGCAGCACTCAGAAAAATAAGGAAGAAGAAATCCAGCAAACAGCATGGATATGTACACGTTCCTTGTTGTGCAGAAAATATTCCTTACAAATGATCTAACACCTCCATCCCCAACACCTTCCCCCACCCCGTCCCCATCCCCCAAATATCTGGGAACAATAAGTAAAGTGGCACCCATGCACAAACTGATGAATAGATAATAAAAAAAAATCTTTTCAATGATATTGTGTAATTCACATCATGATAATCTAGTGATGTTTTTCTTAAAACTGAGATGTAAATAAAAAAAATTTCTTGTTAAAGTTTTGAATAAAAACATAAAAACACAATTCTAATTTTTAGATATGCTATAATTATCTAAGTACTCATGCACTGGACTCTTTACTTCTGGTGACTTAAAAATCAAAAAGTAAACAAATGAATAAACAATTCAATGAACTAAAGGATGAATAAGTCAATCAATAAACCAATCGGTT
>CM065716.1:105607145-105622145 GCA_033310375.1 Conus canariensis
AGATAAAGACTGCATTCAGCCAGAATTCCAAAGCGATTCTTGTTGTTTTTTTGTTTGTTTGTTTGTTTGTTTTTATATTACTGCCAGTGTCTGACCACAAATGCCACAGTTCTTATTTACAAGAACAATATCAATTGTAAGCTCGCATCAACATGAATTTTAATTGTATTGATAATAAATGCTAAAACAATAAAACAAAACATAAAAATCAATTCTTTGAACTTGATAAGTTGGTTGTCGTTATAGCGGAATCAAAACTGAGCCAGTGCAAATTGTATGGTCATCCATTGACGTCAAAACTCAGGTTTTGCTTTTTTGTCTATGGTGCATTCCGAATCTGTAGGCAGTCAGAAAGTGGGGATGTCTCGTGACTATAAGAGGATAGACGACCCCAGTGTAACATTTCCCTCTGAAGAAGTTGATGACTTGACAGTTGACTGGAATCTGTGCGCTCTGTGCCAGAACCCATCAAGCAAAGCACCTTTGATATGCCCAGCAAAGGAAGCGAAAGAAGATGGAGCAGGGTATACCTACGTTGCTTACAATTTGACAGCTTTTCAGGAGTTAGGTGAGTCCCCACTTTCTATTCCATTGTCTAAACTGGATGAAGGAACTTGTTTCGAGGAGACCTTGAGGAAGCACAAAGCTTCTTGGCACAAATCCGGTCGTGCAAAAATAAGCAACACTGTTTAAAACAGGAAAAGACAGCTAGCAAGTGATAAACCCAGTCCTCTGAAAACACGGAAACTTGCAGATGAATCTAGCTGTGAGACAGATGAGATGGGCACAGGACCAACATGCTTTTTCTGCAATGGATCTCTGGTGCAGCAGGGCTTCATCGAGCTCTTACTTTGCCCCTGGATGATAAAGTTCGTGCACATGCTCAGCAACTGAACGATCAAGAGCTACTCAGAAAACTTGCTGTCAAAGACATGGTGGCAGTGGATTTTCATTATCACATCAAATGCCTGTCTGCCTTCTACAGACGTGTACCAACAAACCAGGCTCACGAATCAGAAGAAACAACAAATAGATCAACAGCGCATGCTATTGCACTTGCTAAGGTTCTGGCTTATATTGAAAACTTCCAAGATAATCCCCAAACAGCCCCTGTCTTTGGAATAACATTCCTACTTCGTCTATATACTTCTCATCAAATAGCCAGACAGCTTGGACCAAGAAAATCGAAGGCCCTTCCAGCATTTCATGCCTTTACTGGATGTGACACAGTGTCTTTTTTCAGCAGCAGGGGCAAGACAAAGAATACATGGACTATCTTTCCTGAAGTGACAGACTCCTTCCTGGCCATCATGGACAGACCATGTTCACTGACAGATGCTTTGTTGGAAACCTTCGAGAGGTTTGTTGTACTCATGTACGAACGTACGAGTGCACTCCATAAAGTTGACCAGGCTAGAAAGAAACTGTTTGCCCAGCAAGGAAGGCTCCTTGAGAACATTCCTCCAACTTCAGCAGCTCTTAGACAACATCTTCTCCGTGCTATCTACCAAGCTGGACACGTCTGGGGTCAGCGTCTAGCAAAACAACCTGTGCTCCCATGTCCTGCAGACTGGGGTCGGAAAAAGAGGGACAAATGTGGCAGCCCGTGTGGACAACTCTTCAGCAGGCACCGGATTCATGTCGTGAACTGGTTCACTGTGGATGCAAGCAAGGCTGCAAAAGACGTTGCAAATGTGCGAAGACCAACCTGCAATGTACCGCCCTCTGCGCATGTGGTGGAGACTGCTACCAGGACAAGTGAGCTGATTTGAATGTGACGTGAGGGAAAGCAAACTTTTTTCTTTGGAAGAAAAATGTGTGTGTGTCTGAATCTGATTTATGTCATTTGCTTGGCACTGACATTCACAAACTGTTTCCCATTTCATGTTCATCGGAATATATGGTGCTTTAGAGTTATATGATATATTTAACAAACCACATAGTATATTGATAGCGAATGAGTCCTAAATAGGTCAAATCTTGCCATATAAAAAGGCAACTCAACAGTCTGTCAACTTAGGTAATAAGTATAGAGACAATCAAGTACTTGAAACCCCATCTTTCCCTTCTAGAAGCAGCTGGATTGGTCAAATCTGATACCAAAACATGTACAGATAAGCCATTTAGTAGTCAAAATACTTGACCTACTTGTTTTTTAAATGACAAAATGCTTGTTTTCATTTTCAAAAATAAGTTTACATCATTTTTCTGCTATAAGGTAATCACTGTTAGATATGAACTTTGCAAACTACGTGGAGCCAAAACAAAACAAAACAAAACAAAACAAAAAAAACCCCGTAAAAAACGGAAATAATAAGATTTTAAGGACTTTTACCTACTTTTAAATGACCTACTTTATTAGAGTCTTACAAGTTAGCTTCAATATAGACTTGTCTTCATATGTCTCATCAAATACATACTCAGGGTTATTCTGAAGCAGTTTTTTGTTGCAAGAATACATTGTTTTGTGCAAAAACCGAAAAAGAAAGAACATGACACACTGACCTAATTAAATGAATGACCACGCCCTCCAGAGGTCACGCCCATTGTGTTTCCCTCTCTAGTATCAGTCAGAAAGGGTCTAGGTACCCACATACTAAATGGCATGCTTCTACTATGAAGTGCACGATTCACTGATATTTACTACCTTGACTGTCCCAAATTCACTGTTTGACAGCTAGTTAGTGTAGAGCGAGTTCATGTGAACAATTTATGACGTTGCTGACCAGTGGTCAGTGTCATTGACCAGTGGTCATTTTGACCCAATTTCACTGTTTCACTGCTAGTTAGTGTAGAGCGAGTTCATGTGAACAATTCATGACGCTGCTGACCAGTGGTCAGTGTCATTGTTCAGTGGTGATTTTGGCAAAATTTTACTGTTTTACAGCTAATTAGTGTAGAATGAGTCCATGTGAACAATTCATGATGTTGCTGACTACTGGTCAGTGTCATTGCCCAGTGGTCATTTTTGCCTCATTTCACTGTTTGACTGCTAATTTCTGCGGTAAACTTTGCGCGCGCGCGTGTGTGTGTGTGTCTGTGTGTGTGAGAGAGAGAGAGAGAGAGAGAGAGAGAGAGAGAGAGAGAGAGAGAGAGAGAGAGATTTCCATGCGCATACTTTTTACTTTTGTGGGAGTGGGAGAGAAAGATTTCCATGCTCAGACTTTTTATTTATTGTAAATAAACTTTAAACAGCGTTTAACAGTACAGTCCGTGTAAGTATTGCCGAATGGTGTGGAGAAAGATTTTGGAATAACATTTCTAACTGAAGGAAATGCGCACTTAACAGACAGTTCATTTTATACCTTGGACGAAAATATGCACGCCTATCGTACACTGACAACGCGCGCTTATGGTATATGTGCGTATGTAGTCAAATTACCAAACGCGCGCTTATTGGACGCACCCGTGTGTGCGAGTATGTGCGAGCGAAGTGCGCATGCATGTAATTTGTGTGCGTGAGTATATGTGCGTGCGTGCGATATATGTCTCCTAATATAAACCTAACAAGCAATTGTTATATATCAACGGAAAGGGCAAAGCGCGAACTTTGTAACGAGCATAGAATTAAATACATTTTGGGTAAAATAGCAACGCTACCGTTACAGAAACAACATAAGTAAAACATAGCAGAACACAATCTTGTTTACGTTTGTTTGGTTAGTATGACAACAGCAGATGAGGAAGAAAAGGGGCATAACACTTCGCTCTTACTTTGAACAGATGCAGAGAAATCCTGAGATATTCAATATGTGCAATGCAAGTGAATTTTTTTTTTTTTTTATAGGAAATTAAATCATTGCACACAGTACACACTTTTCACTGTTTTGGCGTCGAATGATAAGATGTATAAAACTATTAAATACACAGAACAAATAAGTCAAGCTCAGATTCTTTTCGATAAACTTGTACACCTTTACCCCACTCATTTTCTTAACTACTTTACTGAACCAGTTCTAAAACCAAATGTCATTCTCCTTCTGCCCGATATATTGGTGAAGCAGGAAATTCCACACGTGCCTTCCAGTGCCAGACAGGTCTCTGTACTCGGACTACTCTGGGGTCACAAAGGTCATCCCTGGTGCATGTAAACTTACCCTTCCAGTGGCCAGAACCCTGTTCAAAACATTTTTGGCAGTTGCATCCCCCTAGACGGTAGACGAGAGAACGTGGGAATTTTTTTTTTTTTATAGTTGTGCCGTCACGGAGGCACGGCATGTCCGGGCAGTACAGCAGTGCTGCCGTCACCAGGGCACGGCTCGTCGTGAACGGGTCGACAGAGTTGCGGTCACTATCGCACGGTGCGTCGCGAAAAGGAAGGAGAGCCGCATCTCTTTATCTACCGTCTCTGCAGTCTCTGAATATACTACCTTGTAAAAACTGTTTTCAGACAGAACCTGTAGTTATGGAAGCGAATTAGACAATCACAGCGGGGATTAGTATGTAAATTAGGCTAAACAGCCAATCATTTTTGGAGTTTAATCTAATTTACATATCATTCCCCGATTTGACTGTCTGAATTGCTCCCAAAAATACAGGCCCTGGCGTTACCCTGTTGTTAACTACAGACACCTGCAGTGTAGATCATGACACTACAGCAACACTCGCATTAAGCTGATGAATCTCGATTGCGTGGTTTCAGTCTTCCCGCTGAGCCCACAACCACTCACTCTGGGTCAAAGTCAGTCCAGGACTGAACAATCCATCGCCTCCGTCAGGAATCGAACCGGACCTCAAAGCTAATAGTTAGCAGTCAATCAGCAAAATTGGGCCAAAATCACCACTAGTCAATGGCACTGACCACTGGTCAACCACATTATAAATTGTTCACATGAACTCATACTATACTTATTAGCAGTCAGTGAAGTTGGGCCAAACTGACCACTGGTCGTGACAATGACCACTGTCAATCACTTCAGAAATTGTTCACATAAACTCGTATTACTTAAAAAAAAATTTTTTTTTTACACATCAACAATTATCTTTGTTTTTATACATTAACAGTCAGATTTGTCTTTACACATCAACACATCAACAATCACCCTTGTCTTTACACGTCAACACATAAAAAATCACCCTTGTCCCTACACATCAACAATCACCCTTGTCTTTACACATCAACACATAAAAAAATCACCCTTGTCCTTACACATCAACAATCAAAAATCACCCTTGTCCTTACACATCAACAATCACCGTTATCTTTACACATCAGCACAGCAACAATCATCCTCGTCTTTACACATCAACAATCACCTTTATCTTTACACATCAGCACAGCAACAATCACCCTCGTTTTTACATATCAACAATCACCTTTATCTTTACACATCAGCACAGCAACAATCACCCTCGTTTTTACACAGCAACCATCACCCTTATCTTCACACATCAGCACAGCAACAATCATCCTCGTCTTTACACATCAACAATCATCTTGTCTTCGCACAACAATTACCCTTGCTTTCACATGTCAGCAATTACCCTTGCCTTCACATGTCAACAATTAACCTTGCCTTCACCTGCCAACCATTACCCTTGCCTTCACCTGCCAACCATTACCCTTGCCTTCACATGTTAACTGTCATAATCATAGGCCAATGCAAATCACACAGAAAACTGTCGTAACTGTAGAGTTACAAAGTACCGAGAACTATAGAGCAACGCAAATCATGTATAGAATAACTCTGTTTTGACAATACAGTTTGCAAATCTCATAGAAAATTGTTACAACTATAGAGCAATGCAAACCACATGAAACATCTGTGAAAACTATGGAGCATTGCAGACCACAGGGAAAACCATGTTGTAAATAAGAGCAGTGTAAAGCAATACGATCAAGTCAAGTTGATTATAGACCGGGCATTGAGGGCTTGATCAAGGCTGATACAATACAATAGAACTAGTACAATGCAATACAATACAGTTGGTACGAACAATACAATCCAACACCAAAAAAATCAAATACAGCACAGCATAATACGGTATCATATGATACAATACAACGTAGAGCACATATAGTTGTAGATTTAATGACACACAGGTATGTTCTGCATTATACAATATAGGACAGCTACAAATGTAGATGTCTTTGTGTGTGTGTGTGTGTGTGTGTGTGTGTGTGTGTGTGTGTGTGTGTGCGTGCGTGCGTGCGTGGTGTGTGTGTGTGTGTGTGTGTGTGTGTGTGTGTGTGTGTGTGTGTGTGCAGTCGATACCAATGAGGTTAGATTTCACCTATCCCCCCCCTCCCCCCCCCCTCCCAGAAGATGATCCGTACATCCCCACAGAGTCGTCCTTGAACCGAAAGGCGGGAAAACAAAAGGCAAGGGCGCTGCAGGGAGTGCACACACCGAGAAAGGAAGAACAGAACAGGGAAGATTGGGAAGTGAAAGGAGGGGGGGGGGGGGGGGGGGGGGGGGGGGGGGGGGGGGGGGGGGGGGGGGGGGGGGAACGGGGAAAAAGTGAATTCTAAGTAGTCTCACCAGTAGCCTCTTCCCCTAAAAAGACATCCCTGTAGAGAAAAAAAAAAGAAAAAAGTGGGGTCTACAAGGAAGTCATGAGGAAAGACCAAAAGCAAGACAACAAATGCATCAATGTGTGAGTTCGCGCGCGGGGATGTGTAAATGAGCTAGAGTACGTGCTTGTGCGCCCGCAGAGTGTGGCAGGGGGTGAGGCTCTGAATGAATCTCCACACAACTGGTTAAACTATTTTGAAGTGACTGATGTCATTTGAATATAAATCTATTACGTAGTGACATATGTGCTTCGAATATTGTACAAATGGGCATCGAAGCATTCGTTTTTTTTTTTAAATGCTCACACACATTTTTCCAGTTAATATTATGTGATTAAGCTGATTAAGTGCTGTTTTTCTAATGTTCCGGTCAGTAATACCAACTATCATTTTTAAGACGTCGAACTTCACATGAACGTCAAGATTAATATGAATATAATTCTCAACCTTTCTCCAATATGCTAAGAGAGAAGGGCACTCAAAGAAAAAATGACCTATCACGTCAACAACATCTCTGCAATATGAACATTTGTTGTCATCTATGACTTTCCTCTTATACAGCATGATGTTAGTCGGATAAATATTATGCAAAATTTTCCAGTGTAAAAGACGAAGCCTTGTTTCTTTTGTTGCACGTATAGCAAAATTCCATATTTGTGGTGTTATGTCAAAGTCAAATACTCTCTTCCAAAAACCTACCGCACAAGGCTGACTATAACTATTTATCTGCTAGTTGTTTTCGAAACTCTCTAACAGTTGATAAACGTTTGCAACAAAACACAAGAGAGCTGAGGTGAGTACTATTATCAGATAACTGTAGATCCAAATAATGCTTAACACGTATAAAACTGTTTACAGCATTGCATACAACATTATATTCTAAGATACGACAGGATGAATTTCCCACTATATCGATTATTTCATCAAAAGATTTCAGCGCATAGTTGTTTGTCAACATATCGCCTACACTTAGTATGTTTTCATGAATCCAGTGTTTAAAAAACAAGACGTTTCCTTGATACTTTATCGCACTATTGTTCCAAATCACATGAGACACAGGCAACTCTAAATGGTTGTTGTTATCTAACCAAGCACGTAAAATCAAGTTCCAAAAATGTGATTTGATAAGTTGAAATCCCTTAAAGTGTGTACTTTTTATTGTTGCATAAAAACATACACACTTTTCTCCAAATGCAGAAAATTATGTTTCTGGCTACTAGCCACCATTTAGTTTTATTTGTGGCGTTATCTGTGTCCTTGTTTGAGCTTAGTTTGACAGCCCATTGTAGCAAACATGCAGTTTGAAATTCTTTTAAATCTCATTTTAATCCCTCCCTTTTCTGTTTGGGTACACAGTACAATTCTGTTAACTTTTCCAAATGCTTTTTTGTTGCAGTCTTTTTTTCCTCCACAAAAATCTATATAGTAATGTATTCACTTCATCAATTACGTGATCTGGTACCACTATTACTTGCATAATGTAGACCCACTGTGCGATCAAGAAAGTTTTTACAATACTCACCTTTCCCATAATACTCAAATTTCTTTTTTCCCACATTGCAATCAGACGTCTACAGTTGTCAGTTCTACCCGCGCAGTTCTCTTTTAGTTCAGATGCACAAGCACTATTGCTGAAATACACACCCAAAATTTTTATTTTATTTTTAAATGTAAAACCCTGAAGGTTGTGTCCACTGTTTATTTTACTTCCCAGCCACATTGCTTCAGATTTGTTTCTGTTTATTGTCAGACCTGATATAAAGGAAAACCTGTCAAATATTTCAAGGGCTAATCGCATATCGTCTTCGTCAGCTAAAAACAATGTGATGTCATCAGCGTACAAGGCTATTAATAATGTACGAATATTGTCAGCTTTACCTCTACACTTTAACTTAATGCCCTTAATCTCAGAAGACTGCCGTAGTTTGATTGCCAACAATTCAAGGGCTAGAACAAAGGCTAATGGAGAAAATGGGCAACCTTGCCTGATTCCAGATTCCGCATTAAAAGGCTCGGAAATCCATCCACAGTAGTTCATACTGCTTACAGAGTTGGTTGTCAATACTGATACCCAATTCATGATGCGCTCCACGAAACCATACAATTCAAAAGCATGAAAATAATCGATAGTTAATAGTAAGCCTGGTCTATTGTCTTGAGGCAGCTGATCTGCGACATCATCAATCAAACGAAGCAATGTAGATACTCGTCTTCCTTTTACATATCCAACTTGATCATCGCATATCAGATTATCTATGACACTACCTAATCGCCGTGCCAGACGTTTAGCTAGGAGTTTATAGTCCACATTAGTTAAAGGTATTGGTCGCCAATTATTTAGATCATTCCTTGATAAAATTTTTCCTTTATGTATAAGTGTTATAACGGTCTTACGCTGAGAAGAGGACATGCTACCTGTTTCAAATGCAACGTTAAAAGACGCCATTACATACTTACTGATACGACTCCAGAACACTTTGTAGAACTCGGCTGTTAGTCCATCACTGCAAGGACTAGAACCATTTTTCATTTCTTTCAGAGCACTTCTAATTTCGTGCTCTAAAAGATTACTATCACAATATTCTCTATCGTTATTACATAAAGAAGGTACAACCACACCACGCAAGAACGCTTGCGTTCTTTGTAACATATTATCACTATTTATGTTTTTCTTATATAAATTCTTAAAATAATCCCTCAGTGCAGCTATAATGTTTTTTCTGTCCCGTAACCTCAACCCCATCTGCATTTTTTACACTTTCCATAATTTTCGAGTTAGCACGAGCTTTCTCTAAACCAAGAAAAAATGTAGTGTTCTTTTCGCCCTGCTCTATCCACTGTGCACGGGCACGTACCTGTGCCGCACGGGGTGTGTTTCTTTCTTCTAATTCTAACTGACGTTTCACGTGCTCTCTTTTCCGCAGTGTTTCACTGCAATCTGGGTCAGTGCTGAGAGCAGTATCTAATGTGTTCAAATCAGCGTGAAGGTGTGCTATTTTATTTCTAGTTGACAATGCTTTCTCTTTTGAAAACTTGATGGTACATTTTTTGATATTTTAACTTTTAATATTTCCCAGTTACCTGATCGTCTTCTTCAGGGTCCTTTTCAAAATCGTCTAAAACGTTGTTCAAATAATTAACATAGTTTATATCAGAAAGTAACGAGCTATTAAATTTCCAGTACCCTTGACCATGTTCAGTATCTACAAACATAACAGACATGAAGCATCCTCTGTGATCGGAGAAAAGACACACTCTGAATCGTACTTTGCACTACTTTTTCAAAGATGGATGAGTTGGTCAACATGTAATCTATTCTAGCAATAAATGGGTTTCTTCTTGACCAGCTAAATTCCTTCTCTTCATTATGAAATAATCTCCATGCGTCCTGTAAATCACATTCACTAAGCATCCTATTGAATCTCTGTACAATATGCTGATCATGATATTCACCACTTATTACATCATATTCATTATCTAAGACAACGTTAAAATCACCACACACGTCAATATTACTGACATTGACATTTTTAATAACATCCTCTAGTTTATGAAAAAATACATGTTTTTCTCGTAAAATATTAGGGGCATAAACATTAACCACAATCAACTGCTTGTCCTCTGAAATCCCTTTCAGGGCCAAAATTCTTTCAGATGCATACACAAGCTCAGTCTCCACAGGCAAGCCTTTTTTTAAATGAATATAACCAACCCACCGCTGTGTGTACTTTTGTCAGTAAAAGTCAGCTTCCCACCCCATTCTTTTTGCCATTTTTCATTCACATTTTCAGTGATATATCTTTCCTGTAAACAGATTACGTCATACCCACTATTTTTTTCAAAAACTTATAAACACATATTCTTTTGTATTAGACCTTATCTCTCTCACATTCAAAGAAAAACATTAAGAGAAGATAAAGCCATTTTAGGGAGGTAATGAAAGGAAAGTCCACGAGATGCGCCGAAAACCGTTCAAACATTCATCACCATGCCCATCCCTTGTCACTGTCTGTCTGTGACTGAACGAGCAGTGGAAAGCTTGGCAGGTTTTTTCACGTTTGTCAGAATGACTGGGGGAATCCCCCTCTGGTGGGTCGTGGTCGTTTCGGAGTTTGCGACCGAGAACGTGTTGCAAAATCCAGTTTAAACTGATGTGTCAAAACCGGATCTTTTCCCTTATCCACGTCTTTTCCCTTATCCACATCTTTTCCCTCTTGGATGGTCTACCACTCCTCTTCTTTTTTCCCTGTTCCCCATGACGGCCAGAATTAAAGTCTGACTGACAGTCCTCCACCACATCAGTCCTTCCTTATTTCTCACTCTTTTTCTGACGTGTCCCTTTCTCGTTGTCAGTCGCATCACAGTCAGTGTCATTGTCAGAAAGGGGTGAGTCAGTGTCAGATGTGTGTCCAAACCTTGTAACCAGTGGCAAAGGGTCCCAAACGGACATCACTGTCGGTTCCTCACTCGCTTTCTGAATCTCACAGACGGGATCCCCTTGCGATGACCGGGTAGACGACAGGCTCTGCAGGTAACCACAGTTTCCGGACACTCCCTGGCCCAGTGACCCAGTTTCAGGCAACGATTACACTTTGTTACCCTAGTATCTCTTTTGGGCTGTTCCTTGTGATACAGGCTAGCCATAAATCCTGCAACCTTCACAGATCTATCAAGTGGTTTGTCTGGGATATCTATGAAAGTAAATCGCCTTCCAGTGTAGAATCGCGTCAATTTTCCGTCTCTATTCCTCATTTTTTCCAGAATCAAGGGAAAGCGTAAGACAGCTCCCAGCCTGACAAGAGCTGACTCGATGTCCGCCCCGTCGCAAGGCAGAGGGATATTAGAAATCCACACTTTTGTAGCGGAATGTTCAGTGTCGTCCTGTCCTCTGAGTACGAAAGGATTTTTGTCATACAAACGAAGCACAACAGCACCAAGTGACAAACCCTCAATTAGCAACTTGCTGCGTGCAGCCCTCGTCGGTGGGTAAAGTCTCCACAGTCCCAAAATTTCTTGAGCATCCACCATACTTTCTCTACCACAAATGTCGAGCGCTTGAAAAGATCGCTCGTGTTCATTTTCAAAAGAGAGTGGTAAGTCTCTCTTCAACAAGAACACGGGTTCAACGTGAGAGTCCGCCATTTTGAAAATACAAGATTCAATGTTGAAAAAGAAAATAAATAAAAATACCACAAATGCAAGAGCTGACAGAAGACGGTGAGACGGACATCGAGACACAGTGGGAACACTGCAAGAAGCTCTGGCATGACGCATGTGAAGAGATCCTTGGCAAGAAGAAGGCCCAGCACGAAGAATGGATCTCTGCCAACACCATCCACAAGCTGGAAACAAGGAGAGAGAAGAAAGCTACGCTGAACACGAGCCGAACAAGAGCAGCTAAGGCAAAGGCACAGGAAGAGCACACAGCAGCGAACAGAGAAGTAAAGAAGAGCATCAAGAAGGACAAGAGGGACTACTTTGACGACCTGGCCAGCCAAGCAAAGGCAGCAGCCAGACAGGGGAATCTGAAGGACCTGTACCTGGTAACCAAGAAGCTGACGGGTAAGTTCCAGCAGACAGACAAGCCAGTGAAGGACAAGAACGGAAACCCACTGACAACAACCGAGGAACAGCTGAAACGATGGGCAGAACACTTCAGGGAGCTGCTGTACCGCCCCGCCCCTGACGCACCACCAGACATCCCACCTGCAGAGACAGAACTGCCCATCAGCTGTGACAAACCCTCAAAGGCAGAGATCAAAAAGGCCATCACGACTCTGAAAAATGGGAAGGCTGCAGGGCCGGACGATATACCAGCAGAAGCCATCAAAGCAGACATAGAGACAGCTGTCAACATGCTATACAGCCTCTTCAGCAAGATCTGGGAGAAGGGGGAGGTACCGGCTCAGTGGAAAGAAGGAATCATCATCAAGCTGCCGAAGAAAGGAGACCTCGGAGACTGCAGCAACTACCGAGGGATCATGCTCCTGTCAACGCCAGGCAAGGTTCTCAACAGGGTTCTACTGGAGAGACTGAAAGAGGCTGTCGACCCCAAGCTCCGAGACCAGCAGGCAGGCTTCCGGCAGAACAAATCATGTGCTGACCAGATCGCCAGCCTGCGCATCATCGTGGAGCAGTCACTGGAGTGGAACTCCCCCCTCTACATCAACTTCATAGATTATGAGAAGGCCTTCGACAGTGTGGACAGAGAGATGCTGTGGAAGCTGCTGAGGCATTACAGAGTCCCCGAGGACATGAACTGCAGGATTGCCCATGCTGGCCAGCTGTCCGAAAGTTTCGAGGTGAAGACCGGAGTTCGGCAGGGATGCCTGCTGTCGCCGTTCCTCTTCCTCCTGGTCATTGACTGGATCATGAAGACCACTACAACAGGCAGGAACAACGGTATACAGTGGACACTCTGGACGCAGCTCGACGACCTCGACTTCGCTGACGACCTGGCGCTCCTGTCACACAGCCACAGCCAGATGCAGGACAAGACCACTCGCTTGGAGACCACATCAGCCGGGACAGGGCTCAAGATTAACAGGAAGAAGACCGAGCTGATGAAAATCAACACCACTGCCAACTCACCAGTCACACTCGGTGGAGAACCCATCAGGGAGGTGGAGTCATTCGTCTACCTGGGAAGCGTGGTTGACCAACAGGGAGGCACGGACCGAGACGTCACAGCCAGAATCGGCAAGGCAAGAGCAGCTTTCGTCATGCTCAAGAACATCTGGGCATCTGGAGGAATCAGCATAAGAACCAAACTCCACATCTTCAACTCCAATGTGAAATCAATTCTGCTCTACGGATGCGAGACGTGGCGGACAACACAGACGATGCAACAAAAGATTCAGACATTCTTCAACACCTGTCTGAGGCGCATCTACAAAATCCGATGGCAGGACAAGGTCCAAAGCGAAGATCTGTGGGAGCGTGCGGGACAGGGACCAGTGGCCAAACAGATACTGCGAAGGAAGTGGGGCTGGATCGGACACACCCTCAGGAAGCCAGCATCCAGCACCACACGCCAAGCCCTGACCTGGAACCCGCGGGGAAAGAGAAAGAGAGGCCGGCCTCGCAACAGCTGGAGGCGAGACACTGAGGCGGAGTTGAAACAACAAGGGACAAACTGGACTGGAATGACCAGAACAGCCCAGAACAGAGTGTGATGGCGAAGGGTCGTCGATGGCCTATGCTCCACCGGGAGCGATGGGCATAAATGAATGAAATGACCACAAATATAGCGAAAATCCGTCCAGCCAAGACACACAGAAATTCAACAAACCTTTATCACCTAAAACTATCCCACAGAAACACATCCAATAAAAGCAACGCAGAAAAAAAGCTGAACGGTAGCACACGAAGAAAAAAAGCGGCTGTCGACTTCGAAGCCTCGCTCTCGAATCACTCGTATTACTCTAATTAGCAGTCAAACGGTCAAATTGGGCCAAAATGACCACTGGTCAATGACACTGACCACTGGTCAACCACATCGTAAATTTTTAACATGAACGCGTACACTAAATAACAGTGACATTGGGTAATGACCACTGGTCAATGACACTGACCACTGGTCAGCAACGTCCAATTATGTTTACATGAAGTCGTTCTACACTAATTAGCAGCCAAACTGTGAAATTAGGCCAAAATGACCATTGGTCAAGGACACTGACCACTGGTCAGCAACGTCATAAATTGTTCTCACGAACTCGTTCTTCACTAACTGGCAGTCAAACAGTGAAATTAGGCAAAAATTACCACTGGTCAAGGACACTGACCATTGGTCAGCAACGTCATAAATTGTTCACCTGAACTCGTTCTACACTCACTAGCTGTCAAACAGTGAATTTGAGCCAAAATGACCACTGGTCAATGATATTGACCACTGGTCAGAAACGTCATAAATTGTTCACGTAAACTCGTTCTACACTAATAGGCCAAATGACCATCGATCAGTGACCCTGGATAGTAATAATACTAAGAAAGAGGACATAATTTCACACAGGGATCATTTCACTAGATAGTCGCAACGCGAAGCTACTAACTTCTGAAAAGTTACTAGTACTACTATCTTCTGAAATCACTACTATAATTTTCATAAGTTAGTAGTATTACTACTATCTTATGAAAATTATAGTAGTGTTTTCAGAAGATAGTAGTACTAGTAACGTTTCAGAAGATAGTCGCCTGACATACGTGTGTTTAGGTGTGTTTGTGGGCGTGTATGTGTGTTTGTATATAAGGGGGGGAGGGGGGGAGGGGGGGGGGGGCATGCCCATGTGTGTGTGTGCGGTTTTTTTTCTTTTTTTTTATCTTTTTAGTTTCTAAAAGCTTTCTATCAGACAGAACTACCCAAGTCAATCAACATGATCTCTCTCTCTCTCTCTCTCTCTCTCTCTCTCTCTCTCTCTCTCCTCTCTCTCTCTCTCCTCTCTCTCTGACATTCCTCGGACCTTGCCTGTAAATCTCCCTGTCAGTTT
>CM065716.1:105629645-105634645 GCA_033310375.1 Conus canariensis
CTCTACCAGATGCTGCAGGCTGAGTGGCAGGTGCTTCCACAGAGGATCTTCACCAACCTGGTCAACTCGATGAGGACTCGCTGCGTCGAGTGCCAGAACAGCCATGGTGGTTACACGCATTACTGAGCTTTTGGGAGCATCAGTATGCCCTGTCTTGTGATTTCAATGACTTTGGGAAATCAAATTTGGATACGTACCCACTTTAATCAAATGTACACACACAAACGATTGCTCGAGATTGAAGGCAATTGTGTATCGTTATCACTAAAGAATGGAATTAAATGTTGGCCAAACTTCAACGCATTGACTTTCTTATTTTGACAGTTATGAATGTTTGTGAAAGTGATCCTTAACTTTTTGTGTGTAGCTTATGTATGTATGTATGTATGTATGTATGTATGTATGTATGTATCTATCTATCCATCTGTCAGTCTGTCTATTGATCTATCTCTCTATCTGGCTTGTTATTTCTGGCTTGTTTGATGTGATCGTAGCATGGCTTATCCCAGTTCCCGATATGTCTGTGTTGTATGGTGTGTTTATGACGTTCCTTTTGCGTCACAGGAGCCACTGTGACCGGCCTATGGGTGTATTTTCAATAGTCTTTCTTCCAGATGGCATTTGTGTCCATTGTTGTCGCCACTCTATTATCTATCTATCTATCTATCTATCTATCTATCTATCTATCTATCTATCTATCCATCCGTCTGTCTGTCTGTCTGTCTGTCTGTCTGTCTGTCTATCTATCTATCTGTCTATCTATACGATCTCTCAGGATGACCGATTCTTAAGACTTTTTGTTATATTGATTTTGTATTGCCTGAAAAAAAAAAACACTATTGCCTTATTGCTTGAAGAGGACGTTCTCTTTTATCACAATGAAAATAAACCAACAACAACAACCTGCTGTTGTGACACATTCATTTCTCGTTCCACACAGACGAGACTTCAGGTCCCATCAATAACATCAGTTTGTGGAATGTAAAGACCGTAGGCAGAGTTGGGTGTGCTAATGAGGGCATGTGATAACACTGGGAAAAAAATGCTGTTAAATTTCTTCAGTTTAGCAGATGTGTCTCTGAGGAGAGCGCTCCAATGTCCTGATCGACAATGCAGGTGTCTGTATCCCTCGGGCCTGGCTAGTGCAGGGATGTGCGAGCCTGGGCCTACTTGATACGGGGATGAAGGAGGTACATTTATAAGTTAAACAGTCTATTACAGTCCTGTGTTGGTGGATAGTGAAAACAACCAACACTGTGTTATTGCAGATTTTCGGTTTATTTAAAACCTTCATCAAGCTAGTCCTGTTTTGTGGTTTCAAACAAAAATTGAGATTCGTGGCATCATCGGTCTGCATCATCGTCATTCCGACTGATCATCATACGAAAGAATATCAAATTCTGTGGTCGTTCGTCCTCTGCACTCTGGTCTTTTCAGTTTCGAATTTTTCTCTCCACATTCAGACTGCTGATGGGTGTTTGTATGAGAAGGAAGTCTGTATGAATAAACTCATGAGGATAATCGTTGGATGGACGTGATGGCACCCTCTTAAAACGAGCGCTCACTCACGTAGGCTCTGCAAGTATTGCAGTCAGCGGGGAGGCCTTGTCAATAGTGTCCAGCATGTATTGGATCAGGGCAGGCATCACCAGACATCGTCAAAGGGATGCGGCAATGTCTCCTCTGGTGGGTTGCGTCATGACGACCGCACAATAGCATTGATCGCTCCATGTGGACCCTGGGTCCTTGGGCTGTGGCTGGCATGAATGAGTGTGGCTGTGTTTATGGGATAAATGCAATATGCGGCGTGGAAGCTGGTTAACTGAATGACGAAAAAAGACACATTAAATCTTGCTTGTTCTTGTTGCTGCTCTTGTTCTTGTTTTTGTTTTTGTTCCTCTTCGTCTTGTTCTTGTTCTTCTTCTTCTTGTTCTTCTTGTTCTTGTTCTTGTTCTTCTTCTTCTTTTTCTCCTTGTTGTTGTTGTGGTTGTTGTTGTTGTTGTTGTTGTTTCTTCTTCTTCTTCTTCTTCTTCTTCTTCTTCTTCTTCTTCTTCTTCTTCTTCTCTCCTCCTCCTCCTCCTCCTCCTCCTCCTCTTCTTCTTCTTCTTCCTCCTCACAATGTGAGGCATAGGAATAATTCAACTGATAGAGCAAAGAAAGTGGCACATAATAAATTATTATTATTTTTATTACCATTATTAGTATCATTACTATCATCATTATTATTATTAGTTCTACTATTGCTGTTGTTATTGATGTTGTTGTTTTCGTTGTTGTTACAGTTATCACTATTATTATTATTATTATCATTATCATCATTATGATTATTATTCCTATCATTATTATCATTATTATTGTTATTAGTAGTAGTATTGATATCATTACTATTATTGTTATCATCATCATCATCATCATCATCATCATCATCATCATCATCTGCACAGTGCAAAGATATAGTCTGGAACATAACATAACATAACAAAGCTGGTCTCCCAAGATGGCAGAAACACAAACAAGGAAATAAAGAAGAGAAAAGGAAAAGAAAAGAAGTCTGCTAATGCTTTCTGCACTTTTAATGAACATTTAAAGAACAAATATTCTAAAGGATCATTGTCGATTGTCCGTGGAGCTCTGATACCTCCCCCCCCCCCCCCCCCCCCCCCCCCCTTCTGCTCCTCCCTTATTTGCTTCATACTTTTTAAAACGTGCCTTTTTAATTTTATTTGGAATATCATTTCCCCAGATGATTTGCTTATTTCAGTTTTCATTGTCTTTTCGAAGTTTGATCTTATTTCTATGGAGAGATTGGTTTATGTAAATGTGTGGAGTTCTGCTTTTTCATCTTCATGCTTTCTCTCATTCCTTCGATCTGTTTTGATTATTTCTAGAGTTTTATTTGTCACGGCCTGAGCTTTGAAACAGGATTATCGAATGCCCCTAACAGAGAAAACAGACTCCCATGTCAAGAATGATTGTCTTACATCCTCCATCTCTCTCTCTCTCTCTCTCTCTCTCTCTCTCTCTCTCTCTCTCTCTCTCTCTCTCTCTCTGTCCAGCAACCCCCAAATAAGGTCTAACATGCGAGCAAAATGTTTGAAGAGAAAATATCCAAATGTTCAGACGTGTCAGTGAACATGGACATACGTTAAGAATGTCACGACCACTAGCAGGGTTGTTTCGCGGGGATCAAAATCGACGGACCAGCATCGTGAATAATATTCCCAGCAATGCAAGCAGATGCCACCACCATGGTGTGTTTGTTCTAGGGGAAGAGAAACAGCTTAAGGCGGTGGTGGTGAGTTGGGGAGAGAGATGGGAGAGGACAGAGGGTGACATGGGGGGGGGGGGGGGGGGTCGGGATTGCGGAGGGAGGTAGGGAAGGGGATTGGGGGTGCAGGGCGATGTGAAAGGAAGAGTTGAGGATGGGACGGCAGGCTGGAAGGAACGGGTGAAAACGAGCAATTCTCTTCAATCTGAAGGTAGTTAACTATCAGTTGATTACAAACTATAAATGAACAGATTAACTAAAATGCAATGAAAAATGAAAGAATGAATGAATGAACAAATGAGTAAAGGAATGAGTGAATGAACGAGTAAATGAATGAGTAAATGAATGAATGAATGGATGAATGAATGAATGAATGAATGAATGAATGAACATTCCCTCCATTTATTCATTCGATAGTTCATTCATTCATTAATCTATTGAGTGACTTACTCATTCCTTCCATCACTGATTAGCATACAATTCCCACTCCCATGTTTTGATTTGGATCCAGTATTTCACATTATAACCTTTCAGTGGCATTAGACTGACTGAGACTGTACATCCCAACTGGCCCGTCACACCCAGAATCCTTCTGTTGCAGCGTCACTGGACCCCTGACCAGAGGAGACCCTTCATTGATGATGAGCATTTCGGTTGTTGTTGGGGGGGGGGGGGGGGGGTACCTGCTCTGTGTGTACCTATCTCTAGTACACATCTGGTTATGGCCCTAACTATTGTAAATGCCTGGTTACTACGTCGCGGATTCAGTGTGAGTGAATGTTCAGTCTAGGATCCAGTACCAGCCGTGCGTCTTTTGGAGGACCTGTGCATGTAACAAGTAGACAGACTTGGGGGGGGGGGGGGGGGGGAGAAAGGGAGTAAGGGGAGGAGGTGCAAATGTGTATTTCATTTGATTAAAAGCATACTCTGAGCAAACATAGCACAATGAAAGTGGCAGTGCATCACGATGTAGTACAGCAATAAACACAGACGCTTTGTATCAAACGTTAAAACATAACGATCAGCAAGTGAATGTCCGTCTGTTAAATTAAAAAAAAAACACACATAGACAATACATGGTGAGTATGAGTCAGCTTCAAGAAAAGAAAAAGAACGTGGGAAGATATAGGAGGATGGAGGTCCAACAGTTAAACAAAAAAAGAAGAAAAAAAAGCAAAAAGCTAAATAAAAAAGTGGGAAAAATTGAAGGCTGGAGAACAACAACAAAAAGAAACCTTTAGAGTGTGATCAGCCCACAAGAAGTATGCATGCTATATGTTATTGATGTTGCCGGGCAGCTCACGTTCCGTGCAAATCTGTATACAACACGTGAACCAAAGAAACACAACGTTTGAGCAAACCTTGTCACTGATTCACCTTTTATCCGTTTGAAACTCTACTTTATTATTTCCACAGAAAAGGTACATGTTGACAAAGTGGATATCGGGTAGACAAAGGTTGAACCAGAGGTCATGGTGCTGAAATAAACTTGTTCCCTTAGCCAAGTTCATGCATTACGTCAAGTTTTACGCAGTATATATACTGTGCAAGAACAAGAATTACACGTAACAACACAAGCCGCCGTGGCAAAGCGGTTAGTGTCGCGGACTACAGACTAGAAAGTCATGGGTTCGATTGCCACCATAACCATTTCTTTGCGGATTGTTTCTGCCTTGACCAGCTCCTACCCAGACTTGAATTTGCTATGGATTCAACTTGAAGGACTAGGAAC
>CM065716.1:105639645-105649645 GCA_033310375.1 Conus canariensis
TATCAATATCTAAATGTAAGTAAGGTTTTAAACTGTGGTCACTGCAAAAAGCTCTATACAAGCTGAATCTATCACTAGTTTGAATATGATCAGACCAAGTTTGCCACCTACAGTCAATCATCCTTTGCTTGAAACAACATATGAAATCATGAACATTTCCAACGCCTTGACTTGCCCAAACAAATCCAAATCCATATTTAAACAAACATAAGCGTACATTTGTTACCCAATTTTTTTACCTTTTATATCAAGGTCAAATAACATATCATAAGCTTTGCGTGGAATCCTGTGATTCTCCATTTGTATCAGCTTAAGCCAGTAGCGAATACACTTAACAGCAGAATTTATATATATTGGATAGCGATTGGTTTCACCATAAACAAGGTCATTGGGTGTTCGCCTGTCTACTCCTAAAAATTTCTTCAACGCAAATAAATGGACTGATTCACAATGGACAACAGCATTGTCTAGGCCCCATAATTCAGAGCCATACTGCACAACTGGCTGTATCTGAGAATCAAACAATTTCATAAATAAATTAAAAGAGTTGTTATCTAACATGTATAACCCTTTAAGAAGATAAATCAAAGCATTCTTAGCTCTGCTTGCAAGGTCTTTGCATGCAGCAGTGAAGCTCAATCGCGTAGAGAAAAAAAATTCCTAAATATTTATACGCATTAACCACAGGCATTCTTTCACCGTTATACAACCATTTTTCTCTCACACTCAAATATCCAGCCTTCCGAAATACTATGATATTGCTTTTAGTCATATTAACTTTAAGTTGAAGAGATGCAGCAGCGTGTTGTAAGCTGTTCAGTTGTGTTTGCAGACCTGTAACTGTCTCTGCCATCAAAACGACATCGTTAGCCAACAACAGAATAAATAATTCGAATGCATCTAGTGAAAATCGAGCGCCATGTCTTCCTTTATTAATTACTTCAACCGCCAGTTCGTTAATGAAAAGAGAAAACAGAACAGGGCTGCAAGCATCTCCTTGCCTTAATCCTGATGTGCAGGCAATGCAATCAGTTAACATAGAACCACATCGAACTCTGGCTTTGACATCATTGTACATGCTTTTAATGCATCTGAATAATTTACCTTTAATGCCATTTTTTAAGAGAATTGGCCAAAGAATATTTCGATTTATCGTGTCAAAAGCTTTTTCGAAATCAATAAATGCAACATACAATTTTCGATTATAACAAAACTGTTTCTGTACGAGGGCTAGTAAAGAAAACATATGGTCGACTGTTGAGTATCCTCTCTTAAATCCAGCTTGATAATCACCTGTGATATTGTGTTCATCCACCCATTCTTGCAGTCTATTATTTATCACTATACCAAATAATTTACTACTAACATCGCTCAAGGAAATTCCCCTATAATTGTTGGGATCATTGATATCACCCTTCTTGAAAATAGATTGAATAACAGATTCAAACCAGTTCTCAGGAAACACACCATTATCAAATAACTTATTAAACAATTTCAGAAGGAAGTATACAACTTGATCATTCGAATTCTTGAAAAGCTCGGCAATAATGCCATCGGGACCAGCTGCTTTATGGTTTTTTAGTTTTCTAAGTGCTAGCAATATTTCATCTTTAGAGATCGGACGATTCATATAGCCTTCCATTTCAACTTCAGCTGAATAGTCATTTACTGTGTTGTCAGCATCCGTCTCCAGCAAGGCTTTAAAGTGTTGAAACCAGGAGTCGACTGATATATTAGTCCTAGGCTGTTTTCTTTTGAAGGACGCGTTATGAACAACGTCCCAAAATTCTTTTTGGTTTCCCACTGTCGTTACCAGTTTATCTAGTAAAGCTTTGTTGAATTGTTTCCTCTTCCGCTTTAGTAAATTTTTATATTCACGTCTGGCAATTACATATTCATTTCTCATTTCGATTATTGTTTCTGTTTTCTTTTCTAATTTTACTGAGCGACGAAATATCTGTAACAATCTTCTAGTGTTTGTTTTACAAAGTTTACATTCTATATCAAACCATTTACATGAACTTCCATTGTTGTTAAATGATATACATGTTTTCATGGACCCAGCACTTTCTCTTATACAATCATTAAAAACTTGAAGAGCATTATTTACGTTAACATCAATCAAATCAATTGCAAGATCAATTTTTGTGTGTATTTCTTCACTGCACAAAATACTGGTATATGTAGCTGCACCCTTCTCGTCCCATACAAGTTTGTGTATGACAAAATTCTCTTTTTGCATACACATATCAGATGAACATTCCGTGGCAAGAACAACACATGCTGTCACTGGTAGATGGTCGGAATCAATACGGTCAGCTATAGATAATCACAAGAATCAAACAAAATCATAAAAAGTTCACGTGAGAGTACGAAATAGTCTGTGACACTGCTTCCAGAGTCAGATATGAATGTGTAGCAACCTTCATAGTCGCCTTTGCACACGCCATTTAAAATGCTCAAATCTAACGCAGTGCACATGTTCAATAATAATTTACCATAGTTGTTCAAAGTACAGTCATTTGAATGTCGAACCATATCATATGACAAATTATTGAACTGTGGATCAAACGTATTTTGTACAATATAATCTTGAGAAACATCAGCTGTTCTGCTATTCAAATCTCCATTTAAAATAACATATACGTCATTCTGCAACAGAAAATCGGTTAAACATTCTTCAAGCATACTAATTCCATTGTCAATATCAAAATAAGTGTAAAATGGAGATCCTTCTGCTGGTATATATGTACAAACATACAGAATATCTTTACCTAATCCAAATAACTCTTTACAGATCAAAAACATGCAACAATTAACATGATCCATATCAATACTTTTAACGTACGGGAAAAGATCATTCCTTACTAAACAAACAAGTCCTCCCGATCGTCTACCATGTTTAGTAAATTTAACGGCAGGTTTACAAAATAGTCTGTACCCGGTAAATAAGTCCAACTGACAGTCCTCAATAAATGTCTCAACTAAACAAACAAAATCGAACTGACAAACATAAGAAATGAAATCAGAGTCAAATATTTTTGATAGCAATCCGTTTACGTTCCACAACAAAAAAGAAACACGTTTTGGTTTTGCGCTCGGTGTGTGTTGCACGTGCTCACTCACGCTGTCACGACACGGCACGGCCTTGCTGTCCTGATTAACATCGCAGAGTTCAAGCGTGTCACTGACATGACGAACAGGTGAGCGTACAGGCGGTGTTGGGTTACATTTGTTACCTCTCGTGTTCCTATCAAAGGGAAAATTAAGTCCAGAAAATGGCCGGCCAAAATCCTATCTGGATTCACGCAGTCCCCCTCGCCAAGGAAGTACTTCTGACCATCAATGAGTAGGTGGTCAAACACCATCGTGGCCCTCTTCCCATCATTTCTGGCTTTTTTCAGGTGGGGAGACAGTTTGCGCCTTATCTCCCTCACTCGGAAGGAGAAGTCTTCTCCTACAAAAATTCTGGTACCCTGCAATTTCTTTTTCACATTGAGAATTTGCACTTTGTCTTTATAAAATGTGCATCTTGCGATCATCGGGGAATCTGGTTTGTTGTTCAAACGATGGACCCTATCAAAATGGATGTCACTGCTTATGTCCAGCTTATTAGCAATGACATCACGTAATTTGGTTGCACATTGTTCATTGAATTCGTTTTGTTCTCTATCTATTCCATAAAATATTAGATTATTCCTTTTGGATCTGCCCTCAAGGTCGTCAGTCTTTCTTTCTAACTGTACGACTCGAGAGAGCAGATCAGAGTTCTTCTGTAACAAAGTTTGATTTTCTTTTTTCAAATCATCCACCTTTTTTTTCAAGTCCAACATGTCATTCTGTAACTCAATATACTGTTCTCTCAGTCCTTTCACACATCGTTCCACTTCATCGAGCTTACTATTTGTTGTGGCGTTCTGAACTTTCATGGACTGCAGTATCTCCACAACATCAGCAAGGGTAGGCTGCCGGGAAGGTGAAGGTGATGACTGCCTGCTGCCCTGGGATGCCGCGGTCCTGTCCAGGCTCGTCCGTCCACTGCTGCCCAGTCTTGACTGCCTCAGGCTGTCCTTGGGTCCGGGGTTCTGCTCCACGTCTCCGCACCTCATCAGCAAACCGCCCCAGAACAGCAGGGTGAGGAGCAGGCCAAGGGTGACACCGTCCAACCTGCTCCGCAGTGTCAACATGGCGATGCGCGCGGCTTTTTTCTCCCTGGCCCTCTTCTTCATGAACGACATGAAAACAGGCAAGAAGCAGCCGCATGTCGCTCGAAAAGCGAGTGGAGTGGATGGCATGACTCAGGAAGAATCAGCTGGCAGAAAATGGCGACCCTGACTGGCTTCTGTCTTCGACAAGATGCAAGAATCGGCGGAGCGTTGAAACATGCGACTTCTGCGCTTCAGTGTCAGGTCACGCCCCCCGAGAGAGAGAGAGAGAGAGAGAGAGAGAGAGAGAGAATTACGGTTGTTGCTTCATCTAGCAGTCAGATGACGATACGACTCCAGTGGCATGGGAGAGGAAATGACGGCTGATCGTCACTGGAAGATTTTCCTTTTTAACCTCCTGTCCTTACGGACAACATTGATCTTGTGTGTGTGTGTGTGTGTGCGCGCGCGCGCGCGCGCGCGCGCGCGCGCGTGCGTGCATGCGTGCGTGCGTGCGTGCGTGCGTGCGTGTGTGTGTGTGTGTGTGTGTAAAGAAAAACATTAACTGAACTTCTTTCCACTTTTTCCCTTTGCACCTTTACATTGTAGAGGGAATATTTAATTCTTTCTTTGGTTTGAGTATGCATATGCACACATGTGTGAGTATATATGTATGAATGTATATGTGTGTGCATATGCGTATGCATGTGTGCAAGTTTATATATGAAAGTGATCTGGGGTGCAGCGGGGACTGCCATAGTTAATCTAACAGATTTCTATTTCCTTTTTAAAGATTGTATATTTTTTCTTTGAGCAACCTTTGCAAGCTAGAATGTATTTGGATCTATGGAAATCCAGGTGAATTTGTACTGTTTTGTGACATGTGCATTATCTATGATTTGTTTGATATCTGGGTTTGTAAGTTTGAGTCATGTTTGTATCCATCTTTAGTTATTGCCTCTTGGTCAGAATTTCTAAGCTTAATCATTGTGTTGGTTTGTCAGAGGTTGCATATCCCTCAAAACAAACTTAGTGCCTGTAGGTTTTTTTCTATGTTTACTGGTGTCTCTGTCTGGCATTATATTAGGGCAGAATGGGTAGACTAATAGTTTCATTACTGAATTGTCAAGGCCTAGGGAATCCGCCAAAAAAGGGGAGGTATCTTCCATTGTCTCAGGCAAAAATCTTCACTTTATTGGTTACAAGACACACATTTTGATGAGAAAATAGAACAGTATGTGAAATGTGAATGGGGTTGCAAGGCATATTTTGCCTCTTTCAAAAGTAACTCCGGAGGTGTGGCAGTATTATTCAATAACAACTTTAAATTTGAAATAAAAAACGTAAAAAGAGATAGTAATGGAAATTATACAGTAATGTCTTTTACAGCAATGGAAAAAAAACTTCATATTAGTGAATGCGTATGGTCCCAATAGGGAAAACCCTCTTTTCTATCAATATCTCTTCGAAACCATAAAGCAATATAAAAGTAAAAATGTAATTGCAGTAGGAGACTGGAACCTTGTGATTGATCCAACATATGACTATGATAATTACAAACATGTTAATAATCCTAAAGCAAAGCAAGTTATAGAAGAAATGGTGATAGAATTATGTTTGACTGATATTTGGAGAGAAAGTACTCCTGAATGTAGATGAATTACCTGGCGAAAAACCTCTCCACTTCAACAAAGTAGACTTGATTTTTCCCTTTTGTCAGATTACATCTATTCATATTATGAGGATGCCGATATTCTACCAGGTTATCGACCAGACCACTCTGTCGTAACTCTGACTTTGTCATTTTGGGAAGGAAAAAAACAAAACTTTTTTTTTAAATTTAACTGTTCACTGTTAAGAGATACAACATATGTTTACCTAATTCAAACAGAAATAACAAATGTTGTGAAAGAATATACTCTTCATCAGAATGAAGATGACACACTGGATAAAACATCAAACACTGACATTCAAATTAAAGTACCAAACAAATTTTTCTTAGATTTTCTTTAATGAAAATAAGATTTTAAAAAAACAATTGCATATGCAACAATGGAAAGGAAGAAAACAAGAGAAAAAGAAGATATACTTGTGTTTGATATCGAATATGTTGAAAAGAAAGAACTAAAAACTGATGATGACATATAGACACTTAAAGAAAAAAATCAAGAACTAGCTGCATTATGTAAAAAGGTAATGGCGGGAGTCCTGCTTAAGGCTTGATGAGTGGCTGATGATGAAAATATTACAAAACACTTCTGTAACCTGGAAAAAAGAAATTATGTTAATAAACGAATGACAAAAATTGTTAAAAATGATGGTGAGCTGACTGTTGATCCAGACCAAATAAGTTCTGAAGTAAACAACTTTTATGCACAACTTTATACAAATAATAAGAATATTGAACATTGTGAAATAAAAGACTTAATAAGAGAAATAGCACAGTTGGCATTAGAAGAACAAAACCTCTTAGAAGGTGAAATAACTTTGGAGGAGACAGGATGCGCCTTAAAAGAAAAGCAAAATGGAAAGACTCCTGGAACCGATGGCTTTGGAGCTGAATTCTTCAAATGTGTTTGGACACTGATAGGTCTATTTATAGTTAGAGCACTTAATGAGTCTTTTAGAGATGGTGAACTGTCTATAAGTCAGGGAAAAGGTTTGATAATATGTATCCCAAAAGCAGATAAGTCAAAAGAATTTCTAACTGGAGACTTATTTCTCTTTTAAATGTTAGATATCAAATAGGATCTTCCTGTACTGCAAACAGTATTAAGAAAGTTTTACCAACATTGATTAATGAAGACCAAACATGATTTATTGCTAATAGATATATGGATGACAATGTAAGAATGATATGATTATATATATGATTTAATGCACTATTTGGAATCAAAACAGCTACCAGGTATGCTCTTGTGTTCAGATTTTGGAAAGCATTTGATTCGAATCACTGGAACTTCATGTTCAACGCCTTAAAAGCGTATAGGTTTGGTAATGGTATATGTCGATGGATCGAAACTTTTTATGAAAATGCTAAGTCCACAATTTTTGTTAATAGTCAGTGTACATTATGGTTTGAAATTAACCGTGGCTGCAGACAAGGGGAACCCATATCACCATACCTCTTCATCCTGTGTGTTAAGATACTGGCTATAATGATAAGAGAAGACAAAGACATAACAGGAATCCATGTTAATCATGTTGAACACAGAATCGCCCAGTTTGCGGATGATATTCAATTGATGAATGAAGGATATCAAGTTTTCTTTGCAAAATCAATTCAGATAAAAAATGAAATTGCAAACGTCTCTGGATTGCTTTTGAATACAGGAAAAACACAAGCAGTATGGCTAGGAAGTAATAAGTATTCAAAGGAAAAATGTATGCCACACCTAAACTTCACATGGAATCCAAAGTATTTTAAGCTACAAGGGTCTGGTTTACACACAACTTAAACGAATGTGAATCTAAAAACTATGCTGAAAAATGTTAATATTGTTTAACATCTGGTCCAAGAGGTGCATCATACCACTTGGGAGAGTTGCTATATTGAAATCTTTGATCGTCTCTAAACTGGTACTTCTGTGGATGTTGCTTCCTAATCCTCCAGACGATTTTATCAGTAACCTTCAGTTACTTTGTTATCGACTTGTCTGGAACAGAAAACAAGACAAGATCAACAGAAAGACTGTAGTTAAGAGTATAAAAGATGGTGGGCTTGGAATACCAGACATAAACCAGTATATCTCAGCTTTAAAACTCACTTGGTTCAGAAAACTAGAAAATACAACTCACAAATGGAGAAATATTTGTACTAGTATATACCCTTTTTGAGTAACTTGAAATGTTATAGTTCATGTTTCAAGAACATCAAAAAAGCAACAATATATTTTGGATCCATACTTCAAAAGCATATCAACAATATTCTGATAAAATAGAACTGAAAACATCTTGCGAACTACTTGCTAGACCAGTACTTTTCAACAACAAAATTTTGATGGGTGGAAAATGTATTACACAAACAAACTGGATCCAAACTGGTGTCTATTGTATTGCACATTTTCGGAAGGACAATGGGCTGTTTTTTAAACACACAGAATTCAAAAGAAAGTATGGTTTTGTTATTGATTTTATCACTTATACGGGATGTATAAAATCTATTTAAAAATTATATTTAAAAATGTGACATTCAGATCGAAGATAATAATTCACAAAACACAAGATGCTGTCTAAAAACGATATACGCAATACAAAAGGGAGCTAGGCAATATCATGATACTCTTATTGCGAATGATGCAGACCCAAAATGTTGTTTATGTTTAAAGTGGAATTAGAAACTGAACCCAGGAATCCCTTGGAAAACAGTTTTCCTCAAAGTGCAAACAAATAAAGATATGAAATTAAAATGGTTTCAAATCCGAATCGTACATAGGATAATTGTAACAAACATAGTTCTAAAAGAAAATGGAATCGTAAATAATGAACAATATAACTTCTGTAAGGAAGAAAGAGATTGTATTGAGCATTTTCTTTAAAGATGTGAACCTGTGAGCCAATTTTGGTTAGCCCTTGAGAACCTATTAAAGAAAAATTGTCCATTGTCTTATAACATAAAACTCACCGAAATGTTTGTCATATTCGGTGCGGATTTTGGTGTCAAAACAGATTCTGTTACAGAGTTTATAGTTTTGTTTTGCTAAACAATGCATCTTTAAATGTAAAATGAATAGTATATGCCCATTTGTGAATTGTTTCATAAAAGAATTGAAATACAAATACAAAGTCGAAGAATACAGTATGAAAATATGTGGCGATTACTCCAACTTTCATAAAGACTGAACCTTTTACACATGTATTTTGGACTCAAGTATTTGAAATCCGAATCAGGCTTGAACATATTTTTTTCTGATACAGACACTTTATTATGTAGTTATGAAGAGGTACCAAACAAATGATATGGATATTGTACGCTGCATATTATTGTGCAGCGCAAAAAAAAAATCTGACTGGCAATATGTCTTTTGTGATATTTTGTTGATTATGACTCCATATGAGTATGTATATGTGATTGTGTGTGTGTGTGTGTGTGTGTGTGTGTGTGTGTGTGTGTGTGTGTGTGTGTGTATGTGTGTGTGTGTGTGTGTGTGTGTGTGTGTGTGTGTGTGTGTGTGTGTGTGTGTGTGATATCATTATGGATTCTTTTTTAATTCTATATTGTCAGTGTCTTTTTTGTTGCTGTTGTTGGTTGTTGTGATTGATTGACATCATTATTAATTTGATGGATAATTTAAAAAAAAGTAATAATAATAAAAACAATAATCAATCACTTTCATTTGGAGAGTTGACAATATAACATAGAATGCACAAACAGTAAATACAATCACACTTGCAACCATTTGGTTATTGCATGGAGAAAGGAACGGTGCATCTGACTGTCTAATACAATTTTCAAAATGGAGTGACTGATGGCGGAGAACGAAGCAAAATTTAGAAAGAGAGGGTGTTAGTTACCGCCAGTGCCATTGACAAACAAAGCACATGACAAGACACGATGCATTTCGACCTCTTGTCAATGTCACTGGCGGTAACTAACACCCTCTCTTTCTAAATTTTGTCTAATACATGGTTATGATTGTGCCCAAGTCGAAGGGTAAAAATCACCTCGCTTTGAACAATGATCTCTTAAGAGTTTACTCCAAGAAATGAAATCTGAAAACACAGTCCCCAGATTTCTTTTCTTGGAGTAAACTCTTAAGAGATCATTGAAATATGGACACACAATCATATATGAAACATGTCTCAAATTATAAACATTTCCAAATTACGGTACACGCTTTTTTCTTGTGTACGTT
>CM065716.1:105654645-105664645 GCA_033310375.1 Conus canariensis
CATCATCCGCGACCCATCATAAATATACCTGCTAATTTTCACAAAGATCGGCCAAGTACTTCCTGAGATATTCCATAAAGAAGAAAAACCGTTACAGGCCGTTACAGGCGTTAGTAACGGATACAACGGTAAACTAAAACAGCGGGTATCATTCGTGACCCATAATGAACATACATGCAAATTTTCAGAAAGATCGGCCTAGTAGTTTTGTCTGGAACGAGTGGAACACATTTTGACCACGGACGGACGGACGGACACAACACACACACACACACACACACACACACACACACACACACACACACACAGCATTTCTTCGTTCCCATTCTAAAGTACTCCCTGTTCTATAAGAACTGGGAGTACACTTACCAATATTTCTGGTTTTGTCATTATGTGAGCGAAAACAACAATAAATAAGCACCACACACACACACACACACACACACACACACGACGCACGCACGCACGCACGCACGCACGCACACACACACGCACACACACACGCACAGCATTTCTTCGTTCCCATTTTAAAGTACTCCCTGTTCTATAATAACTGGGAGTACACTTAACAATATTTCTGGTTTTGTCATTATGTGAGTGAAAACAACAATAAATAAGCACCGCACACACACACACACGCGCGCGCGCGCGCACACACACACACACACACACACACACACACACACACACACACACACACACACACACAAATAAAGGAGAATCTACCCCTCTATTTCCTCTCAACACAAAGGCTTCGACACGCGCTCACACACGAGTGCGCGCGCGCGCGCGCGCCACACACACACACACACACACACACACACACACACACACACACACACACACACACACACACACACACCACGCACGCAGCACACACACACACACAACACACACACATACACACACACACACACACACACAGACACACACACACACACACACACACACAACACAACACAGACACACACAGACACACACACACACACACACACACACACACACACACACACACACACACACACCAACGAACGAGAATATGTAAGACGGGAACAACAAAGTCAATGACAGCAATTCACCGTTCTGCTGGTACCGAATGAAAGAGTCTGCCATGTAGATATTCACGATAGGATACTTCTAGCTCTCGGTGTAGTCATTATCCGACCATAACCCATTCTGATGATCATCTTCAAGACGTCCTGAGCGAGTTAGAGGATACAGGCTGGCAAGAATGTCTCCTGCTAGTTGGCCCTGTACATCCGCATGCAGCATAATTAAGGGAGAGTGTAGTTTATGATATGTTTTCCTTACCTTGAATGTGGGGTATGTAAGGGGAGGAGGAGCGGTAGCGGGGGGAGGGGGGGAATGGGGGGAGGGGGGGCAGCGCAGGCGGGCTTCGTCTGCACAGTTAGACCTCCTGACAAGGACGCTGTTACTCCTCTCCCTCTTCTTAGAGAAAAAGAAGCGTACAGATAAACAAACCCAACTCTCTTTAAAGAAATACTGACTTTTTCTTCTGGAACTGTTTTCCTGTCTGTCTGAGCTGCATTAGCTGCGAATGAAGAAGACTCTCTGAAAGTCTTAACACAAAGGTGATTTGTAACTTGATGCATGTACGTCTCTCTCTCTCTCTCTCTCTCTCTCTCTCTCTCTCTCTCTCTCACTCTCTCTCTCTCTCTCTCGTAGCCACAAACACAACACACACACACACACACACACACACACACACACACATACACACACGCTTCCATACGCACAGAGAGAGAGAGAGAGAGAGAGAGAGAGAGAGAGAGAGAGAGAGAGAGAAGAGAGAGAGAGAGAGAGAGAAGAAGGCCGTGAAGTGAGTCCACCCACGAAATCACTTCGAAACTGATTTGTTACAAAAACAAGCCTGTCGGAAAATATGTGTTAAATCATGATGCGCAATTGTTTCGGCACTAAATTATGCTCAACGACGCTGGTGCCACAGACATTGCCTTCACCGAAGAAACTGAGGAGAGAAGAACATTGCAAGAGGAGCGTATTGCAAGCATTCATTTTCTTCCTGTTGCTGTGATTGCCTTTGTTTCCTGTTCTCGTGTTGGATGGCTTTTTGCCATAATGTCAAATTATGAAATTTAAAGAACACTCTCATGGCTTGTGGGCAAGGTATATCGAGGGTTGACTGCCAGAACCCAGTATCTCTCTTCTATATGTGTATATGAGAAACTGGGTTCTGGCAGTCAACCCTCGATATGTGCAAGCAGAAGGCCAAGCACTGAATAGCAGCCAACACGAACCTGGCATAATGTGTTAACATGAGAGTGCAACGCAGCCAGCTGAACAGTTATCTCGCCTGAAAGAAGAGAGTTACCTCCACGAGCGAGCAGGAGTTGCCCAAAGTGAATAGCAAGCAAACGAGGTAATTTAATGTTCCATTTCCCTCAACATCTTTGATCTTACTTTTGTCAGAAAGAGACTTGGAAGATTTTTTTGCTCATGAGCTAAGTTCAGGATATGCACTACTCTTATGCATTGCATTTCATGCAGTGTTTGCCTCATGACACAATGAACAACACAACTGGTAGGCATGTGGCTTCGCCTTACTTGACAATCAAATTGCAGACAAGATCTGAAAGGCCTGTTTAATTTGTTTGTTCTTTTGTCGCGAAAGAAACTTTGTTTCAGATCGATGAATCCCATCACCACCTACCTTTTGAGGAGCAGTATTGACGATTGAAAGAAACAGACACCAGAAACCAAGCAGGCAGACTGCTGTAGATTTGATCCACAGTGGACCAGTCACTGGTGCAATGGAACACTCAAAGATATGACGGTTTGCCATAGACATTATTTTTCATGTGGCAGGCTTTTAATGAACCAGATTCGAAATAATCACTGCTCCTAATTATGTGAGATTCTTTTGAGTGGCACTAATGGTACCTATCTGTCTTGAGAGATAATTGTGTTACGCCGTGGATCAGTCAGTTATGGAGGTGCAGTGCCTGGTGTGGCTGAAGTGCTCGATCCTTGGGTAGCAGACTCTGTCGCAGTTGCTACAGGTGAAGTCTCAGTCATGAGTGTCTGTGGATGCCAATGCAATTCTTTGCTGTCTGCAGTGCCTCCGTTTTACCTGCTGGACCTCTCTCCTCTGCTCTGCTCTGCTTGCTTGATGCCGGCCTAGATGATGCACCACCAGCTGACCCAGTCTGAAGCTGCTGTCTTCAAGTCTGCTTGGTCGTGGCTACCTGTTCGTGATGTAGGGCGGGCTGTCCTGTGGGTCTATGGTGCTTCACCCAGAAATGAGTCGTGTGACGTACGTCTGACTACATATGGACCACAGTTAAACAAAATATGATGAAACAGCTGACAAAACGTCAAGAAACTACAAAGTGCCAAACACATAGTCAAGCACATAACACATGTCTGGTCTCCAAGAGAGAGAGAGAGAGAGAGAGAGAGAGAGAGAGAGAGAGAGAGAGAGAGAGAGAAACAAAAACAAACAGGGATGGACAAAAATCAAGATTGCTGATGCTTTCTATACATTTTAATACCACAAAAATAAAATTTAAAAAATCATTTCCCCTTAGTCTGCTCCTTTGATTCTCTTTGCTCATTGTAATTCCATTTCCTTTGATGATTTCCTTATTTTAAATTTCATTTTATCTTCAAAGTCTGATGCCAGTTCTCTTAAGGTTTTTAAGAACTGTGAATGTATGAATTCCTTTTGCTTTTGTATGCTTTCACTCATTCCTCTTTGATTATTTTTGGTGTTTTATTTGCCAGCTTCTGAGCTTTCCAACAGCATTATTGGGTGGCCTTGCCAGAGGAAAGAGATTTTTGTGTTAAGAATATTGTGACGACTTCTCGCCTGTCTCCCTTATCTCTTTCCACTAATCCCAACTGAAGTTGTGATTTGCAAGGGAATGTTTGAGAAGAAAACATTCAAAGGTTCGCGCGTGATGGTGAACACAGACACGCCTTAATAATGGTCAGACACCGCTCGCGGGGTTCCTTTTGTGTCGATCAAAGATGACAAACAAACGACTAAAAATGCTCTCGGCAAAGCAATGAAGTGGCACGTACGGGCAATTGTGCAAGGAGGGGGGGGGGGGGACGAAGCTAAAGGTGGTGGTGGAAGGATTGCGAGAGAGAGAGAGAGAGAGAGAGAGAGAGAGAGAGAGAGAGAGACAGACAGACAGACAGACAGACAGACAGAGAGAGAGAGAGAGAGAGTCTGGTGTTTAATGGGGTAAGGATAGGCTGGTCTGGACAGATAGGGGCAGGATGGAGTGGGCGTAGGTGGAGGAAACTGGCCAGAACGAATGATATTCTTCAATTTAAATTGATTAATCATTATGTGGTGTTACATGAATGAACAAATGGATCATTACTATCTAGTGGTTAATGAACGAACGAAGGAACGCAAAAACGAATGAATGAATAAATGAAGGAAGGAAGGAAAAAAGGAAAAAAGGAAGGAATGGATGGATGAATGAAAGAATCATTGGTTTTTTCATCCCCAAGTATAATTTTTCTTTCGTTCCTTCCTTCGAATATTGATTAACATTCACCTCTGAGTTCACTATTCTGTTTTGGATCATGCATTCTACATGCCTCCACAGTGGAATTAGAATGCCACTGCACGTCCAAACTGTCTCATCATACCCAGAGTCTCTGTGCTGTAGTGCCATAGAACCTTTCAACAGAGGACATCCTTCATCCATGAGGAGCCACTTCGGTCATTCAGCAGTGGTTGTTCTGATTGCACCTGCCAGGGACACACTAAATAAGTCTGTTCTTATGTCTTTCTTTGCTTAGTTGTGATTTTCTTTCTTTCATGATTTGCACTAGTAGGTTTTCATTTTGTTTTGAAAATCTGGTATCAGTTCTCTGAAGAGAATTTCAATATTTGTGGATATTGAAATTCTCTTAAGAGAACTGATATCAGATTTTCATTTGCTTTCTGCTGATTTCGCTCGATCCGGTTATCCGTTTGATTGTTTTCAGTGTTTTATGTGCCAGCTTCTGAACTAGCTGATGTGCCTGCCACAGGAAATAGGCTTCTGAGACAAAAAAAAAATCTTGTTTAAGCCTTCCAGTCGATTTCCCTTATCTCCTTTCACTAATCCGAAATGAAGTTGCAAGTTGTAAGCAAAAATGTGTAGAAAAAACATTCAAAGAATCGCGCGTGACAGTTAAACGAGGATTAGCGTCAATACCGTTCAAGCAATGCTAGCAGGGCTCCTAACGTGTGGAACAAAGAGCAAAGGACATGGAGGGCCATTTGTGCAAATGTGAGAGCAAAGCTAGGGTGTTGGTGGAGGAATGGGTTGTAAGGTGAGAGAGGAGGGAGAAATTGGAGGAAGAGGTGGTGTGTGTGTGTGTGTGTGTGTGTGTGTGTGTGTGTGTGTGTGTGTGTGTGTGTCTTGGGCAAAGGAGGGGGATCAGAGCATGAATTGGGTTTGGAGAAATAGAAGTGGGAGGGCACTGGAGCATGCTGCAGGGAACTGGACGAAATGAACAATATTCTTCAATTTTGATTAGATTAGTCATTAATTTAAGATTGATCATTACAATCCTTAAAACAACGAATCAATGAATAATAATTATTTCATTTCATCTATTCATTCATTTATTCATGTTTTCATTAGTTTATTCATCCCCCTTCCCTATGTTTCCATATGTCCATGTTCCACTGAGTGTGTCTATGTTCCCCAGGGTCTGTCTTCCCGATCCACTGCGTCCGTTTCCTCGGCTCAGTGTTTCCCCTGGACTATGCTCCACCACCACAATGTTCTGCTGGGTCTCTGTTCCCAAGATGTGTTCCCCCAAGTCCGTGTTGTCCTGGCTTTGCACTCAAACCATCAAATACTTTCCAACAGCCCTCATTCACCAAATCAGGGTGGCTCCACATGTGTTATCTTCGCCATGCTAAACATTCAAGTACAGATCTATGAACATGCTACATGCTACAATGATGATGATGATGATGATGATTGTGACGCTATGTGTCTGCTATTTTAAACGCTAAACTGAGTATCCCATCTTGTTCCGGTGAGACAGGCTGTCACTCAGGGCAATGAAAGGGAGGAGACTGGTCTGTCATTTGGCCAACCGCAAACGAGGGAATCTTCCCTGTGCCGCACGGAGATCAACGTGCGATAATTTATGCACGCATCTTTAGAACGAATGCTAATGAGACCAGTGCGGGTCATCACACTGTCGTCACCCCAAACCTGCACACAACCGGCTGACTACGGGCGGATGAATATTAAAGAGGAGGGGGGGGAGGGAGAGGGGATGTGGATGGGGAGCGCAGAGAAGGCCAGGTGCCTTTGTGTCAAGTGAAAGAGAAAGGGGGGGGGGGGAGGGAGAGTGGTTAACCTGCAATGCATTGTACGCTTTCTGCTGTGTCATTCTGCTATACTAACGCGTGAAGGGGATGGTGATGGTAGTATGGGAGGAAGATGGAGTGAGAACAATGACGCAGAGCGCGACGTAAACGTAACTTTCTTTGACCCGACTTGCCACATCAGGGTAAGAAGGGGAGAGAGAGAGAGAGAAAGAGTGTGTGTGTGTGTGTGGGGGGGGGGGGGGGGGGGATTGCTTAGATTTGAAATCTATTCTGCCTTTTGTGTGACAGATGGGACAGAGAAAGAGGGAGAATGGCGTTTGTACTTGTACATAAAAATGCAAGTGGGACCGATCGGATGGACTTGTCAAGCATTTCATTAAAAGGATGATGATGATGATGATGATGATGATGATGATTTGTGCGTGTAGAATTGCATGTGTGCATGTGCATGCATGCATGCGTGTGTGTGTAAATGCGTGTGTGTGTGTGTGTGTGTGTGTGTGTGTATGTATGTGTGTATGTATGTGTGCGTGTGCATGCGCGCATATATGTATGTGCATGTGCACGCATGCGCGCGAGCGTGTGCACATGCGTGTGTGTATGTGTCTGTGTGAGTGTGTATGTGTGTGTGTGTGTTGCACATGCATATATGTGTGTATGTGTGCACGCGCACGCGTGTGTGCATGCGCATTTATGTGTATGCGTGCACGTGCATGTGCACGAGTGCGCACGTGCATGTGTGTGTGTGTGTGTGTGTGTGTGTGTGTGTGCGTGTGTGTGTATGTGTGTGTGTGTGTGTGTGTGTGTGTGTGTGTGTGTGTGTGTGTGTGCATGCATGCGCGTGCATATATGTGTGTATGTGCACCTGCACGCGTGTGTGTGTGTGTGTGTGTGTGTGTGGTGTGTGTGTGTGTGTGTGTGTGTGTGTGTGTGTGCGTGTGTGTGGTGTGTGTGTGTGTGTGTGTGTGTGTGTGTGTGTGTGTGTGTGTGTGTGTGTGTGTGTTCTGTGTGTGTTTGCTCGTACGCGCGTAAATTGTGTTTTTATACGAACATATCATCGCTGTATGACCTTTTCTATCAGCCTTTTCACCATCTTTCTGCAAGTTGAAGAACGTTTTGATTATCATATTAATTATATCAATGTGTTAATCTACATTCCACGCCATTTCTGCCTCTTGACATTCAAATATGGGTTATGTTTTATTTTCGTGTACGTCAAGTAGACTTGAAATAAATATTATGTTCTTTTGTTTGTTTTTTTTTCTCAAAGGCATGGTCTCTTCGGTTGGGAAGCTGAACAACCTTCAGCAGACCGTAATTCCCCTGTGAAGTGTCATTCAGAATATTAAATATTATTTTCTGCTAGAAGGATGATGTTTATCTATTTACTCATTTATTTGAAGTATAATCGATTTTTTTTGTGGATCGATTAACATTTTTTTTTAATCCCCTCCCGTTCACAGCCCTCCTCCCCTACCACCCACGTCCCAACCTCTCTAAATTTAATGAATTAAGTTCTGCTGTAACCATCAGGTTTTATTCAGAATTTGCTTTTTCCTGATTCTTCTTTTTTTTTTTTTTCCTTTATTTAATGCTATGAAAGGGTGCATCTAATAAATCATTGAATTGTGCGTCACACATAGTTTTTTTTTTTTTTTCCCTGAATAAAAGCTGTCACCATCTGCCAACATTTCTTGATAATAAAGAAGCATGGCGTGGGGGGGGGGGGGGGGGTGAGGGCGGGGGGTGTCCCTAAATGGTCATACTGGATGTAGAGGGGACGGGAAGGGAATGTTGATGTGAAACATGGTCATGGTTGCTTCTGACTTTATTTCTTTCTTAATGTGTTATGCCTGACGAACAGCAACAGAAAAGAGGAACAGAACGTTAGGGGTACATAGATCCGGGGAATATAAAACTGCGGGAACATAGAGCCAGGGAAAGGTAACTCTGGGGCAATGAAGAGCCGAGGGATCCTAGACTTGGGGGAGGGAGGGAGACTTGGGGGGGGGGGAGAAAAAAGCCGGGGAAACATATACCTGGGTTTACTCGGGGGAACAAGCACATGTCCCACACACTAAGCAGCCACATTAAGACGAATATGATAGTTATGTACTGTCTTACGTTGAGTTCCAGTTTCATCAAGGAGCGTCACTAGGTGCAGAAAAGTCCACACACGCTACATCACATTTGCCGCCCTAAGGCCACGATGGGCCGGGTTTACAAAAACAAAAACAAAACAAAACAACAGCAAAAAAAAAGACATATACAAAGGGCACATGGGAGAGCACAGACTCTGCCGAAGTCAAACGATCTTGATTCCGACCTTTGAAACAGTTCATATGTGAAAACGATTTTTTTTTTGTCTGTAATTTGTTTGTCCTTGTTTTGGGCAGACTGATTAAGAATCATCTTTTAAAAATTTGTTTCAATTCCCGCCTGCATTCACCTCACTTTGAAAGTAACATGTTATGAATTATTAGATACACTAATCATATCACCTTCTTCTTCTTCTTCTTCTTCTTCTTCTTCTTCTTCTTCTTCTATCAGCGTTCCAGTATCTGGTAGCGTGTGAACTTGTTTTACCCTGTTGGGACACTCACACTATACTCGAGGGTATGTCAGTTCACTCCGACTTTGTTGAGTGCAGAAATTTGTGGGAAGAGGTTGTGGAAAAAGATAGATAAAAGATATGGTAGACAGAAAGGACAGCAGACGACAGTACAGCAAAAGAGGAGACAGAGTTACTGAGAGTGAAAGGAAAAGGGTACATTACTAGCACAGAATGTCCAGAAGGAGGGGGAACTATTTGTACAAAAGACCCCCTGGTATCCCCACGGGGGATCATGTCACAATTTAGCAAGCGCGTCAAACCCTCAAGCAGCACACAGGACCAAAGGAAGGTCAGCTGACATCAACCGAAATAAAAACTCGTTAGTATGACCACGTAACAAGATCTAACGGCTTCGCTAAAACAGCCCTACAGGTGTCTGCTGAAAGGACCCGTTAGTATGACCACGTAACAAGATCTAACGGCTTCGCTAAAACAGCCCTACAGGTGTCTGCTGAAAGGACTCGTTAGTATGACCACGTAACAAGATCTAACGGCTTCGCTAAAACAGCCCTACAGGTGTCTGCTGAAAGGAGGAGATGGAGGGGAGGACAGAAATAATAAAACAATTTCAGTTTCAGTTTCATCAAGGAGACGTCACTGCGTGCGGACTAGTCCATATACGCTACACCATATCCGCTAAGCTTTGAGACCACATAACGCATGATTTGAAGCTGATAGATAAATGAATTAACAACTAAGATGAGACAATGGAAGAAGAGGGTCTCGTGGCTACGACTCCGTGGATGTCTGACCTACGCTTTAGCCCAACGCGCTGGTCAGACCTTGAGTGCCTTCCTACCATGTTTTTTTTTTCAACGAAACAAAACAAACAAAACAAACCAAAACAAACAAAAACAAACAAACAAACAAAACAAAACAAAACAAAACAAAAACAAAACAAAAACAAAAAAAAGAAACAAACAACCGATGGCCACCACATTGGAGAATGTACTGAGGAAACATTAACACAGACTGAGGCTTTGCCACTTGGAAGAACCTGGTGAGATTTTCTTCAGTGTGATGCCCCAGTGACTACATGCAGGATTAAG
>CM065716.1:105669645-105672145 GCA_033310375.1 Conus canariensis
TCTCTCTCTCTCTTCTGTCTGTCTGTCTGTCTGTCTGTCTGTCTGTCTGTCTGTCTTCTCTCTCTCTCTCTCTCTCTCTCTCTCTCTCTCTCTCTCTCCTCTCTCTCTCTCTCTCTCTCTCTGTCGGTCGGTTTCTTCGTTTATGAGTAAATATGATTTTGTTTTTTTAGTGGAAACTTTCATTGAATCAATTTCTGGCACGTTTGTTCAATCACATATTCCTTTCGTATCCCCTGGTGTCAAAGTGTCGGACAGTATCCATGGTCGCCTTTCCGGTGGAGTTATAATGTTTGTTCGTAAAGAACTAGGTCAGTATATAGAACAAATTCATGTAGAATATGACAATGTAGTTGTGTTAAGACTATCTAAGAGACTTCTTGGAACCGCTAGCGATTGTGTTTTACTAGGAATGTATGTACCTCCAGAAAACTCACCTTATTATGAAGAAACTGACATATATAATGGTAATCTGCTGCTTGAGGCACTTCTACTAGAATTAATTAGAGATTATGGAGATATGCCAATTATCTTATGTGGTGATTTTAATTCTAGAACTGGTTCCATGAACACTAGCATTGCTGACCCGGTCGATGAAATATACGAAATGGGTATTGACCACGATGACTATCAATTTGACAATGAAACCAACAGATATTCCAATGACCAAGCTTTTAACGATTTTGGGAAACTGCTTATAAATGTGTGCCAAGAATTTCAATTAATAATACTGAATGGTATGGAATCGTTACATTTTCCAGGGGATTATACATACATATCACATACAGGTTGCAGTGTTGTTGACTATTTTATTGTTTCCCGTTGTTTACTGTCAAAATGCAAAAAAATGAATATTTTGCCAATGACTGAATCAAAACATTTGCCTGTAGACCTCTACATGAATACTTCTTGTGGTGTTGCTTCCAGTAAAGTTGAATCAAAGTCCTTTTCAATAAGAAAATATAAATGGGATGAAGAGAAAAAGATAGAGTTTATAAATAGAATGAAATCAAATCATGTTAAAGATTTATTAGATATAGCAGCATCATTGATTGATGTTGACATTAATGGAGCACTTAATAAGTTTAATGAATGTTTCAATTATGCGGGTGAGTGTATGGAAAGATTAATCGTAATTAGAGGTGAAAAGCAGCAAGCATGGTTCGATCAGGAATGTCGACAGCAAAGGAAATCGCTTAGACAAGATTTAAGGAAGATTTGTAACGCACGTTGGAGTAAAGATGATAATAGTATTTGCACGCAGCCAAGAAAAGATCTTGACAACGACAGGACTAAGTATTCACAAAAAAGAAGAGAATACAAGGAACTCCTAAGACACAAGAAAAAAGCACACAAAGAACAAATCATTGCTAATCTGCAAAACAATGTAAAAGACCCAAAGAGATTTTGGGATACTGTCAGATCTGTTCGACCAAGGTCTAATGGTCAAAACTCAATTAGTACAGAAGAATGGTGCAACCACTTCAAAGGAGTTTTTAATGATCCTGTCACTGATTCTGTCGATGACAACGAATTTGATGATGTACATGTACCCATTGATAGAAATTGTGATGAGCTAAATAGACACATCTGTACAGAAGAGGTCAAGGTCGCAATCAAAGCTTTAAAGAGTAACAAGGCAGCAGGGCCTGATGGTATAATAGGTGAATTTTTTAAGAACAGTTCAGAACAAATAATTCCATTTTTTGTTAAATTAATTAATTTTCTTTTTGATAATATACTCTTTCCTGATGAATGGTGTTTGTCGATCATACAGCCATTGCATAAAAAGGGAGATTTGAGTAATACTGATAACTATAGAGGCATATCACTGTTAAATATTGCTAGTAAACTCTATAGTTTTATTTTAAATAAACGAATTACAAAATGGATTGAGGATAATGATATCATTGGGGAAGAACAAGCAGGATTCAGGGAAAATCATAGCACATTCGATCACATATTTACACTTTATTCTTTGATTCAAAAACAGTTAGTAAGACACAGAAAATTGTATGTTGCTTTTATTGATTTTCGCAAGGCCTTCGATTCGGTCAGTAGGGACAAACTGTGGACTATATTGTATAAGAACGGTTTCCATGGGAAGATTCTTTATGCTGTAAAAAGTATGTACAATGTCGTTAAAGCCAAAGTTCGTGCTGGGGGAGATATGACGGACACTTTTCTGTGTCCTAGAGGCTTAAAGCAAGGGGAGGTCTGCTCCCCTGTTCTTTTCTCACTCTTTATTAATGAGTTGACAAAGGACATTCTGAGATGTGGTAGGCATGGCGTTCAGTTATCTCCTGATCTTATTGAGTTGTTCATACTTTTATTTGCTGATGATGTCGTTTTGTTTTCTGATAGTGTTATAGGTCTTCAGAATCAGTTGAACGTGTTATTAAAAACAGCAAACCGACTGGATCTTATTGTCAACTTGGGTAAATCAAATGTAGTTGTCTTTAGAAATGGTGGCTATCTGTCTTCATCTGAAAAGTGGTCTTTT
>CM065716.1:105677145-105682145 GCA_033310375.1 Conus canariensis
ATTGCAATTGTTTCCTGTCTGCAGCGCCTCCGTTTTACCTGCTGGACCTCTCTCCTCTGCTCTGCTCTCCTTGCTTGATGCCGGCCTAGACGATGCACCACCAGCTGACCCAGTCTGAAGCTGCTGTCTCCAGGTCTGCTTGGTCGTGGCTACCTGTTGGTGATGTAGGGTGGGCTGTCCTGTGGGTCTATGGTGCTTGACCCAGAAATGAGTCGTGTGACGTACGTCTGACTACATATGGACCACAGTTAAACAAAAATGATAGAACAGCTGACAAAACGTCACGAAACTACACAGTGCAAAACACATAGTCAAACACATAACATGTCTGGTCTCCATGAGAGAGAGAGAGAGAGAGAGAGAGAGAGAGAGAGAGAGAGAGAGAGAGAGAACAAACAAACAGGGATGAACAAAAATCAAGATTGCTGATGCTTTCCATACATTTTAATACCACAAAAATAAAATTTAAAAAATCACTTCCCCTTAGTCTGCTCCTTTGATTCTCTTTGCTCATTGTAATTCCATTTCCTTTGATGATTTCCTTATTTTAAATTTCATTTTATCTTCAAAGTCTGATGTCGGTTCTCTCGAGGTTTTTAAGAACTGTGAATGTATGAATTCCTTTTGCTTTTGTATGCTTTCGCTCATTCCTCTTTGATTATTTTTGGTGTTTTATTTGCCAGCTTCTGAGCTTTCCAACAGCATTATTGGGTGGCCTTGCCAGAGGAAAGAGATTTTTGTGTTAAGAATATTGTGACGCCTTCTCGCCTGTCTCCCGTATCTCCTTCCACTAATCCCAACTGAAGTTGTGATTTGCAAGGGAATGTTTGAGAAGAAAACACTCAAAGGTTCGCGCGTGATAGTGAACACAGACATGCCTTAATAATGGTCAGACACTGCTAGAGGGGCTCCTTTTGTGTCGATCAAAGATGAGAAACAAACGACTAAAAATGCTCTCGGCAAAGCAAGCAAGTGGCACGTACGGGCAATGGTGCAAGGGTGGAAACGAAGCTAAAGGTGGCGGTGGAAAGATTGAGAGAGAGAGAGAGAGAGAGAGAGAGTTTGATGTTTAATGGGGTAAAGATAGGCTGGTGTGGACAGCCAGCGGCAGGATGGAGTGGAGTAGCTGCAGGAAACTGGCTGGAACGAATGACATTCTTCAATTTAAATTGATTAACCATTATGTGATATTACATGAATGAATAAATGGATCATTACTATCTAGTGGTTAATGATCGAACGAAGGAACGCAAAAACGAATGAATGAATAAATGAAGGAAGGAAGGAAAAAAGGAAAAAAGGAAGGAATGGATGGATGAATGAAAGAATCATTGGTTTTTTCATCCCCAAGTATAATTTTTCTTTCGTTCCTTCCTTCGAATATTGATTAACATTCACCTCCGAGTTCACTATTCTGTTTTGGATCATGCATTCTCCATGCCTCCACAGTGGAATTAGAATGCCACTGCACGTCCAAACTGTCTCATCATACCCAGAGTCTCTGTGCTGTAGTGCCATAGAACCTTTCAACAGAGGACATCCTTCATCCATGAGGAGCCACTTCGGTCATTCAGCAGTGGTTGTTCTGATTGCACCTGCCAGGGACACACTAAATAAGTCTGTTCTTATGCCTTTCTTTGCTTAGTTGTGATTTTCTTTCTTTCATGATTTGCTCTATTAGGTTTTCATTTTGTTTTGAAAATCTGGTATCAGTTCTCTGAAGAGAATTTCAATATTTGTGGATATTGAAATTCTCTTAAGAGAACTGATATCAGATTTTCATTTGCTTTCTGCTGATTTCGCTCGATCCGGTTGTCCGTTTGATTGTTTTCAGTGTTTTATGTGCCAACTTCTGTGCCTTTAAAACAGAACTAGTTGATGTTCCTGCCAGAGGAAATAGGTTTCCGAGACAAAAAAAAATCTTGTTTAACCCTTCCAGTCAATTTCCCTAATCTCCTTTCACTAATCCGAAATGAAGTTGCAAGTTGTAAGCAAAAGTTTGTAGAAAAAACATTCAAAGAATCGCGCGTGACAGTTAAACGAGGATTAGCGTCAATACCGTTCAAGCAATGCTAGCAGGGCTCCTAACGTGTGGAACAAAGAGGACAGAAGAACAAAGAGGACAGAAGAACAAAGAGGACATATGAACAAAGAGCACAGACAAGTGACTTAGAATGCTTCCAGCAAAGACACGGAGGGCCATTTGTGCAAATGTGAGAGCGAAGCTAGGGTGTTGGTGGAGGAATGGGTTGTAAGGTGAGAGAGGAGGGAGAAATGGGAGGAAGAGGTGGTATGTGCGTGTGTGTGTGTGTGTGTGTGTGTGTGTGTGTGTGTGTGTGCGTGTCTTGGGCAAAGGAGGAGGAACAGAGCATGAATTGGATTTGGAGAAATAGAAGTGGGAGGGCACTGGAGCATGCTGCAGGGAACTGGACGAAATGAACAATATTCTTCAATTTTGATTAGATTAATCATTAATTTAAGATTGATCATTACAATCCTTAAAACAACGAATCAATGAATAATAATTATTTCATTTCATCTATTCATTCATTTATTCATGTATTCATTAGTTTATTCATCCCCCTTCCCTATGTTCCCATATGTCCATGTTCCACTGAGTGTGTCTATGTTCCCCAGGCTCTGTCTTCCCGATCCACTGCGTCCGTTTCCTGGGCTCAGTGTTTCCCCCGGACTATGATCCACCACCACAATGTTCTGCTGGGTCTCTGTTCCCAAGATGTGTTCCCCCAAGTCCGTGTTGTCCTGGCTTCGCATTCAAACCATCACATACTTTCCAACAGCCCTCATTCACCAAATCAGGGTCGCTCCACATGTGTTATCTTCGCCATACTAAACATTCAAGTACAGATCTATGAACATGCTACATGCTACAATGATGATGATGATGATTGTGACACTATGTGTCTGCTATTTTAAACGCTAAACTGAGTATCCCATCTTGTTCCGGTGAGACAGGCTGTCACTCAGGGCAATGAAAGGGAGGAGACTGGTCTGTCATTTGGCCAACCGCAAACGAGGGAATCTTCCCTGTGCCGCACGGAGATCAACGTGCGATAATTTATGCACGCATCTTTAGAACGAATGCTAATGAGACCAGCGCGGGTCATCACACTGTCGTCACCCCAAACCTGCACACAACCGTCTGAGTGCGGGCGGGTGAATATTAAAGAGGAGGGGGGGGGGGGTGTGTGGATGGGGAGCGCAGAGAAGGCCAGGTGCCTTTGTGTCAAGTGAAAGAGAAAGGGGGGGGGGAGGGGGAGGGAGTGTGGTTAACCTGCAATGCATGGTACGCTTTCTGCTGTGTCATTCCGCTATACTAACGCGTGAAGGGGATGGAGATGGTAGTATGGGAGGAAGATGGCGTGAGAACAATGACGCAGAGCGCGACGTAAACGTAACTTTCTTTGACCCGACTTGCGACATCAGGGTAAGAAGGGGAGAGAGAGAGAGAGAGTGTGTGTGTGTGGGGGGGGGGGGGGTGCTTAGATTTGAAATCTATTCTGCCTTTTGTGTGACAGATAGGACAGAGAAAGAAGGGAGAATGGCGTTTGTACTTGTACATAAAAATACAAGTGGGACCAATCAGATGGACTTGTCAAGCGTTTCATTACAATGACGATGATGATGATGATGATGATGATGATGATTTGTGCGTGTAGAACTGCATGTGTGCATGTGCATGCATGCGTGCGTGCGTGCGTAAGAGCGTGTGTGTGTGTGTGTGTGTGTGTGTGTGTATGTGTGTGTGCGTGTGCCTGCGCGCGCATATATGTGTGTGCATGCGCCCGCATGCGCATGAGCGCGCGCGCATGTGTGTGTGTGAGTGTGTGTGTGTATGCGTGCACGTGCATGCGCACGAGCGCGCACGTGCATGTGTGTGTGTGTGTGTGTGTGTGTGTGTGAGTGTGTGTGTGTGTGCATGCGCGCGCGCGTGTGTGTGCGTGTGTGTGTGTGTGTGTGTGTGTGTGTGAGGCAGTCGGCGAGTTGGTGGACTGGTGTGACAGGAACTGCCTTCAGCTCAATGTCACCAAGACAGAGAAAATGTTCATCGACTTCCGCAGGAACCCAAGCAGCATCCACCCACTTGTCATCAAGCAAGAGGAAGTGTGGATTGTGCGCACCTACACGTACCTCGGCACAGTCATTGACGACAAACTGGAGTGGACCCCAAACATCGACATGTGGTGCAAGAAGGCCCACCAGCGTCTTTTCTTTCTGCGGAAGCTCCGACAGTTCAGGGTCAACAGCACCATCCTGAACTTGTTCTATCAATCGGTGATCCAGTCCATCCTCCTCTACAATTATCTGTGCTTCTTCAGCTCCCTGAATGATGCAGATAGGGCAAGGTTGGAGAAAACTGTCTGCTGCAGGCAAGGCAATCGGCCGAGATCTCACGTCACTTGCTGACATTCACGTGAAGGCAAGCTACAAGAAGGCCCGGGCCATCCTCCAAGATCAGAGCCATCCGCTGAACCCTGCTCTGTCAGCCTGCACCTCCAATCGTGACTCTGGTCGACTGCTGTCCATGAGATGCAGGACATCAAGATATAAGGATTCTTTCTTGCCATCACCCATCAGAACCCTGATCGAGGCTTGCAGGTGGAACTGAAAGTCGAGGCCCTTGCTGGCAGATACAGCAATACAGTAATCATCCTGCCCCCTCCCCTCTCCTCACTCCAGCCAGTCCATCCTAAACTACCCTCTCCTCCCCCCCTTTCCTCGATCTCCATCCCCATCTCCCCCCCCCCCCAACCTGTCTGTGTGTGTGTGTGAGTGTGTGTGTGTGTGTGTGTGTTTGTGAGTGTGTGTGTGTGTGTGTGTGTGTGTGTGTGTGTGTGTGTGTGTGAGTGTGTGTGTGTGTGTGTGTGTGTGTGTGTGTGTGCATATGTGTTTGTGTGTGTGTGTGCGTTGTGTGTGTGTGTGTGTGTGTGTGTGTGTGTGTGTGTCTGTACGTCTGCGTGCATGCATGTGCGTGTGTG
>CM065716.1:105684645-105714645 GCA_033310375.1 Conus canariensis
GTTCAATTGGCTCGGTGCCCTACAGGGCATGGTGTCCCCCACAAGAGTGTATAATACTGATGACAGACCATTATTTGGTCGTTGGCTGGAGTCTTGGGGTTGATTCAGGACTGGGGTGCCCTGTCCTTTTTCTGTTTTCAGCCCCAGACTCTCCGGGTTCTCTTCTTTCATCCTTCTGAGCTGGTTCCAGCACTTGCCTCCTTGAGAACTGGCTCTACTCCATGGTGTTGGTCAGCCGACGGTGGGTGTCGATACTCTTGGCCTCTTTCACCCGTTCCTCCCAAGTCCTCTTTTCAGGGCTACATACATGCTTCGGTGGCGATGGTCCTGTGCCGCGTGAAGCTGTCTCAAAAAGGGAGGAGGACCGACGCTGCAGGATTCCCTTCTCTGGTCTTCACTGATCGCAGCCTGGTGGGCAATTTTGAACCCAGCCCTGAGATGTATGCCCACCATGCAGATTTCAGAACACGATTTGCCAGGCCATTGTTTTCACTGTCTGGCACCGATCCTTCGCCGACCGTCCCTTACTTCCAGGAGTCGCCCACAGAGACAAAGGGAAGACTATCCGTCACCCGATGAAAATGGCTGAAAGGTTAACTGTGCCGCCGGACGTTAAGCTCTCACATCAAAGCCTTTTGAGAGAGAGAGAGAGAGAGAGAGAGAGAGAGATTTGCTACACTCTCTCAACATTCTCTGCTTTGCCACTTCGCAGTGAGTGAAGGTCTGCTTGTGAGAAATACTACCACATATGCATACGTTAGACTCTCCAACGTAGAACAGATCCTCTCGCATACATGGAAAGTATCTCCTGCAGAACAAACAGGAGTACTCAGTACAGGGGAAGAGGAGCGTTTTATATCTAATGGTGGATTTAAAGTTGTCTAAAAATCAAAAGACGCTGTTATGAAAGACATAGTCTACGGGAACCAGTAATAGGATAAAAAAAATCAATAAAAGGATGATTTATATTGATTAAATCCCAAGTTTAAAACGCTGTACACCTTTTGAACGGGTCAGGGTTTCATGTAGGAATGCAACCAAGAGAGAGAGAGAGAGAGAGAGAGAGAGAGGAGAGAGAGAGAGAGAGGATACAATCTGGGCCCAGACGCCTATATATTTCAGACAGTGGGTGGAGCAAACATCGAACTCCGTCTCACTTACAGTAAGAAACGTTACATGACAGACTGGCGTTTAAGGGTAAGACGGCAAGAGAAGTAATCCTTCGCGCGTATTGTTTCATTGTTTTCCTAAAGGGAGGTCAGTTGGACCAGGAAGCGAAAGCTACTCTACTCTGCAAAAAAATCACCAGATTTACTACTGGATTTTTAATCGCTTAAAAAAATATAAACAAGAAAACTTCAATACAATCGTAATGGAAACTGTCAAACATCTGGTAGATCCTACCTACTTCATGCATAAACAGTGTCCTAAGATAGGTAACACCATAGAGAAAGAGGAAATGAAATTTTGTTAATGTAAAAGGTGTGAGATCTGAAGTCCCGTAACTAAGAACATAAATCAAGAGGACTTGAAATGTCCAAATCGGGAGAGGAGAAGACACGAAAATCTGCATACATTCAGACAGATAGAGGTAGATGCAGACATAAACAGATATATAGATATCTATACAATACAAATATTCATACTAACCAGCCCGACTCTTCTCATACCCAGAGTATCTCGGCTGCATGATCACGGTGGCAACGTGCTGGGTGTGTATGGGCGGGGACGGGCGATTGTATTAATTCCACACTTGGTGCCAAGTGATAAACCGTGACTGCTTCGTTCCTGAATGCAAAAATCGCCAGCATCCCTACTAGAGTTATGCTAAGAAGGGGGTCTCCGTATTTTCAAAGTACGTCTCTCTGGGGGGGGGGGGGGGGGGGGGAACGAACAACAAACAAAACCTAGCGCGTCTGTTGACACTTGTGCGTCTCTTAGCCTATATCTGGGGAAAAAAATCTCGAGGTCTTGTTTATCTTCAGCTCCCTGAAACATCTTCCCCTTAAGCCGCCGCTTAATTAACTTCGGGAAATAGAAAGACGACATGAGGAGCCAGGGTGTGAGAGTACGGGGGACGGGTGGATAAGCCAAATACTTCTGCCTTGCCCGCGGTATACTGGACATGTAAGACTACACGGTGTCGTTGATTCGCTGTCTGAGTGTTGTAGCAGCCAGTTCTAAGTTTACGAAAGCGTGGAAAGTAATGATCGGGTAAGAAGACATGGAGGGGTGGAGAGGGGTAGAGAGAATGCATGGGGAAAGTGAGGGGTGGTGAGGCGGAGAGGGAATGGTTGATGCCTTGATCATGAAGAAAATGTTTTTTTTTTTTATTTCTTAATACTGTGTGTGTGAGTGAGTGTGTGTGTGTGTGTGTGTGTGTGTGTGTGTGTGGATGGGGCAAGTATATCTGTACATATTTCCGCACGTAATCACACATCTATGTACATACATTCGCATGCATGAATGAATGAGATGACACGTAAAGGAGAAGCAACAACAACAACAACAGAGGCAGAATCGACAGAGCATTGCACTTGAGGAGGAACAGCAGCAGTATTGCTTGTAGTAATAGAATTGATAACAGTAACAGTACTTGTAGTAATAACAGTAGTTGCAGTAATAACAGTAGTGACAATGACAGCAGTATTAATAGACGTATTGATATTCTTCGTAATACCAGGCAGCGGTAGCTGCAGTAATAACAGAGGCGGTAACAGTATCAGCAGCAGCAGTACAGAAGCCATTCCTTGGACCATCGGCGGATTAATGCGGATGACAGAGACTGATAGCGGGAACTGATCCACCCTGAACCCAGGGCTGGCATCGATCAGTTGTTACAGAGACTGGCAGAGTGGCAATCTATCCATGATGTAGTTCCCTTCTGCCGTGCGCTGACAGACATACAGACAGATAGACAGACAGACAGATAGGCAGGCGGGCAGCCAGGCAGGCAGACAGACAGACAGACAGACAGACAGACACACACACACACACACGCACGCACGCACGCACGCATGTGTGTATGTATACCCCCCCCCCCCCCCCACACACACACACACACACTCGTATACATACATACATGCACATACCCACACGCGCGCACACGCTCACACTTGAGAAGAAGCAGCTTGGTTTCAACTGATCTGAAAAGGGTCTAAAAGACAGCCTTGAAAAAAAAGAAGCAGTTTATAAACCACCTAATCAGGAAGATAGGCCTAGAATAGCAAGAGGAAGTTCCAGTAAAAATAGCCCACTGACTGAAAAGATTCTTCTCTCCTAATGTTGCATGTTACACTATTTTCGTAAAGGATGAGCAGAGCATCTTGAAGGCCGAACAGAAATTCAATAATCTGGACAACAACAGCTTCACATTTTTTTTTCTGTCTCATTTCATGCAAACACCTTGTTCATAAATCACTTAGAGGGTGTGCAATCTAAATCTCAACAAGAGATCTTGTTTTTGTTAATAATTAACAATACAAAATATAATTCAGTTAGGATTGTCTTTCCCTCCTTCTCATATGAAAAACTTACTGAAGTACCCGAAGACGATATGTTGACAGCACGCACATGGGAAGAGGAACATAATATGAGTTGGTATGTAGGCTACCACGGCTTAGCAACAGCATTAACAACAACATGAGATTTACAGAAGACACACATATTGTGCAATGAATTAGTTGATATGCATGTGAACAGTATCCAGGTCATTGGTAACGGCGAAAGACGAAAAAAAGCAAATGAAAAATTCCCGCTTTTCAAAGATTGAAGGCAAGCATCTTTTGCCAGACATTGGATGACCATCGCATCATTCAACGGACTGACGACACCATCGTCAGCTCTGTGGCAGCTCACCGCAGCAGAAGAGAAATCGGAAGAGACTGAGAGTGAATCACTCCCAGGCAACGGACCTGACTCAAAGAGGAGGGATGTTCCATCACAAGGACAGCGACTAGGACTGAGGCAAGTCCAGCACGATGGCGGTGATGAAAGGAGAAGAGCAGGAATGTCCATCATGATGACGGCCACAGGGGAAGAGTTATGGAACGTCCATCATGACGACGGCCTCTGGTCCAGAGCAGAGTGGATGTATCGTCCATCACGACGGCGGCGAGAGGAAGGAGAACTGTTTAACGTCTGACATGACGTCATCCCTGAAGCGAAACCTTTCGACCCTTGACGCATGATCCCACTCATCACCGACATAGCTCTTGCCAAAGACAACTAACGTCAACCACAAAATCATTTCAGTCTACCTCAAGGTATACATTTAGGTGTATTTGTTTTGTCCTTCTTCCCTCAGGGCAAATTTACTCAAGCATTCCACAGGTTACCAGACACGTTGACAACATCGCACAGAGAAACTAGTATGTGGTATCAAACAGAACATAGGCTACCCCGGCGTGGTAACTTGGCCTACAAAATAGCATGAGCCTTCCTGACGACACAAACATTATGTAACAATTATTGAAATGCGTAACAACACTATTCAGGACGTCAACATCATTAGAAGGAGAAATGTGTACAATACAGGGCAAATGAAGAAATAAATGATCCTTCTTCCAGTGAAGACAAGCATCTTTTGCCAGACAATGAATAACCATCGCATCATTCACAAGGCGTCATCGCCAGCTGTGGAGCGACTCAACGCAGCAGACGACAAATCTGAAGAGAACGACGAGGAATCACTTCCAGGCAACACACCTGATTCCACTGAATATAGAAGAGGGATGTTCCATCACAACATCAGCGACTACGGCCGAGTCAAGTCCAAAACGATGGCGGTGACGACAGAAGTAGAGCAGGAATGTCCACATGATGACGACGGCGACTGGAAGAAGCCAGGGTCGAGATATCGTCCATCACGATGGCGGCGAGGGGAAGGAGAACTGACAAACGTCAATCATGACGTCATCCCTGAAGCGAAACATTTTGACCCTTGACGCACGAGCCCACTCATCATTGACATAGTTCTTGCTAAAGGCAACAAACGTCAGCCACAAAATCATTTCAATCCACCTCAAACCATGCACCAGTCTTAGATTAAAACACAGCATTATTAAATCAGCCTGGAAATCTAACTGACGCGATTGAACAACATCGATGGGTTGATCATCCAGCCACAATATAATCAGTTAAATTAGCAAATCCCAACTTATGCATTGACCAACTGGGCGAACTGAGATTTGATGGAGTCCGGTAATAAGTTTAGACAGGCATAATCTAATTAAATTGTCTGCAGACATGGATTGACGTGGGTAGTTGAGTCATGTTCGTGTATCCGTTTCATTGTCATAATATGTGTTTGTCTTCTTGTACCCGGATCATCCATCTAATTAGTTACCGAGAACAAATCAGTAAAGAAATGCGCAACTGGTAAATCCGATTAGAAAAATATGTGTCACAAGCAATTAGCTGGAGGGAACATAAAATCACGTAATAACAGACAAAGCAAATTGTTTGTTGCAAGATAGATCGATAAGCATTCCTCCGGATGAAACAAAATATGAGACAATATAAACAAACAACCGCAAGGCTCGCTTATTTGTTGTTGTTAAAGCTTGTCTCAAATACGACTAGTTTTGAATGTCCATTTTAGACTGGGCAAGGAAGATTGCAAGGCAGTCTCTAACGGCCGAGAAATGTGTTTGAAGAAAAATCCAGAAACTCATGGTACCTAATTTCCCTGTGGTTTAAACATGTGACGCACCACTAACAAATTTGCGGGTAGAGTCTGTTTCGACGCAAAATAGTCACCCCGGTACAGAATGTCACCTTGGTAACATTTTGTGCCCACTGTGTGGTACTAATGTCACCCTTGTACAGATGTCACCCCAGATTGTCACGTTCTGTACCAGCAGGTCACATGTACATGTCTTCTGCTGAACAAATGATCTCCTCTTATGAATGCAGTTTTGGGGCGAGTCTGAACAGTCACTTGCATTATGTGCTGTTTTGGGGCGAGTCTGAACAGTCACTTGCATTATGTGCTGTTTTGGGGCGAGTCTGAACAGTCACTTGCATTATGTGCTGTTTTGGGGCGAGTCTGAACAGTCACTTGCATTATGTGATCTACGTGTTCAAATGTGGATTAATGAATGCACTGTTTTGGGTCGAGTCTGAACAGTCACTTGCATTATGTGCTGTTTTGGGGCGAGTCTGAACAGTCACTTGCATTATGTGATCGACGTGTTCAAATGTGGATTAATGAAGATACGCATGCCTGAAGGATAATCACCAACTGATCTGGACAAAGAATCTTTTAAAAATTCTTGAAATCAAGCTGAAACAAATATAGGCAGAAAACCGCAAAGTAAGCGCAGACTTATATAACATTGTCTTTCGGGCCATTCGTTGAAGAAAATAACAAGAATACAGGCCAATCATCATAGGCCCAATGCAATAACTTACAGTAACATCATCACCATTATTATCACCTACATCATCATCATCAGCAGCAGCAGCAGGAGCAGCAGCAGCAGCAGCGGCAGCAGAAGCAGCAGCAGCATTAACAGCAGCTTCAACGTTGTCGTCGTTGACATCGCCCACGTCGTTGAATTCGTCGTAGTTAAGCAGATTGTCGTTCTTCCAGCATCAGAAAATATTACTATAAGCACGATCAGTTACTTTCATACATCACTTCCAGCACCACAATTACCACCACCACCATCAGAACACATTACTGTCATTGTCAAAACAAGCTCCGTCATCGGCAGTAAGATGGAGGCGTTCTTGATCACCTACTTCGCCTCGCACACCTTGCACACATCACAAAAACGTGACCAGTCTGACCCGACTCCAAACCTATGTTTTTACAAATAGCGACAGTTTCCCCTTAGTCTATATAAATCAATATATATATATATATATATATATATATATATATATATTTCAATTATAAACAAAGCTTGCTCTTATGTCTTAGATTGAAGAAATAGGGGGAGATAAGCATTCATATCTGCAGCGGTGGACATTTCTGCCCAACTAACAGTATGTGCTTGAGTGGGTGAATGGAGATTAATAAATGCTTCTCAAAATGAGCCTTCAGCAAGCTTATAGAAGAAAAGACTTTTAACAAGTTCAATCGCATTAATTTTGCCCAGCGACACACACACACACACACACACACACACACACACACACACACACACACACACACACACACACACATTTTACCACGCATGAAATAATAATATTGACACAAACTGAATAACAGGTCTGAATAAGAAAACAAAGGTACTCTAGGCAGAACCCTGCTATACCGCTGTGACAGAATCCTTTGGCAACTGCGTCGGGGGAGTCCTCGACTGGTTATCATGATGAGTCGTTCGGATGTTCCCCAGTCCCTTAGGAAAATACAACGTGATTTTACAAATGGTGGGAATTAATTTCCTCAGGTTCTTCAAGTGTTCGAATTCCAATACCACATATCTGGGTACCCCGACTTACATGTTGAAATTCAAGGGTAAATTTGGGAGTAATTTGCATGTCCAATGGGGTATTGATAGATAGTTATCAAACGGGCAGTCTTAGGAGAGGAAATGTTCCAGCTCCACCAACGGCCACTCGTGACGTTTTCCGATGGACAAAAGGAAAGACTGTTGAGGCTGGACGTCGATATCGATGTTCATGAGCAACTGCCTGCTAGCAGTTCTCGAGGACTGCTCAGGCTTATTCAGGAAGACTTCAACCTGTTAGGTAGTCTGCATCTTGAGGGTCGTGGGACAAAGTCAATTCTTGGGGCATTAGGCCTTTGCTCGTTGAGAGACCAGAGACCGGACACTGGCTGCCCATTATGCTACGTCTATTTTTTTTCAGGCACAGAGAGAGAGAGAGAGAGAGAGAGAGAGAGAGAGAGAGAGAGAGAGACAGACAGACAGACAGACAGACAGACAGAGAGAGAGAGAGTGTGTGTGTGTGTGTGGTGTGTGTGTGGTGTGTGTGTGTGTGTGTGTGTGTGTGTGTGTGTGTGTGTGTGTGTGTGCGCGCGCGCACGCGCGCGCGCGTGCTCGTATGTGGCCAGTAATCCCATAGGCTAATTGAGAATAATTCAGCTTTTCATCGTTATAAAACGCTCAAAAACAGTTAAAAGTGTGATTCATTAGGGGTGAATGAACCCATCCCGTCTTGTCGAGGGCTCAGAAGAAGACAGCGAGGAAATTCAAGACTAGAAGACTTTACGTATTGATGAGGTTTGCTGAAACCTCGCAACCCGACGAAGAACCAGAGTTCCAAGGGGCTCTAATAGAGAACTGTCCACCCGTGTGGGGAACGGAAGACAGCTAGACGTGTCTAGGCAGGAGTTCCAGCCACTGAAAGTGGCTGCAGCGATAGACGACCTGTGGGACAGGCCGACAGGTGCCCTGTCGGTGGAGAGGGTGCATTGCAAGGAAATTCGTGGGACTCGATCCGAGGCGACTACATCTACACCGCCAGTGTTTCCTCCGTGGTGCATTCCATGTCATGTACCACTCACAGTGAAATGTGTTCTTTTTGGAGTGTTGGGACTTCCACGATTTGAGACATAAACACTTTACTGTAGACTCCATGAAAGCATTGTTCAGAGATGTCCCACTTGATGTCATCTTTGAATTCCTGTAAGAGATCAACAGTTTTCATCAGTTCTGAGATTTTACAGAAGAAAGATTTTTAACAAAATTTCCAGTGTGTTTTAGGTGTATTTTAAAGGGTTGTGTTAATGATTTTTTTTTAATGACTTGTGAGTTGACTTCAGTGTGGTGACAGCCCTGATATGGTCCTTTGCGGTCGGCTGGGCAATGAACAGCATTATCTTACCTTGCCAGTATTCCCCAACTAGGATTGGTTTAAACAAGTTTTATTCAAATATGGTTTGCATTTGCAGCGAAACATAATGTATTTTAGCACAACAAGCTAAAGCTTATTGACGTGCAATACATGGCTATTGATATACAAATAGACTGGCTGCGATATAGCAAGCACATGATCATGGTGTGTAATATGAAAATATTATAAACATAAACGTAAAAAAAGAATCAAAAAGAAAAGAAAGAGAAAAAGAGAAAGAGATGGGGTACAAAGACAAAATACAAGGTGGTGAAAAAGAAAACATGCTGAACAAACTGGGAGAGTGTTAAGAGCACTACACCAGGTCATCTAGCGCGCGCGCGCGCGCGCGCGCGCGTGTGTGTGTGTGTGTGTACGCGCGTGTGTATGAGGGTGCGAGCGTGCGTGCACCTGCGTGCGTGTAAAAAACAAAAAACAACAGCAACAACAAAAACTGCAGGATAAAAATGGACAAATTATAGTTCAATCCTTTTCAAAACGTGCAGACATGCTAATAAATCTTCCTACCACCGCGAACGTTTCTTGATTTTCACTTATACTTTTTTCTTGTCTTCCAAGTACGAGGGCTGAAACATCGTTTCTAACATCATTTGGCAGATGATCAATTGTCTGGGCTCTGGACTGATGGTACAAAGGACATTCTAGCAGAAAATGCAAAGCGTCTTCGACTGGTGATCCACAGATGCATGACGAATTGTCTGAAAGGTGTCGTTTAAAGAGATCATCCCTTAGATCACTCACTCCCAGTCTAAGTCTGCTCAGAACTGTTTCTGTTGATCTGCAAGGCAAATAGTAATACATAGGTACTGGGTTACCTGTATTATTTAGTTATCGTTTAAGACGGCTTAATGAATCTGATTGTTTGATATTGTCTGGTAAGTCATTCCAGAGGGAAGTTGTTGAAGGAAAGAATGAAGATTTATAAAGTTCTGTTCTACAAAACGGCATATGTCTCTCCAAGGGATTCCGACGGTGGTAGGGGTTTGCAGCAGAGACTAGTTGAGGTAAGCGGTTTAGAAGATAAGGAGGAACAATGCCGTTAACGATTTTGTAGTACAGGATAATTTTATGACGACGACGTCGTTCTTTCAACGATGTAAATCCTGACTCGGTGTAAAGCTTCTGGTGGCTCGTACCGCGAACTGTTCCTACGATTGTTCTAAGAGCTCGGTGTAAAGCTTCTGGTGGCTCGTACCGCGAACTGTTCCTACGATTGTTCTAAGAGCATCCAGATGAAGGTTTTCTAGGTCCTGAGCTAACTTGTCAGTGCAATTGTCCCAGACATCCAGATGAAGGTTTTCTAGGTCCTGAGCTAACTTGTCAGTGCAATTTTCCCAGACAAGGTCTGAGAAATCAAAGTGAGGCATTATGAATGATTTGTACATCGTTTCAAGAGATTTTACGTCTAAGACGATACTTAAACGAACGGAGACAAGCAACAAGAATGCGACATTTAGATGTAACCGACCAAATATGGTGATCCCATTTACAGTTGGTTTGAATGATGACTCCAAGATGTTTGTGGGTGACTGTTTCCTGTAGGATTATATCTCCAAATTTAAGCGGAAGTGTTTCTGGCACAATTCGGTTAGAAATAGTCATGAGTTCAGTTTTAGATTCATTAAATTTAACTTTCCAATTCGATGCCCATTCAGTTATCTTTTGGAGATCGGAATTCAAAATTTCAGTTCAAATACGAGTATTTTCTAGCCCCAGGTACATAATCGTACCGTCTGCAAATAGTTTAACTACTGATTCTATATTGTTTACAATGTCATTTATATGTATTAAAAACAATAGTGGGCCGAGAGCAGAGCCCTGGAGGACACCCGCTGAAACAGGGAGATAGGACGACTTACTTCCTTCCAGTACAACTGCTTGAGTACGGTCATGTAGATAATCATTGAACCAGTGGAATAACTGTCCACGAATACCCAGGGCCGACAGTTTGTACATCAGTGCACGGTGCCACACTTTATCAAAGGCTTTAGACACATCGAAGAAAATCGCTTGTGCGGTTGTTTTGCAATCTAAAAATTTACCAAAGTCGTCATAAATACTGAGCAGCTGGAAAACTGTCGAGTCGTTAGGAACGAAACCAGACTGAGCGGCTGTCAAAAGGCTGTTGTCCATTAAGTACTTAAACACATGTTTTTGAACACACTTCTCTAAAACTTTACCGATGCAACTCAGCAAAGAAATAGGCCGGTAATTTTCACACTTTTGTTTATCACCCTTTTTAAATATAGGTGTTACGTGAGCAATTTTCCAGACTGATGGACATTTGCCTTCAAATAAAGAACGATTGAAGAGATGCATTAAAGGTTCACAGATAATGTTCGCTGCTACTTTTAGAATCTTATTGTGAACTAAATCGGGCCCCACAGCCTTTTTACAGTCGAGAGCATTCAAAATTTCTAAAACCATTTCTTTCGTAATGACTAGAGGATTGATAGTGCCTGCAAATTCTGGCATTGAAGGAACATCGTCGTTATGATTTTCAACAAAACATTGTGTAGCAAAGTAGTGGTTGAGCGCAGTGGCTTTGTCAACAGAAGTGTAATAAATGTGACCATTAATATCTAGAGGAGGAATATCGTCTTGAGGCATACCCTTTTTAGAAATAAACGTTTTTACTAGTCTCCACCATTGCTTGGATCCTAACTGGTCAGCTGAAGAAATTTGTTGATCCAGTTCAACCATAAATTCTGTTTTCCTGCGTCTAACGGTGGCTGTTACGTCGTTACGAATTCGCCGAAAAAGTGTCCAGGCCCAGTCTGAGTTAAAATGTTTAGCTAATTTGTGAATATTGTTTTTCTTTTTTATTAAGCTTTTTATTTCCGTCGTGATCCATGGAGCATCACGTTCGCTTACCTTAATTATTTTCAATGCCATACATAGTTTAGCAATGTGCATAAGATAGTCAGAAAATGCTTTAGCTGAGTCGTCAGTTGATTCGACGGACAAAATAGGATCCCAGTTAGTGCGAGTCAGTTCGTCAGTCAATTTATGTATATCAAGTTTGGCATAATTATATATTGTTCGCTTGTAGGAAGAGTTAGCTTTGCGAAGTCTTAAGAACAACAAATGGAGCTGAGTGATCATGCAGACTGGTGGCAGCACATCTACTGATTGAACTAAGTCTGGACACGGCGTCAGAATCAAGTGGATTACTGTAGAAGAGTGTTCAGTTACACGAGTTGGTTTGTTGACTAACTGAGATAAGTTATTCGTCACCATTATATTGCGAAGGTAGGTAGGTGGTTGATGACTGCAATCAGCGTTAAAATCGCCAAGGACAATAAACTGATCAGGCGTGTTGCCAGCTAACTGCACCGACTGGTCAATCCAATTCCAGTAAGTCACGTTTGCATCAGGTGGTCGATAAAATGTCCTACCAGTAGTGTGTCTTGTTTTAACTTTGTTTCTGTCCACACTGCCTCCAAGAAGGGAATGGTCAAGTCAGGCCTTGATCTACAGACTACATTACACTTAACATATACCGCAACACCTCCGTAGGCGTCGCCTGCTCTGTCGTTTCTGACTGGAGGGTGAAAACCTTGAACTGCAATATCATCATTGGATGTGTCATCAACCAACCAAGTTTCTGAAACGGTTATAATATCGTAATGACTTACTTCACACTGTAGGAGAGAAATTTTGTGACGAAGACTATGCACATTCACGTGAATGATTGATAATCCATCTATCAACTGTTCGTCATCTGGCCCAGGATTGGAATGAACACCCCCAGCGAGTTTCAGCAGCAATAGTACAACGAGTGCCAGGAGAAAAGATAGACTGGCAGTACTTAAACATTCGGAATCAATACTCGGTTTATCTGGCGTTAAAAATGTAGCAAACTTCCAACTAGGATTCCGTCAATTCGGGAAGACTTGGGGTCTAAGCGGCATCTTCAGATCTGCCAAGGGAGACAACTGGAAAACTACAAATGCTCATTTATTTATTTCTTTTCATATGGGCAGAAGTAAACAAAACATAGGACTTTTGTCTTTCCCGGATTCTTAGAAGCAAATAATTAAAAAAAAGACGGGATGCAATCACTGGATCATCTGTATGCTGTTTATGTTTGAGACGAATATATTTTGTAGTGACAGATGGGGGCTCAGACACAAGTTGGATTACGTTTTCTTCTTTCTTTCTTCATTTCTTTGTTTGTTTGTTGTTTTTTTTTTCTTTCTGTACTTTCTTTCTTTTTTCTTTCCTTCTTTCTTTCTTTCTCTTTCTTGCTTTCTTTCTTTTTAACTCTCTTTCTTTTTTTCTAATGTTATTATTAATGTCCCGTCACAATTGTGATGGTCTGGTGTAAGTGATAGAGGGTATGTGCCTATGCGAGAGTACAATTTGTGGAGAGTATGAATGATGTGTCCATGTCCCAATGCATCACTGCAAATTGGTATCATAGATTAATGAGGAAGGGGGGAGGTCGGGAGACCCGCTTCATTGACCCTCCTCCCCCACCCTCCCCCCGGACTCCCCACCCCTCACGGCGATGAAAAGCATTTTAAAAAAGGAATTATAGTATTCTTCGTCATCTACATACATACATTTATAAGCAAATATCTATCCATCTATCTACCGATCTATCTATCTGTCATTCGGTCTATCTATCTCTCGATCTATCTATCTATCTATCTATCTGTCTATCTATCTATCTATATGTCTGTCTACCTACCTATCTATCTATCTATCTATCTATCTATCTATCTATCGAAAAAAATGTCAGGAAAGATTTACATGAAACAGAAAGCCTGCGTCCATCTCTCTCACCTCCATCCCTCACCCCTCATCACCCCCCCTCTCTCCCCCCCCCCCCCCCCCCCCCACACACACACCCGAAGCAAACAAACGGATAGCTAGAAGAAACAATCATATTATCAGACAGAAACAATTGCTATTCCTGTAATCCGAGCAAATAGGAAGGGAGATTCCGAGAGAAGGTGGGAAAGGCGTGGGGTCACAGGGTGGGGGTAGGGGGTGGGGGATGTTAGCTCCCAAAAGACGATGAACAATAACAGTTGCAAAAGCATTTCCAGTTTTTCCTTGCAGCGGAGGGCATGACACCCCCAGTGCTGTGCCAGACTTCTTGTGTGGCTCCTAGCGGTTTGTGCGGGGTTGGAACGACCGTGGCTAATCACTCGACACGCAGTATGGAATAATACACTTTCCTTTCACAGCGCAGCATGTATATACATATACATCCGGACCCTGGCCGCCTCCGCCTGGCAGCCTTGAGAAAAGGGGAGGGTAGGAGTGGGTGTCGGTGCACTTGGGGGAAGAGGGGGTGGGTAGTAAAAAGAGGAGGGACTGGGAAGGGGGTAGAGTTGACTTTCATTCCATGTCCGACTGGAGAGAGAGAGAGAGAGAGAGAGAGAGAGAGAGAGAGAGAGAGAGAGAGAGAGAGAGAGAGAGAGAGAGAGAGAGAGAGAGAAACAGTTAATTTGTTCTGTTCCATGAAATATGACCTAATGGTGTCAGACGGCAATACTGGCTGTTGTTGTTTCGCTGTTTATGCCATCAGCATCATCACCGTCGTTGTTTTGGTGGGTGGGGGTTGGGGGACGGTGTCTGGGGTGGAGTTGTGAGGGTGTGTTGTCACTGTCCTCGTCGTAAGTGTTGTTGCCACTGCCGTCATCTTCATTATATTTTTCTTGTTATGACTATTGTCATCATTTGTATCCTTGATTTTGTAACCATCACCTTTGTTGCTGTTGTTGTTGTTGTCCTTGTTATTGTTGTTTTATTGTTGTTGCTGTTTTATTGTTGTTGCTGTTTTGTTGTAGTTGTTGTTGTTGTTGTTGTTTTTCTTCTTCTTCTTGGTGGTGGTGGTGATGGTGGTGGTATGGTGGTATGGTGTACTTGTTGTTGTTGTTGTTGCTGTTGTTGTTGCTGCTGTGGTTGTTGTTGCTGCTGTTGTTTTTGTGGCTGTTGTTGTTGTCGTCGTCATCGTCATTGCTGTTGCCACAGTATCGTAGTCCTCATTGATGTTGCTATTGTTGTTGTCGTTGTCAAGACGTCATGGATTGTTAGTTGTTGCACCGTTGTCATTCTTGTTGATGTTTACCTCTTTTGTGCTGGGGCCTCTCATTAAAACAAGAAAAACAGGGGAACTGTGAATCGAGGTACTGTAGCATGCACATGCACTTTGTCACCAATATTGAACCTCCCTCTGGTCTTCGTCTCCACACGAGAACACCGTTATCATCGTCCTGTTTGTTGTTGCTATCTTTTATACACCATCATTGTCATCCTGTTGTCGTTGTTGTCACCGTCGTGACATCTGCTGTTCCAAGTGTTGTCCTCCACATTCTTCTTGTTGTCACTGTCGTCATTGTCTGGTTGTCGCTTTGCCATCGTTGTCGTTCGTTTTGCTGTTAATGTATTTTTTAATGTCGTCGTTCTTGTTGTTGCTGCTGTCATCGTTGTCGTTGTAATGTCATTTGTATTGTCATTTTCGTTGTTGCTGCTGTCATCTTTGTTGTTGTAATGTCATTTTTGGCGTTGTTCTTGTTGCTGCTGATGTCATCGTTGTGGTTGTGGTGTCATCTTTGTCGTTGTTCTTGTTGTTGCTGTCACGTGTGTCATCGTCTATGGCTTTGCTGCTTTTGCTGTCAGGGGAAAGAGGGGGCTGAGCATAGTGGGGGAAGGAGACTGATTGAGGGAAGGTGTAGGATGAAGGATAATCCGGTTCTCCATCTAAAAGAAGAGAGAGGAAAACATTTCCTCATCAATGAAATCTGACCATACATCTAGAATCAGTATCATACATTCCCTTGTTATTGTTGTTCTTGTTCATAATGTAAATAAATCAACGATAAGTTATTTCAGAGAAAGTATAACACAATATCTTACGTACAGTTTGGAACTACTGTGTATAACATTCGTGGCGATCAATTACTACAGAGATTGAATTCCTTTGTTCAGTACATAGTCTGCTGTGAAGAAGTCTGTAGATGAGGACTTGTAGTCTTCGTAGTATTCTTGCTTGTTGTGGTGATGTGATTCACACGAATTCTTAAAACATTAAAACTAAACAATCTGAACACAGACGACAAGAACAAGACGACAAGAACAAGACGCGTAATACAGAGAGACAGACAGACAGACAGACAGACAGACACACACACACACACACACACGCACACACACTCACACACACACACACACACACACACACACACACACACACACCCCACACACACACACACACACACACACACACACACACACACACACCATAATGACATAACTTGCTCCCTTAACTCTGCAGAGCCCGAGTCAGGGTATTTCAACTCTAATAGAGAGAACAACAGGTGACATTACCATTTTGCCCACCAGCGACAAGGTAACCATTTCAGCTCGAAGCGCTGTCTCGAAACAAAAAAGACGGCGACTTACCTGGCTGATTGCGCAATCACGTGAACTGTTTGAACGACTCCACTAAGCACTGAGATTACAGTCTGCTGGAGGCGATTTCTCTAGAATATACGTGTAACTCATTGTTAAGTTCATAAGGCACACAGTTTGTAAGTTTTTTTATATAGAGTTATGGCCGCTTGCTGTTGAAGTTTGAGTAGTCAAAGCCTCTGCGTTTGAATGCTTCATTGTGATGGATTGAACGAGTGTTTTGATGTGAAAGTTTATGTGCAACGTCGTAATGTGGGACGCTTTCGTGTGGTGGGTATTTTATGCCCATTTCTGCTTTCGATTGCTCGTGCTGAGTGCACTTCTCTCTTCCAGGCTTTCAAATCTGAACTGTGTGTTTCCGCCATTGAACTCGCCTGTGCAGTGTGTCAGTCAACCTGTATTTGGGTCAGTTCAAGTTGAGCGATGTGATCATGCTTCACTCCAGTACAGTCGCGCTCAACTGCTCCAAGTAACGCCTGCCCGTCTGACTTCGGAGCTTACCTCTCGTCTTCGTTTGTTGAAGATTGGTGTGGGTTTGCTGAGGAAAAGATATCCACGCAAAAGGACAGGCAGCAAACAAACACTAACGGTACTGCGTCTGAACTGTCAGTCATGTCGCAGTGTGGCTGCCGAAATCCACAAGACTGTAGTTGATTTGAAAACAGCTATCTTTGTTCTGACAGAGACTTGGCTCTATCCTCATGGTGATGAGGTTTACATACAGACTATGACTCCTCCTGACTACGTTTTCCATTCGTTTCCTCGCCTTGGTTCCAGGGGAGGTGGTCTAGGAGTCATTGTACGCAAATCACTGTCTGGCTGTATTTCTTTTACAAGACAAGATCGTGCTTCTTTTGAGTGTGTTGAGTTGAAAATACAGTCAGCTACTGCTACTGCTTCCTTGGTGTGTTTATACAGGCCGCCGCCAAGTAAGTCCAACAAACTGTGTAACTCTACTTTTCTCTGCGAATTTCCTGAGCTTTGAACTTCTTATGCTAATTCTCGCCATGATGTGTCTTTCATTGGGGACTTTAATTTTCACTTCGATGACTGTTGTGATAATCAGGTTAAACAACTGAAAACGCTTTTGAACGACCGCAACTTATCACAGTTTGTTCAGGTCCCAACACATAAACATGGACACATTCTTGACTGGGTGGTTGGTGACAGTGATAACTATCTCCTGTCAGTGTCTGATGTACGTGACTGTGCTGGTCTTTCCGATCACCATCTCGTTGTCTGTCGTATGTCACTCACCAAGCCTCCTCCCCGTAAACGACTTGTGACATCCAGGAACATGAAGGCTTTGCTACTGATTTTGACAAAGATGTCAGGACTTTTGCTGATCTGCAGTCTACACAGCACTGCAATTCTGACGTTGTGGAGCTGGTCGGTGCTTTCAACAATGACCTCTTAAAGATCCTCGACAGTCATGCCCCTGCAGTGACCAGGTGTGTCACTAATCGCCCTTCTGCCCCATGGTTGTCGGAGGATGTGAGGGCAGCACGCCGCCAACGCCGTCGTGCTTAGCGACGGTGGAGAAAGACTCGCCTTGTGGTTCACCGGCAGATATTTGCCGCTGACAGATGCAAAGCAGGACAGTGTCTTGAAGATGCCAAGCAATCTTATTATGGTGACAAAATTAATTCATGTACTTCGTCAAAACAACCGTTTTCACTGTCAAATACTCTACTTGGCAAAACAAAAAAAATTATCATTTCCTTGCAATATACCGGCTTCAGATCTTCCACAGCAATTCAGTGATTTCTTTTTTGACAAGATAAAGCGTATTAGAGACAATCTTGACTCTGATTCATGCTGGTCTGCTCTTTTTGATTTGTATGATGGACCTTTGTTTTCCTGTTTTGAACCCGTTAGTGAAAAGCAGATTTTTGATTTGATTGCTCATTCTCCTGGTAAAAGTTGTATCCTTGACCCTATCCCCACTCCCCTCATGAAACAGTGTGCCTCACATCTGGTGCCGTTGATTACGTCCATTGTGAACAAACCTCTCGCATCTGGTTGTGTCCCTCCACAGTTCAAACATGCTGTTGTCACACCTTTGTTGAAGAAAAGTGGTCTTGACGCAAATGATATGAAGAATTTTAGACCAGTATCGAATCTTCCATTTCTTTCTAAAATCCTTGAACGTGTTGTCTTGAAGCAGCTCCAATCCCATTTGTCAGATAATGGTCTCCTGGAAGTGTGTCAGTCCGCTTATAGGAAAAACCACAGCACAGAGACTGCAGTTCTGAGTGTCTTAGACTGCCTGCTTTGTAAATCAGACGATAAACTGGTCCCCTTCTAGCATTGCTTGACCTCAGTGCTGCTTTTGATACTCTTGACCACTCTATCCTACTCAAGAGACTCAAGGTTACTTTTGGATTTGACGATATTGTTCTCAAATGGTTCACGTCATATCTTTCTGACAGGAAACAGACAGTAATCAATGGTGCTGAATCATCTCCTCTTCTGTATGGTGTTCCCCAGGGCTCTGTCCTTGGACCAGTTCTTTTTACCCTTTATTCTCAGCCCTTATCTGACGTTATTTCTGCCCATGGCTGTGACTTCCACAAATTCGCAGATGACACTGAACTCTCTAAGAGTGCAACTACCAGCGATTTTCAAGGTGCTCAATCAGATATTGCCGCATGTTTTAGGGATGTAAAAGTCTGGATGACCAGCAACAAACTCAAGCTGAATAGTGACAAAACCGAGATCATGGCTGTTGGTACCTCCTCTCGTGTCAAGATGGTTAAAGCTGAGTCGGCAGAAATTGGTGTTTTACCTTTCAAAGAGTCAGTGAAATATTTAGGTGTCAGCATTGATCAAACGCTCTCTATGCAGAACCAAATATCTAATGTTTGTCGTGCATGCTTCCTGGAAATGCAACAATCAGACTCATCACCGCCATGGTAATGTCCCGACTAGACTACTGTAACTCTGTGTTAGTGTCACACACCCATGTTTGTGAACATACACACTTGCATTCACAAACACAGTATGCTTACTTCGTACACAACACGCAATCACTCCATTCACCCAAAGGAGCACTACCACAATTGAACTGAGTTTTCTATAAAACGCTCCCTTTACTCCCAAAGAAAAGGGTTTTAATTCTTCTTTGCATTTCACTGCATTTTCCAACAATTATTTCTTCTCTTCACAAGATAATTCCCCACATAGAAACAATAATGCAATATTCAAAGTTTTACCAAAAATCCAACACACTCACACACATGTTACACTATCAGTTCTTATATTAAATAGTATCAATAAAGACAAGTCATCTTGACTTGTCGAGGAGCTTTCTTTCACTTGGCTGTACCACCTCTGGACCACCACAGCCTGGACTCTCACTAGGCTCGTACAGCTCAAGCCTGGACCACCACTGGACCACCACTGGACCACCACTGGACGCTGAGGGATTCTGTAACGAAACCCTAGGTCCAGGGTTAACTTCTAAAATGAATTTTATTTATTCTTTCTCTTTCTCTCTTATTATTCATAGCTCCTTTTTAACTCCTTCCACATTCACTCCAAGATCAATATAGAATACTCACATGAGTCTTGTTCCGCCAACCTATTCCTACCTACAGTTGGGGTACAGAAAGAAATCTTTATACAACAATATTTTATTTATTTATTTTCCAATTCTTTTCTTTTCGCGTTCAACGTTCATCTTTCTCTTTTTCCTAAATAGCGCAATATCATCAAATCTTTATAATGATCAAACTTCTGTTATCATTACAATTACACCTTTACTGTAATTGCTTTAACCAGTTTACAACCCCAACTGGTACTCACCTTCTAGGGAATAAGCGACAAGCCTACCCTAGTAGACTTCCAGTCTACATCTACACTCAAAACTCGAGTGAACTTGCCACGCCAGGCATATTACACCCACCAAGGGTTAAGCACACCCAAACCAGGGTTGCATCGGACAAACCAGTCCAATAATATAGCACACCCAACCCAGGGTTGCATAGGACAATCCTAGTCCTAACTATGTTAAACCCAACGAGGGTTACAATCAGACCTCCTATGTCTGTGTCCAGAGCTCCTCTGAAGTAACAATCTTCCACCCTTCCTCACATTGGGTGAACACACTTCACAATCCACTCAGCGTCCTACTCTTCCACATCACTGGCGGTTGCACTCCATGAATACAAAAAAGCATCAAACCCGTAGGTTCCATTCCACAATTGCAAAAATTACAAAATCTCTTAATTGATATGAAACTTTCCCATTCACATCACTTTTTCCTCATTCACATGACACCCCCCAACCTCCGATAAAAAAATTTGATGAATCAAATTTTTTCAAAGAAGAGTATAGGAGTTCACACACACAAAAAAAAACATTGACAGTATTCTGAAAAAATACTTTCCCAAAATGACATGAGTACATGCGAACAGAAAAATGTATATTTATAAAAACATTGTTTCCAAAAAACATTATCCAAAGCCAACATCAATGCATCAACTATCACTACCGCAAGTAATCAATATTGCACACAACAACATTCCATTACTCAAATACAAACATGTAAATTCAACTTTCAACAGCAAACTTGAAAACACACACTGCTTATTACTGTCGAGACAAAATGTCAGCAATCACATTGCTGGACCCTGAAATTGGATCAACCCTGAAACTGAATTGCTGGATCGCCAAAGACCACCGTAATAGACGGTTATTCTTTGTTCTTGATGTCTTCAAAAACGTCAGAGGTCTGTGATCCGTCTGCAGGACAAAAAACCTGCCTGTCAAGAAACGCTCAAATTTTGCAAGTGCCCACACAATCGCTAAGCATTCCCGTTCAATAGTAGAATACTTCGACTGTGCATCAGTGAACTTCTTACTTGCAAACTGTACTGGATGCAATAAATCTTGATGTTCTTGCAAAAGAACAGCACCCATTCCTGTTGAACTTGCATCAGTCCGGAGGACAAAATCTTTCTCCAAGTTGGGCAGAAGTAAAACAGGAGAAGAATTCAAAACCTTTTGAACTGCTTCCAAAGCATTCTGACAATCTACAGTCCAATCAATAGATGAATGCTTGGAACCCTTTGTCAACTCAGTTAATGGAGCTGTGAGAGTTGCAAAGTGAGGGACATAACGCCTGTAATAAGATAAGAGTCCAAGAAGTGAACGAACCCGTTTCTTTGAACATGGGTTTTGATTGCCAAAATCTTTTCCATTTTCTTCTTTTCTGGCTGCATCGAACCCACAGCAATTGTATGCCCCAAAAACTCCAGTTTTTGAAAACCCGCCATGATTTTCGATGGCCTTGCTGTCAAACCAAAAGAACGGAGTCTTTCAAAAACATTTTTCAAACATCTCAGCAGATTACTCCATGTTTGTGAAGCCAGCAAAATGTCATCAAAAAAACTTACAGCAGACATTTCATGCAACCTGAGTTGTCTCATCATTCTTGCAAAAGTTGCCGGTGCATTCTGCAAACCAAAAGGCATTCGCAAAAAATGAAAAAGTCCAAATGGTGTTTGAAAAGCTGTTTTTTCTATATCATCAACACACATCGGTATCTGCCAATAACCTTTGGTGAGATCAATTTTCACAAAATACTTGGCTTGACTGAGTTGACAAAACAAATCCTCCACATCAGGTATTGGTTCAGTATCAAAAACAGTCAATTTATTTAAAGTATTTTAATCAATACAAAATCTGACTGAACCATCTGGTTTTGAAACCAGCACCACAGGAGCCACATATGGAGAACTTGACTTTTCAATGACCCCAAGATCCAACATGACCTGTACCTCTCTTCAATAATTTGCTTTTTTGCAAAAGGTAAAGGATACTTCATTCGTACAGGAACATCTGTTGTCAACCGTATTCTATGAGGTTCAACACCAACTGCAGATCCGGGTTTGTCTGTAAGTACATCTGTATAATCCTGTAGTAAACACTTTAGTTGAGTCACCTGAGATGGTTTCAAGTCCTCGTTGATCTTGACATCCTCGTATGTTTCACCTTTTAAGGATAATGTAGGCAGTTGAATATCACCAGTGTCCTGAACTACACCAACAGCAGTTTCATGAATTACAGGCACCTTGTGAAACACAGGTTTGTCAAGACGTTGCAAATGTTCTGTCACACAATCCATTGGTAACAGACATGAAATGTCACATGCCAATGCTGAAATCTTACCATCAGGGACAGCAACCTTGTTGATCATAACATCAGACCTGTGAAAGTACTTTTTCAACATGTTAACATGGAAAATTTTCTTCACACCATTCATATCAATTCTGTAATTGACATCAGAACATTTTTCAATGACGACGAATGGTCCTTTCCACATCACATGCATCTTGCTCTTGTCATCTGTCAAAAGCACCAACACATTGTCACCCACAGAAAACACACGCATCTTTGCCCCACGATCAGCATACTTTTTATGCGTAGTTGCACTGTTATAAGCATTTTCTTGGGCAATACGACATGCATCTGCTATACGATTTTGTAAAGTAAAAACATAATCAAAAACATTTTTTTCTTCTTGAGACACATTGTCCCCAGACCATGACTTTGACAGGATGCTAATAGGTCCTTTTGGTGAACGACCAAAAAGCAACTCAAAAGGAGAGAAACCTGTGCTCTCATTTGGCAATTCCCTGTAGGCAAAAAGTATGGCTGGAATGTATCGATCCCAGCCTGATGGTCTTTCCTTAGAAACTTTCTTCAACATCATCTTGAAAGTACCATTAAATCTTTCCACGAGGCCATTCGACTGTGGATGGTATGGAGATGTAGTACATGCAGAAATTGAAAGTAAACGAAATATTTCTTTCATGAGATCTGACACAAACTGAGTACCCAAGTCAGATAATATTTCATCAGGAAGTCCCATTCTGGAAAAAAATAGAAAATAATGCTTCTGCCACAGAAATGGTATCAATCTTTTTCAAAGGTACAGCTTCAGGATACCTGGTAGCAACATCCATGATAGTGAGCACATAACGAAAACCAGAATTGGAAACATGAAATGGACCAACCAAATCAATACAAACACGACTGAATGGTTCAGTAATGACTGGCATTCTTTGCAAAGGTGCAAATGGTATACGACCTTTGGGAATTGTTTTCTGACAGACATCACATGATTGACAATATTTTGAAACTTGCACACCAACACCAGGCCAACAAAATGAAGACAACACACGTTGAAGAGTACGTTTGACTCCACAATGACCCGAAAACATGGAATCATGTGCAGTATGCAAAACAGTATCACGTAAAGACATAGGAACGACAATCTGCTCCACCACCTGTTCATCTTTAGGAAAAAGACGGTATAAAAGATTATTCTTTTTTATGTACATGGTATCAGTCACTTTGTCAGGTACCTCAGGAACAACTTTCTGAAACAAATGAGTCAATGTTGTATCTGTCTTTTGTAAATCACTCAAATGTTCAGGAGTCACATCCAATTTTGGGACATAGGGAACAACCAGGGTTTTTGACCTTGCCTTTCTTTTTCCTCTTGTGAACGAGTGCTTACCATAGAAGGCACAAAAGAACCACATTGTCCTCCACAAGACGTGGAAACACCCTTGAGATTTCCAAGAATGAGGTCTGTCACAGGATCATCAATGACACATGCTGTTATTTCACCTGTAAAATAGGGAGTACAAACAAACACATGCCAAAGGAAATGATTCAATTTTGCCACCAAATGTACGACATTGCTGATGTGTCCCGGTGTATTGTTCTTTTCTGACTAAATCTTTGCGTACACCAGCAGTAGTACACCCAGTATCCCTCAACAGTGTAGCACCAAACCCATTGACAGTACACGATTCAATGTGTAGACCTGTAACATCAGTGTCAGACACTAAAACATGCTGAGTATCTTTAGTAGTTTGCTTGGGATCTGTTGCTAAGCACACATTACCCTGTGCTAGAAAAGGACAGTCTTTCTTCTTGTGAAATATACAGGAACAGTGCCAACAACCATTGTCCACACCAGATACTGTATTTGGTACTGTACTATGATCAATACCACCACAGTTTGAAAATTGTCCACGGCCACGAATAGCTCTAAACTGACCAGTCCGTCGAGAATTGGTATATCCTCTTGGGTAATGACTTGCATTTGGATTACCCTGTGAAAAAGTTTGTCCAGAATTATTCTCTTGCCAGTTATTATAGGAATGTACATTATTCCTGTTTGTATTCTGTCTTTGAGAAAAACTCTGGCCTCCTCTATGACCATATCTCCTGTTTGGTTGAGAACGACCCGGACCAAACTGTCCTGTTGAAGCAACATTTGCCTCAAACACATCACGGTCAGATTTCCTGGAAAAATGCTTTTCCGGATGAGCAGTCCGATACTGATCTGCCAGCTTACAGATATCCTCTGCAGTTTTACAAGATCTCTCTTTTAGAAAAATAGCTAGGTCTTTGGATACGCTTTGTAAAATCTGCTCACGTAACAACAAGTCACGCAAATCAGCATATTCTTTCTGTGTTTGGGACAATTCAACCCAACGATCAAATAAATGACTTGTCCTAATAAGGAAAGCTGCAAATGATTCACCTTTTTCTGGACGAACTGAACGAAATTTTTCTCTAAAGCCTTCGTCTGTATATTGAAACTTCTTCAAAAGTTCAGCTTTCAGTTCTTCCCATGTGAGAGAATCACGAACTGCCAAACTATGATACAGAGATAATGCGGTGCCCTTAAATAAGGAAGCAGCATACAATGTCCATTTGTCCTTGCTCCAACCACATGATGAAGCATGGTTTTCAAACCTAAAAAGAAAAGAGTCTATGTCATCACGATTCTCATCAAAAGGGGGTAATTTGGGAATGTAGGAAGTCTTACCTGCACCCAGAACAGGAACAGCATCAGTTTGAGAAACATTTACATTTGCAGATTGTTGAACAGCCTGTTGCTTTAACTGAAGTTCCACTCGTTTTTGTTCAAGTTCCAATCTTCTCATTTCAAGTAAATTAAGACTTTCTGTTCTTTTCATTTCAAGTTCATACGCCCTGATTTTTTCCTCTCTCTCTATCTGTGCTTGTCTATCCTCTAACTGTGCTTGTCTAAGCCTTTCTTCTTTTTCTAACTGTGCTTCTGCTTGCCTAATCTTATCTTCTTTTTCTGCCTCTGCTTTACTAAGCCTTTCTCTCTCATCTGCCTCTTTCTTCTCCTCTCTTTCTTTCGCTCTGAGCGCACGCTCTTCACACTGATCAATGTAGGCCATTAAAGCATCACCAGACAACTGTAATTTCTGTCACTGGGACAAAAATCGGTTGAAACGAACCGTTTCCTCATCCTCCTTCACAAATAAGGATTGGAATTCCTCTATTTGTTGATCATCTACTGTATCAGTCATGTTGTATGAGAGTGTAGATAACGCTTAAAGAAATCTCACAGCGTGCAAATGGGGTAGAGAAATTAAGATGTGAAATAAAAACTATTTAAAATAGAACAACAATTTAAACTTACTTGGCACTGATTACTAGAATACAGAGCTCAAAACATTCAAATTTGTAAAGAACAAAAAAAAAAACAATGACGGGACAGAAAAGAATATTTTTTTTCCAGTAAAATTTGATTGAGTATGGAAATGCACCCTCACTGAAAAAATGTTTTATTTAAGTTAATTTAGTTGGCCAAAAAATGTGAGAAGTAAATTTAGAAATGGCTCTGAAAGACAATTGTGAGAAAGATTTCCGAAATACCAAGAAAAGCTAAGAATATTTTTTTTAATTATTGTTTTAAACTAAAGTAGAGCACTGTTTTCAAAAAGGAATCCAAAAGAATGTGCCAGAAAAAACACAATTTTACAAGAAAGATTTTCAACTAAACCTTACAACATTTAAAATAAAGGGAGCATTTACACACACTAATCAGAAACCCTATTTAAAATAGCAAAAAAAACCCCGCCTAAACTTGAAACTAGAGAGGAGCTTATTGTAAAGAATATCAAGAGAATTTTAATTAAGTAAGACCGAGCAAAAGAACCCTTAGGTAGTCCACTAATTGAAACTACCACCCGTAGAACTGGAGACGGGAATACTAAGAACAAGTATACATTACATAAACAATTGACTCACACCATAAATATAGATAAGAAAAACAAAATTGAAAATGCCAATGAAAATGAATAAATATAACAATTATTCAGCAATGAAGAGGGGAACAAAATAGTATCTTTATAATTGTAATTTGGCAGAGTAATTTTACTTCTATTTTCTTTCTTCTTTGTACAAAGGGGTTCAAAACAATATTTTAGCAGCAGTACTCTCAAAAAACTAAATCCTATTAAACTCTAACCTAAATTCAAAGACGGGGTCACCACTGTCACACACCCATGTTTGTGAACATACACACTTGCATTCACAAACACAGTATGCTTACTTCGTACACAACACGCAATCACTCCATTCACCCAAAGGAGCACTACCACAATTGAACTGAGTTTTCTATAAAACGCTCCCTTTACTCCCAAAGAAAAGGGTTTTAATTCTTCTTTGCATTTCACTGCATTTTCCAACAATTATTTCTTCTCTTCACAAGATAATTCCCCACATAGAAACAATAATGCAATATTCAAAGTTTTACCAAAAATCCAACACACTCACACACATGTTACACTATCAGTTCTTATATTAAATAGTATCAATAAAGACAAGTCATCTTGACTTGTCGAGGAGCTTTCTTTCACTTGGCTGTACCACCTCTGGACCACCACAGCCTGGACTCTCACTAGGCTCGTACAGCTCAAGCCTGGACCACCACTGGACCACCACTGGACCACCACTGGACGCTGAGGGATTCTGTAACGAAACCCTAGGTCCAGGGTTAACCTCTAAAATGAATTTTATTTATTCTTTCTCTTTCTCTCTTATTATTCATAGCTCCTTTTTAACTCCTTCCACATTCACTCCAAGATCAATATAGAATACTCACATGAGTCTTGTTCCGCCAACCTATTCCTACCTACAGTTGGGGTACAGAAAGAAATCTTTATACAACAATATTTTATTTATTTATTTTCCAATTCTTCTTTTCTTTTCGTGTTCAACGTTCATCTTTCTCTTTTTCCTAAATAGTGCAATATCATCAAATCTTTATAATGATCAAACTTCTGTTATCATTACAATTACACCTTTACTGTAATTGCTTTAACCAGTTTACAACCCCAACTGGTACTCACCTTCTAGGGAATAAGCGACAAGCCTACCCTAGTAGACTTCCAGTCTACATCTACACTCAAAACTCGAGTGAACTTGCCACGCCAGGCATATTACACCCACCAAGGGTTAAGCACACCCAAACCAGGGTTGCATCGGACAAACCAGTCCAATAATATAGCACACCCAACCCAGGGTTGCATAGGACAATCCTAGTCCTAACTATGTTAAACCCAACGAGGGTTACAATCAGACATCCTCCTATGTCTGTGTCCAGAGCTCCTCTGAAGTAACAATAATCTTCCACCCTTCCTCACATTGGGTGAACACACTTCACAATCCACTCAGCGTCCTACTCTTCCACATCACTGGCGGTTGCACTCCATGAATACAAAAAAGCATCAAACCCGTAGGTTCCATTCCACAATTGCAAAAATTACAAAATCTCTTAATTGATATGAAACTTTCCCATTCACATCACTTTTTCCTCATTCACATGACAGTTAGCAGGACTTCCTTCAGATCAGCTTGCACGATTACAAAGAGTGCAAAACAGTGCAGCTCGGCTTGTTCTCAAAAAGCGTAAAAATGAGCATATTACACCTTTGTTACGTGAACTCCACTGGCTTCCCGTCAAATATCGATGACAGTTCAAAATCTCAGTTTTTGCCTATCGTTACTTTGACGGGACACTCCCACAGTATCTTCCTGTTTCTATATCAAACTTCTCGGTCTCTTCGCTCATCTTCTCAATAACTTCTGAAAATTCCTAGGCGCTCGTTAAAGACAGTCGGTCAGAGAGTATTTAGCTTTAGTGCGCCCACTCTTTGGAATTCTCTTCCTGACAGCTTATGTGACCTGCCCACATTATCTAAATTCAAGTCAGAATTAAAAACATACTTCTTTAGGAAAGCCTTCTTCAATCATAATATCTAAATGCTGTGTCTGTTATTCTGACCTGACTTTTTATGTACTGCATGCATAACTGTATTGTTTACGCTTGAATCGATGAACTTGATAAGTGCGCCTGTGTTGGTAGGTGTGTGTGTGTGTGTGTGTGTGTGTGTGTGTGTGTGTGTGTGTGTGTGTGTGTGTGTGTGTGTATGGGAACACATGTCAGTGCGAGTGTTTGAGTGTGTGTTGAGCGCAATGAGTTGATCCCAAGAATTGCGCCATATAAAATCCATACATTATTATTATTATTATTATTTTGTAAGGGGGAAAATCTTATCAAAATATATACTTAGCAGCTTGCGCTAAGAAACAGGCAGAAATAGTCATTTTTGATCATGTATTTCATTTGAAACTGGTGGCTAATATTTTGTTGGTTTCATATTTGGAAAACGCGGTTCATAATTAACAAACTGATGCTAAACCTTCACGTTTCATTGATTACAGAGTATTGTGCTAGTATGCTCATTGCAAAGATCCAGACTTCAGTGCATAGAGCTGGAAGCATCTGGTGAACAATTCCTCAGCGATGAACCTTTAACGACTGTTTACATATTTAAGCGGTGAGATTACAATCTGCTTGAGACGATTTCACTAGGATCTACATGTGATTCGTTTTAAACAATTTCTTTCTGGACCAAGGCATATTATTTTTTTTTTTTTTTTTTTTTTTTTTACATAGAATGAGGCTCGATGCTTGGAAAACAAAATGTCCTAAGAATGTTCAGTGTGTGTGTGGTGGTTTTATTTCCATTCCACACATTCTTTTTTTAACTGCCAGATTCTGAATATGTTATATTTTGATAAGCAGAGCATTTTAGACAATGGACTGTCTGCTGATACTGTATTAAACAGTCAATCACTTAATGTGTATGGCATTTGACGAAGTACATTCAGTAGTCCTGTTCGCCCTCTACTATAATTTGGTTGTAAATGTTGTGATTATTTAACATTGTAATATGATGTAGTATACTCATATATGTAGAGGTAGGCATGTTTACATATGTGTTTATATGTATATTTTTTATGTTATCTGTCTGCGTGTGTGCGTGCGTGCGTGCGTGCGTGTGTGTGTGTGTGTGTGTGTGTGTGTGTGTGTGTGTGTGTGTGTGTGTGTGTGTGTGTGTGTTCTTGCCATTTTTTTCATGTGCAATATCACTAATTATGGTAAAAACACGTTAACAGAAGCATCTTTCAGTCATTCTTTCAATCTTCAGCGAGACTTCTCACAGAGTGAAGGGAGGAGAGAGGAAAAAACAAGACTGCGCTAACATATTGTTATCCCAACCTTATCTCTAGGAATGCGGCTTTGTATAACTGAACGCCACAAAAAGATTTGGTGGCAGTACATAGTCTCCTCTGGTGGGAGTCCTTCTTGCTAGCTTCTTGTGGATTATTAGCGCTGAGACTATGATGGAACAGGCATGAGGATTGGTTGTGCATGAAAATGGCGCGATCAGCAGCGTGTGAGTGATGCTTTAGAAGAAATGGGACATTAAAAACAATTGGCAAGCAATTTCTAACATGAATGAAGTTTGTTGAAATGGTTTTCGATCAATACTGTTTCCAGCTGCAGCACTTTGAGTTCTTATTCTATACCTGTGCTGGAATTTGTAAACG
>CM065716.1:105720476-105725476 GCA_033310375.1 Conus canariensis
TGTCTACTGTTTCTATGTTTCCCCTGTTAATGGACAAGTTTCCTATTTTTGCTCTGGAAACTTTTGAAAATTTTATTCTGGCTACAATTTGTAATAGGCCTGTTTTTCTCCTTTCTTTCCCTCTCTCGTTTTCTTTAAATCAAGTGACTGCTAAGGGAAACTTGTACACACTGTCCAAAGCAGACACTTGCTGCCCATTATGCTGCATCGACTTTTCTTCCAGAGAGAGAGAGAGAGGGAGGGAGGGAGGAGAGAGAGAGGGAGAGAGAGAGAGGAGAAGAGAGAGAGAGAGAGAAAAGAGGGAGGGAGGGAGAGAAAGAGAGAGACAGAGAGAGAGAGAGAGAGAGAGAGAGAGAGAGTGCGTGTATGTGTATGTGTGCGCACGTGCGCGCGCGCGCCGCGCGTGTGTGTGTGTGTGTGTGTGTGTGTGTGTGTGTGTGTGTTGTGTGTGTGTGTGTTTGTGTGTGTGTGTGTATGTATGTGTGTGTGTGTGTGTGTGTGTGTGTGTGTGTTGTGTGTGTGTGGCTGTCTCTGTCTGTGTGTGATAATTATTTTCTTTCAAATTTGGTACCAAAAATTTAAGCAGAAATGTCTCATTCTCTCCGCACCAGCACGTTGTCTCCGTCTTGGGGTATCACTAGTCTAACTACCACCGTCATGAACTGCTTTTGTCATTTATCAGGCATGTGTGTCTCCATGTTTTTTTTTCCAGCACAGTTATAAAAGTATAAGAGGAGGACGATATCTCTCGCATTCATCAAGTGGCCAAAGCCATGCTGGTGTTTACCCGCTGCGTTAGTCTTCTGACGACTGGTCTGACTGGCGCACAGTTCATGCGTGGCAGCGTCGTGAATCTGGCTGAGACTTGTTGTGCCGTTTTGAGGTGCATCCTTGGGCAGCGAGAGAGAGAGAGAGAGAGAGAAGAGACAGACAGACAGACAGACAGACAGACAGACAGACAGACAGACAGAGAGGACAAAGAGAGAGAGACACACACACAGAGAGACAGAGAGAGAGAGAGAGAGAGAGAGAGAGAGAGAGAGAGAAGAGAGAGAGACGGAGGCTACATTTATGTGGTATAGGTCAAAGCACTTTGGGGGGGGGGGGGGGGGGGAGAGAGAGAGAGAGAGAGAGAGAGAGAGAGAGGAGAAGCACAGGGAGACAGACAGAACAGGGATAGACAGACAGACAGACCGACAGACAGACAGAGTGGGGGGGGGGGGAGTAGAGAAGATACGAAATTTGTCTTTTGTTATTGTGTTATTGTAAATAATAGGAAAAAAGACAACGTCGAGAGGAATAAAACATAAACAGACAAGATAATAATCAAATTACATTCAAAAGCGGATATACGTTTAGAGAGAGAGAGAAGAGAGAGAGAGGGGGGGGGGGGAGGGAGGAAAGGAGTAATATAACAACTTTGCTACTTCAGTTTGATGATTAATTTTTAAAATAAAAACATCCCTTCATGCTGGTTCTAAAATGTCATACCTGTTTATATCTATGTCTCTGTCTCTTTATAGCACTGTCAATGTCTTTGTCTTTCAATATCTCTATTTGTCTATTTGGCTGTCTGTCTCTCTGTGTCTGTGTCTGGTGTCTCTCTCTCTCTCTCTCTCTCTCTCTCTCTTCTCTCTCTCTCTCTCTCTCTATCTATCTATCTCTCTGTGTCCATCTGTCTCTCATTCTCTGTCTGTCTGTCTGTCTCGCTGTGTCACTCTGTCTCTGTCTGTCTGTCTCGCTGTGTCTCTCTGTCTCTGTCTGTTCTGTTTGTCTCTCTGTCTGTCTGTCTGTCTCTCTGTCTGTCTCTCTCTCTCACTCTCCTCTCTCCTCTCGCTCTCTCTCTCTCTCTCTCTCTCTCTCTTCTCTCTCTCTCTCTCTCTCTCTCTCTCATCCAGCCAGTTGAAAACAGTCGATTCAGTTCAGGTGTCACAAATGGTTTTGCCCACAAAGCAGAATTCAGTAGACGCAAAATACTGTTCTCAAAGAATTTAAGACGTAAGACATTGGGTTTTGATTAAAATGTATTCTTAAACTCCTTCTGCTACAGAAACCGAGCACTCTCGCCATCTCTCTCCCTGGCCTTCCACCCACTAATCTGTCACCCACCAAAAACGCCATTCTGCTGATGAAAAAGGACACTTTTTTCATGTCCGCTACATTTCGTCCTCAGTCCCTTTTTTTTCCTTTGTACGTTCGCACACACACACACACACACACACACACACACACACACATATATATATATATATATATATATATATATATAATAAACTAATAACTTCCAAGGGTAGGTAACTGAGCACCAGTCCAGCAGCTTGGTGTTGCAATGATTGCTAGAAATATTGAATTATTATAAACAAAGCTTGCTCTTATGTCTTAGATTGAAAAAATAGTGGGAGATACGCTTTCATATCTGCAGGGGTAGATCATTCTGCCTAACTAACAGTATGTGCTTGAGTGGGTGAATGGGGAATAATAAATACTGCTCAAAATGAGCCTTCAGCAAACTTATAGTCTCCAAAGGGGAGACAATCTCCAAAGGGGAGGAAATTCACTAACATATCATAACTCGTGGTCAGATACCGGTATTTCGAAACCTGATTGTTTCTCCTCAGTGACCTCGGAAAGTCCTAACCTGAATCCTCTGCCTTTTAGGTTTTAAGCAGAATCCTATCCTAGAAAAGGCTGGTGTGCAATACCATGGTATGTTTGTTGAAGTTTCAGAAAAACCAACCAACCACTCTCTCTCTCTCTCTCTCTCTCTCTCTCAACAATTAAGTAGTGGGGGAAACCAAGTGCAAGTTAACAATTGTTCCATCATTATAGTAATGACTTGGCAAGGATTTGAAATTAAAAACGATAAAGGGGGGGGGGGGGGGGGTGTTGAAGGTGAAGAAAATTGGAAAATGTAGATTCTAAATATGAAAAACCCTTCACTAGTTGCACGAGGGAGCCATCACAATCCCTCTCGTAGGCAGATCTATATGTATTGCATGCTCCTAGGCCTTTCGTCCACTGGATCGGACTCATCAGGGAGACACGGCTGATTGTGTTTGTGCCCTTGGCGTCAAATAGAGACACACCACAGTCTGCAATTCTGTGGTGTTCTCACCACCACGGGTTCAAAAAAGAATCCAACAGCACCCCCAAAGCAGCCAGCGAAAGGTAGAAAATAAAACAAAACGAAAGTGTGGAGAGGAAAAAGGTTGCTGAAAAACTAAAAACATTATGCAAAGAGTATAAAATGTAGGGGACACTCTTTGAGCCTATGCTTTAGGATCCATTTAAGGATGCAAGGGAGATCAAAACATATGGAACAGTCTGAGCGGTCAGCTCTGCTGTTCAATAACCCAAGCGTTGTTAGCGGCTAAGAATTATGCAGAATAACCTTTACATGGATCTCCTAAGAGATGCAATCGCCCACTGATTGACCAAACAATATAATGCTGAACAATTAAGTAGTGAGGGAAATACACACACACGCACACACACACACACACACACACACACACACACACACACATAATATATATATATATATATATATATATATATATATATATAATGCTGAACAATTATATATATATATATATATATATAATGCTGAACAATTATATATATATATATATATATATATATATATATATATATATATATATATATATAAGTGTAGCTGTTTAGCCTAAAACAGTTTTTAAAATGCTCAACCCCTTGGGGAGCAACATCTGTTTAAAGTTAAAGAGTTAAAACGAAGTCTAAAAGTATCTACAGAACTGTTTCGAGCTGGGCTCTCGTCAGGATGAATACTTGGGTCACCCACCGCCGGTGTTTTATAGCGTGTGGGGCCCAGTTATTGCTGTTTTCACGTGCAGGTAGATTGCATGTGTTTTTTTTTTTTTTTTTAATTTCAGGCTATTGCTTGGGGTGTGTTCACCAACAACGATTTCCACTTGTGCCTGCAGTTGTTTACTATTTCTGTTTTAGTGTTTAGAGTTGCTACGTGTGGTTTGCATAGTATTAACCATTTTTCAGTTAGACATAAATTGCATCTTTTTGAAATGTTGCTGTATGGTGATGCTCTTTTTATGATTTTCCAGGATATATTATAGTTTGTTTTTGCATCTTTGAGTTTCCAAATGTATTTGCTCAGTTCTGTTTGGTTTTTGTATTTTACTTTATTGAATGACTGTTTGTGGTTTGTATATCTGGTTTTGAAATAGTTTTCAGTAATCCCTATATATGTTTCTTTTTCATTTTCTGATGTCACAGTGGCTATATATACAATATTGTTGTAGAGGCATTTGTTTTTTTAAGGGGCACTGTTCTTTTTTAGTGTCATAATGTAAACAAATGAACAACACATGAAAGAATGAAACAATATATTATGTGCAGTTTTGTTTCTGCATGTCTCATTGACGACAGTGTATGAAATTCGTGGTGACAAATTATGATACTAACTGAATTCCTTTGTTCAGTCCAAAATAACTTGAGGAAGTCAGTAGATGGGGACTTGTAGTCTTCATCGTATTCTTGCTTGTTCTGATGACAAAATCGATATTAACTATTAAAACATTATAGTTAAAGAAGCTGAACAGAGACAACAAGAACAAGACTAGAAGAACAAGACAATGTTGAAGCCCCCCCTCCCCCCCCCCCCCCCCCCCCCCACACACACACACACACACACTCACAATTATGACAAAACACGCATTCTTAGATTTTACATAAGCTCTCTTAACTCTGCGAAGTCCGCATCTGGTTATCTCAACTGTAACAGAACATAGGTGACATTACCAGTTTGCCCACCAGCGAAAAGATAATCATTTCGGCTCAAACCGCTGTCTGGACTCAAAAAAGACAGTGACATACATGGCTGATTGCACAATTACGTGAACTGTTTGAATGACTCTTCTAAGCACTGAGATTACAGTGTGCTGGAGACGATTTCGCACGAATCTATGTGTAACTCCTTATCAAGTTCACATGGCACAGACTGT
>CM065716.1:105727976-105735476 GCA_033310375.1 Conus canariensis
GAGAGGAATAAAACAGATACGGACAAGAAAGAATAAAATCACATCAAAAGTGGGCACAGAGAGAGAGAGAGAGAGAGAGAGAGAGAGAGAGAGAGAGAGAGAGGAGAGAGAGAGAGAGAGAAGAGAGAGAGAAAGAAGAGACAGAAGAACAGACAGACAGACAGACAGACAGACAGACAGACAGACAGGTGGAGAGTGGAGTAGAGAAGATGCGAAATTTATCTTCTGTTATTGTAAATGACAGGAGAAAAGACAACGTCGAGAGGAATAAAACAGATACGGACAAGAAAGTAATCAAATCACATTCAAAAGTGGGCACAGAGAGAGAGAGAGAGAGAGAGAGAGAGAGAGAGAGAGAGAGAGAGAGAGAGAGAGACAGAGAAGGACAGAGACAGAGAGACAGAGAGAGAGAGAGTAATATAACAACTTTGCTATTTCAGTTTGATGATTAATTTTTGAACAAAAATCCTTTGATGCTGGTTCTAAAATGTCATACCTGTTTATATCTATGTCTCTGTCTCTTTCTGGCACTGTCTATGTCTCTGTCTTTCAATATTTTGATTTGTCTATTTGGCTGTTTTTGTCTTTGTCTGTCTGTCTCTCTGTCTCATTCTCTCTCTCTCTCTCTGTCTCTCTCTCTCTCTCTGTCTCTCTCTCTGTTTCTCTATCTCTGTCTGTCTCTGTCTCTTTCTCTGTCTCTCTCCCCTCCTCTCTCTCTCTCTCTCTGTCCGTCTGTCTGTCTGTCTCTCATTCTCTGTCTCTCTGTCTGTCTCTGTCTATCTCTCTATCTGTTTCTCTATCTCTGTCTGTCTCTGTCTCTTTCTCTCTCTCTCTCTCTCTCTCTCTCTCTCTCTCTCTCTCTCTCTGTCCGTCTGTCTGTCTCTCATTCTCTGTCTCTCTGTCTGTCTCTGTCTGTCTCTCTATCTGTTTCTCTATCTCTGTCTGTCTCTGTCTCTGTCTCTGTCTCTCTCTCTCTCTCTCTCTCTCTCTCTCTCTCTCTCTCTCATCCAGCCAGTTGAAAACAGTCGATTCAGTTCAGGTGTCACAAATGGTTTTGCCCACAAAGCAGAATTCAGTGGACGCAGTACACTGTTCTCAAAGAATCTAAGACAGAAGACATTGGATTTGTTGATAACAACATGATTAAAGTGTATACTGAAACTCCTTCTGCTACCGCTTCCGCGCACTCTTGCCATCTCTCTCCCCGTTCTTCCTCCCTCAAATGTTTCACACACATGAATTCAGATGGGATGTGTGAAGACTCATCTGAATGAGCAGCAGCGCACTGCATCAGCAGATAAGACGTCGGAAGACCAAGGCCAGGATTTAAACCACAGTGCCAAGGACATCCACGCTGTTGGTTCGGATGAGGAATTTGCACAGGCCCTCGATGCCAGGCGCCTGAAACTCAACCTGCCACGAGCAAACGAAACTGAAGATTGGGAGAAACTGGATGCAAAAATCGTCCAAAGACTCGACGCACTGATAGGGAAAAGCACCCTGGAACACAAACTAGCCACATATGGGGACATTGTGTATGCCACATGTAGAGACGCCTATGGAGCAAAACTACCCAAAGAGAAAACACCTCCAAAGAAATCCAGACGCCAAGAAAAGATGGACAAGATCAGGGTCCAAAAGAAAAACCTCAAGATGCAAATGAAGACCGCACTGCCAGCTGAAAAACAAGGCTTGGAAAAACTGTGGAAAGACCTGAAAGAAAAACACAGCGCCCTCAGCAAAGCGGAATCTGCGAGGAAGAGGAAGAGCAAAAAGAAGAAGACACAAGAGCGCTTCTTCAGAGACCCCTTCCAGTTTGCCAGAACACTGTTTGAGCAGCCAAAATCTGGGACCCTAAGTGTGGACAAAGGAGTTCTTGAGCAGCATCTGAGGAAAACATACTCTGACCCACAGAGCAAAGCACCACTCGACATTCAAGGTCTGGTGTGGCCAACCAACCCTGAGGAACAGTTCAATGGCAAGCCTCCAACGTTGGCGGAAATCAAGAAGGTGGTCGACAAAGCCAGAGCCAAATCATCACCAGGGCCAAACGGAATACCTTACCAGCTTTACAAGAAATGTCCCAAGGTGCTGGAGTGGCTCCACAGGCTGCTGCGATCGGCTTGGAGAAACCAGAAGATCAGCGGCCAGTGGATGACGGCAGATGGTGTGTACATCCCCAAAGAGCAAAACTCAAGTGACATCAGCCAGTTCAGGCCAATATCACTACTGAACGTCGAAGGGAAAATCTTCTTCTCTGTCATGGCAGCAAGGCTGACCAAGTACCTGATGGAAAACAAGTACTTGGATGTGTCAGTCCAGAAAGGTGGCATCCCAGGCGTGGCTGGCTGTGTAGAACACGCCACAATGATCTGGGACGCAATCCAAAAAGCAAAAACAGAAAAGAGAGACCTGGACGTAGTGTGGCTTGATCTGGCAAACGCATATGGATCTGTGCCCCATGAGATGATACAGTTGGCTCTTGAGATGTACCATGTGCCAAAGAACATCCGCGACATGCTCAAGAAGTACTTCAATGGCTTCTCAATGCGGTTCTCTACCAAGGAGTACACAACAGACTGGATCAACTTGGAAGTGGGTATTGCAATGGGCTGTGCAATTTCCCCAATACTGTTCGTGCTGGCAATGGAACTCATCTTGAAAGCAGCAACAAACAACGCGAGACAAACAGACCTTGGCGATGGATACAAGATGCCTCCTCTCAAGGCCTTCATGGATGACACTACAGTGATTTCATCCAGAGAAGACGAGACACGTCATGTGCTGGAGAGGCTGGACGACATAGTTGCCTCATCCAGAATGAAGTTCAAGCCAAAGAAATCACGGAGTCTCTCACTGAGGAAAGGAAAAGTGGCCGGATCTGTGGTCTTCAGTGTTGCCAACCAGGCCATTCCAACAGTCACAGAAGAACCAGTCAAGAGCCTTGGAAGATGGTATGATGATACGCTGAAAGACACACAAAGAGCAAAAGAAACCAAGCAGATGGCGGAGGAAGGCTTGGAGACCATTGACCAGTGTGGGCTCCCTGGCAAATACAAGGTCTGGTGTCTGCAGTTCATGCTGATACCAAAGCTCCTATGGCCTCTTATGATATACGACATCTGCACCAGCATAGTGGAGGCAATGGAAGCCAAAATCAACAAGTTCACAAGGAAATGGCTTGGTGTCCCACCCTGTCTGACTGACATAGCGCTGTACTGTCGCCAAGCAAAGCTGAAACTACCACTGAAATCCATCCTGGAGGAATACAAAGCAGGGAAGATCAGACTTCAAAGCATGCTGGAGGACTCAGGAGACAAGGTGGTAGAAGCAATCAAGCCCCAGCTGAAGACAGGCAGAAAATGGAAAGTTCAAGAGGCGATGGATTCTGCAAAAGAAAGTCTCAAGATCAGAGAAATAACAGGACACACACAGACCAACAGACAAGGACTGGGGGTGACCAAAACTGAATGGTGGTCAAAGGCCAAAGGAAAAGCCAAAAGAGACATGATGATTCAGGAGATGAGAAAAGAAGAAGACCAAAAAAGACTCCAAAAAGCAGTCCAGCAGAGCCAGCAAGGGCAATGGACAACGTGGGAGAATGCACTCCAAAGAAGTCTCACTTGGAATGACATTTGGCGCATGGCCCCTCTCAGGATCAGCTTCATTCTCAGATCTGCATATGACCTTCTGCCCTCAAATGCAAACCTGGTGAAGTGGGGGAAAACAGACGATCCTGCATGTCCCCTCTGCCATGAAAAACAAACAGTGGAGCATGTCCTAAGCTCATGTAAAGTAGCCCTGGCTCAAGGAAGGTACACATGGAGGCACAACCAAGTGCTCAAAGAGATTGTACAAGTAGTCTGGGCTAGTACCAACACCACAAAAGGGAAAATCAGGACTCCAAAAGCACCCGCAACATTCTTCACGGCAGGAGGCAGCAAATCATGGCCAAGAACAACAGTGCCACTCGAAACATGCAGGCAGAGTCTGCTGGACGGGGCAGATGACTGGGAGTGCACTGCAGACCTCCCAGAATGGAAGAGTCACCCAGAGATCATCAGCAAGAGTGGCATGAGACCAGACATAGTAGTCCACTCTAAGTCAACCAAGCAGCTGATCATGATCGAGCTCACGGTGCCATATGAGAACAGAATGGAGGCAGCTCAAATCTACAAGACTGAAAAGTATGCTGATCTGGCAAACAGCCTGAGGAGAGAAGGCTATCAGTCAAAGTCCTCACTGCAGAAATTGGAGCTAGGGGGTTTGTAGGAACGTCTGCATACAGCCTCATGAAACAGCTCTCAGTTGCAGGGAAGGAAAAAACCAGAGCCCTGAAAGCAATGGCAGAAGCGGCAGAGAGGTGTTCAAGCTGGATCTGGTCAAGGAGGAACAAAAGTGAACTTCATAAGGCTTAATTTCCCTACAAATATCAGGTGTCCCTGTGGCTCAGTGGTTAAAGCGCGAGTCATTAAGTGGAAAATGAGCATGTCCAGAGGGTCATGGGTTCGAATCCCAGCCATGGCTCGTCCCAAGATGGGAAAAAAAAAGGGGCAGCAGAGGGACATCCGGAGTCATGAACCGGGTGTGGCCCAACCCCCCTAGAGTGTCAGGAGATAAGGGCCGAAACACTTGCTTGAAGGGGGCTTCTCTTCTGAGGACTCTCTGCTGCCACGCTCTCCACGAGTTTCTTTCTACATTCTGCTGATGTAAAACAGAATTTTTCATGTCCGCTACATTTCGTCCACTATTTCATACCCCCCCCCCCCCCCCTTTTTTTTTTTCTTTGTACGTCTGCATATATATATATATATATATATATATATATATATATATATATATATGCAGGTATACCAAGCCACTGTGACATCAGAAAACGAAAAAGAAACATATATAGGGATTACCGAAAATCACTTTAAAACCAGATATGCAAACCACAAACAGTCATTCAATAAAGAAAAATACAAAAACCAAACAGAACTAAGCAAATACATTTGGAGACTTAAAGATGCAAAAACAAACTACAATATATCCTGGAAAATCATAAAAAGGGCATCACCATACAATAATATTTAAAAAAGATGCAACTTATGTTTAACTGAAAAATGGCTAATACTATGTAAACCACACCTAGCAACTCTAAACACCAAAACAGAAGTAGTAAACAACTGCAGGCACAAATGGAAATCGTTATTAGTGAACACACCCCGAACAACAACCTGAAACACGTGTAACCAACTTGCACGTGCAAGACAACTGGACCCTACATGCTATATAACATCGGCAGTAGGCGACCCAAACATCATCCTGAAGAGAGCCACGCTCGAAACAATATTGTAGATGATTTTTAATACTCCTTTTAATATTTGATTTTAACAAATGTTGCTCCCCAAGGGGTCGAGCACTTTTAAAATCATATTAGGCTTTTTAGCAATATTCATATATATACTACTAAAAACAATTGAAGTACCACCCCTAATTTTTGTATGCAATTTTTAAAAAGCTCTGATAAACCAATTAATATTGATAATTGAATAAACTCTGCTGGATAAGCTTACCCGGTTCTCAAATACTACTCCTCGTGCATTTTTGTTATGTTAAAGTCGGTCAGCAGTTATCTACCGCGTCGCATCTGAGGCAAAAAAATCCCGAGAAATTATCGAACTTGTGTCGCTCCCAGATTTTGACACAGACACAGCAAGAAAAAAAAATGTGATGCACGTGAAAGCAAGGTTTTTTCTGAGCAGAATTGCAATCAGTTAGCACATTTGACGGGTATAAAAAGTCGCGAAATTTAGGAAGATTTAACCATGCCTGCGAGACAACGACTAAGCAACACCGACAGAGGAAGAGCGATAGCATGGTACCAAGAAGGTATTGGGTTGAGGGAGATTGGTCGACGGCTTGGAGTGAGTCACCCAGTCATTCTGAGGCTCAGAGACCGTTGGCTTAACACTGGAAGTGTTGAAGAACAGCAGGGACGTGGACGGACGAGAAGCACCTCCAGACAGCAGGATCGGTTCATTGTTATCGCTTGTCTGAGAGACCGTTCAGCCAGTGCCACAGTACTCCGAGACCAGCTACGACAAGCCAGCAACGTCAACGTCAGTACCCAGACAGTTCGGAACCGGCTCCACGACGCCAACTTGAGGTCAAGGTCCCCAGCAGTGAGATCAATACTGACCCCAGCGCATCGAGCTCATCGTCGGGCCTGGGCAGCATGTCATAGAAGGTGGACAAGAGCTGAATGGGCAACAGTACTCTTCACAGACGAGTCAAGGTTCACCCTCAGGTTCAACGACGGGCGGGTTCGCGTCTGGCGACGTCCTGGAGAACGCTACGTTGACGCTGCCGTCAGGGAGCATGACCGCTATGGAGGTGGGTCCGTGATGGTGTGGGGTGGGTTCAGCCTACGTCACAGGACCCCCCTACACCGTGTTGAAGGCCGCCTGACCGGTGCCACCTACCGCGACACCATCATCCGCCCCCTTGTGATGCCCGCCCTGAGGGCAGTTGGCCAGGGCGCCCAGTTCCAGGACGACAACGCGCCGTGCCACCGCGCCGCCATCGTGAATCAGTTCCTACAAGGGCAGCAGGTGACAAGAATGGACTGGCCTGCCAGGTCACCAGATTTGAACCCCATAGAGCATCTGTGGGACGTGCTGGGGAGGCGAGTGCGGGCCCACAACCCTCCAGCAGACACCGTGGACCAGCTGTTTCAGTTGCTGGAGCAGGAGTGGCAGGCGATCCCCCAGGACACTCTCCGCCGCCTGGTGCACTCCATGAGACGTCGATGTGACGCTTGTTTGAACGCGAACGGTGGTCATACCCGTTATTAACATCATGACATCTACCATAGACTCTTGTTACTTTTCATTTTGGGGGTATGCCTCTTTAATCAAGTGTAAAACAAAGATAATTTTTTGTCACGGTGTTTGAATAAATTTGAATGGATTGAGGAATAATAAAAATAAAATATTCAATCATTAAATTATGTTCAGCTTTGTTTTCTTTCGAATGACAGCAGTTTTCCTAAGTGGTACTTCAATTGTTTTGAGTAGTGTATATAATATATATATATATATATATATATATATATATATATATATAAAATATAAACTAATAAATTCTAAGGATAAGTACCGAGCACCATTCCAGCAACTTACAGAGCAGCTTGGTGTTGCAATGACTGCAAGAAATATTCAATTATAAACAAAGCTTGCTCTTATGTCTTAGATTGAAGAAATAGGGGGAGATGAGCATTCATATCTGCAGTGGTAGATAATTCTGCCTAACTAACAGTATGTGCTTGAGTGGGTGAATGGGGAAAAAATAAATACTTCTCAAAATGAGCCTTCAGCAAACTTATAGTCTCCAAGGGGGGAGACAATCTCCAATGGGGAGGAAACTCACTAACATATAACTCCTGGTCAGATACCGGTATTTTGAAACCTGATTCTTTCTCCTAAGTGACCGCGGAAAGTGGTAACTTGACGCCTC
>CM065716.1:105740476-105742976 GCA_033310375.1 Conus canariensis
CATCCATGTACTATCCATTCATCCACCCATCCATCCGTCTATATGTCTGTCTGTCTTTATATCTATTTATTTGTCTCTGCATCTTTCTATCCATCTATCCATCCATGTATGTATGTATGTATGTATGTATGTATGTATGTATGTATGTATGTATGTATGTATGTATGTATGCATGCATGTATGCATGTATGCATGTATGTATCCAGCTAGCTATCCGTCCTTCTATATATCTATTATATCGTGGCTTTAAAGATAGCAAGTATTTGAATGTTTTATGTGGTCATAAACGTCCCTTGAGAGTTCACCACGAGAGATGAGAGTGTTTGGATACAATACGTTATCGGCGAACCTTATTAGTTTTGACTAGCGAGATTGTTCCCAATTTTATACATAGAGACATCTTAATCAAAGCAACATTTCAGATCAAATGTGAAAATATTAAGGTCTTTGTATTCGTTAATTTCCGAAGTGATTAAACATGAGTTTACAGAACATTTGTAACGGCCTTCAGATGGTTCTAAACGTCCAGAATAGTGAGGCATATTGATGACAGTCAGGTTGTACGTAGGTGTTGAAAGTATTTTCATAGGCATGCATATTTGTGAATGTTTAGCTTTATTTGGCCGGGAAAGTTCTGATGTCTTCTTTGATAGTATGGAAGTATCATCAGGCAAAGATTATTGTTAATCGTAAGGCCAGTTACCCTGTGAGTGTCAGTTTCTTTCAAAACTATGATACCGTTGAATTGCATCCCCCACTACCTTGTGTGTGTGTGTGTGTGTGTGTGTGTGTGTGTGTGTGTGTGTGTGTGTGTGTGCGTGCGTGCGTGCGTGCGTGTGTGCGTGCGTGCGTGCATCGCGCGCGCGCGCGTGTGTGTGTGTGTGTGTGGTGTGTGTGTGCGCGCGCGTGTGCGTGTGTGCGTGTGTGTGTGTGTGTGTGTGTGTGTGTGTGTGTGTGTGTGTGTGTGTGTTTAGAATTTATAACTAGAAATGATTTCAGAGAGTTGTTTTCTGGTTTAATGACAAGAAAGTCGTAAGCTATTTTTCGTATAGTAAAAAACAAACAAACTCGAAGCAGCTTCAGATGACCGATAGTACAGTTAATAACTATATTTGACATTACATTTTCTGTGTAGGGCCAGTGTCTAGCAGTGGCATTTGAGTGTTCTTTGTTGATAAATATCTAAAACTTGTGTTAAAGAAATGTTTCATGGGCCAACAACTTGGAATATTTTAGAGAGCTGTTTGTTAGGAAAATATCTAGAAGTGGTATTAGAGGACTGTTTCTTGGCCAGGAACTGGAAAGGGCGTGAGAGGGTTGTTTACTGGATCAATATCTAAGAGCCGTGTTAAAAGGATGCATGAAGGACGAACATTTAAAACTAGAGTTAGAGGATTGTTTGTTGAGTCAATAACTGAAATGTCGCTATCCATATATCTATTTGCCATTTCGGCCCTGCGCAGCTGAACATTTGCCATTCCTCCCGCTCGTCTTGCTTCCCAGTGTGTCCGCAGTCAAATAATTCCATTATGCTCATAATTGACCCTTTCCTTTTCAACTCTGAAAACCCCCTTTTTTCGCTCTTCTTCTTTCTTTATGTGAGTCATAGCCATGGGTGTTCCTCTATCTTCTTTTACACATGTTCTCCCCTATTCATGTCCCTTCGCCTCCCCTCGTATCATTTCATCTGCGTTTGGTACTCTTGATCTCCCTGTAACGGTCGGTATCATTTCCTATTAGATCCCTCAATTTCGTTTCAACGTTCTTTATCTCTTTTATATCCGTTCATTACTCTGAAAACTCTTCATCTTCCTTCACATCTCTCCGTCCTTCCCCCGTCTCTCCTCACTCCTTTTCATTTTTTCTTCAAAATGTCCCATACTCTCTATTCAAATCATTTCATCTCCCTTCGTGCCTTTTTCTTAGTCTGCGTCTATTTACCTTCATATTCTTTCATGTCTCTACATCCCTCTTAATCTCCATGTACTTTTTTCAGTTTCCTTCATCTTCCTTTATTTACCTTCAAATTGCTTAATCTCCCATCAGTTCTTATTCTTTTTCTTTTATCTTTCTTCATATACTTTCATTCCTTTTATCCGTCATCATCAGCTCTCAGCTGTCTTTGCATCAACAACTGTGCCTCCATCTCCCTTCAACTTTGCTGATCTCCCTTCACATCACTTCAGAGTTTTAACATTCCTGTTTACATCACTTCACCCCCCCCCCCCCTTCCCCAACTTCATTTATCTACTTTCATATCCGCCCAACTCTCTTCAGCTTTCTTCCTTTCCATTCGTACCCCTACATGTTCCTTCACCTCCTCCTCTCTCTTCAGTGTCTTCATTTTCTTCCTATCTGTTTATCAATAATCATATCCCTTCTTCGTTCTCACGCCCCCTCATTTTGTTTTTTTCGAATTCCATCGCCATCTCTTATACCTTCTCTTCCATCTCCTTTCATCCACTGTCACCTTTCTTCCCATGCCGTTATCTCTTCCATC
>CM065716.1:105755476-105760476 GCA_033310375.1 Conus canariensis
ACGCACGCACCCACACCCACACACCCACACACACACACACACACACACACACATATATATATATATATATATTTGTTAAAAAATATTTTTTTAAATGAAGTATTAAAATCTACAAGCTTGTTTCAAGCCTTGCTATTTTCAGGATCCTGAAGATAGCAAGGCTTGAAACAAGCTTGTAGATTTTAATACTTCATTTTTAAAAATATTTTTTAACAGATGTTGCTCCCCAAGGGGTTGAGCACCTTCAGATTTTTTAAGGACACTTTTATATTGTACATAATATATATATATATATATATATATATATATATATATATATATATACCATCTTTTGATCTCCCTTGTATCCTTGAATGGATCCTCAAGCATAGGCTCAAAGATTGTCCCCTACATCTTATACAGTGTGCATAATGCTTTTAGTCTTTCAGCAACTTTTTTTCCTCTCCACACTTTCGTTTTGTTCCATTTTGCTACCCTTCACTGGCTGCTTCGGGGGTGCTGTTGCATTCTCTTTTGAACCCTTGGTGGTGAGAACACCACAGAATTATGGACTGTGGTGTGTCTCTATTTGACACCAAGAGCACAGACACAATCAGCCGTGTCTCCCTGATGAGTCCGATCCAGCGGACGAAAGGCCTAGGAGCAGGCAATACAAATAGATGTGCCTTCGAGAGGCATTGCGATGGTTCCCTCAGGCGGCTAGTGAAGGGTTTCTCATATTTATAATATATTCCCCCCATTTTCTTCATCTTCAATTTTTTTTTTCTTTTCTAAAAGTTCAAATCTTTGCCAAGTCATTACTATAATGACTGAAGAATTGTTAGCCTGCACTTGTTTTCCCCCACTACTTAATTGTTCAGCATTATATATATATATATATATATATATATATATATATATTTACAGCAACCCTGATCATTATGGGATGGTAGACAACGACCCCACACCCCAAGTCACGACAGCCAGCAACCGATTGATCGACAGACTGAGAGAGGGAAACGTCATTACAGAGAGTACTCACCGGTGGGCACGTCTTGTGCCCTCGGATGTGAGACCCCACATCTTCTACCATGCGCCGAAAGTCCACAAGAGCCTGCAGGACCCCCCAGACCGCCCGATCGTCTCCGGCATGGGTGGCCCCACAGAGACGCTTTCCAGACTCGTGGATGACTGGTTAAGTCCTCTGGTGGAACATTTGCCCAGCTACGTGCACGACTCCACAGACATCCTCAGGCTGGTCCAGAAGTGGAACACCAGGTTTGGGCCGTTCGGCGACAATGTGAGGCTGGTCACTGTGGACGTTGTCAACCTGTACGGGAGCATCCCGCACGATGACATGGAGACTGCCATACTGCACTTTTATATATTATTATATTGCGTATTTATATAGCGCCTATCCTCGGTCACAGACCAAGCTCTAAGCCTTTACAATAAACACACTACCTCACTCACTCAACGGGCTGCCTACCCAGGTAGAGCCGGCCGTTTCCCGTACCATTCAAATATCAATCACTCATTTTCATTTATCCCTCCAGTTTCTCACATAGGATGCATGCGATGTTTATACGTGTCCTCCACTTCCACCGGCACACGATGGCACACGACAACAGTAAGTGACAATTTTTGTGGCTTGGTAAGAAATACCAGGCAGCTATCTTCAATCTACCTCAATTTTGCCAGGGCAGCGGGGAACTCCCCCTGCTCTTTTCGATTTTCAACTGCCGTGGGTTCTTTAACGTGTGCAAGGGGCCAGGAAGGCACACGGGCCCGACTCGCTTATAGTCCCCATCTGATGGACTTGACGTTCAGTTCCATATGTCATTCAAACTGGGAAAGAAAGGGCGAGAAAGGCAGGGCTCGAACCCACGCACTTCTCACACGTTGGATTGGCAGGCGAACGTCTTAACCACTCTGCCACCTTTCTTCCTCAGTGTGTGGCCTTGTGAGAACACTCCCCCTCCCAGCATACTAGTTGAGATCATGCGCCACGTCCTCGACAACAACTTCTTCCACTTTAACAACAGGATATACCGACAAAGAACAGGTACAGCCATGGGGACACCCCAGCGTAGCCAACTTGTTCATGGGGTGGCTGGAATCTACCATCCTGGAAAGCAGCCCTGTCCCCGTCGATAGCGAGCTGTGGCGAAGGTTTATTGAAGACATCCTCGTCCTGTGGATGGGGACTGAACTGGAGCTCCATGAATTCATTTGCCATCTTAACTCGATCCATCCTACAGTCAAATTCACCGTCAACAGCTCCACCTGCAGTATCCCTTACCTCGACGTCCTCATCAGACTCGAGAAAGGCTTCCTCACTACAGAACTTTATACCAAAGAAATAGACAGCCATAGTTACCTCCCCTTCCACTCCAGCCACCCTAGGTATTGTGTCAGGAACATACCCACTGGACAGTTCTTGCGACTGCGGAGGTTGTGCGCTACAGAGGATGACTTTGAGAAGCATATGACGATGAACTTCCGGGCACGTGGATACCCTGAGACCGTCATCAGGAAGGCACGGCAGAAGGCCAAGGACACACCCCGTCAGTCTCTGCTACAGTACAAGGACCAGCACAAGGAACGGAGTAGCAGGATCCCTATTGTTGTAACCCACAACCCTCGCAACCCTCCTCTGACGAAATGGCTGAGAGAGGGCATGGACCAGCTTCACCAGAGCACCAGAATGCAGAGGGCCATGCAAAAAGCGCCTGTTGTGGGGGAAAGGAAGGCGTGGTCACTCCACAACATCCTCATGCCATCCAGTCTGCCCCCATCTCCGGTCCAGAAGGCAGAAACGGGTATCTTTGCATGCGGCAGATGTATCACCTGCTGTGAGCACCTCGTGGAGGGCGCCACGTTCTCAAGCGCTCGTACAGAGGAGACCTTCACAGTGCGCCAGAGACTGACGCGTGACACCAAAAAAGTTATACACCTGCTATTCTGCTCCAAATGCCAGTATAGCCAATATGTGGGAGAAACCAAAAACAACATCAAGATGAGGTTCTACCTTAACCACAGTCACATCATGAACAATGCAGGGTCCCACGTGACGAGACATTTCAATCAGGCAGGCTACTCGGTGTCCCACATGCGATGCCAGATCATTGAAATTATCCAAGGAAAGAGCCATGACGCCAGAAAACGCAGGGAAGATTTTTGGACTGAGAAACTGGACACCATCCATCCCCATGGCCTGAACGCAGAATTAAACTTCTAACCAAAGTCGTGCTGGGCTGGGTAGCAGAGTAAGAACTTAATAATACCGTTCAGCAGTAGTACCATTGTGTACCCCGGGACCCCTGGGTGGGGGTGGGGTCGTGTGTGTTGTGGGAGGGGGGACGTGGGGGACGGGGGTGGGGGTGGGAGGAGGAGAGAGAGAGAGAGAGAGAGAGAGAGAGAGAGGGAGACGGAACTGGTGGCAGGGGTTCCAGTGGTGTGACTCTGGGTCTCGTGGCAGGGGACTAGTGGCGTTTGCTTTTAATTGTTATGTAGATGGGGAGATATAGACGGATAGAGATAGAGGAGAGAGGAGTACAGTTCATCCCCCCCTCCCCCAAGAGAGAGAGAGAGAGAGGTACAGAGAGAGGGGAGACGGAACTGGTGGCAGGGGTTCCAGTGGCGTGACTCTGGGTCTCGTGGCAGGGGACAAGAAGTGTTTGGTTTTGATTGTTATGTGGATGGGGTAATATTGACGGATAGAGATAGAGGAGAGAGGAGTACAGTTCAAGATATGTTGTAGTTTATTTTTGCGTCTTTAAGTTTCCAAATGTATTTGCTCAATTCAGTTTGGTTTTTGCATTTTTCTTTGTTGAATGACTGTTTGTGGTTTGCATATCTGGTTTTGAAGTGGTTTTCAGTAATCCCTATGTATGTTTCTTTTTCATTTTCTGATGTCACAGTAGCCTGGTATACAATATTGTTGTGAAGACATTTATTGCTTAGTGGGCACTGCTCTTTTTTTGTGCAGTTGCAAGATTTCCTTTCTTCACCCTTCTTTGCCGTGTTGGTTTTCATTTTGTTGGATGCATCAATTAGGTTTTTGAGGTTGGGCATACATGAGTACGATAGTTTGACAGTGTTTTTGTTAAATATTTTGGACAGTTTGTGTTCTTTTAGAAATGAAGTTGTTAAGATTTTGAAGAATTCTTTCCCTATGTTTGTTTTGAGTTTCCCATCGTATGGGGGGTTGTACCATATGATTTTTCTTTTCCTATTTCTCTTGATTTTATTTGTGTTGTTATCTGGGTTGTATTGTAGTTTGTAATTATATCCACTTCTCTGTAGTGCCTCCTGGTATTCTACTGCTGCATTGTTGAACACTCTCTCACTGCATGACAGGTTTGATAGTCTCTTGTTTATGCCGTGGGGTATGGTCTTTAATACAGATGGTGGATGGTTACTTTTGATGTGTACATAAAGAGGTGTGTCATTGGGTTTCGTGTATGGTTTATATATGTGATTATTGAGATCCAATGTTATGTCTAAGTAGTTCACTACCTTTTTGTTTGCTTCAATGGTAATTTTTAAGTTGTGATTTTGGAAGATTTTGCATAGTTCTTTTTTCTTATTTTCAATGGTTCTTGGGTTGTTGGTTAGTGCAGCAAGGCCATCATCTCTGTATAGTCCGACTTGCTTTCCCAGTTTTTTCTTGATGTTGGATAGCATGAATAGTCCGACCAGTTCGCATGTTTCTGCACCATCATATGATCCCATGGTTACGTCAAATGTTGAGTTTCTGTTCGTTTTCGTGATCCAGGTTTCATTTTTGCTGTGCAGTAATGTTTTCTTGGTGTGGAGAATGATTTCCATTTCTGACCCTGTTATGTCTGTGTGGTTACTGGCAAACTTCAGGGCTTTGGTGAGTAGTCACCAAAAGAGCTCTCTTGGAGAATTTTGTAGATAATTGTAACATTCCTTTTAATACTTTAATACTTGCGTCAACTATATAAAATATATATATATATACCGAGCATACTTAGCTCGGTACTTATCCTTTA
>CM065716.1:105792976-105795476 GCA_033310375.1 Conus canariensis
GGATATCATCTCTGGTGAAAAGTACCCCTAGAGTGTTGTTAAAAGCTTTCAGAATTTAGCAGAATCCTGTGATCTATATGATGGCTGGCGACTGTTCAACATCGATGAAAAGAATTTACCTGGTCTCGTGTGGTGAAAGGCGTCTTTATTGCAAGACGTTTAGATTACATATTACTGAATAAGAATGTTATTGATGCTGTGCTTGAATGTAACATTATTCCCTTTCCCCAGTCTGACCATAGGGGTGTATATGTAACTTTGAAGAGTTGTAATGTAGAGCGTGGACCAAGCTACTGGAAAGTTAATAATGCACTATTAAAAGAAAAGCAATACATTGATAAGATCAATAGAGTAATTGAAACCTTTGACTTGGATACAGCCAATGCAAATTTAACACACGATATGAAATGGGAGCTGCTTAAATTAGAACTTAAAAAGGAAACCTTACAATACAGTAAACAAAGAGCAGTAAATAGAAAGAACAAACTCACGAGTTTACAGCGTTTTGATTCTTTGCTTGCAAAAGATCCGCACAATTTGGAGGCTATTAAAAAACGTGAACAGCTTAGGCTGCAGTATGATTTATTTGAACAAGAAAAAACACAAAGTGCTCAGGTACGCTCTAGGATGAACTGGATAGAAAAAGGGGACAAAAATACTAAGTTCTTCTTAAATCTCGAAAAATCTAGAGCTAACGATAAACTTATGCCAAAAGTAGAACTTGAGAATGGTCAGGTAGTCACCGATCAGTTTCACATTCTTAATGCCCAGAAAGAGTATTTTAAACAGTTATATAGTCATAAGAATAACAGTGAAACTGTTGAAGAGGAAGTTGAGTTATTTTTAAATGGCTGTGATGTACCTCGCCTAAATGATGAACAGATAGCAAGTTGTGAGGGTAAAATCACTTGTGAAGAACTAGCAAGTGCGTTGAAGAGCATGAAAAACGGTTCTTCTCCAGGGTTAGATGGATTAACCACAGAATTTATGAAGGTATTTTGGGGGAGGTTGAGTGACTATCTGGTGAATGCATTTAATACTTCTTTTGAAAAAGGTGCATTGACTTTTAGCCAATCAACTGCCCTTATTACGCTTATTCATAAAGGGAAAGATCTTTCAAAAAGCAAGCTCTCAAATTGGAGGCCAATTTCTCTTACCAACACGGACTACAAGATACTAGCCAAGTGCCTTGCACATCGAATTAATAACGTCATCCCACTAATAGTCAATGAGGACCAGGTAGGCTATATTAAAGGCCGTAGTATTGCATATAACCTCAGACTTATTGATGATATAATAGAATACTTGAGGATAAAGAATAAACCAGGGGTATTACTAGCTTTAGATTTTACAAAAGCCTTTGACAGCATTTCCAAGAAATTCATGATAACTGCTTTTAAACGATTCGGCTTCGGGGCTCAGTTTGTCAAGTGGGTAGGTGTTTTAATGGCTAACACCCGAAGTAGAGTTGGATATAAAGGCTGGATATAAGAAGATTTTGATGTAAAGTGTGGCATCCGACAGGGGTGTCCTTTTTCTCCCCTTGTCTTTGTCATAGCCATAGAGAATTACTTGCTATTAGACTTCGACATGTTAAGGGTATAAAAGGTATTTATATTGATGATTTGTCTAGTACTGAACATATGAGAAGAATTGTGAAAACCTTATTGTACGCGGACGACGTGACTTTACTTCTGAAAGACAAAAACGATATAGTAACAGCACTTAAAATATTGGATGCTTTTAAACTATTGTCTGGTCTATCTATTAACAGAACAAAGTCAGAAGCCATGTGGCTTGGGCAGTATAAGGACAACAAAACGGAAGGATTTGGTTTGCGATGGGCTAAAGATATCAAAATTTGAGGTATATACTTTTCCAATCTCTGCCCTGCTTCAGAGATTGAGAAGAACTGGACAGAAAGAATAAGCATAATTAAACGAATTATTTTTGTTTGGGAAAAACGCAATTTAAGTAATTTGGGCAAAATCTGTGTCATAAAAAGCTTTTTAGTATCACAGTTGATATATGTAATGAAAGTAATTTCATTACCAGAAAAAGTCTTATCGGAAATGAACACGCTGTTATTTCGATTTCTGTGGAGAAAGAAACACTGCAATCGAAAAGCATTTGAAAAAGTGAAAAGACGTGTAGTTATAAACGACTTCTCAAAGGGGGGTTTAAATATGACTGATATGAGGGTGTTGCAGCAGTCATTTCAATGTGAATGGCTAGTCAGGTTGTCTGAGGCCTTAGCTGAATGCAAATGGTCCTGGATTCCAAGGGCATACTTTTCAACTTTTGGAAAAGATTTTTCTTTTTTAAACTCAACTGTTGGGGTAAAAAATTAAAGGTTTGGAGGACATTCCCTCAACTTTTTGGCGGGAACTACTAAAAACGTGGCTTTTGAATAACAAAATACATACCTCAAAAAACCACCGCATGGAATGCCTTTGGAATAATGGCAATATCACTTACCAGGGTCAAGTGATATATTTCA
>CM065716.1:105815476-105817976 GCA_033310375.1 Conus canariensis
CAACTCAATTAAACAACAAAATATTTATTTTGACTTTTAAAACATGTATCATCACAAAGATGAACGATAGCTCTATTTCGCTGAACAAATTTAAGTCACTGTGCGATTTAAGCTTTTAAGGAAAATGAATTAAAAATGGTCAAAATCAGGTGTCCTGAGGGATTTCCAGTGCTGCGACTGCAGTGTTAACAGGGCACATAGAGCAGAACGGGGGTCTGTGTTGACAGTGTTAACCTTTGCAGATGAAGATAATGAAAGACGTGGTCCATGTCCACGACAGGCGAGCTCATGGCTGACAAGGCCAGTGCAGGACAGGCTCGTCTCGTCTCGTCTCCTATCGTCTCTTCTCATCTCATCTCATACCACCTCGTCACACCTCACCTCGTCTCTCATTCCCTCACCTTATCTTATGCGTTTTTTTTTTTTTTTACCTTACCTTACCTTACCTTACCTTACCTTACCCTACCTTAGCTTACCTTTCCTTATCTTATCTTACCTTATCTTTCTTTACCTTACCTTATCTTATTTTTTACCTTTTCTTATCTTACTTTACCTTACCTTACCTTACCATACCATACCTTACCTTAGCCTACCTTTCCTTACCTTTCCTTACCTTACCTTACCTTACCTTACCATACCATACCATACCATACCATACCATACCATATCATACCATACCATACCATACCATACCACACCATACCTTACCTTACCTTTCCTTACCTTAATTTTCCTTACCTTACCTTACCATAACTTTTCTTACCTTACCTTGCCTTGCCTTGCCTTACCTTACCTTACTTTACCTTACCTTACCTTACCTTTCTTTACCTTACCTTACCTTTCCTTACCTTACCTTACCTTACCTTATCTTACCTTACCCTACCTTACCTTACCTTACCTTACCTTACCTTACCTTACCTTACCTTAAACCTTAGATTAAACTTAACCTATCCCTACCTTACCTTATTTCATCTTGTATTGTCTTATCTTGACTTGTCTTGTTTTACGTTACCTTACCTTACGTTTCCTTAACTTACCTTTCCTCACCTTAACTTACCTTTCCTTACCTTACCTTTCCTTACCTATCTTACCTTACCTTACCTTACCATATCTTACCTTACCCTACCTTACCTTAAACCTTAGATTAAACCTAACCTAACCCTACCTGACCTTTGTTTATCTTGTCCTGTCTTGTCTTATTTTGACTTGTCTTGTTTTACGTTACGTTACCTTACCTTCTTTCTACCTCTTCTTGTCTTACTTTACCTTCACTTCCTTTACCTTGTCTTGTCTTGTCTTGTCTTGTCTCGTCTCGTCTCGTCTTGTCTTTATTCGTCTTGTCTTGTCTCGTCTCGTCTCGTCTCGTCTCGTCTTGTCTTTATTCGTCTTGTCTTGTCTTGTCTTGTCTTGTCTTGCCTCCTCTCGTCCTGTCTCGTCTCGTTTCGTCTTGTCTCGTCTTGTCTCTTTCCTCTCGTGTTGTCTCGTCAAGTCTCGTCTCGCTTTGTCTTATTTTGTCTTCTCTTGCCTTGTCTTGTCTTGTTTTGTCTTCTCTTGCCTTGTCTTGTCCTGCTTTGTCTTCTCTTGCCTTGTCTTGTCCTGCTTTGTCTTCTCTTGCCTTGTCTTGTCCTGCTTTGTCTTCTCTTGCCTTGTCTTGTCCTGCTTTGTCTTCTCTTGCCTTGTCTTGTCCTGCTTTGTCTTCTCTTGCCTTGTCTTGTCTTGTTTTGTCTTCTCTTGCCTTGTCTTGTCCTGCTTTGTCTTCTCTTGCCTTGTCTTGTCGTGCTTTGTCTTCTCTTGACTTGTCTTGTCCTGCTTTGTCTTCTCTTGCCTTGTCTTGTCTTGTTTTGTCTTCTCTTGCCTTGTCGTATGGCGTTTCATCTTCCTATCTTATCAAACTTGCAATTGCATGCATTGAAACGCAATCTAAGTACAAACAGTCGACTGCACAGACTGCTTCCATTGCTAGACACGCACTCATGATCATCGACTGTGGGACATCATGTTGTGGATTTTGTCAGGTTTAGAATCTTTTTATTTTCATTTATATGTTATCCATTGGAGCGTCGCCACCTTGGTGTTTTACGCTGCTGTCAACGTTTGATTCGACTCAACTGTTTTAAAAAGGATTACTATGAACCTTGTTTGATGAGAGAGGAAAGATATACCGACTGCTTGCCATAAACACACACACACACACACACACACACACACCCCACACACACACACACACACACACACACACTAGCATAAATTGTTAGGGAGAGGAAACGCTATTCTGTGGCGATTATCTTTTGTTTTGCTTTTGAAATTTGGATTAGAATAAAAGCTTGATCACAGATAGCTGGCCTTCGAAAAGCTGCCCCCGCCTCCCCTCCCCCCCCTCTCCCTCCGCCCCAAACCCCACTCTCCACCCCCACCCCACCCCAGCACTCTTGCTTTACCATCCAATCGATACTGTCCATGTTCACTCCACCAACTCTGACGGCCCCCACTTTTCCCACTC
>CM065716.1:105827976-105830476 GCA_033310375.1 Conus canariensis
CACCATCCGTAAAAGTGTGTGTGTGTGTGTGTGTGTGTGTGTGTGTGTGTGTGTGTGTGTGTGTGTGTGTGTGTGTGTGTTTGCTTTCTATCTATCTGTCTATCTATCTATCTTATCAGCTATCTATCTGTTTGTCTATCTATCTATGGGGCGTGGGAGAGCGAGAGAGAGAAAGAGAGAGAGAGAGGAGTGGAGAGATGAGAGAGAGAGAGAGAGAGAGAGAGAGAGAGAGAGAGAGAGACTCCGGAATTGAGCAGAGAGAGAGAGAGAGTCAATGTATTTTTATTGAGCGCTCGGAAACTACAGGCTTGTGGCACGGTCTAGGGTGGTCGACAGAAAATAATTTACGTGCGCGCAAGTGCGCTGTGTGTGTGTGTGTGTGTGTGTGTGTGTGTGTGTGTGTGTGTGTGTGTGTGTGTGTGTGTGTGTGTGTCCCTCCCTCCCTCTCTCTCTCTCTCTCTCTCTCTCTCTCTCTCTCTCTCCGTATTCATATATGTATATCTGCTAAAATTTTACCAATGTAGTGGATAATGGGGAAAGGGTACTTTTCTCACCCACGTGGCTGTCATTTTCAATGGTGTCAAAAGTTTTATTTCTTAACATTTTTTTATGACCAACTTTAATTTTAAATCAAGTCTTAATTATTAGACTTATATGATGATACTTGAATGTATGCTTGCACCAGTGGCAAATGGGGACGGTAGAAAGTGAATGCAGAACTATGTTACTCCTTATACATGTGGAATGCGGTTGGGTGTGCCCCCAGTCAGAATGAAAATGTGCATGTGAAAGAGAATGGGATTGCGTGTGTGTGTGTGTGTGTGTGTGTGTGTGTGTGTGTGTGTGTGTGTGAAAAATGTGTATGTGAATGTGATGTGATCGGCCTGTCCTGGATGGGCTAATCTCACATGTTGTCAGTTTAGTTAGGGTGGCAGACGGGAGGGCGTGGGGTGGAATGGGGGGGGGGGGGGGAGGGAGGGGCTGAGGGAAAGAATGCAGATACTGACGCAGTATCCCGCATATCTAAAAACCATTCACATATACCAATCTTCCCGCTCCCCACCCTCTCTGTCTCTGTCTCTGTCTCTGTCTCTCTCTGTCTCTCTCTCTCTCTCTCTCTCTCTCTCTCTCACTTGTGAATGGAGAATGTATGTTCGCGCGCGCGCGCGCGCGCGCGCGCGCGTGTGTGTGTGTGTGTGTGTGTTGTGTGTGTGTGTGTGTGCGCGTGCGTTCGTGCTCATGTGCATTCGTGCGTGCGTGTGCGTGCGAGAGTACGTGCGTGGGAGAGGGGGGGAACATACGCAAGTGCGAGCCCGGCATGGGAGATGGGGTCGTGAGGTGTGTCAGGTGAGCAAGTTTCACCGCTTTTCACGTGTCCATGTTGTTAGCATTAAACACGTACATTTTGATGTTTTAGTTGAACTCGTCCCCGTTGCAGTTTTACGCTTTTTTTTCTTTTTTTTACGCTTAGTTTTACGCTTATATAATGCCGAGAATATATATATTTATATATATATATAGTCATTGCAACACCAAGCTGCTCTGTAAGTTGCTGGAATGGTGCTCGGTACTTATTCTTGGAATTTATTAGTTTATTGTAATTTAGTCCCTTGTGGATTCATTCCAAGAACTGGCCCTCAGCACTTGTGTCTTAAGAAGTTATCATTTTATATTTTCTACTTTTCACAAGAAAATGTAGCTTGTTTTGCTCTTTCATGATTTTCTTTTGCTTCTTAGGTGGCACCTTTGGTTGTTGTTTTTTAAAACTCAACAAACATACTACGGTATTGCACACCAGCCTTTTTCTGGGATAGCATTCTTCTTAGAACCGAAAAGGGTGAGGAGTCGAATTACCACTTTCCGCGGTCACTGAGAAGAAACAATCAGGTTTCGAAATATCAGTATCTGACCAGGAGTTATATGTTAGTGAGTTTCCTCCCTATTGGAGATTGTCTCCTTGCAGACTATAAGTTTGCTGAAGGCTCATTTTGAGAAGCATTTGTTTTATTTTTCCCCATTCACCCACTCAAGCACATACTGTTAGTTTGGCAGAATTATCTACCACTGCAGATATGAATGCTTATCTCCCCCTATTTCTTCAATCTAAGACATAAGAGCAAGCTTTGTTTATAATTGAAATATATATATATATATATATATATATATCACGAACAATATAAAAATGTCCTTCGAAGCTCTAAAAAACCTCGATCGTCTAGGGAGCAAGATCTGTTAAAAATATTGTTTTAACAATATTTTTAACAGAATATATATATATATATATATATATATATACACATATATATATGTGTATAGATACATATAGAGAGATACATGGATATATATATAGATAGATATGTATATAAAATGTTTCTGTGTGTGTTCGCGCGTGCATGTGCGCCCACTGGCATGCGTGCAGGCATATGCGTGCGCTTACACCTGTGTGTGGGAGGGGGTTGGGGGCAGCAGAAAGAAAAATGCAGTGGCCGACAGTAAACAA
>CM065716.1:105835476-105840476 GCA_033310375.1 Conus canariensis
CTCTCTCTCTCTCTCTCTCACACACACACACACACACACACAGACACACACACACACACACACAGACACACACACACACACACACACACACACACACACACACACGTGCGCGCGCATACACGCACAGAGCGCATCTCTCTCTCTCTCTCTCTCTCTCTCTCTCTCTCTCTCTCTCTCTCTCTTCATTATTCCCTTTCTCACGACTCTCTCCACGCAGCGTTTTAGATCTATTACCAAACAACTAAGTTACAGGATAATGACCCCACGCCAGATTAAAAGGCCATGCACCGAAGTGGTTGATATCTAGCATTATGTTACGGTATAGTTCACTCGAACTGTCGAAGTAAACTGCAGTATCGCAACGCCGGACTCTCGTATTACCATAACAGACATATCTCACCTTTTCCACTTACAGGAAGCAGACCTACACAGACCATTGGCCGCAATTCAACGGTCACTGGCCCTTAGGACACTGGCAAACCAAGTGATCACTATCTGCTCCACAGAAGTCGTGACCAAAGAAGAAATAGCGTACATCTAGAAGGCGCTCAGTGTGACTGGTTACAAGTTATGGGCCTGGAACATACCAGGGGACAAGACGATCACTCTTCACCTGGTTGCTGAGCGCGACACGCCCTGTGTCAATGGTTTAATAAAGATCCTTAGCAGAAAGACTAGAAAGTTGGGGTTAGACATCCCCGCGTGGATTTGTATATCATTCTCGTCACCAGATAATTATTATCTCCTGGCAATACACTCAAACCATTAAAAGAAGTCTCAGCACATGCTTTGTGGCGATTAGATATAATTCAAATAAAAAAACACTTAGAGGTACAGTCGATACATGACCAGTGCTGCAGTGATGCTGGAGTCTAGTGCAAGGGATTCTGGGATACATAGGAATGGTAAACAATGTCGCTCATGTGACTAAGAAATTCGTTCGCTACGAAAGAGTTAGATCTTAGTATTACAAAACAACTTTCTCCAAGCTCACCAACACCATAGGAGCCCTGTTTGTCACCCCCAAAGACAAACCAAATCAACTGGACAAATCCGGGGTGATGTATTAGATACAATGCTCAGAGCTTGAGAACACGCACATCAGGAGTACAACAAAAAGGGTGGAATCTAAACATAAGACTAAAAGAGCACGAACTGAAGTCTTCCACATTGGAGTCCAATTTTCTGATAATAACTATAAGTTCCGCAGGGACAATGTGCACCACCTCCGATCGGTGTTGTCATCACTGATCAATAACATTAGCATCGTTCGATCCCGGTGTTGAGCGCTGAATCCATTCTCCGATAGCATTCAGCATTGACAAAGGCTTTAGGATAGCAGATGAAAGCCGCTTTTGTAGGAAGCGCTTTATTCTTTTCCTTGTAATTCAACAGATTCAACGCCCATTTTGCGCCGAGTTCGAAAAGTTAAGTGACTGCTCCTTTTTCTTTCAGTATTGTCCTGAATGTCGTTTATCTTGCCCGAAGAAGACATGAGGTCGAAACGCGCCGTGTTTTGTCTTGTAATTTCTTTGTCCATGCTAATCGGCGGAGTTAAGTAAAATTACTTTTAATTCTTTTCTTTTTCGATTTCCGGCTGCAATCACTACTCATTCAAACTTTACTTTTTCCAGTGAATGAAGTTAAGCATCGGGCAGCATTTCCGTTGCTGCTTGATTTGCTCTAATAACCGCTTAGTTTGTTGATTTGATGATCTAGCGATTTCATAAATCTCATGCTGAGCAGAGGGGTCACGCTGACTCATTCTAGAGCAGACTTTGGAGATGAAAAGGCTGTTGCATGCGTTATAACTAGGCACAACAAAAGATTCTGGAAAACTGTTAGTAGTAAAAGCGGGGGAGGGGGGGGGATGCGACGCTTCGACCGTCACATATAGACTTCCGCATATTGTTGCTATGGAAAATGTATTAATGTTAAACGGTCAACGACAGTGTGAAAACTTTAAAAGTCATACGCAGAGAAACCGTATGGATATAACAGCCAGTACGCGTTTCTTCGTTTAGCCGATGCTTGTTGTTACACTGCTAAAGGCAGTTTTTAATGGAGTGTCCTGCGCGTGCCTGTACCCATCGTCAACACAGCGCAGGTCTCCAAGGGTGGTACAGGACTGCTCTAAAGGCAGGTGAAGACAGTGCTTCTCTGGGTCCTCCCCAGCACCTTCGGGTGTTTCTTTTTCTTCTTTGCCTTAACTAGGCTGACCCTGGAGAAAGGTCCAGTGACGGTGAGGAAAGACCCACTGACCACAGGGAAAGTCCTGTTGACAGTGGGAAAGACTACAACTTTGGATTCTCTCTGGAGGGCTCATAAGACCGTATGGCGAAAGCTTGGCTGTGTCTGGAGTGGCACTGTCTTCATCTGTCCGTGGGCAGGGGTGGTTGGGTCTGTGGGGTGTGCTCGGCAGCTGGAGGGTGGTGTCTTTTGCCGGTGGGCTCTGCAGTCATGTTCAGGAGCAGTTATGTCCCTTGATTTCTTAATGGAGTGTCCTGCGCGTGCCTGTACCCATCGTCAACACAGCGCAGGTCTCCAAGGGTGGTACAGGACTGCTCTAAAGGCAGGTGAAGACAGTGCTTCTCTGGGTCCTCCCCAGCACCTTCGGGTGTTTCTTTTTCTCCTACACTGCTAAAGGCGCTGACTTCCTCAGTACGAGGTAAGTGCAGTACTCTAGCTTGTAAGAGTTCGTTGTAGATCCTGGGGTAGGTGTTCGACTTGCAGACGACAAAATACACCAGGCGGTATTGAAACAAGAGGATCCTTTTATTTACAAACGTTGAAGAATATAGGAACAAAACAGTCCACTGACCTTCAGGTTCAATAAGTCGTACAGGAACTCGATCGCACATGCAGCAGCGAATATTCTACTAATGGCAGCTTCTCGTCGACTAGACTCAAACTCAATGAAGACTCGAACACTTCTAGACTAGAACTCTTCAACAAATCTCTCTCTCTCTCTCTCTCTCTCTCTCTCTGAGTCTGCCTGTCTCAGTCGCACAGCTCTCATTCCTTCATATGTTATATAAAGAATATTCTCGAACATACTCGATTAGGCCCTATTCTTTTCTAGAATATTCTGCATATCAGTAAGCTTAACCAATGAAATCGCGACGACCGTATGCGAATGTACTTCGGTCAGCTTCTACAACATTCTCGAATCTTCGGCAATGCACTAGCAACTTACGGAAACCTGGTGAACATTCTAACATAATCTTGAATATTCCAAGCGCATTATCAATCGATCCAAAAACAATACTGAACAATCAGGCATACATTCACTTTCCAAACGTTTTAAACAAATAAACAATAGCACTACACTGACCTAAAATAAAAAGATCTAAAAGCGATAAATAAAAGGAAGCTTGTAACTCGTCATTATTGCTATGACGTCTTTCGCAAAAGTTCCTCCTCTCGTCTCCCTTTTAAATTGTAACACTTGTCATCCAAGACATTTGCTGTTCGTTTCTGAGCAACAAAATAAAATCGTTCTTGCAAAGACCCACATTCCTCAAGTTGTTCAAAATAAGAAAACGATAAGGAGCAGATTCTGATGTGATCGATCTTCTCTCTCTCTCTCTCTCTCTCTCTCTCTCTCTCTCTCTCATGCTGCAAGTGGAGGATTGTATATCTACATTCTACTGCCATCTTGATCACTCCGATTTTCTTTCACACCCATCGCCACCCACAACCCCATTTAATGCGTACGTGCTTGCGTACATGCGTGCGTACGTGCGTGCCTGCATGCGTGAATGCGCGCACGCCCAAACGCCCGTATGTGTGTGTGTGTGTGTGTGTGTGTGTGTGTGTGTGTGTGTGTGTGTGGTGCGCGCGCGCGCGCGCGCGCGCTTGTGTACGTGTGCGCGTGTGTGTGTGCGCACGCGTGCGTGTGTGTATGTGTGTGTGCGCGCGCGCACGCGCGCACGCGCAAGCATGCCTGCCGGTCTGCATACATGCGTGCATATGTGAACCTCGAATCGGCAAACAGCATAAAACATCATTTTAAAGGAGGCTCTTTAAAAAAATATATATAACTCTAATCGCCTTTGCACTTTAGTTCCATTACAACGAAGACTTCAGCTCTTCACGGCTCAAAAACTCCATGGACACTCATGGGATTTTTCCTGAAGTGTGGAACACAAAAAGGAACTGTTGAGCTTGGGACTTAACGTGTCCTGGAGACTCCAAGAGACAGCCATGTAGATGGACTGAACTGGCTGTGTGGAACAGGGAATGAGTGTTTTGACAAACGGAAAGGGAGTGAATGAACTGAGTACGCCACAATGTTATGCGTTGACGGAAAGACGGTTTCTTCTTTTGTACGTAAAACCTACTCTCTCTCTCTCTCTCTCTCTCTCTCTCTCTCTCTCTCTCTCTCTCTCTCTCTCTCTCTCTCTCACTCCAGAAATGCCTAGATTTACCCCGACCCCGACCAATATGTTCCTACAATATGTCAAGCGATTGGGGGAAAACCCTGAATTGTACAGAACCACAAAAAAAGAACAAATCTGAGTAGGGTAATCATGCTAGAAATACACATACATACGCGGAAGCGGAGACACGCACACACACACACACACACACACACACACACACACACACACACACACACACACACACACAATCACGTGGGAGCGAAAAGACTCGAATAAACACACGCACACACATGTGCACGTGCGCCCCCCCCCCCCCCCCCCCCACTCCCCCCCCCCCCCCCCCCCACACACACACACAGAGGCGGAAAACAGAGGTAGGCACACACACACACACACACACACACACACACACACACACACACACACACACACACACACACACACACGATGTCCACGAAGCTTGGAAAATACGGTTCCTCACATCTCATAAATAAAAACTCGATACGAACACTTACAACGTCTCGAGGGATCCCATTTCCATTGTTCCTCCTTCAGACTGCAGCATTATGGGCCCCAGAGAAACAAAGGAAGGCAACAGAGGAAGGACAATGGGAG
>CM065716.1:105845476-105862976 GCA_033310375.1 Conus canariensis
GAGCTCGTTCGACGCTGGCAAACCAGTCAGCTGAACACACACTGAGGTCACACAGTACGACACAATAACTGACGAATACGGTCGGCAATTCCATCACTATCATCATCTCACCTTCATGCTCGAGTGAGTCGTTGAATAAAAGATTATTGTCTTTGTCAAAAATCATTAGCAGAGCCTGCTCAGCTGTGTAAATAAGTTGATTTGGTCGCTGCGCTTGTCGAAGGTTGTGCCGCCATCTTTGCAAGCGAGACGAAGTGCTGGCTGGTCATCCAGTCAGTGATGAGAATAAATGGGCTTTCCCCTCACGTGTGGTCATTTACATATCATTTTAATACTACAGACATATAAGGCTTACTACGCACACTCTATTTAAGTCTGTTGATATAAATAGTAACGAATGAAAATTCAAGAAAAATGCATGACGTCAGTGGACGGCCCATAGGCACTGGGAAAGCATTTTTAATGCGGCGTCAGCTGACGGCTAAAAGGCACTCTACGGGTAATAACGATTTCCCGTAACTGTTTAAATTTGTATCTTGAGAGCATCGGTTAGTTCTGAGAGACGGACTAGCGTGCCATGTATCAAAAACATTAAACCCAGAAAAATCCTGAGAGATATCGGACGTTCTACGATTAAGTCACCGTTTAGAATGACATAAACATCATTTGTTATCAACAGGTCAGTTAAACATTCTTCCAGTGAACTAATACCATTATCTACATCAAAATGGACATAACAGGGAGAACCTTCTGGGGGAATGTACGAGCAAACATACAAAATATCCTTGACTATTCCAAATAAGATTTTGTCAATCAAGCAGACAATTAAATTTGGATTATTTACTTCCACAGAGCTAACAAAGGGATGAATTCATTTCTTATTAAACAAATTACACCTCCAGATCGTCTCCCTTGTCTCATGAATTTAACTGCCGGCTTGCTCAATATTTTAAACCCAACAAACAAATCATCATCATGGCATTCCTCTATAAATGTCTCAGTTAAACAGACGATGTGAAACTGATACAAAAATGAAATAAAATCGGAATCAACAAATTTTGACATTAAACCATTAACATTCCATGTCAAAAAAGCAAAAGGTTTCTGTACAGTAGGAGAAACCGTTTTGTTCGTGTATTCACACGTGGAAGCGACGGCAACTCTGCCAAACAGGTTTGCCTCGACGAACAGTGTTCACATGTGACACTGCCACCAGTGACCGAGAGGCTACCGGTGTTATGTCACTGAGGTTCCCATTTTCTGAACAGTGCTTTTCATCATGTGGCCGGCCGACTCCCTATCTTGACTCGTTCAAGTTGCCATGGGTATCGAGGAAGTACTTCTTGCCATCGATAATTAGATGGTCAAAAATCATAGAGGCCTTTTTTTTCCCGTCGGCTCATGCCTTCTTGAGATAGGGAGACAGGCCAAGTCTGATTTCCCTGACACGAAAAGAGAAATCCTCGCCAACAAAGATGTTACTGCCCTTCAATTTTGCTTTGGCTTTAAGAATTCTGAGCTTGTCTTTGTACGATGAGCAGCAAGCTATGACAGGAGAGTTATCGTTTACATTTAACCTGTGTACACGCTCAAACTCGTTTTCCATTGTTACGTCCAATTTGTCTGCAACCAGGTCAAGTAAGTTCCCTTCACATTGTTCATTAGTCTCATTTTGGTGTCTGGGGATACCATAAAAAAATAAGATTATTGCGCTTGGACCGACATTCTAAATCGTCTGTTTTTCTTTCTAATTGCTCCACTTTAGCTAAAAGCTCAGAGTTTTTCTCTGCCAACTCCAAGTTTTCTTTTCTCAAATTCCCCACCTCCCCCCGCAGATCATCAAACCCGCACAATGCATAGCAGCAAACTGATCGCGAAGGTCCTTTAGGCTATTTTCCATTTCAGCAAACTTACAGTCCAGCTTGTTCATCACGTATGCTATGGCGGGTTGCTGGATAGATGGATAGAAAACAGAGTCGTCTGCCCAGCGTCCAGAGAAGCCCCGGTCCTGTCCGTGCTGGTCCTCCGTCCTGTCGTGGCACTCTGACTGCCCGTCCTCGACTGCCGCACGCCGGTGGGTCCAGGGCTCCGCTCGACGTACCCGCAGCGAAGAAGCAAACTGCCCCAGAACATCAGCGTGAGGAGCAAGCCTAGGGTTACACCGGCAGCTCTGGTTCACGGTGTCAGCATAGCGACTCTGGTCCTCCGTCCTGTCGTGGCACTCTGACTGCCCGTCCTCACACACATGTGGTTTACGGGCGTTTATAGCCTCACCAGTGACCCAGACAACACAACACATTGTGGTTTGCGGGCGTTTATAGCCACGCCAGTGACCCAGACAACACATTGTGGTTTGCGGGCGTTTATAGCCGCACCAGTGACCCAGACAAACGAAACACGAAAATGGGAAGAGTCACTAGAGAGCAGAGAAGAGGGCCAAATTTAGACTTTCAGGAACCACGCAAACAAGCACAAAACCACTGCAGGCATATTCCCAACTTCACACTTTTTGGATTAATATATATACTGTGCACACTGAAAGCTTTCATAATTTTATGGTGTTTATGCATAAGTGTGACTGTTATTAAAATTGTTTTTTATTAAAGCAGAATAGTTTTAAAGGTTAAACAACAACTGTGCTTTAAAGTACTTTTTAGTATCTACTTTGTACAATATTCATATTAAAAGCTTTAGCAAATTAAACACAAAAACACAACTTTTAATAATCAATTTTCTCTCACTGATCTATAAATAGATAATTTATTCAGGGGAAGACAATTACTTTTATGCATAATTAAAGGGAGATAAATCACTTTCATTATCATTGGTTTGATTATTTTGATTGTTAATGATTACTCTGTGCGTGTGTTAATAAGGAAGGTAGAAATCAATACTCTACAAACTGCTGTCAGAGAGCGGAAAACCCCAGAGCTCAAAATAGGCCTCAGCCGCCAACGATCAATAGGCGGAGCGCATTGCAGCGTGCTACAGGCCCATGCCGCGGCTTACTTATTTTTTAATTGTTGTTTTTATTCTGGTTTAAAAAATGAAGCCCGAAGTAGCTACAGAGCTTATTAATATACTGTACGAGTTGGATTGGGAGAGGGAGGCCGATAGAGAAGAGTTAAAGAGCAGGTTTGAAGAATTAATTACTGATCTTTTTGAACGCATAGATATGCGAGAAAGCGTAGTGGAAGCCGTTAGTAAAATACCAGATTCTTGGCCCCAACCAGTTGTAAAGTTGTTTGCTATTTTAGTTGATAATATGACTCCTGAAGATGCTAATCTGACTGTTTCTACCAGCCCTGAAGGAGTAGCTATTCGCTTTAATGAAGATCAGGTTTTACGATTAGAAAAGACTATGAATAATAAACAATAGCTGAATTTACATTTACAATTTTTTTTTTTATTTATTTAGATTTAAAAATGGCTGCCGAACTCAGTGAATCTGATTTAAAGAATTGTAATGAACTATTTAACGAAACAATGAAAGTATTAAACATCGATTTTAGTGAATTTGGGTTTGAGAATGATGTAAACAATATAATAAAAGATCATAGTGAACTATTTGACGAAGCAATTAAAGTGATGAACATTGACTGTAGTGATTCAGAAAAAGCTAAAATATTAGCAGGTGTTATTGTAAGGTTAACGTGTCTTGAAGTGTTGCAACGCTTGGGTGAAGAATAAAAGCCCGTTTACTTACTTTTATTTACATTTTTTTTTTTTTAATTTACGTAAATATTGTGGCTTTAAAAATGACGACCACAAGTAAATTCGAGGATGGAAAACTATATACGATGGAAGAAATATTTGATATTGAAAAAAAACAATTAAGCAATACGTTTAGTGAAGTAGACATGGACATCATTAACCCCACAAACGTTCATGAAAGCGTGGCACATGCTATCTCTAAAATCCCAGAGTTTCTTCAGATGTTGCCGCCAGTAAAAGTTCTGTTGACCATTCTGATTGATTATATAACGCCCGATGATACTAGCATGGAAGTCTGGGTTTCAACAAGACAGAAAGAAGTTATTAGCTATCACGACTTTAATTCTAACTGGGCTGATTACATGCTTACACAGTTTAATCATGCAAGTGAGGAGGCTAAGTTAAGGGGTTCTGGCTGGTCTGAAGGGAAAGTCCTTGAAATCAAATTGAAGCAAACAAAGTTCTATCCTATAGTTGGCAATTCTTACCTTCCTCTCCCAAAAGAGTTAGAGTTAAAACGAGCAGTATTAAACATACATAATTCTGACAACATGTGTTTTATGTGGTGTGTTTTAGCGCATTTACATCCTGTCAAAAATCATGCAAATAGAGTCTCCAATTATGAACAATATAAGCAAGAGCTGAACTTTGATAACATAACCTTTCCAGTAAGTATAAACAGTATATCTCAGTTTGAAGAACAAAACAAACCAATCACTGTAAACGTATACACATGGTCTGTAGAAGCCGATCTAGTGCCTCTAAGGGTTTCTCCCAACGCTCCCACTTTAGGCGATTCACTTAAGAATCATGTAGACTTGATACTGTTTGCAGATAGTACAAAGAGTCATTATGTATTAATCAGAACAATAAGCAGACTTATGGCCTATACATCAAAGGATAAATCTAAACAAGAGCTTTGTAGAAGGTGTTTGGTTAGAATCCCTACTATAGAAGCAGCTGCCAGTCATAAGAAACATTGTAAAAGTTTTGTAGACTGTGAAACCAAACTCCTCACACCTAAACCCGGGTCTAAAGTTAGTTTTAAGAATGTACATAAAATGCAAATGAGTCCATACGTGGTTTATGCTGACTTTGAATCAATCTTGCCACAATACTATGGCCCACAACAGCAAAAACAAAAAACAACCTTATTAACCCACCATCAGATCTGTTCTTATGCGTTTATTGTTGTTAGGTCAGACGGTCAACACACACGTCCAGAGATTTACAGAGGACCCAATGCAGCTAGTAGATTTTTTAGAGCAGATGAAACAACTTCGCAATTACTACTCCAACCAACTAAATCTTTCAGACATTATTATGACTCCTGAAGACCAAGAACGCTATAACTCAGCCACTCACTGCTGGATTTGCGGCTTAGAGCTAACACCTAACAGTAAAGACGCGACAGTAAGAGACCACGATCACATTACTGGAAAGTTCAGAGGGACCGCGCACAATTGTAATCTTCAACTTAAGGTTGACCCCAAAAAATGGAAACTGCCTATCTTCTTTCATAACTTACGAGGCTACGATTCTCATTTTATCATGCAAGCAGTGACTTCTGAATATAAGAGGGTTACCTGCATTGCACAGTCTTCAGAAAAGTACATGACTTTTACTCTTGACTGTTTATCCTTTTATGACTCTGCCCAACATCTGATGGCAAGTTTAGATAAGTTAGCGGGATCTCTACAAGCCTTTCCAATCACTAAACAATATTTTGATCCATCTTTAGTGCGTAAAGGCGTCTATCCTTATGAATACATGAACTCGTGGGATAGGTTTGACGAAGACACGCTTCCTCCTAAAGGTGCTTTCTTTTCTAGTCTTAGAGGCAAAGACATAACTGATGCTGACTATGAATACGCTCAGAAAGCCTGGACAGAATTACACTGTCAAACAATGGGCGATTATCATGATCAATATTTATTGGCTGACGTGTGTTTATTGGCAGACGTCTTTCAGAATTACAGATCTACATGCATGAAACATTACAGCTTAGACTCATCACATTACATCTCTGCGCCTGGCCTTTCTTGGGATGCATTCTTAAAGTCTACAAACATCCAGATTGACTTAATTTCTGATTTACCCACACTCCAGATGATTGAAGACGGTCTAAGGGGAGGTATTAGCATGGCCTCACATCCTTACTGCAAAGCCAACAACAAATATTTAGATGATTATGATCCCACTAAACCATCCAACTATCTAATGTACTTAGACGCAAACAATCTGTATGGATGGGCCATGAGTCAACCGCTTCCATTACGTAACTTTAAAATGATAAAAGGGCCTCATGATGTCAATACTGTGTTAGGAATGTTGTCACAGCTTACGCCTGATAATCCAGCAGGACTAATCTTGGAAGTAGACTTAGAATATCCTAAAGAATTACACGATCTCCACAACGATTACCCCCTAGCCGCAGAAAGCTTAAAGATGAGCCCCACAGAACCACCTAAACTTGTTCCCAATCTTCGCCACAAAACTAAATATGTGTGTCATTACAGATTGTTACAGTTTTACTTAAGACACGGGTTGAAACTGGCAGCTGTTCACAGAATAATTATATGCGACCAAGAACCCTTTATGAGGCCATACATCAAGAAGAATACTGATCTTAGAACCCAAGCCACTGACGCTTCAGAAAAAGACTTCTTTAAACTGATGAACAACAGCTGTTTTGGCAAAACTATGGAAAATCCACACAAACGTAAAGATGTAAAATTAGTTACAAAAGAAAACCAAGCAATTAAGTTGGCCTCTAGACCTAACTATCAAGACTTTAGAAGATTTAACGACAGCTTGGTTGGCATCATGATGAAGAAAAAGGATGTTAAGTTGGACAAGCTGGTGTTTATCGGCTTTACCGTATTAGAGTTGTCAAAGTTATTGATGTTAGAATTTCTGTACGACTACTTTAAACCGCGGTACCCAAAAGCAAGAGTACTTTACACAGACACTGACTCTTTTATTCTAGACGTCCCCACTGAAGACTTTTACAAAGACTTAGAAACAGAAGTAGCTAAAAGAGTTGATGGATGGTACGACACATGTGACTATCCAAAAGACAGTCCTTTACATTCAACTGTTAACAAGAAAGTGATTGGAAAGATGAAGGATGAACTTAATGGGACAGTTATCAAAGAATATGTTGGTTTGCGGTCGAAGATGTATAGCGTTGCTAGCCAGACTTCTGTAATGAAGAAGGCTAAGGGGATAAGTAAAGAAGTTGTCAAAAAAAATATAACTCACGACAACTACAAGCAAGCTCTCTTTGAAAACAAAGTATTTTATCACACAAATGTTAATCTGCGCTCTACTCTTCATCAAGTAAACACAACTGCAGTTAACAAGAAATCACTAGTCTCTAACAATAACAAGAGAACTTACGTCAATCCTGAGTTTTCATATGCTGTAGGGCATTGGAGAACTTTAAAAGATTAACTTGACTGACTTGACTTGTACTTAACTTAAGAACCTAACTAGTACTTAACTTAAGAACATAACAAGAACTTACTTAAGAACCTAACTAGTACTTAACAAGAACTTATAATTTTTTTGCACGTAACTTGTAATTTACTTGCGCTTAACTTAAAAAGTACTTTCTATAACTAACTTAACTTGTACTTATCTAGTTCTTAACTTGTACTTTATTTAGTTCTTTAAAAAACTATTCCATAGAAAATGGGTCTACAGCAGGAGGTTGTACTTTTTTTACAGAAGTTGGTTCTTCTTCTTTTACTGGCTTTGTGGGGGTTTGTGACTTTGCTGCTAAGTATGGTGTTAGACATTTGTATGCTAAAAAAAACCCCACCAACAACAACAGCAGCAAATACATAATAATACATCTTATCGCTTGATTGTGATTGTGTTGTTGTTAATTGTGTTGTTGTTGACGGTGGCGATGTTGTATTACTATCTAACAATTTTTGTTTTGTTGATTGGTTTGCTTTTCTCAGTCTGTTCCATTCAGCTAGTTTACGCCCAGCCTCAACGCGTCCAGGATTTTTAGACTTAGTAACACTACTCACCTGTGGTACATTCACCTGTGGTACATTCACTTGTGGTACATTCTGCTCCTGCGGGCCGTCCTTCGGAGGGTCCTGCGGATTGTCCTGTGGCGTCTTCTTCTCCTGATCGCTCATTTTTTTTATTGCGATTAAATTTAATATGATCAAAATTAATATGATTAAAAGTAATTAATCCCATGATGAATGGGCATAACATCGTCCCAAATCTGTAATACATGTCACATGCAAGAGTTTCTAGGGACTTGTTTAAAACCGGATCTTGTGATAAGTCATATTTTAAATCTTCTTCTGAATCAACTGGCGCCATCTTACTTACTAACTTAGCATATAGACTAATCATTGTCTGTCCCACCGATCTAACCATTTTTGACCCTAGCTGTGCTTTGTACCTAGCGTAGTACTTCTCAACGTCTGATGTAGACAGTTGTTGGATTTGTTCAATACTTAGTTCAGTGCCTAAATACTGTTTAGTTTTTCCACACGCAGCTAGAGAGTATAATCTTTCTTTATGGCAGTGGTCTGCTGAGTGGTCTGCCTGCTCCTCACACTTTAATAGTTCGTCACAATCCATTTTTAAAAGCAATAAAAAATAATATAATACTTTTAAAACCATGAGTTTAACGCTGGTTAATTATGCAGTGCCTATCGTTGGTGTTATAGTCTATTCAACCCTCGCAAAATGTTTGTTAGGAATAAAACCACCCAACATGGGAAAGATAGAAGATTCGCCAAAACTAGTTGCAACCTTATTTTTAGCTTTAACAACAAAAGATTATTTGATTAAAAAGCACATAGACAGCCTTTCGTATTATGATTATTTTAATTATTTTTTTAGTTAATAAAAAGATGAGTGAAAAAAAGATTATCAATACGATTTACCATTCTGCTGTAATTAGCGGCCTTAGTATTGGTTATAGCGTGTTAGCAAAAAACATGTTAAAAATGAAGCCGGCGGATCTAGGAAGGTTAGACATTGAGGATGTTGTTAAGGTTATAGTTGTAATTACTGCAGGGATTGCCTCAAAAGACTTTCTTGTTACACAGGGAATTATCCCAGAAAATATTAATACATAGGCAGATTAATCTAGAAAATATTATTTATAAAAAGATGTCGGGATTAGTTCTGATGGTGGGAGGAGCTATTGTTAACGCATTGGCCTTCTCTGGCAGCAATTATATGTTTAGTAAATTGCGGTCCGATGAAGAAGAGAACGCCATAACAAGGCAATGGAAGATTTAGCTAAGGCAAGAGACGCTTACGAGAAAAGACGAATTGCTCACTTAGACTTTATTAATAAAAAGTTAAGAGAACAGGGTCATGCAGAGCACACATTTACAGACGTTGATGACGCAATGAATGAGTATTACTTAGTGACAGGAAAGAAGTTTCTAACATCGCCGCCACCAGAACTGTCCGACTTTTATGAACTATCTGAGGAACAGAAGAGTTCAGAGATAGCTTTTATTGTAGTTGGCATGGCCTCAGTCTATCTTGTTGCTCGCTTTCTTGTGTAAAATAAACTGCATTTAAAATATGGACAATACGAAGTACAAAATATATTATTCTCCTAAAGGGTATTGGAAAGGAAAGACTGCTATTGAAAAACTGAGTAAAGCTGCTAGAGTGTCTGAATCAGAAGCGAAAGACTGGCTTTCAAAACAGGCAATTTGGCAAATATATCTGCCTGCCCCAAAAAGAATAATAAGGCCTAGATTTGTTAATTCAGTTCCAAATGACACCCACCAGATGGACTTGCTGTATCTTCCACATGACAAAGTTAGACGAAAAAAGTTTAAGTATGCTCTGACTGTTGTTGATATGGCTTCAAGATACAAAGACGCCGAACCTTTAACGGATAAAAGCTCAACTGCTGTGGCTGTGGCTTTACAACAAATATACATGCGAGGTCCATTAAAGTATCCTAGGATGATTCAAGTTGATGATGGAAAAGAGTTTAAAGGTTCTGTAAACCAACTGTTTTTAAAACATCATGTTACAGTTAAGAGAGGGATCCCAGGCAACCATCGATCGCAAGCCCTAGTAGAAAACTTTAATAAGAATCTAGCCGAACGTTTGTTTACCTATCAATATCACAGAGAAATTATGGACAGAACGCGCAACACAGAATGGGTTAGGAGATTGCCAGCAGTCTTACGTGCCATGAACAATGAAGAATTTAAAGCAACAGGCCTTAAACCAGTAAACGCGATCAAATTAAAAAAAATTAGCATTACTGAAGACATTCAAGGTAATCAAAAACTCTTGCCTTTTGGATTAAAAGTAAGATACTTGTATGCTCCTGGAGAGGCAGAGGGTGATATTAGAATTAGAGCCACAGACCCTATATGGAGCGTAGATGTATATGAAGTTGAAAGAATCATGAAAACAACCCCTCCCGTGTATTATTTAAGAGAAACTCTCTCTTCTAGCGGTGCTACTGCGTCTAAAAAACCTGCCCCTAAAAGATCCTTTGTTCGTGAAGAGCTGCAAGTTGTCCCACCAAACACAGTGAGTTAAAAAAAATAGTATTTATTTTTTGCTAAAACTTATTTTTTGTTAAACTTTTTTTTTTGGCTTATTTTGGGTTTAACCGATCATGTGTTTGTTTTTCAATGTTCTGTTTAATTGCATCAGTGTCTACCTGTCGCGAAGTAAAAGTCTTTCTCCACTCCTTTTGAAGTTCAATTTTTTGTCGTCTATAATCCTCACCGTCAGCCATAAGCTTCTGAAATTCTTCGTCTGTAATGTTTTCATCCTGTAATGATTTGCTTATTCTTAATCTTAATGAACAAAGTTTTGCTGATGCTAAGGCAACAATGGCAGTGTGCTTTTGTAATTTAGGAGTTAATTTTTTTAAAACAGCACTTACAATCATAGACATGACGCCTAAACCTAAACCAAGACTCCCTAATGCTAAAGAGGCTGGTGCCCCAACCCAGTAGCTAAAACAGCAACACTAGACCCAGCACTTACGCTAGCTACAGCTGATGAGCCAGTAATTACATAAGAAAGAGTATTTAAAGCTTTAGCATATTTCTTTCTAGTAGCCCTATACTTATCCAAGTCACTTTCTATTTCTTCTTGAAGTTCAGTTATTTGCTCTAACCTAAACTTTTGAGCCTGATCATCCATTTTTTAATTAAGATTAATTTTTTAATTAAGATTAATCTTGTACATATTTTCTTATTAACCCTTCTGGCAGCACTTCATCAACAGAGTAAAACGCAATAAAATCAACATACTTAATAAAAATAAATCAAGCACTGTTAGTTTAGCATTGTCAACCATCACAGTGACTTTTGTCAGAAGATACAGAAGTGTTTATTTCATCCCCGTTTTTAGTAATAGCAATAACAAGCCTGAGAGGTCCGTCCAAGTTTTCAGACTTTATTTGTACACCTCTGATTAACGTATGCTCTGGCAAACTAGGATCAGACTCCCTCGGAGTAATAAATAAGCGAAAAAGCATCGTCATTTTTCTAGGCAGTGATTCTAGTTTTGGGTTAAACTCTAAGCCGACGGTGTCACCCCCCACTTCAGCTAAGGACTTCTTTCTCCGCAGCATATATACAGAGCCCTGCTTAGTTATTTCAATCTGCTTTTTTGTTGTAATCCTGGGACTAGGCTAGCAAGAAGGCGTCCTTCATTCAAAGCTTTTCTAAAATTGTATTTCTTATCAAAGTATACATGGGGGCTTCGTAGTTCAAACTTTAAATCCCAGTTAATGTCAGGAAGCAACGCCCAGCATTCTCTCGTTTATGAAGTTTGTATTCGTGTTTGCCAAAATCGTTTGCCCTTAAATTTCTTATCTCTTCTAGGGTAGGATACTGCTGTCGTTTTTTGTCTTCAATTTCTGTTCGTTTGTAAACCCCATCATCTGTGTATTCAAATCCATAAACATTTCCTGGAACTCCTATTAGATCAAAGTCCGTTGTATCTGCTAGATCTTTTAGCTCTACTGCAACGCATTTAGGAGCTAACTCTGCTTTTAATTCTGGCCCTCGAGACATTCTTTTTAATATTAAAATTATAATAAACAATCTACAATAAACAAACGTATTGAACTGGGGGTCAGTCCGTAAGCATAGCTTAGCGTGCTTAGATTTTTCTAACTGCTCTTTTATTTTTTTTTAGCTCATCTTTGTCCCTTATTATATAATTTTCACTTAAACATTCTTCAAAACTATCTTTGTCCTTAGTGTAAAATAATACAACCGATTTTAACTGCGATCTAAAGTCTTTTAAGACAGCATTGTATTTTTGAGTTAAGAGCCACACAGAAACTAAGGCGTGCGTCCACTAAAGGCTAGCTTTGATAGAGCTTTTCTTTTTTTAACAATGTCTCGTTCAGCTGAGCAGTCATCAATAATAAACAGTGTTTCAGTTCCCTCAAATAGTCTATAGTAATGTTCTAAACAGTCGCTCAGTTTGTCGCTAGGATCAACTAAAAATATATTATCGTCTGTCCAAATAAACTTCCTTTCTTTGTAAGACTTGTTGTGCTTAATGGTTGTGCAGAATATAACAATGTGCTCGTAATGAAACCTGTATATTGTTTGTAACAAATCAAGTACGAAGACAGTTTTCCCACACCCAGTAATCCCGCAGATAAGAGAACAGTGCGGATCTTTGGGCAGAAACTTCAAACTATCCATCTGTTTTTATTAGAATATTTCTTCTGCATTTTAATAAGCCACGTCTTTTAGCCTGTTTTCTTCAATGTTTAGCTGAGCATCACAAACCATAAAAACATGAATTTGTACTGGTGCGTTTCGTCTGCTTTCTTGTGAATATTTATTTTTATACCATCTTGGCCTACCCTTTCTCCACTTCCAAACAATCTGTTGTCAAATGTGGATCTAAAATCCAGCCACAGCCCATATTTGGTTATTAAGTAGTCTTCGAGTCTTACATCATAAAGGCGAAGTTTTTTACATACACGATCAACTGCAGGATCTCTTTGCCTACCTCCAGCGAACAACTTTCTTATTTCATCAAAGTGTTGGTGAGGTAAAAGTCCGCGACCCGAATACAACTGATCAGACTTACCATTTATTGCACAGTCAACCTTCTCAATTTTTGGATTATAAAACGCTTCTGATTTTCTATGAAAAGGAGTTGTTCCTTCAGTAAACAAGAACAAAATTCCTTTTAAAGACTTCAGAGACTGATTTAGATGTATGTTCCAGAGAGTGTCTCGCTTGTTTCTATTTTCTGTGGTGGAGTGTATAACTCTTTCATAATAAATAACTGTTTTATTTTTATACTGGGTTAAGATTGTTCTGGCCAGTTCAGGGTTAGTAACAACATCAAACTCAAGAGAAATGTCGCTGACTGTGTATTTAGCTTCAGGGTCTTCAGACAGAACAACAGACTCGCTAGGATTAAATGTCAGTTCATAAGTAAGTTTTTCTTTTAGTGCACCTTGGTAATATGGCATATGCGTCTTTAACAGCTCAAAATCTAGAGGGATGCAGAATCTGTTGCCAAATGCTTCTGCTACTGCCTCATCTTTAACATCATCCTTTGCATCCTCCGCTTTAAACCTGTACTTGAGACCGTTTGGGCTTTGTATTCCCTGATAAACTTTCTCTTTTCTTTCTTTTTTAGGCAGCCATAGGTCAGAATAGAGGCAAAAATGTCTGCCTCGCTTAGTACAAAGACTTCTCTGCCCTCCAGTTTGATTGCCATATGTTTAACAATTGCCCTGCCCAAATTAGCAACAACAGTAGCATTAGGATCTTTCGATGTAATATTTATTTTGAATGATAGTTTAGCAGTGCCTGGCATTATAACATCGCCAGCGCCAAGATCAGGGAACTTAACTATTAAAACTTGTCCGGGCTGAACTGTTGATGGAGTATTTACACTAATTACAGTCTGCCTTATACCTCTTACGCCATGGGGTTCTTTCTCTTTTCTGTATGGGTCAAGGTCACAACCGTATGAGTTCATTTTTTATAAAACAAAAAAGAATATAAATAAAAAATATGGCGTCCTCTAGTCCTTTGTTTTCTCCTAACACGTCTATAAGATCTTTGTTGCCTGACCAGCTTGAGTCTAGTAACAGCCAAGGGTGGGGTAATACTAAATTTCCGTCGCCAATTCAACTATACAATATATTACCCCAACCAAATATGTATGCTTACAAAATAGCTCCTTATCCAACACTAGAGGACTCAAACGTTGTTACATATTTAGCACAACAAATAATTGAATATTTTAACAACCTTCCTGAAAGCGCCCATCCAGATGAAGCTGCTTACAAGCTTGTCAATAATCTTGTCTCTGGTGTACTAGAATACACAAACAAAGACAAAGAGGCCCTGCATCAGATTACTAAAACCATTATGGACGCGGTTAGCACATTTAAAGCAGGGCAGCAGATACAGAGGTTTGCAAGAATTCAACACAACCAAATTCTTAACACACTTGAAAACGGAAGAATAATAGTTGATGTGTTTAATACTCTTACACAAAACTGTTTAATTATTAATACTTAGATAAATATAGGTCATCCTGCATGAGTTCATTTTTTATAAAACAAAAAAGAATATAAATAAAAAAATATGGATGAAGATCATGACGCAATTGATCCTATTGAAGAAGAAGAAAGAGATCTGTCAGGCCCTTCATTTGAAGAAGATGAAACAGAATTAGGTCCTTCATTGCGCGAAGAACTTGAAAGAGCAGCAGAAGGTTCTTCAGCCCCTTCATTAGAAGAATCAGAAACACCCCCTTCAGTTAGCGCAGCTCGTGCAGAACTATTAACAAATAAAATTAACTCATTCTATAGAAGCATAGGACTAAAACCGCCAGAAGACCTCAGTCCTTTTGATTTTATGATAGATAAAAAGAATTATTTGTATATAAGAACTAGCAGAGGAAATCTTGTAAGAGTTACAACAAAGCCAGACCCAACTAAGTTTTTAAAACTAAACACAATTAGACAGAGGACCCCTGTTGCTGACCAAAGGTGATTAAATATTTTAGATTTAAGGCCTGATGCTGTTAGTCTTTTACAGACCTTGGAGCAAGGGTTGCCAACACGATCTGAAATAGAAATGTCCTCTTTTCAAGATTTAGGTCAAAGAGCAGATGAAGCAATAACAGAAATTGAGACGAGTTTTAATGAGGAGACACAATTAAAAACAATTGGTGATTCTCCATTGCCCATGCGTGAAATCCTGGGGCTTAATGCTGCTCTGCGGACAATAAGGGGTGAACTAACAAACAATTTGGCAAAACTTGGCGAGCTAGATAGAGAGATAGAAGAAGAAAAAAATAAGCTGGCTGATGCAGATGATAACAATTTAGGGCAAGAAGAAAAGGCTAGAATACAGCAGAAAATACAGGATTTAATGATAGAAAGGGCAGCCAGGTTAGAAACGCTGTCTACTAACAGGGCGCAGCTAGCATCACAAACAAGCAGAATTAAAGAAACTATAAACAGAATGCTTTATGAAAACACTACGCTAGCAGAAAGAATAAGGACTCTGTTCAGGGAACAGGGGATTACAGTAGTTAGCATATTAACGGCTGTTGGGTTTGCTATCTCTACACTCGTTTATGCTTTAACAGGTGGTGCGCCAACAAGGCCAGTAGCTCCTCCAACGCCTCAGCCTGGTAAAAGTTGGATTAGAAAACAATTGCATCATCTAGCAAACCTATTAAAGAAGTTAGCAGCCAAAGCGCTTGATGCTCTGCCTGGCATAATTGGCAGTGTTGTTAGTTGGGTTTTGTCTACTATAGGCAAAGTTGCCGGTTATATGGCCGACCATCTGTGGACGTTAGGAGTGCTAGCTGCTGGATTAATTTTTAGTGAAATAAAGTATGGCTAATCCAGTAAAAGTTAAAAATACAACGAGGGCTGTCTTTTCGCTAGTATGACTGTCGGTGCGAGGTACATTAACAGGTGGCGTGATTTCTGGACTGTCAGTGCGAGGTACATTAACAGGTGGCGTGCTTTCTGGACTGCTTTCTGGCTGTGGGGCGCTTATAACTGGATCGCTTTCTTCAGGGCTAGGTACTTTTTTTAAAATGGATGGAGCAGGCCTTGTGTTTAAGCCTTGATTGTGTCCTAAGTTTTGATCGTCTCCAGCTATAAGGATTTCATTGTTATAATTCTGTATCATGCCAATCTGCAGTCTAAGGTCAGAGGGTAGCATGTATAATCCATGGCCTACAACAAAGTCAACCTTTGACCTAGCATGTGCAAGAACGTCTTGATACCTTTGTATGCTGGCAGGTAAATCAACAGCAGAGTTAATAGCATCTTCTAAATTGGCTAGAAATTGTTTTCTGGCATCAAAACCTGTAGATTGATCTACTATGCTAGATTTAGTCTGTGCTTGTGCTCCTAATAGACACCAGACGTATGTCCTTATGGAGTCATTAAGTCTTTGCACTCCTGGCATTGTTAGACCTTCACTTTCATCTAAGATAAATGTTGCCCAAGCATTGGGGTGTTTTTGTTCTATTGATCCCAATCTAACTTGGGAGTTTGACTTAAAAGAAGTGTGGCCAGGCCAGTAGTCATAATTATATTCTCTACGCTCGCCCCACAAATACAATGTGCCCATCCCATGATTACGGTCTAACTTTTGTTTAAAATCAGTTGAAGGATTAATGTTAAATTCGTTGCAAATTCTTTCATATGCATTAGTGTCCATTGGGCTGTTAAATGGATTAAACGCTTTGTCATTAGGGAGGGGCACTTGTAGTTCAGTTAGTATTCGCCTGTACTGGTAATAAACATGAAAGTTATATACTGACCTTACTAAAAGATTGGGGTGGTTTAAATGGTTTGCATATGAAACACCGCAGCCTGTGGTTGCGCAGTAAATGGCAAAATTTAACTGATTCTGGAAAAAGCCATAGGGTGAGATGACCATGCTGATGGCACTCTGTCACTCTTTATTGGCGGATTTAAATATTTAGTTAGTGGGTTTACAAGTCTGACTTGGAAGCCATATGATTCGTCTACTGCAATGGTTAGTAAACTGAAGTCCAAAGATTTGGGGTTATAAAACGCTCCTACATTGTAAGTGGCACTTTCGTTATATTTAAAAGGTTCCATTTTTAAATTAGTTTTTTTAAATAGTTATAAAAAAGATGTACATCTATATAACCAAGCAAAACGAGCGTGTGTTCTTAACGTACCCAATTGACAATAGTCGTAGGAGTTGTAGGATTGCCCTTAAAGAAATTGGCTTTAAAGTTATGTGGGTTAACATATCTGAAGGAGCTCAAAATAACTGGATTAATATTAGTAACGAGGCAGGCAATCAAATAAGCCATATAACAATACCTGATGGTTACTACAACTTTTGTTCTTTAAAAGAAGTATTCTCGAATCTGGTATATTGTTAACAATTAACGAGGCAAACCTTAGAATTACTATGAATTTTCCACTAGAGGAAAGAAGAGAGTACACTTTCCCTAAAGGCCTAGCTAAAATCTTAGGCTTTCACAGTAGTGAGAGAGTTTATAGATTTAGTACAAGAGAAGATGTTTATCAATTTGAAGGTAATAAACCATCTGATTTTCTCGTGAACCCGATGTTGTATGTCCATTTACAACAGTTAAAAACAGATGCTAATTTGCTTGATGGCTATCCGTCTACAGTTCTAAAGGTTTTGCCATCAACTAGGGCGGGGTTTTGCGATTATCGATTAATCTCAGTTGGAAAAAACAGTGAATTTAAAGAATTAATTAATGGTCCTATAAACTCATTAGATAT
>CM065716.1:105875476-105877976 GCA_033310375.1 Conus canariensis
CATTCGAAAGAACTGTAGATTCGACTGACAGATATAAGCCAGAAACCTTGGTCCAGAATTTGTTCGAGTTTTAAAACCTTTCTTTCTGTGTGTGTGTGTGTGTGTGTGTGTGTGTGTGTGTGTGTGTGTGTGTGTGTGTGTGTGTGTGTGTGTGTGTGTGTGTGTTGTTGTTTTTTCTATGTTTTTCCGTCTCTTGTTTTTCTTCTGCATCGAGGCCTGTTACCACATGGCATTGAAACTTGCAACACATAAACATCTAGTGCCCCCAGTTTTCCCTCTCTCTCTCTCTCTCTCTCTCTCTCTCTCTCTCTCTCTCTCTCTCTCTCTCTCTCTCTCTCTCTCAGTGTACAGTGAACGATAAAGTGAAGACATTTATGCATTCGATATTGGTCTTCATTTTCTTTCTCTCTCCACAGTGTTCACAATAGCACGTTTGATAATGGTTACCCTGCCAGTCGAAGAAAAAAAGGCCACGTGTCAATGACGTCAACACCAGACAGGCCTACATGAGCAACAAACGCTTGGCTAACCTCTCGCGTTCTAGTCTCATTCATGACCACAGACACTCTTTCAGATGTAGGACTTTTTTCCCAAAGGACCCGTCACAACAGACACGTAACGAATTTTGGAGTTTCAAAGAAAGTTTCAAAAAGTTCTATTGACATGGCAAAGACGTGAATAATATAAAAGTGTCGAATGACAAATATATGTGTTAAAAGATGTTTCTTTACTTTCATGCAAACGTGGAATTCAATTGCTCGTCCCAAGATGGGAAAAAAAGGGGCAGCAGAGGGACATCCGGAGTCATGAACCGGGTGTGGCCCAACCCCCCTAGAGTGTCAGGAGATAAGGGCCGAAACACTTGCTTGAAGGGGGCTTCTCTTCTGAGGACTCTCTGCTGCCACGCTCTCCACGAGTTTCTTTCTACTGATGCATGGGTAAACCATTGGCTTCCGGGAATAGGCCGGAGGACGTCCGGGAAAGACCGGAGGACACTGGGAAAGACCAGAACCAAGGGCTCTGTGGGCTGGCTCCCCACTTTGCCTTAAACATGTGGCTACTAAGAATAAAAGGAAAAGATGCTCCCAGGATTCACCGAAAGGGGGAGAGAATGATGAATCCATCGGTGCTCAACCAATCATGACTGCAAATCCCAAACGGACTATGAACATGGACCAAATGGAATATCCATGTGTCTGTGGAAAGCGTTTCGCTACCACCCGTGGCATGAAGATCCACAGAACAAAGATGGGATGTGTGAAGACTCATCTGAATGAGCAGCAGCGCACTGCATCAGCAGATAAGACGTCGGAAGACCAAGGCCAGGATTTAAACCACAGTGCCAAGGACATCCACGCTGTTGGCTCGGATGAGGAATTTGCACAGGCCCTCGTTGCCAGGCGCCTGAAACTCAACCTGCCACGAGCAAACGAAACTGAAGATTGGGAGAAACTGGATGCAAAAATCGTCCAAAGACTCGATGCACTGATAGGGAAAAGCACCCTGGAACACAAACTAGCCACATATGGGGACATTGTGTATGCCACATGTAGAGACGCCTATGGAGCAAAACTACCCAAAGAGAAAACACCTCCAAAGAAATCCAGACGCCAAGAAAAGATGGACAAGATCAGGGTCCAAAAGAAAAACCTCAAGATGCAAATGAAGACCGCACTGCCAGCTGAAAAACAAGGCTTGGAAAAACTGTGGAAAGACCTGAAAGAAAAACACAGCGCCCTCAGCAAAGCGGAATCTGCGAGGAAGAGGAAGAGCAAAAAGAAGAAGACACAAGAGCGCTTCTTCAGAGATCCCTTCCAGTTTGCCAGAACACTGTTTGAGCAGCCAAAATCTGGGACCCTAAGTGTGGACAAAGGAGTTCTTGAGCAGCATCTGAGGAAAACATACTCTGACCCACAGAGCAAAGCACCACTCGACATTCAAGGTCTGGTGTGGCCAACCAACCCTGAGGAACAGTTCAATGGCAAGCCTCCAACGTTGGCGGAAATCAAGAAGGTGGTCGACAAAGCCAGAGCCAAATCATCACCAGGACCAAACAGAATACCTTACCAGCTTTACAAGAAATGTCCCAAGGTGCTGGAGTGGCTCCACAGGCTGCTGCGATCGGCTTGGAGAAACCAGAAGATCAGCGGCCAGTGGATGACGGCAGATGGTGTGTACATCCCCAAAGAGCAAAACTCAAGTGACATCAGCCAGTTCAGGCCAATATCACTACTGAACGTCGAAGGGAAAATCTTCTTCTCTGTCATGGCAGCAAGGCTGACCAAGTACCTGCTGGAAAACAAGTACCTGGATGTGTCAGTCCAGAAAGGTGGCATCCCAGGCGTGGCTGGCTGTGTAGAACACGCCACAATGATCTGGGACGCAATCCAAAAAGCAAAAACAGAAAAGAGAGACCTGGACGTAGTGTGGCTTGATCTGGCAAACGCATATGGATCTGTGCCCCATGAGATGATACAGTTGGCTCTTCAGATGTACCGTG
>CM065716.1:105885476-105892976 GCA_033310375.1 Conus canariensis
TAAACAAACAAACTGATAAACCGAACACCGACACGTTTTGTGAGTGCTGTTTGTCGATCGTCATTTAGACGTGGAACTCCTACTTCCATAATTGTTGCATGGACAGAACACCTAAAGGCAGTTAAGTTGGAATGACAGGGCAGCCTAAATTCTGAAACCGTGGTTCGTTACTTTGCTTTTTTCATTCTTTATAATTGGAAAAAAAATCTTTTTATGTTGAAGATTTTAAAAAATCCGCAAGTGCTGGGAAGCTGCTATTTTGATAGCCCTGTTCTATCTTTCGATTAGAATTTTTTTTTTTTTAACCGTTTGTGTGTTGATTCCAATTCAGTTTCGCTTGTTCAAAGCAAAGCAAATTAGGCAGCAAGGCCTTTAAACCAAAAAAACAAAAACAAACAAACAAAAAACAAAACTGAAATAACTGGTTTGATGGACGTCCTTCTTTCGATGGATAGTTGTGTTTCACTTTGTTGACAGCCTTTATATTTTAATGAACAGTTGATAGATAAATAACTAACAGTCGCGTAACAACGCATAGCGATGCAAATGTCCGGAGTTGACTTAATATATAGCAAAACATTAAAACATGATGTGGAAGGGTAAGTGTGGTGAGGACAATGGGAAGAAGTTGTTTAAAGTAGAATGCCTATTTTTTAGGTTGAAAAAGGAAAAGTAGATTTAAAGCGGGCTGCGTACATGTAAAAATACCAAGTGAAAACAACTGCTCTGTTTGAATTTGTATGGATTTCATTTTTTTTAAATTTTTTGCTGTCCCATTTTCTGTGCCACCTCAGTGGTATTACACTCACGCCGCACATTCGAACACGCCATCCACAGACGCAGCCCCGGCACCAGCAAACCAGAGGGAGCAGTCAGTGTCAAGCCGTCAAGAGTCAACCCACCAGAGGAGACACTGCACTGTTGCCGACTCACTTCGGTGGTGTTCAGTGGCGCCTGTTCTGTTCCAACATACGCAGGACACCACCTACTAAGCCCCCTACTGACGACAATAATTGCTTAGTCGCGGAGCCGGCGTGAGTGAGCTCTCCCACCGGAGGGCGCCACCACGTCCATTCACGTCAACGGACTCGCCAATACTTGTGACCCCGACAGAATCAACCCAAGGCCATAGACGTGGAGAGGACATCCAAACTGAGGTCACCATGAGAGCAGGGCATGAAGGGCCACATAATTCGAGAGTTTTTTTATGCTGATCGATGAGAATGAGGATGATGAAGATGATGCTATAGATTTCCATTCCGGTCTGAGACTGCATGACAGGGCTGTACTCTACGCTTACATTCATAACACGTCAACCATGTCCGAGAGATACAGAGGCCTGTAGTGTTGGTCAGGAAGTTTGAGTAACACTCTCAGAGACACATCCATTAACTCTGGGTAGGAACTGGTCGGAGCAGAAAGATCCCACTTGACTTTGATGGGAATCGAACCCATAATCTCCCAGCCGGGAGTCCGCGATGCTAACCAATTCGCCACGGCGGCTGGCTGCATTTCTAATCACGATAATTTTTTCATTTGCACTGAAAGACTGGAGAGAGAGAGAGAGAGAGAGAGAGAGAGAGAGAGAGAGAGAGAGACAGAAGACAGACAGAGAAGAGAGAGAGAACAGAGAAGAGAGAGAGAGAGAGAGAGAGAGAGAGAGAAGAGACAGAGAGAGAGAAGAGAGAGAGAGAGAGAGAGAGAGAGAGGGAGAGAGAGATCATAGCATTTTATTTCTGTACAGTTGCACTTAAGTTTCTATTTATCCCAACAAAAACAACATGAGTGTGTCATGGAAAAAGTAAAATAATAAAACCAAAGCCACTTAAATTCGGATGGTTCACCATCATTGAAATCTTTATATCAGATTTTGCTTTCTGTATTCTTCACACACACACACACACACACACACACACACACACACACACACACACACACACACACACACACACACACACACACACACACACACACATGCGTGCAAGCACGCCTCTCTCTCTCTCTCTCTCTCTCTCTCTCTCTCTCTCTCTTTCTCTCCCCCCGCCCACGCCCCCTCCCCCCCAGGATATGCACACTCTACTTTAAAGTTACTTATCCTTTTTTTACACCCTTTTTTTTCCAAGAAAACAAATAGGAATTCTGCTTTAAAACACTCATCACCACTCTCTCCCTTCAACAACATGTTTTATTTGTCGTACAATAAGTCACTGTCAGACATGGACATGTATCCTCAATACACCAAGGAAATGTCGCGGGGGGTCTACGTGGGCAGTCTGTCACATACCTCGGGCGATTCTGCAGACCACGGTGCTATGCTTGGGATGATGATGGCCTGTGCTGACAGCAGGCTGGGCAGCTGTTGTGGCTGCCGACATCGCCTCCAGGTCTGGTCAGGGTAACGTTGGCTGTTATATTGGTTTGGGTTTTCGTTTGTTTGTTTTTGATTTTTGTTTGGTTTGTTTGTTTTCTGGCTCTTCCTCTAATCTGTGCGCAAACCTGACTAGTGCAAAATCCTCTCTCTCTCTCTCTCTCTCTCTCTCTCTCTTCTCTCTCTCTCTCTCTCTCTCTCTCTCTCTCTCTCTCTCCTCTCTCTCTCTGTGTGTGTGTGTGTGTGTGTGTGTTGAGTGCGTGTGTGTGTGTGTGTGTGTGTGTGTGTGTGTGTGTGTGTGTGTGTGTGTGTGTGTGTGTGTGTGTGTGTGTGTTCCTCTGTCAATCATCTTCTTCCCACTGTCTTCATTGCTCTGTTTGTATATCTCTTTAGCTGCCCGTCTGTCTGTTTGTATGTGTGTTTGTCGGTCTCTCTCTCTCTCTCTCTCTCTCTCTCTCTCTCTCTCTCTCTCTCTCTCTCTCTCTCTCTCTCCACATTCTTTCTGTGCGAAGATTAAGACCCAGCATATTGAAACAGAGCAGTTCTCTTCAGTAGCTTTTGTTTGTTTGTTTGGGTTTTTTTAACAAAAATCTGCATTCTGCTTTCAACCTACATTTTTTTTTTCATACCAAACATGTGTTCTGCTTCAAAACACCCCCCCCCCCCCCCCCATCCCCCTCACCACTCTCTCTTCCTTTGACATCATGGGTTTTTTTTTTTTAATTTGCTAAGCATTAATTCACCATCATACGTGGGCATGTGTCCTCATTACACCAAGGAAATGTCGCCGGGGGTCTGAGTGGGTCGTCTGTGTCACATAACTCGGGCGATTCTGCAGACCACGGTGCTATGCTTGGGATAATGATGACCTGTGCTGACAGCAGGCTGGGCAGCTGTTTTGGGCTGCAGACATCGCCTCCAGGTCTGGTCAGAGTAACTGGCTGTTATGCTGTTGTTGCTGTTGTTTTTTTTTCCCTTGCGCTCTTCTTCTGTTCTGTGTGCTGAACAGATTTACTGCCAAGTGATCTCTGTCTGCCTCTGTCTGTGTGTCTGTCTGTGTGTCTGTGTGTCTGTGTGTCTGTCTGTCTGTCTGTCTGTCTGTCTGTCTGTCTGTCTGTCTGTCTCTCTCTCTCTCTCTCTCTCTCTCTCTCTCCTTTTTACTTCTTAACAAAATTCTCTTCTCACGTACCTCTATAAAATGAAATAAAGTGGATTTTGTTTATATCATTTTACGTTTCTCAGTCTTATATTTGCGCTGCTTTTCTTTGAAAAAAAAGTATATCATGCGAAACCGAACTAGAAGGAAGAGCCATGAGATCTCTCTCTCTCACTCACTCTGTCTGTCTGCCTCTCTCTCTCTCTCTCTCTCTCTCTCTCTCTCTCTCTCTCTCTCTCTCTCTCTCTCTCTCTCGGGGGCAGAGATGATCTCACTGTGGCGACAACACGCTTTTTCCTGAGCTCTCTTGGAAATTAGTCGTTTTTGTTAATTAGCGCTTTACTTAGTGCCTTTTGGCAGAACCTGACCTGACAGTCACCTAGCGGCAAGTGTACTGATGACAGTGACATAAAATTTGTGACTATCAGTGACCATGCCTGTGGACAACGTGCGATTTCGTGCAAGTTGTGGCCTGTTCCTTGGTACGTTTCTGAACTTCATGGTGAAGCGTGTCAAGTTCGTATTGAAAATGCGAACTAGAGTGGTGGCCGTATGGAACAAACTGCAGGGTGTGTTGTTCGTGTTTGTTGCTGCATACCTCTTATGCTGTGGCGATGTGGAAATGAACCCTGGGCCTACAGACAACGAGTGCCGCACAGAGGAGGCTACTGCAAACAGTGGAACAGTGACTGAATCCAGCAGTGACAGGATTACCATGACTTCCCCCTCCCAGCTCGCCGCAGACTCAGGTTTCTCCTCTGACGTAGCATCACAGATACCGGTCACCCTCAAACTTCAAAGTGAGAGGTTCGAATCTATTGTCAGTCGTTTGTCCAGCATGGAAAGTAATATAGGCGCCATCAGATCTGACATTGGACTGGTGAGAAGCAAGTGTGAGGAGATTGGGAGACGATGTGACAGCCTTGAAAAGAATATACAAGAGATTGCTTCGTCCTTAGATGAAACCAGAGAAGACGTTGGGGATTTGTTTAGGCAGTGTGCCAAAAATGAAAAAGGATTCCGGAAACTCACATCCAGTGTCGAAAAAATAAAAAGTGAAATGGACTGTTTGATAGAAAATCATGACAGACTGGAAGGTTTCTCACGTCGAGATAACCTTCGCTTCTACGGTGTGCCTGAGACGGCCAAGTCTGAAAACTATGACACTTGTGCCAGACTGATCGCTGATACCCTCAACAGTGTGGAGGAGCCGATGAAATGGACAACCGATGACATCGCCCGAGCTCACAGGGTAGGGGAGCACAGAGACGGCCGACCCAAACCAATGGTGGTCAAGTTTAGTCAGTGGAAGAAGAAGATGGCAGTGATCACAGACCGCGGTTTCAGAGAAAGACTGAAAGCGAAAGGTGTGACAGTGTCCAACGACCTGACCAAACAACAAGCCAGTATTGTGGCAGAAGCCAGGAAGGAGGGGAAAGTGGCCTACTTTAAGAGAGGCAGACTGGTTGTGGAGCCAAAACGACCGGACCCCAGAACCTATGCGGAGGTAGCAGCCGCAGGAGACGACCGCGCCGACGCTGATGCCAGAGGAACAGCTTCCGAGGCCAACGCCGATACCGCGAGGAAGCCGGCAGCTGACAGCGCAACAGAGGGCAGAGGGCAGCAGAAAGTATGCGGAAGCAGAGACGGGGATTCCCCTCGTCGCTTCAACGAGGTCAGCCAGTCTGACCCTGCACGGGGCGCACGTGGTGTGCGTGGTGGCAAAGATGGGGCCCGAGGTGGGCATGGCGACGGCAGTCTACACCGCTTCTTGTCACCCCCTGCCAACAAGAGCCCTGCCAATGACGCACGACCCAGGCGAAGTGCACGGACGACTACACGGCAGGACAGGCCGGATCATCTTGAGGAAGTGGCATTTCTTGTTTACAATGTGGAAAACTTATACAGCAAGCTTAAAATTAATGACTTTTCTTTCATGGATTACATTTCGAAGTTTGATGTTGCGTGCTTGACAGAGACTTTTGTTGATAGTTCTTTTGATTTCAGTAATATTCTTCAAGACTTTGTTAAGTTTACTGCTCCAGCAAGAAAATTGTCACATCATGGAAGACATTCTGGTGGCGTTCTTCTGTTAGTGCGCAAATCCTTTTCCAGATATATTTCGGTAGTCAATGTTACTTGTGAAAATGTTGTGGCCATACGGATTGACAGATGTGTATTTAACTCGGATAGAGATGTGTTATTGTTCGCATGTTATGTTGTCCCTGAAAATGTCCTTTGTACAATTCAATGGAAATCAAAGATGGGATCGTGAACTTGGAAGAATGTTTCTTGCAGGCTAGAGAAAATGAAAACGTAAATGTTTTGATATTGGGTGACCTCAATGCAAGAACTGGATCTGAACAAACAACACCCGAAGTGATGACTAATTACTCACCTGATATTGATGATGACGATTGTGTGACTGATGATGTTTTGCACAGATTTTCAAAAGATGATGTTATAAATAGTTTCGGTAAATCGTTGTTGAATTTATGTTTGATGATCAACTGTGTCATAGTTAATGGTTGTGGTGAATGTGAGTGTGCTGGGGATTTTACGTATGTTTCTCCTCACGGCTCTAGTGTGATCGATTATGTCATTATGTCTAAGGATATGTTTTCTAAGCAACATTGTAAGCTGAATGTCGGAGACCGTATTGACTCTTGGCATTTACCAGTTAAACTTCAGTGGACAAATGTAGGACAGGATGTGGAAAAGTCAGCTGAAGCTGAACAAGGTGTGGAAGATAGGTTTGTGTGGTCAGACGATTTGCTTAGTGTTTTTGAAGAGGAATTAAGTTCTCATGAGTTTGATGAAAGCCTACAGAACGCCTACCAAGCTCTAGATACAGATGTCAATATTTCCATTGAACTTTTCGTTAAATCACTTTGCAGCGCTGCTTCTTGCATGATGAGAACAAAAGGAAATAAGAAAAAGAAAAACGACTGGTTTGACAAGAAATGTGATCGAAAAAAGCAGGCAGTTAAGGGGTCACTACAAAAATTTAAACGAGCTTCAAAGAAATCACGTGCAGAAAAAAGAGAAGAGTACGTAAAAGAAAGAAAAGAATACAAATATTTGTTAAACAGAAAAAAGATGCATTTGACCAAAGAAGATTAACCAAACTTAATCAGTCGATTAATGATCCAAAGGTATTTTGGCAAACTATTCGATCAGTCAATAGACAAGTCAGCCATATACAACTCCATTACCATTGAACAGTGGCATAACCATTTTTACAATGTCTTTAATGATGTGGATGTATCATCTACTCCAGAGGAAAATATCGAGTTTAGCCATGTGGGAGAAACAATAGATGACTCAGATGTTTTCTTCGATGAACTAATTTCCAGGCATGAGGTTCAAGCCAGCATTGGTAATCTCAAGGCCGGAAAAAGTTCTGGTCCTGACAAAATTATTAGTGAGATGCAGAAGCATGCCAATTCAAAAATGATTGATTTCTTAGTTATTTATTTCAATAAATTGTTTGACCTTGGTGTTTTCCCAGATGATTGGTCGAAATCTATAGTTGTTCCAATATATAAAAAGGGAAATCCAAACCTGCCAGATAGCTATCGTGGCATTGCCCTAACAAGTGTTGTAAGTAAGGTGTATACACATATTTTAAACAAAAGACTTTCAAAGTGGGTAGAGAAAGAGGAAAAAATAATAGAAGAGCAAGCAGGCTTCAGACCAGGTTATAGTACCGTAGATCATATTTTCACCCTATATGCGATAGTACAAAAGTTTCTTATAAAAAAAAACGTCTAAACTGTATGTTGCCTTTGTGGATTTCAGAAAGGCGTTCGATTCTGTGAACAGAAATGTTTTATGGGCAGTTTTGAGAAAATGTCGTGTGAAAGGAAAACTTTATCAAGCTATACGAAGTGTTTACGATTCTGTATTAGCATGTGTACGAGATAAATGTTGTTATTCTGATTACTTTGAATGCCCAAGGGGGATGAAACAAGGA
>CM065716.1:105900476-105917976 GCA_033310375.1 Conus canariensis
AGACAATAACACAATGCGAACAAAGGTATGTGAGGAGATCCATACAAATTGGCAAATCAAAACATGTCATGCCAGCAACAACAGCAAGCAGCCTGTGAAGCGCTCTGCACCCTACGGGCCATTTATCTGTCACGGTTGACTCATTACCACACTAATAGACTGAAGACATGTCACGTTCCTGTTCACCCAAGCTTTCCTGGGCCTCTTTGTATTACTAGAGTAGTTTGACGCGAACAGTCTGGTCGGCGAGGCGAAGAGATTTATGGTTCGGAGATTTCAGACAGCTTATCATGGCTGTCTGGGGACTGGAAGAATGACACATGATCTCGCTCCACAGCTGGGGTGGACAGGAGTGAGGGTCGAAGTGTGGTGAATGAAGAGGTGTGTGATATGTTTGCATGCCCCCCCCCTTCTCTCTCTCTCTCTCTCTCTCTCTCTCTCTCTTGTGTTTGCATGCCTCTGTGAGTGTATGTGTGTATTTTGTATGTGTATAAATCTGTCTGTTTGTCCATCTGCTTGTCTGTTTATCCGTCTGTTTGTCTGTCTGTCTGTCTTTGCCTGTACGTTTGTGTGTGTCTGTGTGTTCATACTGTTTTCTTTTCATTTTCGTCTTGAAAAGCCATTAATGGAAAGAATGGATACAGATTCAGAATTACTGACTGTGGTGTGTCTCTATTTGACACCAAGAGCACAGACACAATCAGCCGTGTCTCCCTGTTGAGTCCGATCCGACGGACGAAACGCCTAGGAGCAGGCAATACATATGGATCTGTCTTCGAGAGCGATTGCGATGGTTCCCTCATGCAGCTAGTGAAGGGTTTTCATATTTATGATATATATTCTCCCATTTTCTTCATCTTCTTTTTTTTTTTTAATTTCGAATCTTTGCCAAGTCATTATTATAATGATGGAAGAATTGTTAACCTGCACTTGTTTTCCTCCACTACTTAATTGTTCAGCACTATATTGTTTGGTCAATCAGTGGGCGATTGCATCTCTTAGGAGATGCAAGTAAAGGTTGTTCTGCACAATTCTTAGCCATTGACAATGCTTGGGTTATTGAACAGCAGAGCTGACCACTCAGACTGTTCCATATGTTTTGATCTCCCTTGCATCCTTATTAAATGGATCTTCAAGCATAGGCTCAAAGATTTCCCCTACATTTATACTGTTGGCATAATGTTTTTAGTTTTTCAGCAACTTTTTTTTCCTCTCCACACTTTCGTTTTATTTTATTTACTACCTTTCGCTGGCTGCTTTGGGGGTGCTGCTGGATTCTCTGTTGAACCCTTGGTGATGAGAACACCACAGAATTACGGACTGTGGTGTGTCCCTATTTGAACCCTGAAAGCGCAGGCAAAAACAGCCGTGTCTCCCTGATGAGTCCAATCCAGTGGACGAAAGGTCTAGGAGCAGGCAATACATATAGATCTGTCTTCGAGAAGATTTGCGATGGTTCCCTCATGTAGCTAGTGAAGGGTTTTCATATTTATGATATATATTTTAAATTTTTTAATTAAATTTCGATCTTTGCCAAGTCATTATTATAATGATGGAAGAGTTGAAAACTTGCACTTGTTTTTCCCCACTGCTTAATTGTTCACCACAGATTTAGAATATGTCTATTGTGGAGGAAAAGAACAACGCTTTAAGAATTATATGTCAAATTATGCCATACTGTCAACAGTTAATTAGTCAGTCAGTCAGTCGATTGGTTGGGTGGTGGGTTGACTAGTTGGTTAGTTAGTTAGCTTGTTAGTTAAATAGCTTGTTAGTCCATCAGTTAGTTCGCTAATCAGACAGACAGTGAGTTAGTTAGTTACTTGATTAGCCACTTATTAGTTATGTAGTTAATTACTTAAATTCTTCGGTACTTAGTGACATTTACTTAGTGGTTTATTCGGATTGTTTGCTATTTCATTTATCTATTATTTCATCATATCAAAATGTTCTGTTTTATTGATACTCATATATATGCGTGTACCTTAAGCAGACGGATATACAATGCGAGCGAAAGGATGGGTGGAGATCCATCCAAACTTGGCAAATCGAGGTATGTCACGCGCGCAACAACACCAAGCAGCGCCAGACCCTACGGGCAATTTATGTCACTGTTCACTTATTACCACACTAATAGACTGAAGACATGTCACGTTCCTGTTCATCCAAGCTTTCCTGGGACTCTTTTGTATTTACTAGAGTAGTTTGTCACGAACGGTCTGCTGGGCGAGGCGAAACGATTTATGAATTGGAGATTTCAGACAGCTTATCATGGCTGTCTGGAGACTGTAAGCATGAGACATGACCTCGATCCAAAGCTGGGATGGACAGGAGTGAGGGTCCAAGTGTGGTCAATCAAAAGGGCGTGGAGAGCGGGGAAGGCGGATCAGACAAGAAGCGGAATTATATTGTATATTGAGTAAAAAGGAGTAACTCTCTCTGTCTATCTGTTCTGTCTCTGTCTCTCATTCTCTCTCTCTCTCTCTCTCTCTCTCTCTCTCTCTCTCTCTCTCGCTCTCTCTCTGTCTCTTTCTCTCTGTGAAGAGAGAGAGAGAGAGAGAGAGAGAGTGCGTGTGTGTGTTCGTGTAAATGTTCACATATATATATATATATATATATATATATATATATATATTGCTGAACAATTAATATATATATATATATATATATATTTATATAAACAATTATCATTATATATTGTGGTATACATTATACTATATATTATATTTTTGATGATTCTGTGTGTTAATGCCTGAATGTCGATAGTAATAGTACTGGTGGTGTGTGTTTGTGTGTGCTTCTGTGCCGTGCAGTGCGTGATGTCGTGCTTGTGCTGCTTTTGTGTGTGTGTGTGTGTGTGTGTGTGTGTGGGGTGTGCTGGTGGTGTGTGTGTGTGTGTGTGTGTTGTGTGTGGTGTGTGTATGTTGTGTGTGTGTGTGTGTGTGTGTGTGTGTGTGTGTGGGCCTGTCTCTTTCTCTATGTTTAAACCGTATTTAAAAAGAAAATTCTGACTTGGAAAATCATTCATGGAAAGAACATGTAGAACGCAGCTATTATGGAGAAAATCCTTTTAAGAATTATAATTTAACATAACATCAGTAGCAACAAGCACAATAACGAAAACGACAGTAGACCCTTGAGCACTCTACACCTCATAGGAAACCACTCCCAGCACATCTCTGGTGACTCGTTACCAGACTAATAGAGTGACAGCATGTCACGTTTCTCTTCGTCTGTGTGCCACAGAAGGACTCGATGTATTCATAGTGTGGTCTGCTACGACAGTCTGGTTGCTGACGTGGAGAGGTTGGTGACTAGAAGATTCCACACGATCTCTATGGTTACCAGAGGCTGTACAATGAAAAGACGTTGTAAAGTCTTCATCCAGTTCCAGTAGGAGGGGAAGGGCCAGGACAATGTTGGAGATGTGTATGTGGAGGGGGGGGGGGGGGGGGGGGGGGATGTAGAAGAAGAAGTGAGAAACAGAATACTGATTTGGACTGAGAAGGGGTGACCAGGCTTTGTGAATGAGTGATTGAGAGAGAGAGAGAGAGAGAGAGAGAGAGGTGGGGTGTGTGTGTGTGTGTGTGTGTGTGTGGTGTGTGTGTGTGTGTGTGTGTGTGTGTGTGTGGTGCGTGCGTGTGTGTGTGTGTGTGTGTGTGTGTGTGTGTGTGTGTGTGTGTGTGCGTGTGTGTGCGTGTGTGTGTGTGTGTGTGTGTGTGTGTGTGTGTGTGTGTGTGTGTGTGTGATTTCCATAAGAGTGAGAGCCAGGGAAAACCAGATACTTGTCCGCAAAAACAGATAATGACTAAACCAGTTTGTTTACTCGTTTGTTTGTTTGTGTGCTTTTTTGTTTCCATTCACCAATTTTGTTACTGCAAAGCAGCTCACATTTCCACGGAATGAAAATAACTTGTTCTCTCGAGAAAACAGTTACGTTTAAGTGAGAACGCTTTAGATTCTGGAAAAAAAAAAAAAACATTTCCCCAAGAAATCCAGGGAAATGGTCAATGTAAGTCATTAAATCAACAATATTCACTGTTCATTTTATCAACAAAGGAGCTGAAAATCAAGAGATAATAACTGTTCTCCTGGGATAATGAGCTGCTTCCACTGAAATACAAAGCTCTTCTTGTGATTGGATGTTTTAATGTAGTGATTACTTGTTTTTACTAAGAAAATTTGAAACGACCTTCAACCGATTGATCTGGTTTAGGCAGACAAGAAGCAGCTGAGGTGAATCAACAATGGGAAGAAAAACAAGAGCAGGTATACAAGTCCTCAGCCACTGTTCAATTAGCTCAACAACGAGTTCAAAGGAGGATGATAAGATAATGTTGCTTATAGCCCAGCCGACCACAAAGGGCCACATCAGGGCTGTCACCACGTTAAAATCAACTCACAAGTCGTTCACACAATTCTTTAAAATACATCGAAAAACCCATCCGAAAGTTTGTTAAAAAAATCTTTCCACTGTAAAATCTCAGATCCGATGAAAAATGTGAATCTCTTTCAAGAACTCAAAGATCGCATCAGGCGGAACGTCTCTGAACAAGGTTTTCATGGAATCTGCTGTAAAATGTTTGTGTCTCACATCATGCAAGTCCCAACACTCTAAAAGAATATGTTTCATTGTCAGTGGCACATGACATGGAATGCACCATGGAGCTTCTTCACTCTTTAAAAGGTATGAATGGGTAAAATACGAATGGCCGGTGTGCAGCCGGCATAGAACCGTTTCTTCTTTTCGACCACCAGACGTAGATGAGAGGAACTCCTTAAGGTTTGGACGGATCTGAAAGAGTTTGTTATCCGTCTGTGTATTCAAAGGAGGAAGGGGTGAATAGTTTCAGTTTCAGTTTCAGTTTCATCAAGGAGGCGTCACTGCGTGCGGACTAGTCCATATACGCTACACACAATCCGCTAAGTTTTGAGACCACACTACGCATGATTTGAAGCTGATGGATAAATGAATTAACAACAAAGATGAGACAATTATTGAAGAAGAGGGCTCGTGGCTACGACTCAGCGGATGTCTGACCTACGCATTAGCCCAACGCACTGGTCAGACCTTGGGTGCCTACCTACCATTTTGTGTGTGTGTGTGTGTGTGTGTGTGTGTGTGTGTGTGTGTGTGTGTGTGTGTGTGTGTGTGTGTAGTGGATGTACATGTGTGTGTGTGATGTGTGGGCATGAGCCCATGTGTGTGCGTGGGCGAATGCGTGTTGTCGTCGGTTTAATGTCCTTCTACTACAGTGATTCACACAGTTTTATGCGTGGGTGAATGAAGTATGTAAGTGATTGAGTGTATTAATATGTTAATGATAGAATATGAAATCCTCACCACCACCAACCTCCCCTCTATCCCTCTTCCATTTAATCAAAACAAAATTATGTAACTGAGTAGAGATAAGATCTAAAGATAAAGGCCAATTGAACTACTTAACAAACATTTGCAAATTGACTCAAGAACACAAGAACTGTTTAAAATACTTGGTAAAGGTAAGGAAGTCGATCCATCAGTGTAACCATCAATACCCGAATTTGTAAAGAGTTCTCTTGCTCTTGGGCATTGAATTAGTAAATGACTGATACTTAAGGATTCCCCACACATACATTTAACGTTATGACAATATTTTGTTTTCAGTGCGTTCAAACGAAATCTATGGATTAAGCTTTCAATCTCCCTAGACGAGAAAGAGACTTGTTTGTACGTTTTCCCCTTGTACCCATCACTAAACTTTACACAGTTGTGATAATATTGGACGTCTGAGTTCATCAGTAATGTTTTAACTTTTTCTTTTGACGTTGAATTTATAATTGAAAAACATTCTTTCAAATCTAAAGGAATGTTAAGTGGTATTGCGTAATTGACATTTTGAGCTGCTTTTCTTGCAAGTTGATCTACACGCTCGTTGGGTACAATACCACAATGAGAGGGGATCCAACAAAAAGTGACAGTAATGCCTTTCATGGATAAAAGATGAATGAAATGATGAATTTCTAATACCATATCAAGACGAATTGAAGGACACGCAGACTTAATCGAGTGGATTGCTGCTTTCGAATCAACACCTATCATAATTTGGGAATTATTTATTGGAAAATTTAGGATGAAATCTAACGACTTAAGTATAGCAATTAATTCGGCACAAAATATCGATAACTGTCTACCAAGATAGAAGAGCTTTTCTATTTTGAAACTGGGGATTATGAAGGCTGCTCCCGTGTTATCATTATCTAGCACTGAGCCATCTGTAAAAATTTTCAAATGGTGATTGTAGTTACTTTCTAAATGAGCGTAAACAGATGTTCTTAAGGTATGTGGACAATCCTTTTTTGATACATCTGTATAATCTATATCAAAGGAGGCTTTACTTTGTTCCCATTTTGGAATAGGTGAATATGTGGGCTTTTGGGAAATGTTGTTTTTATCTATTTTAGTATCCTTTAGAAGATCGGAGGAAAACGAGTAAATAGACCTTGTTGATAGTATATTTTGGGCACGTTTTCCGAAATCCTCCTCTGATTTTAAACATACTTCTTCTGAGCTAAAATTGTTTTGTGAAAAGCTCTTTAAGATACACTTTGAAGTAGAAGCTTTCCGAAGTTCTGCAAGAGGTAAGATTCCTACTTCATTATACGTCCCTAAGTTAGATGTATGTGTGGGAACCCAAAGGGCAATTTTATAAGCTTTGCAATCAGTACTCTGAAGTTTATTTAACAGATACTGAGGAGCATTAAAGAATACTTCTTGAGCATAAGTTAGTCTTGAGCGTATAAGGGCAGTTGCTAAGATGGTTAATGATTTCGAATCCTGTCCCCAAGGTTGTTTGCTAATTATTTTTAGGAAATTCAAGCTCTTTCTTGCTTTGTTTAAAAATATATTCAATATGAGCGTTCCAAGATAACTTACTACTTAAGATAACAGCGAATGCGTGTGTGTGTGTGTGTGTGTGTGTGTGTGTGTGTGTGTGTGTGTGTGTGTGTGTGTGGCGCGCGCGTGTGTGTGTGTGTGTGTGTGTGTGTGTGTGTGTGTGTGTGTGTGTGTGTGTGTGATTGTGTGTGCGTGTGCGTGTGCAGAAATGCGTGTGCATATGTGTGTGTGTGTGTGTGTGTGTGTGTGTGTGTGTGTGTGTGTGTGTGTGTGTGTGTGTGTGTGTAATTTGTGGGTTTGTGTGAGCACAGATATGTGCATATAGGCTATATGTGTACATATGTGTGTGTATGTGTGTGTCTTGTAAGCGCGTGTGTGTGTGTGAGTATGCGCGCGTGTATGTGTGTGTGTATGTGTGTGTGCGTGTGTGTGTGTGCCTGTGTGTGTGCGCGTGCGGGGGTGTGTGTGTGTGTGTGTGTGTGTGTGTGTGTGTGTGTGTGTGTGTGTGTGTGTGTTGTGACTGCGTGCGTGAATGTTCAGAAGATGACTTAGGAACAAGAACAAGACCATCAAATACAGCATATAAGTACACGCGCACACTCACGCGCACACACACATACACATAACAATAGAACGAATAGGGGCGAATAGAACGAAGGAGTCGATGAGGAGAGAGAGAGGGTGAAAAAAAACAGGGCGTTAGAATGTAAATATCAAATGCTTCACTGACAGTAATGGGGAGCGTTAAGTTCTGTATGGAGAATAAAACGATTCGTTCACGACCATCCAGAGTCGTCTGTCGTCCCCAGGGTGAGACTACTGGGTGGACACGGCTGGATATGGTTGTGGCTCTCCTCCACTGATTTCCCGAGTGTTTCTGGATGTATCTTAGAAACGAATGAATATGAGTGCAGGCGATAGCCCCCTTGAGAGAGACGATGGGCAATTGTCCGGAACGAATGTAGGAAAGGGCAAATGTTAATCGGTAAGGAGTATATCTTCGCGTTTTCATAATGACATACATAGTTTGTGCTCCTGTTTCACTACTTGATTTAAAGTCAAGTTGTGTAACGTTAACAGAGGTTTGCATCATTCTAGAATTTGTTGAACATAACCTAAAGAATGTAAAGCCTACAAAGACTGGTGGATCAGATAATGTTTCACTAAGGGGGTTTCTTGAAAGAAACCCCCAAAGAAGTGTCTGAACCACTATGCTTCGGATTTTTAAAAATGTTACAGAAAGGTGTCATAATTTACAGCTGGGAAACAGCAGCCTGAACGGACGTTTAGAAGAGAAGAAGAACAACAACAACAACAACAGCAACAACAACAAAAAGAACAAGAAGAACAAGAACAAGAAGAACAAGAAGAAAAAGAAGAAGAAAAAGAAATGCATCCTCAGCAGGAAACTAATGACTAGTTTGTCAAACATGTATGCCATGTAAACTTTCGGTCTTTTGTGAGAGATGCTATTATATATCACATGACCGACAATGGATTATTTTCGAAACTGTGAGCATCGCTATTGACCCGGACATTTTGGTTTGACTCATCAACAGTCGGTCGTTGTGCAACAAAGGATTATTTGACTTTGTCTGGCTGGACTTTCGAAAGGCACTGACCTTGTACCACACGCACAACTCGTGTGAAGTAGTGTGAGGTAGCCGGCATCATTTTAGCCTGAATTTCGTGTTTCCTCAGAAAACAGAACATAGAGTGTTAGAGCTGCAACCACTCCTACCTCAGAAGGTGAAGTGGCAATACACTCGATATATATATATATATATAATATATAATATATATATATATATATTTATATATATCCGTCTCTGTCTGTCTCTTTGTCTGTCTACCTGTCTGTCTTTGTCTGTCTGTAGGTCTCTCTCTGTCTGGGTCTTCCTGTCCGTCTGTCTGTCTGTCCGTCACTCTCTCTCTCTCTCTCTCTCTCTCTCTCACTCTCTCTCACACCACACAACACACACACACACACACAACACACACACACACACACACACACACACACAACAGAGAGAGAGAGAGAGAGAGAGAGAGAGAGAGAGAGAGAGAGAGAGAAGGGGAAAAGTATACACGCTGTTCCAGACAGCAAATCTTATACTCCTCTCCCCGCCACTACCCCAACACTTCTCTCTTCCTAGTGTCATCCGTTGTCCACCTGCGGTATATTGACCCCCCCCCCCCCCCCCAATCTCTCTCCCTCTCTCCTCTCTCTCTCTCTCTCACACACACACCACACACACACAACACACACACACACGCAGCACGCACGCACGCATGCACGCACGCACGCACGCACGCACGCACACACAGACACCACCACAGCACACACACACAACACACACACACACACTCCAGGCCCTAATTAGGAGGACCAGAGTGTACACTGGGTTCAAGACTGCAAAACTCTCCCCTCGCCCCTGTTGGTCTTTGTTCTCCTTCCTTCCTTGATTCATCTCCTATCTGTTGCTCTGTGTTTTCACACACACACACACACACACACACACACACACACACACACACACTCACACACACACACACACACACATACACGCACGCACGCACGTACGCACGCACGCACGCACGAACGCACGCACGCACGAACACACACACACACACACACACACACACACACACACACACACACACACACACACACACACAGGATCTAAGCAGAAGAAAGCCAATCTACACAGAATTCAGACGACAGCCACCACTTCCAAATCGCACGCAATCCCCCACCTCATAGGTATTCATCCTTGCCATCTCATTCCTCGCTGATCCAAGATACCTTATTCTCTGATACACTCCCTTTCCTCTATCTTCCCCAAACTGTTTCTACCTCCCCCCCCCCCCCCCCCCCCCCAATCCATTTCGACCCATTCTGCCCTCAAAGAAGAGGCACAGTCATTCAATATTTGTGGAGGGTTTGATAGAAAATATTGGTTTACCTTTGCTAAATCGTTGGTTTCGATTCAGTCCTGTTTGTGTCTAGGGTATTCTTTACGCTGTGAAAGGGCAAAGGTATTAAACCTTTTTTTTTCTTTCAATTCTGAATCTTGATACTGCTTGTTTTGGTTACTACTCTCCTCTCTCGCTCCAACCTTTCTGTTCGTTCAATTGTTTCGTGTATCTCTTGATAGAAATTGTACACTCTTAGCACCCTCTCCTCACCTCAAAGCCACCATCTCTACCACCACCTCCCCTCTGCTCACCTGCTCCCATGCTGTTTCTCCTCCACCCAGCTATGAGACTCCGCTCAGCCCCCCCCCCCCCCCCCCCCACACCCCATACCCCCTCCGCCCTCTCCCTCCCTCCTGTCCATTCGTCTTCCTCCCATAGAATCGTACTGGATCTGTGTTCGTCTTCGTTGCCATTCTGCTGTGCAGCTCTTCACACACACGCTCTGAATTCAAGGGGCGCCCAAGCAAAAGCACCGTCATCGTTGCTTACAGTATACCTGAATGGGAAGCATGGAGACCCGGACCACAGTGTGCCTTCCATTCCAAAACAAAAACAAGAAGGAAAAAAAGGAAACAAAGAAACAAACTAACTAACCAGAAACAAACAAAAAAATAGCTTCCCGTTTGGAAACATCCCCCTTTACGCGCGCGCACGCACACACACACACACACACACACACACACACTTCCGTTCTAAGATGGCGGACACTGTCAGCAACTGAACAGATGCTGTCCAAAGTTTTAGCAATACTAACATCAACATGACAAGAATGACAAGATCGAGAAGCTTCGGAGGTCGGGCAACATACACAAGAACGAAAGACATGAAAGACATCGAAGAAAAAACAGAAGAAGGTGCGTCACTTGGCAAAGAAATGTTAGACCGAGACCATCAAGAAAAACATCAGGCTGGAGCTTACACCAACGGCTGCTGTGAAAACAGCAAAACAGAAACGGAAGACACAGCAAGTATCATTCAAAATCTAAAATTAGTTATTGAAAATTTATGTGATCGAGTTTTGTGTCTTGAAAACAGTGTTAAGAAACTGACTGAAGAACTAGAAACCAAAGATCTGGTCGCGAAGGACTTGACCGGCAACAACGTAAGTTGCCCGCAGACAAATTCCGTCGCCGTCAAGTCCTACGCAGAAGCATGTAGGACGCAGAGATCTTCTGTCAGTTCAGCTAAGACAACTCCGGCACTGAGTAAATCAAAATCGACCATCTGGAATGAAATGTCAAAAAAATCAAAAGAAAAGAACTCGCGTACAGTTTCTGAAAAAAATGACGTCAGCGTAAAACCTAATGACGTCAGTTTGAAAATACGCAAAAGTCATGAGTATCAGAACGAAGAACAAGACATGCCGATGGTCACTTTTCTACACGATTCAGTGCTGAATGGAGTTGACACGGATAGACTAGGATACTCGTATGGTTTTGATGCACTTTCCTTCAAGGCTCCGACATCGAATGATGTAGTGAAGCAAGAGTCCTGTTTTTTCTTCAAAGAAATCGCCAGACGCCATTGTCATCCACTGTGGAGTCAATGATATTAAAAAGTCTGACCCCAAAATCTGCAGCAAAATCTTCGCCGATTCCATCAGAGTCGTATCTTCCAGACATCCTAAAACGAAAATTGTCAGCAAAATCGCGCCTCTACGAGATACTGAGATGGAAACCAAACGTGAACTATTCAGTGCTTTGGTCTCCACTGAACTGTTTGGGATGGAAAGAATCTCTTTCGTCAACCATGGCAACATGCATACCAGAGGGCTGAAGAAAGACGGGATTCATCCAACAGCAAGAGGGGCCAGTGTCCTTGCGGGAAACCTGGGGCGACACCTGAGACAGCTGTTCTGGGAGCAGCCGAAGAAAACTTTAAGGCGCCCACGTCATCAGCTACCCAGACGCTTCTACCCAAACCCCAGCTTTTCACACTACTTTGGTGAAAGGAACCCGTGGCAGAATCCCTTTGATGTACTAAGAGACTGGTTTTAAAAACTGGACCAATCTGTATTAACATTGCTTTAACTGCGGACAGCAAAGGACCGTTCTGTTGACTTTGCAACTAGTTATCCGCTGCGTTTATTCTTTGTGCATCGGTATTATTTTTAGAACTCCCCCCCCCCCCCCCCCTTTCTCTTTCTTATCTACCTCTCTCTCTCACTCTCTCTCTCTCTCTGTTTCTCTATCTCTTTTCGGTATCTCTGTCACGTATTGATATTTATTAGTATACTTCATCGGTACGTTTTGTATTGTTATTGTCTTTCCCCCAAGTTTTCCTAAGAACTGTTAATAGCTATGGGAGAAACAAAAGCTATAAGTATTATGCAATGGAATTGCAGGTCTTTACATACAAACCTGTCTTACCTTATTCAACATCTTGCTTCTTTCAGATATCAGATTCTCATTTTACAGTCGTTAAATGTCACTCGAACTAAATTGCCCAGACTGTCGAACTTTTGCTATCCTCCAGTCTGTGAAAAGATGGATCAAGAAGGAAAAGTTCGAACAGCTATTTATATTCATGATAAGATGAATTTACACCATATGCCCGTCGCCAGCACCAGTGAATATGTCGAATCTGTACTCTTGTGCAGCCAAAGTGTTAAAATCAGTGAAACATTAATGATAAATGTTGTTAGTGTATACTTACCTAAAGGCCCAAATGAGGAAAATACCGAATGGTTACGTCCATTACATGATTCAAAAGAGAAATGGATAATCGCGGGTGACTTTAACGCTCACTCACCTTTTTGGGAAAATGATAACATAAATGTGACTAGTAACAGATTTGTTGAAAATATAGTTGATACCTCCCTCTATCTACTAAATGATGGGAGAGTTACGAGGATCCCTGATTTACCCAATCAAAGAGCTTCTGCTATTGATCTGTCTCTTATTTCTCCCATTCTCGTACCAAATAGTGACTGGAACACGCTTACAGATAGCTTAGGAAGTGACCATCTACCCATTATTATTACGCTAAATGATAAACTAGCCCAGGATAGTACAGATAAAGATGCCATAACAAAATATAATTATAACTGTGCTGACTGGAACTTATTTCAAAATATTTTGAAATCACAAAATACTAATGACATAAGAGATGATGATATCAATAATTTTTGCTCAAAATTCACGGACACAGTGTTGCAAGCCGCTGACTGTTCCATACCCAAGTATTCTAATTTGAAGTCTAACAAACATTTGGGAAACATCTGGTGGAACGAAGCCTGTGAGAAAGTTGTAAATGAAAAGAAACGTTTATTCAAAGTCTACTTACAGGATAAAAAAACAGAAAATCACACTCCACTTAGGAAAGCAAATTCACTCAGTAATAAAACCATAGCACAAGTGAAACGGCAGTACTGGGCTACATTTTGCACAGATGAGGTTTACAGCCATAAAGATATACAAAAGATATGGAAAAAATTTAATGATATGCAAAATGGGGTACATCTACCATTATATCCAATCAGGATTGAAGGCAATGATCTTCCTACAAACTTACAAAAGGCTGAGTCGTTCGCTGACTCTTTTTCGGATACAATGCTTCCTAGTAAACTTCCACATGAAATCAGAACGTTTAGGGTAAATGATGCCCAAAAAGATATGTACAAAGATCCTGTAGCAGATAACGCAAATTATATCAATGCTCCAATTACTTTAAGTGAACTAAAAGATACTCTATTTTCTTCAAGCGCAAAGAAAACAGCTGTTGGAGCAGATGCAATATCCATCATTCTATTAAAACATCTGCCAGATAACTGGATAATACTACTGCACGAATTATTACAGAAATGCTGGGATGAGGGCTGTATTCCCCAAATATGGAAGCACTCAATCGTAGTTCCAGTATCTAAACAAGGAAAGTCAAAAAAAGATATAAATAATTATAGACCTATTGCTCTAACATCACACACAGGGAAGCTGCTAGAAAAGATAGTTCTAAACAGATTAATTCATTACTGTGATAAAAGAAAAGTTATTCCCACTAACCAAGCTGGTTTTAGGAAGGGGAGAAGTACAGTTGACCATTTAGTTAAACTGACTACGCAGATTAAACATCAGTTTGCTCGTAGGAAAAATATACTGGCCACATTCTTTGATATAAAGAAAGCCTACGATCACGTGTGGCATGATAGATTACTATACAAACTAAAAAGTATTGGTCTATCTGGAAATATATATGGTTATATTAAGAACTTTTTATCTGAAAGAAGCATGCAGACAAATGTTGGCAACAAGTATTCCACCCTACGATTTCCTAAAATGGGAATGCCACAGGGGTCAGTTATTGCCCCTTATTTATTTAATATTTTGCTTTGTGATTTGCCACAGTCTGTATCGAATAATGTTGTACTAGTACAATATGCAGATGACATAGTTATGTGGATGAAAGTTACTATGAAAAGGAAAACACCCAAAAGACAGCTTAACTATTTTAAAAAAATATATCAACTGGAACTCGATAAACTAAGTAACTACATGAAGGAGAATGGATTAATGCTATCACCGGAAAAAAACAAATTCTACTTTTTAATAGTGGGCCAGATCCACCTGAATTACCCACTTTTCAAATAAATGGCGAGACTATAGAATACAGACAAATGGTGAAATTTCTAGGAGTATACATTACTTCAAAATTGTCGTGGAATTATCACATACAATATTTATTAACAAAGGCTCGAAAAAGCTTTAACTTTTTAAAAGTTATACAGAAACAAAACTGGGGCGAAGATGCTAATGTACTGAAACAGCTGGCATTGTCACTGATACGTTCTAGACTCTCTTACGGGCAGGAAGTCTTTTTCAGTGCCCCGAAAAGTTTACTTAATAAGATGCAAAGTTTGGATTGCAAAGCTTTCAAACTGGCTCTTGGTGTGCCGTATCATGCATCATCTTTGGGAACATATAGCGAAGTAGGAGTATTACCATTAGATGAACATCGACGGCTAGCTGTCGCAAAATATGTCTTACGAATTTCAACACGTGACAGCAACGTTGAGAATGAAGTCAGTTTGAGATCTGACATTAGCTTCCCAAAAAGGGCAAAATCAATTTCTTCACTCACAACTATTGGAACTTTCACTTCAGATCTGTTCAGCGAGTCAAAAGTTAACCTCAGCGATATAAATCGACCTAAACTTCCCGCATCTCCCAGCCCGCCATGGGAACTTCAAAAAGCATCATTTGATATTAACCATACGTCGATGAAAAAAAAAGTGACAGTGAAAACCTGATAGGCCAAATAGTAAAAGAGTATATTGAAAATTCGTATCCCTTTCATCTTAAAATTTATACAGATGGGTCTCTTTTGGATACCAAAGAAGCAGGTGCAGCATTTACAATTCCTTCATTGAAAATTGAAAAAATCTTATTATCTTGGAAAAAACAGATCAATTTTTACAGCAGAACTAACTGCCATTCTAATGGCTTTGTATTTTCTACTTGACTTTTCAAATCCAATATTCCAAGTCCTCTTTTGCGTCGATTCAAAATCAGTTTTATTCGCCCTAAGTAAAACAAACCCTATAGTAAGACAAGATCTGATTACAGATATTCATCACCTAATACATTTCTTGATTATTAGGGGTACAAGAATTAGTTTCTGTTGGGTTCCTTCTCATTGTGGGATTCAGTTTAATGAGAGAGTAGACAGAGCAGAAAAACGGGGAGCGAAAAATACTAGCGGGTCGGAGGTTATCAGTATCCCATTGTCTATCCATGAGGTATACAGTCTTCTAGAAAATGTATGCTGGAAACATTTTAGGAAAAAACAACAAAATTCGGGATGTTCTCTTGATACTCGCATAAACCAGCTATTAAACTTTGACACCTTCATTCTTTTTATCAATGTAGTTTGCCGTTTTCTCGGATCATAATTTCGCTAATATATAAGATCAAACTAAACGCTTTTAAGACAAAGTTTTGCAAAAATATAACATGCCTTTGTGGTGAAATGATAACAAATTCCCACATACTTTTCCACTGCAAACAGTTAAAACCTCATCTACCACCTCTACCTAATTGTTCTCTGGATACAGTTGTAACCGATTTACCACTAATGTGTAAAATTGCTGTTTCATTGCATCAAAGTCCTCTGTTTTCTGTTTTGTAAAATGGGAACTGGTGTTTTAGTAACGTCCTTGTTATGACCGGTTGTTCTTCGATGTTTTATAGTTAGTTATCCATTTTTTGCTGTTGCTGTTAATGATATTCTTATAGATTAGGTTCGTCTAATATCACATAATGTGTATAGACGTTAAATTGAAGACCTAACACACACACACACACACACACACACACACACACACACACACACACACACACACACACACACACACATCTCAGTTTCAGTTTCATCAAGGAGCCGTCACTGCGTGCGGACTGATCCATATACGCTACACCACATCCGCTGAGTTTTGAGACCACACTACACATGATTTTAAGCTGATGGATCCATGCATTAACTACTAAGATGAGAAAATTGAAGAGAATGCGCTGGTCTGATCTTGATTGCCTACCTAACATAGGTTGTCTTTTTTTTTTTCTCAGGTATACAATGATGACAGTATACCTGAATGGGAAGCGTGGAGACACGGCACACTGTGAGCCTTCCATTCCAAAACAAAAACAAGAAGGAAAAAAAGTAAACAAACAAACCATCAAACAAAAAAGCCTTCCGTTTGGAAATCCCGCCTCACACACATACACACACTCACAGGCACAAACGTGGCGCACACACACACACACACACACACACACACACACACACACACACACACACACACACACACACACACACATATTCACACACCTCATACAACTGTTACAACCATTTGAATAAAGTGTAAGTCCTACAGACTAACTGTTTAAACAACAGCGAGCTATCAGGGGTCTTATGTACATAGGCCTTATGCCGTTATAAAAGGAGCTCAACTGATTTCTTTCTCAGCCTCAACCTTCACTCAGCTGTAATTTGGTACCCATTTTCCGCCAATGAACACAGATTAAAAGCAAATACAGAAAAAAATGTAAGAGAAAAAAGGACAGAAAATGTCCTGAGCCCCTCTCCAAGGAAAACGGAGTGAGTTTCAGGAATTGTTTTCTTTCGCAATTTTGTCTTTTTTTTCTGCTTTTCCATAAGTTTTTCATACCAAAGTTTTAGGTAAATGTGTTTATTCAGCATGCTGGATAGTTCTGTATCGCTTTGAAAAGCTGCAGTTTGCCTTCGTTGGCGTGTCTATCTCTACGTGGAAACCAGCGTGATTCTTTGTTACTTGGATTTTTATTTACCACTTCATTACATTGAAGAGCAATAAGACAGACAAGGAGGAAAGCAGACACATAGCACCAAAAACAGCATTTACATATATTATGAGCTTCAGAGGAGGTTAAATATATTATATGTGGACATGGACATGGTTTAAAAAGATGATTTTCAAATCTATAGATGCATACAGCTATATGCATACACTTATGCACATGAGCATGTAAACACAAATTACGTGCGTCATATACATATGCATTTATATGTATTCACACTTGGTTTAATTTTCATAGACAGTAATCAGGATTAGCAGGCGTGAAAAGCCATCCATGGACACGCCTATAATGGGTTGTTTTTGCGCAGTCACAC
>CM065716.1:105927976-105935476 GCA_033310375.1 Conus canariensis
TGTGTGTGTGTGTGTGTGTGTGTGTGTGCATGTGTGTGTGTGTGTGTGTGTGTGTGTGTGTGTGTGTTTACATCCGACAACAGGATTTAGGGTCCTATTCAGAATATTTACAAGAGAACTAAGTACAGGGGCTGACAGATTTCATGGAGGCTCTTAATCAGGATGTAAACACGGGCTCGGAGTTCCTTGTTTCCTTCGTGCAAAAAGCAGCCGAAAAAAATGAGGTCAAAACCAAAACCCCCAGTTTCACGTGAACAGCCACCGTGGTGGGATCAGGAATGTGAAAGTGCGAAGCAAGAAAAATACAGGCACCTGCAAAAGTTCAGATTTACAAATGAACGTGATACTTGCTCGAATACCTCGACCTGAAAAAATCGTTTAAGGCTCTTTGCTGTTCAAAACATGAGAGACACAATCAGAACATTTTAAATGACCTGAACGAAGCATGTAATGATATAAATTCAAAATCATTTTGGCAAAAAGTACGTTATTTACGACACAAAACCTAAAAACACCCAGTTCAATATCGCCTGGTAAATGGTTTCATTACTTCAAGTCCCTATTGACAACAGAACCTAATGTTGTTGATGCAGACTTTAATCAAGAAGTTACTGATACGCTTTACAATCATCAGTCTGAAACATGCGAAGAATGTAACACCTTTGAATTTGACCATGAAATTTCCGACTCTGAGATACATGATGCGATTAAAGGAATGAAAAGGGGTAAAGCTTCCGGCCCGGATGGCCTGCCTTCGGATCTTTTCCACGAGGGAAGAAACGTACTTGTTAGATTTTTACATCCGTTGTTTAATAAGGTATTTGAAAGTGGTGACTACCCAGAAGGCTGGACTAAGGCAGTTATTTTTCCTTTACATAAGAAAGGCAGTCGCAGATGTGTAGACAACTACAGAAGCATTTCCTTGCTAAACGTAATCAGTAAAATTTACAATTCGATTATCAACAGGAGATTGTCACTTTTCTGCGACCACCATGAATGTATTCCTGAAGCTCGAGCCGGTTTCTGGAAAGGCTACAGCACCTTAGACAACATCTTTACCTTGCAATCACTTGTACAGAAGTACTTGACCAAACAAGGTGGCCGCTTTTACTCGCTTTTCGTAGACTTTTCTAAAGCCTTTGATAGTGTTGACAGAAAAAAGCTGTTGTATGTACTGCTTGCTAAAGGAATTCATGGGAAAATGTTCAAAACTCTGCAAGGGATGTATAAAAGTGTAAAAGCTGCTGTCTGTGTTGGAGATAAAATTACAGAATATTTTCAGTGCATGTCTGGAGTACGCCAAGGATGTGTCCTAAGTCCCCTTCTGTTTTCCATATTCTTATCTGAATTACAAGCTGAGTCTGATGAATTGTAGCGCTCACGGTATTGATATTTTTGGGGATCCATTGGGTATTTTCCTTTTGATGTATGCTGATGACATTGCTGTTGTATCTGACACTGTAGCAGATCTTCAAAAGAAGATTTACTGTCTGGAAACATACTGCAGAAGATGGGGTCTGAGTGTCAATATGGATAAGACAAAGGTTGTTGTTTTCAAAAATGGTGGCTTTATCAAAAAATGTGAAAAGTGGTTCTTTAATGGTAACGAGTTAAAAGTCGGGCCCTCTTACAATTATCTTGGGGTCATTTTTTCAGCCTCCCTCAAATGGACTAAATGTGTGGATGCTCTTTCTGGTAAAGCTTTAAGAGCCGTCGCAGGGATAAAAAAGTTATGCTTTAAATTACAAATGCTACCAGTTGATATGGTATTTAAATTTTTCGATACGAAAGTTAAGCCCATTCTATTGTATGGTTCTGAAATCTGGGGATTTGAAAAATACGATGCCATTGAAAAGGTACAAGTAAATATATGCAAAATGATACTGGGGGTCGGAAGAGATACAAAAAACAGTGTAGCACTGGGAGAATGTGGAAGGCTTCCAATATTCGTTGACACACAGACCCGACTTATGAAATACTGGTGCAGGATTGTAAACCTGTCTAATGATAGGTACCCAAAGCAATGCTATGATATGTTACGCGCACATGATTTGTCAGGGCGGAAGAACTGGGCTTCACAAGTCAGGCTATTATTATGCAAGTACGGTTTTGGCTACGTTTGGGCTACGCAACATCCGGGACATATTCGGTATTTCATAGAACAGTTCAAGAGCAGATTAAAAGATGTTTCATATCAAAATTGGCACGACTCCATCTCTTCAGAGGAGGATTACTGTTTATACCATCCAGAAATTATAAGGGCAAATTACATCATAAGTCTGGACCATGTCGCACACAGACGTGCAATCTGTTTACTAAGGTGTAATCGCTTGCCCCTGAATGGTATCCCTCGTTTTGGACAATTAAGAGTTGACCCATACTGTAAACAATGTGATGGTGACCAGATTGAAGACTTGGTGCATTTTCTTTTTGTATGCTGTAAGTACTCTTCTCTGAGAAAGAAATTTCTGCCTCTATATTATTATCGTTTTCCTAGCACTCTGAAAGTACAATTACTTTGTCAAAATCTTAAAGGTAAGCTTGCTTTGAAAACTGCGCTTTATATTGTTGAATGCCTAAAAGTAAGATGTTGATGTGGTAAAAGTTGCAGCAGTGTCTTTTCGTTCCTTTTTGTACGAAAGGTTCACCTATAACTAGATGTTGATTACTGCAATTCTCCTTGTCATTATGGGCCGGATGGCCTGCAAAGACTGATATTAAATTATTGTTATTGTTACACACACACACAATGAAATGGTAGGCAGATACTCAAGGTCTGATCAGCGCGTTGGGCTAATGCGTAGGTCAGACATCCGCTGAGTCGTAGCCACGAGACCCTCCTCTTCAATTCTCTCATCGTAGTTGTTAATTCACTTCTCCGTCAGCTTAAAATTATGCACAGTGTAATCTCAAAACTTAGCGGATGTGGTGTAGCGTATATGGAATGGTCCGCACGCAGTGACGCCTCCTTGATGAAACTAAACTAAACTAAACTATCGTTCAAGTCGTTCTTTTTATTTTGTGTTATTTTAGAGATCACTTATGGTAAACAAACCTTTATTTTCACGGTTGTGTCTCCCAGTCAAAAGCCTTGATGAGCAAGCCAGGCTCAGACAGACTGTATTCCTTTCGATTCGTACCTCCTCTATCCCTGTTACTCTCTTCAAAAACGCCATCTTGCGTCATTTCAAAAACTTAACAGTCTGACCAAAGCTAAAATATATCATCCCTAAACCTCCTCCTCCCTACTCTCACTCATCGCCTTCAAAAAAAACAAATATTGCTTCGACCAGGTAGTACGAAGAAAATTCAGTCTGAACTGGAATTCTCAAACCTGAAACCACCCATGCAATTAGTCGTAAAAGCTGTCCCTGTATTTCGAACATGCACAGCATCACTGGTCCCAAAGAAAAATTCACAGTTCAGTCCCCTTCCTTCTAGAAGTCCACTGACTTGGTGTATGAACGGAGAGGTCATCACTACGCTCAAAGCTGTATGGGGGTGCAGGGGCGGGGGACCGGGGGGAGAGAAGTATGTCGTACCACAAACAACGCTTTATAGAGCTCTACTGGGCCCTTCAGATGTGTCATACAACGCCAGTGGTGATCCATTTCAACGGTGATTGCCACAACCAGACCCATATTTCCGTCACTGCAGACTGGCAAACCACTCCTCAGTCCCAGGACGAAAATTCAAGGTCTTAGTAATTATCTCCCTCCTTAGTTAGTTACTATCGTTCCGGCTCTGAGTTTAGCATTTCCCCCCCCCCCCCCTCCCCTCCACCTTCTCCTCTATTCTTTACTTCCCCGCCCCCCTCCCCCCCCCCCCCCTACCCGCACACACTCATCCTGTTTTCCATGCCACCATCTATATATTCACATCCTATCTACATTGCCGTAAAATTGACACATACTGGCTGTAGTGTCATTAAACGGCTTCATGCATATGTATCTTATGACATGCTGCTGGCTGATTTGAATCCTATATTATCTGGTGTGCGCTTTCGTCGTGAATGGCAACTTGCCTCTGGTTTGGTACTAGCTAACACATACCATCACAAGTTTCACCATCTTAGAATGACCAATGCAAGAAGTGTTTGGTCACGAATCGTAGAATTTGTAAAACTGATCAGCCAATAAATCAGGACCGTAATAAATCCACGGACACAGATAACTTTGTACATATAGAAGATGGTAACATTTTAAGATGTTAGACGCCTCTCGTGTTATGATTAAAACCACTAGGCTAATACGCTAGATTAAAATAGTGACATTTTCCATCGTTCAGTAAGAGGGAATAGAAGCGTTAACTGGTGATCGTTGTTATTGGTTGATAGTCTTTTAACGACTGAGTTATCAGTCGTTATCATTAAGGAGTATGTAATTGTGCAGATTAGTGCATCAGTTCAGTGTTATGGAGAAAAAGAAGTAACACTGGCGACAAGCTATGTACTGTACTCATACTGCTTTGAAACCGTGTCGGCCATGTATTTTTTCTTGAGAAGTATAGGCAGGAAAAAAAAAGAAAAGGAAAAGAAGAAAAAAAAACTTAACCCTCTCTACCGACTGATGTAGGTATTATTGAGAAGAGTCTTATCGAGTTACTTTAGAATGTGATGAAATGAATCCTTCATAGGTGTTGTCACTAGCCATCCTTGAACCTCTCTCTCTCTCTCTCTCTCTCTCTCTCTCTCTGTCTCTCTCTCTCTGTGTCTCTCTCTCTCTCTGTCTCTCTCTTCTCTCTCTCTTCCTCTCTCTCTCTCTCTCTCTCTCTCTCTCTCTCTCTCTCTCTCTCTCTCATTCGGTTTGTTCGTATATGATTATTTAGATTTATCATTCGTTGCTTTGTGTTTCTTCTGTTAGCAATCGATTTTGTACTACTCCATGGTAGTATTGTATCTAGAGCACATAAACGTAATACTCGTGGTGAAATGACATAACACATATTTAGCTGGCAGTCTCTACACAGCATGGTTACACTGGCTCTACAGCATGGTTACACTGGCTGTACAGCGCAATTACACTGGCTATACAGCATGGTGACACTGGCTATACAGTAGGGTTACACTGGCTATACAGTAGGGTTACACTGCTATACAGCATGGTTATACTGGCTATACAGCATGGTTACACTGGCTATACAGTAGGGTTACACTGGCTATACAGCACGGTTACACTGGCTATACAGTAGGGTTACACTGGCTATACAGCATGGTTACACTGGCTATACAGTAGGGTTACTCTGGCTATACAGCATGCTTACACTGGCTATACAGTATGGTTACACTGGCTATACAGCATGGTTACACTGGCTATACAGTATGGTTACACTGGCAATACAGCACGGTTACATTGGCTACGCAGTATGGTTACACTGGCTATACAGTATGGTTACACTGGCAATACAGCATGGTTACACTGGCTATACAGCATGGTTAAACTGGCTATACAGTAGGTTTACACTGGCAATACAGTAGGCTTACACTGGCTAACAGTATGGTTACACTGGCTATACAGCATGGTTACACTGGCTATACAGTAGGATTACACTGACAATACAGTAAGGTTACACTGGCTATACAGTATGGTTACACTGGCTATACAGCATGGTTACACTGGCTATACAGTAGGCTTACACTAGCAATACAGCACGGTTACACTGGCTGCGCAGTATAGTTAAACTGGCTATACAGCAGGGTTACACTGGCAATACAGCACGGCTACACTGGCTATACAGTATGGTTACACTGGCTATACAGTAGGGTTACACTGGCTATACAGCATGGTTACACTGGCAATACAGCACGGTTACACTGGCTATACAGCATGGTTACACTGTCTATACAGTAGGGTTACACTGGCTATACAGCATGGTTACACTGGCTATACAGTTGGCTTACACTGGCAATACAGTAGGGTTACACTGGCTATACAGTAGGGTTACACTGGCTATACAGTATGGTTACACTGGCAATACAGTATGGTTACACTGGCTATACAGCATGGTTACACTGGCTATACAGCATGGTTACACTGGCAATACAGTATGGTTACACTGGCAATACAGTAGGCTTACACTGGCAATACAGTAGGGTTACACTGGCTATACAGTAGGGTTACCATGGCTATACAGTAGGCTTACACTGGCTATACAGCATGGTTACACTGGCTATGCAGTAGGGTTACACTGGCTATACAGTAGGCTTACACTGGCAATACAGTAGGGTTACACTGGCTATACAGTAGGGTTACACTGGCTATACAGCATGGTTACACTGGCTATGCAGTAGGCTTACACTGGCAATACACTAGGCTTACACTGGCTATACAGAAGGGTTACGCTGGCAATACAGTAGGCTTACACTGGCAATACAGTAGGTTTACACTGGCAATACAGTAGGCTTACACTGGCAATACAGTAGGTTTACACTGGATATACAGTATGGTTACACTGGCTATACAGCATGGTTACACTGGCTATACAGCATGGTTACGTTGGCTATACAGCATGGCTACGCTGGCTATACAGTATGGTTACACTGGCTACACAGTAGGGTACCCTGGCTATACAGTAGGCTTACACTGGCTATACAGTAGGGTTACACTAACTATGCAGTATGGTTACACTGGCTATACAGTAGGCTTACACTGGCTATACAGTAGGGTTACACTGGCAATACAGTATGGTTACACTGGCTATACAGTAGGGTTACACTGGCTATACAGTAGGGTTACACTGGCAATGCAGTAGGCTTACACTGGCTATACAGTAGGGTTACACTGGCAATACAGTAGGGTTACACTGGCTATACAGTAGGGTTACACTGTCAATACAGTAGGGTTACACTGTCTATACAGTAGGGTTACACTGGCTATACTGTAGGATTACACTGGCTATACATTAGGCTTACACTCGCTATACAGTAGGGTTACACTGGCTATACAGCATGGTTACACTGGCTATACAGTAGGGTTACACTGGCTATACAGTAGGGTTACACTGGCTATACAGTAGGCTTACACTGGCTATACAGTATGGTTACGCTGGCTATACAGTAGGCTTACACTGGCTATGCAGCATGGTTACACTGGCAATACATTAGGGTTACACTGGCTATACAGTATGGTTACACTGGCTATACAGTAGGCTTACACTGGCTATACAGTAGGCTTACACTGGCTATACAATATGGTTACACTGGCTATACAATATGGTTACACTGGCTATGCAGTATGGTTACGCTGGCTATACAGTACGCTTACACTGGCAATACAGTATGGTTACACTGGCTATACAGCAGGCTTACACTGGTAATACAGTAGACTTACACTGGCAATACAGTAGGCTTACACTGGCTGTACAGTAGGGTTACCATGGCTATACAGTAGGTTTACACTGGCAATACAGTAGGCTTACACTGGCAATACAGTTGGGTTACACTGGCGATACACTAGGGTTACACTGGCAATACAGTAGGTTTACACTGGCAATACAGTTGGG
>CM065716.1:105945476-105947976 GCA_033310375.1 Conus canariensis
TTAACTTTTTCAGAGCCGTACTGTATTGTAGGTTGCACTTGTGCATTGAACAGCTTAAAAAACAATTCAGGTGAATTATTCTCCAGTTTATACAATGTTCTCAGAATTGCTGCTAATGCTCTTTAGCATTTTTGCACAGCAATTCATCACATGCTGTATAGAAATTAAGTTTGGTTGACAAACACAGCCCTAAATACTTACAGCTGTTGACAACTTTCATTTCTGTTGCACCGTATTTCCATTTTTCCCTTGCAGCTAAATAACCACCTTTCCTGAGAACTATAACATTAATTTTGTTCATATTTACCGTCAATTCTAAATAACTGGATGCTGTATACAAAATATTTAACTGAGCTTGTAGTCCAACCACTGCTTCTGGCATTAAAAGCATATCGTCTGCAAACAATAAGATAAACAGCTCGATGGAGTCAGGAGAAAATGTAATACCGTGCTTTCCATTTTCAATTATTTCTAAAGCAAGTTCATTGATAAACAAAGAAAACAAAACTGGACTGCACACATCTCCTTGTTGTACCCTTGTGAACATGCAATAAAATCCGTCAAATCTGTTTTATTTCTTATTCTTGCTTTAACATACATACTTCTTATACAGGCATACATTTTACCTCCTGTTCCATTTTTGGCAAGTATTGACAACAATAGTTTTCTTGATGTAGAATCGAAAACTTTTTTCAAAATTGATAAATGCAACATATAACTTTCTATTGCTCGCTAATTGCTTCATTTTCTATTTGTGTGTGTGTGTGTGTGTTGTGTGAGAGAGAGAGTGAGAGAGAGGTGAGAGAGAGAGAGAGAGAGAGAGAGAGAGAGAAATGGGGGAGGGGGCTCAGAAAAGATGAAACTTTGAACACCAAACGACATTTCTTTCTGGTTTAAAAACCAAAAAACAAAACGAAAACCGTCTTGTTCATTTCTAACTCGCACAAAACTTTGTTGGAATCATTCCAGCCGCATCCTCAAATTGTCCAGGCCTCTCTAGAATCATGAAGCTCTTCCAGAGGCTTTTTGTTCAGCAGGCACATAAAACAGTAGGTCTGCATCTCGTCTGAATTTGCTTTGTTCGATGAATTTCCCATCCCATTGGAACGAGACTAACACGGGCGTTAGTGGCATTCGAATAGCAATGACGCAGTTTACGTTCACCGAAAACGAACTCTACCAATAACAATCCTAAAAACCCAACGTGATGTGTTCGCGCAGACCACTGGCTTGTTTCATAGTTTCATAATTCATAGTATGGGGTCAAAAAAGTAAAGTACACAATTGTTTGACCACAGATGTTTTCATTTTCATTGGGAAAAAAGTTTGTGTGTTCACTAATGTTTCAACGGTTTCAGGTTTTTGAATGGATGCGTATTTCCGATGCGCACATGTATATAATATTTCCGGACTCATTTCATTAACATTTCTGAACGCAGCATCTAACACACTGAATTTTTCCACTAATTCAAATATTTGAGTTAGAGTGTTCCAGATGATGTGCATAATAAATAGTTCATTGAAGGGTGAGGGAATGGAAGTTGAATGTGGGGCAGAGTGAGAAGTTCTTTATGAGCAGATGGTGTGTGTGTGTGTGTGTGTGTGTGTGTGTGTGTGTGTGTGTGTGTGTTGTGTGTGTGTGTGTGTGTGTGTGAGTGGAGTGGTGTAGGTATAATATGTGTGTGAGTGTGTATGAGTCAGTGCGAGTATAGTGTGTGTGTGTGTGTGTGTGTGTGTGTGTGTGGTGTGTGTGTGTGTGTGTGTGTGTGTTGTATGTGTGTGTGTGTGTTGTGTGTGTGTTTGTGTGTGGTGTGTGTGTGTGTGAGTGGAGTGAGTGGAGGTATAATATGTGTGTGAGTGTGTATGAGTCGTGCGAGTAGTTGTGTGTGTGTGTGTGTGTGTGTGTGTGTGTGTGTGTGTGTGTGTGTGTGTGTGAGTGTGTTGTGTGTGTGTGAGTGGGAGTGAGTGTAGGTATAAGTGGTGGTGTTGTGAGTGTGTTGGTGAGTGTGTGGTTATGTGTGTGTGTGTGTGGTGTGTGTGTGGTGTGTGTGTGGTGTGTGTGTGTGTGTGTGTGTGTGTGTGTGTGTGGTCGTGCGTGCCCTCTGTGTGTGTGTGTGTGGTGTGCGTGCGTGCGTGGTGGTGCCGTTTGCGCGTGGTTGTGGTATTTGAGCTTAAAGTAGCAATCATCCTTTTGGGAGACCTGTTTCGAGACGAATTAGCTCGCCTCGTTCCTGGTTTTTCGTCATCCAGGGCTGTTATAACGACCCGCTTTGACTCCCTGCCACTCTCACACCACACCACATATGTCACTCCCTGACCTGTTTCACCCTCTCCCACACACTTTCTAACTTGGGTAAAACAGATCCTCGTTTGAAAGGAGAGAGAGAGAGAGAGAGAGAGAGAGAGAGAGAGAGAGAGAGAGAGAGAGAGACAGAGAGAACAGAGAGAGAGACAGAGAGAGAGACAGAGAGAGAGAGATGGAGGGAGATAGAGGGAGAGA
>CM065716.1:105952976-105957976 GCA_033310375.1 Conus canariensis
TAAAGGCTGTCTTTACACAAAATTATGCTTGCTTTTTTGACTGGAACTAAATTTGGGGTAAATATATGTAAACATATATGGAATCTTTCCTGACTCATGTCTCAGGATATTTTGAACACACCATCTCGAAATTAGGTATTTTCCAATATTTGAAAAAAAAATCGACTTGTAACTTTGCGTTTTGTGTGTGTGTGTGTGTTTTTTTTTTATTATTATAAATGCTCTGGAGATTTTGCGGTTTCATGAAAAATTAATTGCAGAGTAGTGTCGTGTATTTGTCTGTCTGTCTGTCTATCTGTCTGCCTGTCTATCTATGTATCCATCTATCTAGATCAATCGATCAATCGACAGATAGATGGATAGATAGATAGATACACACATACATACACACATACACAGATACATATTCAGAATAAGATAGAATAAGACAAACAGCGATATTTTTTTTGTTTATTGCAAGTTGACAACTGTTAAGACTTCATTATATTAAAACAATAAGCATTCCTTTTTAACCAAATCACATCGTCGGAGCATTCAGTAACTTTGCATAATTTGTGGAGTTGTCGCAGTTCCGTTGAAATCCATTTGAATTACCAAACCAGTGTTTGTGCTTGTTTGTATGCTTGTTTGTTTGAATACTGTCACATGTTGCTAAGGAACAACAACAACAACAAAAATGCAACAACAAAAAACCTACATGATGGCTTTGAGCTACTCTAAATTTGAATCTTTTGGGTTCAATAATTCGCATTTACTGCAGGTATAAGTTTTCGCTTCTTTTGTTTCGTTTTTTTTTTAATTTTAATATTGGAAATCTCCATTACACATCGTTCGACATGTCCTCGTTGAAGTTGAACTCAAGTGACAAGAACAAGAACAACAACAAGAGGAAAAAGAGCAACAAGAACAAGAACACCAACACTAAACAAAAACAAGAATAACAAGAACAAGAACAACAGCAACAGTAACAACAACAACGACGACGATGACAACAACAAGAGCAACAGTTGCAGAGGATGATGATGATGATAATGATGATGATACTACTGCTGCTGCTGCTGCTGCTGCTACTACTACTACTACTACTATTACTACTACTACTAGCATTTCATTGCTTCTGCTGCGAACATTCTCAGCTGTTGAAACGGGCCTCTGATTCTTGTGAAATTCCCAGTGCACGCCGGAAAGTTGTCTGAACTGCTTCATTAAAACTTTTTTTTCTAACTTCAGGGTGAGGGCGTTTCTGGCAAATCAGTCATCCTGGAGGGAGCAGATGTCACATAGCATTTCCAAGTCCTATATTGGGTGGAAATGGGCATACTGGCCACATCCGACATGGCGTGCACGGTATTGTTAATGCAAAGGACATGTACATTGACATTTTATGTGCGAGTGATGTCTGGTGACAGGCGGTAGCTCGGCGTGTGTGTGGTGTGTTGTGGTGTGTGTGTGTGTGTGTGTGTGTGTGTGTGTGTGTGTGTGTGTGTGTGTGTGTGTGTGTGTGTGTGGTGTGTGTGTGTACGCGCGCAGCTTTCTCGTAGAATTTCCATTCAACCGAAAATGAGCTTTGAAAACTGAAATCAGCCTTTCACAAAATTGTATACATGAATGCAAAGCACCGTGCTTTAAAAGATCTCTCTCTCTCTCTCTCTCTCTCTCTCTCTCTCTCTCTCTCTCTCTCTCTCAGAAGAAGAAGAAGAAGAAGAAGAAAAGGAAAGAAAGAAAGAAAAGAAAGAAAGAAAGAAAGAAGAAAGACAGACAGACAGACAGACAGACAGACAGACAGACAGACAGACAGACAGACAGACAGAGAATATTGCTAATAGCTCAGCCGACTGCAAAAGGCCAAGAAGAAGAGGAAGAAGTTGTTATGTACTGAAAAAAATGTTTGTGGTGCTTCATTTAAATATGTACAAGCAAAATGCTGTTGTTTATGACATAGTCCAGATCTTAGATTGACATAAGAGGTAAAAGCTCTGGAACTACATGTCACGACATCATACGTTACCCATGAGCAGGCCTTCAAGATCATTTGAATCATAAGAAACATGGGCTAAGTAGGGTGAAAGAAGTTGTCTATAAGTGACCTTTGCTTCAGAAAGATGGCTGAAAAGGTTGTCTTTAACTTGGATGGGAGTTGCTTCAAAACAGTTATTCTGTTTTCCGGACAAAACTCAACACAAAATTGGAAAGCCTTATCTTTGTTTTTACACAGAGACTACAAGAGACGAGTAAGGAAACAAACGAGGAGGACTCTATCGCATCTAATGCAAGCTTATCCTTCATTCCTTTGTTCCACACCAGATCTAGTGAGGAGATGAGAATGGGTAGGATTTCAGTCTTACGGGAAAATCAGAGGTAAAATAGATTTTGTAATGAATGTCAGTCTTGGCAGATCCTGGTCAGTCACTAAACCGTGGTTTGAGTCCTGCACATAGCCTTTCCAGACGCTTTATATCTCGCACACGATCTCCGTTCTGAGAGGATAGAGTGTCGATGTGAATAACGTCGTCCCCTCAGTGACAGCCACACATACAGGGTTAGTAGGGTTGTTTGTGAGTGGGCATGGTGTTCAGTCTTCAGACAAAGGAAAGAGAGGACAAACAGAGAACAAGAGACGGACGAAAAGGGACTAGGCGAAGTGCCAGGGGGACGCTATCAATTGACGTTCACAGCGAGAGTATTTCATCTACATTTTTTTTTAAGGATACCTTACTTTTCCTCTTCCTGCAGATCAATTCTATGGTCAAAATCTACTATTTGAGTGATTAGTCTTTCTATGCTATTTCATTTTTGTTCGTGTCTATTGAAAAACAAAAACTAGAACCTCTTCACTGTCAGAGTGTGTTTGTCACAGTGGTCTTTGAGGTCTCGCAAGCAATCTCCATTCTGTAGCTAACACAGTTTTCAAGCGAAGGGCTTACTGACACAGTAATTATGCGCCTTCATTGTCTTTATCATATGTTAGGGCTGTAGAAAGTGTACTGGTGGCAGAAGACGACTTCCAAAGACACGTTCAAAGGGGAGAATACTATGCTGACACTGGAAGGTTCACAGTACACAACCAGTAAAGCAGGCACATATTGATCTCAAGAATGAGGATGAACATGAACAAAAGTGTTGAGCATTGAGGCAAGAGTACTATTAAATCGCTTTCCCGAACACTCGACCGTATAGTAAGGTGAACTGTGTACTGAACGAATGTCCAACAGACTACACATTTTCTCCATCAGATATGAAATGAACTGATTTTTGCAACAATTTGGACAGCCACCAGGATACCCAACCTGGGCGAAAAAACCGACAGGAGAGCTTCGGACACAGTCACAATGTCTAGGACCCTGGACGATACCACGTCCACCAAGAACGTTGCCACATCCATGCTGGTCAACACCCATTGGAACTCATTCTGAAAAATGGACGAGAGAGGTCACACCAGATCCACATCTGTAGTCTCGATAGAATTTCCCAAACTGTCATTTTGTTTTTCTTTTTAGTATCCTCTTTAGTGCCACTTCAGCACACCACGTCCACGCCGCTCATTCTGGTTCCCCCGTCCACGGTCACAGCCTGGCTCGCCCCGCCGCATCCCCGGCACTGACAATCCACGGGAAGCAGTCGATGTCAAGTCGTCAGGAGGTAAACCACTAGGGAAGACACTGCACTGCAGCCGAGTCACTTTGGTGGCGGTCACTGGTACCTGTTCTGAGTCAATATTCACAAGGCGCCACCTACTGAATCTCCGACTGACGGCAATAATTGCTTGAGGTCCCGGAGGGCGCTACTGCGACCGTCCCATGGCAGCTACCATACATTTTCCGATGCCAGTGGTTCCGATAGAACTTCACCAAGGAGATACACGTGGACAGGAAATCGAAACTAACATCATCAGAAGAGCAAGGCATGAAGGGCCGAAGAATTTGGGAATGTTTCTATGCTGATCAATAGGGATGAGGATAAAGAAGATGATGCGACCGACGGTCTTTTTCTGGTCTAAGACAGCATGGCAGGGCTGTACTCTGTGCTTACTTCCATGACATGTCCCGGGCGTCAACCAGAGCTGAAAGATACAGGCAACTGCTGTGTCAGGACTCTGTCAGAGACACATCCATTGAGTGGATGAAACACAACTGCACTGTCAGAACTCTGTCAGAGACACATCCATTGTGTGGATGAAACACAACTGCAGTGTCAGGACTCTGTCAGAGACACATCCATTGTGTGGATGAAACACAACTGCAGTGTCAGAACTGTCAGAGACACATCCATTGAGTGGATGAAACACAACTGCAGTGTCAGAACTGTCAGAGACACATCCATTGTGTGGATGAAACACAACTGCAGTGTCAGAACTGTCAGAGACACATCCATTGTGTGGACGAAGCACAACTGTGCGGTCCCAGTTTTGCAACTTGACCCCCCATCGAACTCAACGAAAACTCGCATGAACTAATGCCCTGATAGGTATCGAACCCACGACCTTCCGCCCCTAAAATGCTACAGTTCATCTATGTAGAACCTGGGGGTGTGGGGAATATTAGCATTTGTACAGGAAAGTGGTGTTTGTTTCTCTTCTTCTTTCTTTTGAAAAAGCAGAAAAGCAGCAACAACAAAAAAGACGAGTTTGATTTTGTCAGTTCCATCCAAACACAACACAACAAAACAAAACAAAATAACAACAACAACAACAACAACAAAACCACCACCACCACCAACAACAACAACAACAGCAACAACAACAACAACAACCAGTTCCATCCAAAAACACACACACAAAAACGAACAAACGAACAAACACCTAAAATGGAACAACCGTGATCATGACACCTCCATCTGTCTGTTGTTCCCTCAACCTCCTGCTTCCCCCGTACTCTTGCTCCTTCCCGTTCTCTCTCCCCCCCCCCTCCCCCCTATCCCCTCATTACGTACAGCACAGAATTTGCAGCTGCGGCAGCGACTGCCCGCCAGGGCAAAGATTAGTGTAGGAAATACATGGGTCT
>CM065716.1:105965476-105967976 GCA_033310375.1 Conus canariensis
GTGTGGGTATCTGGATGTATATATACATTGATGACGACAAGGTTTTTCTGATTACCATCCGGTCTTTCTAGCCTCACACCCATTAGCTCACGTGTGCTGCCACACCATTTTTCCAAGTCTATCCTGGACAGTTTGTTTTTCAAGTTGTCTTTTTATTATCATAGCTAGTCCTCGTCCGTCATGCTTTTGAAATATTATGAATTCATCCAACTGTAATGGTCAGTGGGCGGCATTTCTAGTTTCTTGTAGACACAGAACATCAAAGTCACATGCTAGGTTTTCAATTGTTGAGATCCTCTTTCTGGCACTGCAGCAGTTCCAAGTACAAATCCTGAAATATTTCTTGGATAGTCTTTCAGCTTTTGTTGTATTCCTACCTACCTTTCTTCTTCTCGCACATCCTTTAATACGCCGACTATTGTTTTTTTGGGATCCAGTTTTTAAGTCCCAAAGCCTGCACTCGAAGATCCTCAAGGTGCAAGCGAGACAAAGTATTTTGAGAACCCATAAGAAGGTATTCTTAGTATTGAGGGGTCATAAGCGGTCGCCCTGACAGAGCCTCGTATCAGGGAAGGGCAATGGATGTCCATACATGTATGGAACGCCTGCACGTATGAAGTCCGTCAGCCTGGTGTCACCCTAGGGCCGGACTGCATACGGTTCGAGACTGTTTAACCCAACAGCCATTCATCCCCTCGGTACTGTATGAAAGCCTTGGGATTGGGGGAGGTCGACTCCAACATTAAAAGAGAGAGAGAGAGACAGAGAGAGAGAGAGAGAGAGAGGAGAGTGAGAGAGAGAGAAATGTGCGTGTATGTGTGTGTGTGTGCGTGTGTGCGCGCGCGTGTGCGTGTGTGTGTGCGTGAGTGCGTGGTGCGTGCGTGTGTGTGTGTGTGTGTGTGTGTGTGTGTGTGTGTGTGTGTGTGTGTGTGTGTGTGTGTATGTGTATGTGCGTGTTGTGTGTATGTGCGTGCGTGCGTGTGTGTGTGCGTGCGTGCATTTGTGTGCGTGCGTGCGTGCGTGGTGCGTGCGTGCGTGCGTGTGTGTGTGTGTGTGTGTGTGTGTGTGTGTGTGTGTGTGTGTGTGTGTGTAAGTGGGCGGGTAACGGGGAGGTGACTGAAAGGAGGGGGGGGGGGGGTGGAATCTCTTCTCCGAGGGCCTGGCACTGTAATAGGATCATCAGCTGCTGACTTCGTGCGAAGGACAGGGATTGTCCTAGTAATTGAGCATGTGCTGTGGTGGGTGTTCTGCGAAAGAAGATCGTAAGTGCCATTATTTGAAGAGAACTGGCGATGTTGAAGAACAAAAAATAGTGAAGACTGGGGGAGAGGGGTTTCGTTGTTGTTGTGTGTCTGTTGTTTACTTCTTCTTCTTCTTCTTCTTCTTCTTCTTCTTCTTCTTCTTCTCCCCCCCCCCCCCCCCCCTGCTCGTCATCCTCCTCGTCTTCCTTATTATCATTTCCCGCACCTCGACCTCCTCCTCCTCTTTCCCCACCTCCCCCTCGTCTTCCTCCTCCTCCTCCACCTCCTCCTCCTCTTTCCCCACCTCCCCCTCGTCTTCCTCTAGCTCCTCCTCCTCCTCCTCCTCCTCCACCTCCTCCTCCTCTTTCCCCACCTCCCCCTCGTCTTCCTCTAGCTCCTCCTCCTCCTCCTCCTCCTCCACCTCCTCCTCCTCTTTCCCCACCTCCTCCTCGTCTTACTCTACCTCCTTCTTCTCCCCCTACTCCTCATTTCTCCTTCTTTTCTATCTTCTTCTTCTTCTCCTTCTTCTCTTCCTCCAGGTGGCTCCTTTAGCATCCATAAGATCCTCGCCTGTTAGGTATTCACTGCTGGTGATTTTCTCTCGTCTGGCATCTTGTCTTTCTGTCACATCTCTTGTGTATCTACTCCTCATCGTCATAGCTGTTGTCAACGTCATTTTGGTTGCCTGAGTCATTATTTCTTTAGTCGCATAGCAGACGTTATTTTCTTTTTTAATTTTAGATAATTCTTGAAAACGTTTTCGAAACGTTCTGTATCTTGACTGATTTTCAAAATGGACCATCACTCTTTAAGGAGCAGCATCTTTATTTCGTCATTTTGATTATAGCCTGACCACCATTTGCATAATACGTACAGGAACTATCAACAGTTGGCATGGTCTGTTGATTGCAGCAAAGAGATCGGCGATTCGAATCATATTGGTAAGGTTGGAGTGTGTGTGTGTGTGTGTGTGTGTGTGTGTGTGTGTGTGTGTGTGTGTGTGTGTGTGTGTGTCCCAGCTGAAACTTACTCGAATATCTTGAGTGTGCTCAGACTTGCAGATCAAAACCTTGCGCGCGGATTTCATCCATGTAATGTAAACATCGCTGCCATTGATGATGCTCGAATGTTCTGACCAATACTACACCTGTGTTGCTCGGGAGCAGTGGGGTAGGCTGGGAAAGATTCTGAAAGGCAGCGGGGCGCATGATCCTGTCTAGTAGTTTCAGACTACAAAACGAAACTCAACAGCATTAGTT
>CM065716.1:105980476-105982976 GCA_033310375.1 Conus canariensis
AACAAATAGACATTACGTCTTTGTCCGTGCAAGATAAGTCTCTGTAAATCTTTAAAACTACGTTTTCTTTGTCCATCTGAATTCTTCCTATGAGATCAGCGAAACGTTTTCTAATCATAACAATGACGCCATCAGAGTATCTCCCTTGATGAGAGAGTTTCTTTGCTTTTGACGTAAATACTATAAAATCTCTAAAGAGTAATGATTCGAAGTTGAATCCGATGAGCGTTTCAGTAAGGCAGAAAAGTCGAACAAAATGATGAACTTAACGAAATCAGTGTTTTCTAACTTCTGAAGAAGCCCGCTTACATTATATTTCAGAAATTAAACATTGACTTTATTCCTATTTACATTTTGTTCAAGTAATTGGTTTGGAGTACCAGTCGCAGGAATAATTCCTGGACCTTTAAACCTGTTTACCCTCATTTGTCAAGAACTTATTTTCATGTATCGTGGCCCGGCCCGTTTCCTAACTGTTATCACCCGAAAGTCCTTTCTCTCTGGTTATAGACCTGGGGGCTGGGGTTGACTTTATCCTTTGGTTTGTTTTGGGACTCTGTTTTTTTTATTTTAAATATCTACGATGTTGCTTTGAGTGTTTTGCCTCTCAGTACTTTTGTTTTTGTTCTGAAGACCTTTCTAGGGGTTGGATGCAGCATGCCTTGGTCTTGAAGTGCGAGCTGAGAGCGGGGACTCTTGTTCTGCTTTCGATTCTTTAACTCTCCTGTCTCATGTCCGTTCCCTGACGTGCTTGACATCTTTGTCTGTTGGTTTGTCATCTGTCTTGATCTGGCTAGGGCTGTCTCCTGAAGTTGGCTTGTTTGTCTTGTTCTGTTTGTCCAGGATTGTGTTTGTTTCAGTTTGTTCTGTATCTTGTAAAGGACAATAAGAATGAACAACATCTTCTCTTGGGTCATTGGACGTGCTGTCCTGATCAGAAATGTTTGGTTCTGCTGAGTTGTTATGTTCGGACATAAAACTATGGTCTGTCATCACGTCAATGTCTTGTTTTTTCCCTGTATCTGTTTTTGTCCTCAGTGTCTGTTCCAATGTTGTCTTTGTTCTGTAGAATAAGGTCTTCATCGTCAGTGTTCGCTACATCTGAACAACCATTCATGTTCTGTGTTGATTGTTACTGTAGTCATCTCCGGCGACATCACTTTCCGTTGAAGGGGTCGTGGTCGCTAACTCTGACGTCTGCAGACTGTCTGAACACTGAGGCTTTTTTCTGTTCCCTCCTGATGCATGAGAGTTGGTGCTGCAGACAGAGCCTTTTACCATGACAACCCTCCGGTGCTCAGAAACATTTCTTCTGACCACGTCACTGTAGGAACGTGTACCGGGAACAATAGGCACACCATCATGTCTGTTCTGGCTTCTTGGTGTGTCGTTTCATCCCGATACGATGGTTGAGCTCTCTCTCCCCTGTCCATTTGACTGCGGCTTCTCGCAGATTGGTCATTTCAGGGGTACTACGATTGCCGCCTGACCGTTTTTCGAAAAATGTGAAATTGTCCTGGACCCGAGCGGCAATGTTCCGCTCTGAGAGTTCCAGGTAGTGGCGTTTGTTTGTTTGAGGTTGTTTGCCACCGGGTTGACGGACACCTCTGTGACTGTTGTACTGACTGTCCTCATGGGTTCGTAGTCTAAGCCAAGTTTCTCCACGTTCCCACGGGGCTGAGAAGGACTGTCCTTCAGTGTCGTTCTGGGAAGACATCGGTTGCAGTCTGTCTGTGACGTGGAGCTTCCCGCTGTGAATATAGACAATCTTGCCAAGTCCTCGGTGAAACTTCACCATGTCTCTTTGTCTTGAAATAAGATCGGAAGCTGATATGAGAGAGAGAGAGAGAGAGAGAGAGAGAGAGAGAGAGGAGAGAGAGAGAGAAGACAGACAGACAGACAGACAGACAGACAGATAGAGGCAGAGAAAGAGATTTAAGAGAGAGAGAGAAGAAGACACAGACAGACTAGACAGACTGACAGACAGGGGCATTTATAGAGACGGAATCACAGAAACACAAAGAGAGACAGACAGACAAACAGCCAGACAGACAGATAGATTCAGACAGCCAGAGAGACAGACAGACTGGCAGACACACAGACAGACAGGCAGACAGGAGGAAAAAGAAAGACCACGTAGGGTCGTTTCAGTTTCCCTGTTGCTGGAACAAACTTCGGAAATGACTTGTTGTATCACCGGTCTAAACAAAGGGGCTGCGTTGTCATGCACTTCCTATTGACAACCACGCGCCTCGACCAGTCTCCCTCCCTCCCTCCCTCCTCCCCCCCCCCTCCCCACCGTCCCTCTTCCAACACCCTTCCTCAGCCCCCCTCCCCCCTCTCCCCTGCCACTTCCTACAGAAGATAGTCGATTTGAAAGGGGAATCATAATTAGGCTACTCACAATGAATTGCAGCGCGGAATCATTTCGTTGGAATGACACCAATTTTAGTTTTTGAGAATCGGGATAGTTACTGGTCAATTTGTCAGAAATCATAGC
>CM065716.1:105992976-106050476 GCA_033310375.1 Conus canariensis
AAATCTCATACTAACTAAACATACAGAGTATATCCAACAAATAAGTAAAAAAATTGCTTGACCAACGCTAGGAAATGGAAGGCGCAAGAATACAACAAAATAAGATAATAATAATGATACAAATTGAACGAAGAAAAACATATAGCCTTCTACTTAAGTGACATCAAAATACGACATTGACATCATGCGCAAGTGTCCCATGCTTGAAAAATACACCTTTCACATGTTGATGTATTTGTGCATAGAGAAATTCTAGCACGCGAGCGAGCATATGCGCGCGGGCGCGCCCGTGCGCATGTGTATGAGTGAGGGAGGGAGGGAAGGAGAGAGAGAGAGAGACAGGAGAGAGAGAGAGAGAGAGAGAGAGAGAGAGAGAGAGAGAGAGAGGAGTGCGTGTGTGCGTGTGTGTGTAATCGTGCAGTAAGGAATTGTGTACGTTCCAATGCATTTTGTTGTGAAGCACCCCCCCCCCTCCACCCCCCATCTCCCCTCCATCCAACCCCAGCGCACACACGAAAAAAAAAATGCTCTGTCTCTAAGTACATTTCAGCTCTTTACAAATTGAGAGGACTTTTGTTTTAGATTGATGATACTTTCAAGACAACAGCATTCAACAACATCAACCATAACAAATCGATATGAAAGTACAACATTGCCGTATAAAACATGGTACAAGCCGATCAGAGATATACACAAATCTTTTTTTTTTTTTCATTGTTGGGCTGGGTGGGGGATGAAGGACGGGTTGTGGGGGGATGCGGGAGTGGGGCTGGGGGTGGGGGCAGCACTCAAGATGTTGTTGTTGTTTATGAATGTGTACGTGTTTTTCAACAAAGGCTTATTGACAGCCGGTGCCAAGCATGGTCTAATCATATCAAGACCAGTGATAGATTCAGCTTGTAAGAACATGGTTTAAAACCCTATTGACGTGGAGATAGAGGTAGGCGTCTGAAATACTTTACGACTGAATTTAGATTAGGGACTTTTGATCTTTATAACGTCATTAAAGGCACAAAATATTCACGGCTTATGACTTGATTTCTCCTCCATGTCCTGAAAGATACACAAATTATGTGCATTTTCTTCTTTGTTGCCCAGCATTCAGACATGCACGTGAAAAGTTAATTCAGCGTAAATATCATAGAGCTTTTTTCTTTTTTTTTTTATAACTGTTTTATCTGGATATATCAATGTCATGTTTATCATGAAGTAGAACTGCACACGGTGTGTATCTTTAAAAAAAATGTCGATGGCGTTCATCGTGAGGGAACCATACCAAAAATGCTTATTGTGACGAATAAATCACACACAGTTCACTGCACAGTGTAGAATGTCATATGGTATTCATCCTTTGGGACAAAAAAGTGTCCATAGCGTTTATCGTGAAGAAGGAAAGGCAAGTGGTGTTCGCCATAAAAGAAATAACAGAGAGTGCTCATCTTGGAGAAGAACAACATGTAATATTTACCATAAGAAAGAATTATAAAGAGTGCACCATAAGAGAAAATTGCACATATCATAATGAAGATTTACATAGTGTTCGTAAAAATAAATTATATTCATTTATCATCTAACAACAACAACAACAACGACGACGACGACGACGACGACGACGACAACGAAAAAAGCCCGTCATAAAAGATACTTTTACATAGCTTTTATCATCTTTGATTATTACTTATGATGCTCACACACAATATTTTTCGCAAAGAACAAGTAAGCAAGAAGATTATGAAGTGGGCAAAACGCACAGTGTTCATAACGAGAAAGAACTCCACATAATGTACACTACAAGGAAAAATGACCGTTTGTGATTATCATAAAGAAGAATTACATAAAGTGTTTATTACAATTAAGATTTACACATTATTCATCACAAGGAGGAAACACTTACAGCGTTAAGTATGAGGCAGAGTTACGGCTAATGTTCACTATCAGGAAGAATTACTAACACTATTAACCATCAACAAGAATTTTCCATGTTGTTGTAGCAAGGAGGAAATACACAAAACGTTCGTTATCAGAAAAAAAAATGCATGTGCTGTTCATCGCAGAGTAGAATGTACATAGTGTTGATCATGAAGGAGAACTGTGCACAGTAGTTTTGAAAAAGAAGAATTAAACTTAATGGTTATCATGACAAGAATAACAGCCTTTGCTCATTATGTAGTGAACTACACGAGGGAGCTGATAGTAAATAAGAGTTGTGCATAGGGTTGATAGTAATGAATAACTATAAATAGTTAAACGCCTAGTTCATCATGAAGAAGTTAACATCATGAATGAAATAACACTCACCATGTTTATCATAAGAAAATGTTTGTCATGCTGTTCACCATGAGATAGAATTTTCCATAGTGTTCGTTATAACAAAGACGTTACATGGTATCATCGTTAGGAATAATCACACACAACTTTTATACTGAAGAACAAGAAGATATGGTTTTATTCTAAGGAAACATTACACACGGTGTTCTTGATGAGGAAGAATTAGACGTATGATCACTAGGAGATACCGCTAATCATGTTTACTGTAAGAAAGATAGCAAGACAGTGTCCATCATGTAGGACAAATTCACATCGTGTTTATAACAATTGAGATCAACAAATGATGTTCACGTCCAGGGAGAATTACAAGCAGTTATGATGAAGAATTACACATAATCGTACCCACTACTAAGAAAAAACACACTCATGTGGAAGATTCATAGTGTTCATCGGAAAGAAGAACATCATATTCAGCAGAGATGGCAATTACACGTAGCGTTCACAGCGAATTAAATTTACCAACGGTGTTTATCATGGGGAAGACTCACACATAGCGTTTAGCACAGGGAGGAGTGTTATTAAAACAGAAGAAATTTACATGCTATTCACCACGTGGAAATCTTACCCACAATGTCCGGAATGATGAAACATTGCAGACAGTTTTCATTAAATGGAGAAATCATACCCAGTATTCATCACGAGGAAAAACCACAAATCGTGTCTACGTTTGAAGAATAATCAAATTCATCGTTAGAGTAGAGAACACTAAACATGCATTACTCATCACACGAAAGAATTAAGTATAGTGTGCATCATCAAGAAAAAAAAGTTCATGTAGTGTTCATCAAGAAGAAGACAGAATGTTCATTATGTGGTGAAGTGAAGCCCGTAGTGTTCATCCAGAAGAAGACAATGTTCATTATGTGGGGAAGTGAAGCCCGTAGTGTTTATCAAGAAGAAGAATGTTAATTATGTGGGGAAGTGAAGCCCGTAGTGTTCATCCAGAAGAAGACAGAATGTTCATTATGTGGGGAAGTGAAGCCCGCAGTGTTCATCCAGAAGAAGACAATGTTCATTATGTGGGGAAGTGAAGCCCGTAGTGTTCATCCAGAAGAAGACAATGTTCATTATGTGGGGAAGTGAAGCCCGTAGTGTTCATCCAGAAGAAGACAGAATGTTAATTATGTGGGGAAGTGAAGCCCGTAGTGTTCATCCAGAAGAAGACAGAATGTTCATTATGTGGGGAAGTGAAGCCCGTAGTGTTCATCCAGAAGAAGAAGAATGTTAATTATGTGGGGAAGTGAAGCCCGTAGTGTTCATCCAGAAGAAGAAGAATGTTAATTATGTGGGGAAGTGAAGCCCGTAGTGTTCATCCAGAAGAAGAAGAATGTTAATTATGTGGGGAAGTGAAGCCCGTAGTGTTCATCCAGAAGAAGAAGAATGTTAATTATGTGGGGAAGTGAAGCCCGTAGTGTTCATCCAGAAGAAGACAGAATGTTCATTATGTGGGGAAGTGAAGCCCGTAGTGTTCATCCAGAAGAAGACAGAATGTTCATTATGTGGGGAAGTGAAGCCCGTAGTGTTCATCCAGAAGAAGAAGAATGTTAATTATGTGGGGAAGTGAAGCCCGTAGTGTTCATCCAGAAGAAGAAGAATGTTAATTATGTGGGGAAGTGAAGCCCGTAGTGTTCATCCAGAAGAAGACAGAATGTTAATTATGTGGGGAAGTGAAGCCCGTAGTGTTCATCCAGAAGAAGACAGAATGTTAATTATGTGCGGAAGTGAAGCCCGTAGTGTTCATCCAGAAGAAGAAGAATGTTAATTATGTGGGGAAGTGAAGCCCGTAGTGTTCATCCAGAAGAAGACAGAATGTTCATTATGTGGGGAAGTGAAGCCCGTAGTGTTCATCCAGAAGAAGACAGAATGTTCATTATGTGGGGAAGTGAAGCCCGTAGTGTTCATCCAGAAGAAGACAGAATGTTCATTATGTGGGGAAGTGAAGCCCGTAGTGTTCATCCAGAAGAAGAAGAATGTTAATTATGTGGGGAAGTGAAGCCCGTAGTGTTCATCCAGAAGAAGACAGAATGTTCATTATGTGGGGAAGTGAAGCCCGTAGTGTTCATCCAGAAGAAGACAGAATGTTCATTATGTGGGGAAGTGAAGCCCGTAGTGTTCATCCAGAAGAAGACAGAATGTTCATTATGTGGGGAAGTGAAGCCCGTAGTGTGCATCAAAAGGAACACTACTAATGTTCATGACGAGAAAGAATAGCTGCAATTGTTTATTTCGAGAAATAATTACCCCCAAATGGTCACGACACAGGAAAATTAGTCACATTGTTCACCATGAGTAAACATAACCCACAGCATCCATCACAAGAAAGAATTACCTGCAGAGTTCATGAACAAGAACTGATCATAGTGTTCACAGTGTTCTCACTGAAGAAGAGTCACACATACTGGTTATCATGTACAAGAATCTCATGCAGTGCCAGACGAAGACGTCCCCAGAAAGAGGCAACAGCGTCCTCCTCCTCCTCCCTCCACTGTATGTACGTCGTCGTTTTTATCACTGCCATCATTGCGGACGTCATCTGACGCGAAGTGACGTCATCCACACACACCACGATCAGAGCGTCATCATAGTCCAGCACGTGAGACAAACACAAGGCCAGTTCAAACTGACACCACTGACTGCGAACAAAGTGTGTGGAGAAGACCATTAGGATCTTCTTGCTTTCAACAGATCGCACGATGTTGTCCACAATGTGGCAGCCTAGAATGAAGTCTCTGTCGTGGATACACGGCCTCAGCCCCAGCTCGTTCTCCAACTTGGGCATCAGGTGCTCTCGTACCCAGGGAATGTCCTCAGAGGCGTACGACACAAAGACGTCAAAGTCAAAGTTGTTGGCCCTAAGCCGTTGTCTTCTGAGAACGTCGCGACCCCGGAACACTTCATACATCAGCAAACGGAGGTGCCAGCGATAGCAGAACACCACAGAGACCAACATCAGAATGCAGATGAAAACACTGCAGAACTGAATGAGGAGAAGACTGGTCTCTTGACTAAGCAGACAGGCTTGCTCCGTCATGGAGAAATTTGCTAAAGCCATTCCAGGAATGTTCTGACATTTGTATTTGACTGACTGATCGTGAGTGAGTGAGGTAGTGTGTTTATTGTAAAGCGCTTAGAGCTTGGTCTGTGACCGAGGATAGGCGCTATATGAATACCCAATATAATAATCTTTGAAGAGCATCTTTTGGTCCGTCACATACCATTGTCTAAACCACAGCAAGTCACATGAACAAAGGAATGGATTTAAACCCAATGTTAAAGTGGACAGTTGTCTGCGCAAACGTTTACTGAAGGTCTGCTCGTTTAGTGTTCTTATTTTGTTGTTATGAAGATACAGGGATTGAAGGCTCTCCAGTGAATCAAAAGCCCCATCAGGCAAAACAGCTATCATATTGTTATCAAGAAACAACGTGGTTAAGTTACTAAAGTTAGCAAAAGTTCTCATGGATACCGATTCAAACTTATTGTGTGACAACGACAACTTGACCAGGGAGTTTAAGTGCCTAAATAACTCTAGGAACCTTTCATTGTCTACAGAAACAAAATTATTTGAACTGATATAAATATCTTAAATGCTTGCAGCTCACAAAAGCATTTTTATCAATTTTATTGGGATCAGAGAATTTCAGTCGATTGCTACCGAGATCAAGTTCTTCCAGGTTTGTGTGGCCAAAAGGGTAACCGTCGTTCAGTATTCCTGGTTCGTCGGTTTTATACTGGACTTTGTGAATGGAAAATGACTGATGACCTAGGTAAAGACTTTTTAGGAATGGGAATTTCGTGCTACGAAACTCAAAAAGGGATATATCATATAACTGGTTATAGGAGACATCAAGATGTCTTAAAGAAGGTAAGCAAATTTTATCCAAAAATTTTATACGACTTCGCGTTATATTGAACACCGTTAAAGCAGGTAAAAGGGATTGCCCCATGCGCCCACATGTCGTTGGGAATTGGTCAATTAAGTTAGCCGTCAAGTCTAAAGTGGAAAGCTGCATCAAAGGGCATGGCAACTGGATGCCTGTGAAGTGACTTTGACGAAGATAGGCACTGTGCAAAGATGGGAGATCACAAAACCCTTCCAAAGTGAACACACCAGTGTAAGTATTGTTGTCCAGTGCAATGCGTGTGATATTAGCTGTCATACTTCGGTCAGATGTCAACGCTGGCATGAAAATGTTTTCTCTTGGGGACTCAGTTTTGAGGATTGTATTTGCAAAGAAATTCCGTGGCACCCCGGTGATGCGATTGAATGACAGGTCTAACGTGTTGATATTTGACCCTGCAAATGAGTTTTGTTCCAGGCAGGAGATGTAATTGTGCAACAGATTTAACCAGTTGATGGTCGCCCCGGCGAAGACATTTTTTGGCAGTATACGAATATGATTAAAAGACAGACGTAAGACGTTCATTTTGATACCCGCAAATGCGTTCTGACAACCGGGAAATATTCATCGTGAGATGTAAGTCACTGATGTTTGCCTCTGCAAATACATTCTGTGGCAGACTGGAAATGTGATTTCTCGAAACATCCAATTTCTTTATGTTTGCTCCTGCAAACGCATTCTGTGGCAGACTCGAAATACGATTGCGCCCCAGATTTAAATGGTCTATTTGTGCTCCTGTAAACGTGTTCTGTGACAGCGTGATAATTTCATTATACGATAGATCTAAGATATTGATTTTTGCCCCTGCAAACACATTCTGTGGCAGCGTAGAAATACCACTGGCTGCCAGATTTAAGATATCCAGTTCCATCCCTGCAAAAGCATTCTCATGCAACAAGATCTTATTGCCTGACATACACAGTATGTCAATATTTGTCCCTGCAAATGTCACTTGTGACACATCGGAGATAGAATTGGATGACAGAAGCAAAGAACTGATGTTTGCCCTTGCAAACACACTCTGCGACAGCACTGATATATGATTTTCCGACAGATCTAACTTGTTGATGCTTGCATCTGCAAACGTGTTCTGTGAAAGCCTGGAAATTGATTATTCCGCAGTTCTAACACGTCTATTTGTGTCCCTGTAAACGCATTTTCTAAAAGCCAAGAAATCTCATTGCGGGATAATTCTAAGAGGCCGAACGTTGCCCCTGCAAAGGCATTCTGTGGCAAACCTGAGATATGATTGTTAAACAGAAGTAACTGGTCGACATTTGCCCCTACGAACACACACCGTGTCACATCCGAGATATCATTGAACGACAGATCTAAGCCGGTTATGTTTGCCCCCTCAAACACGTCCTGTGGCAGCCTGGAGATAAGGTTGTGCGATAGATCCAACCTCTGGATTTTTGCCCCTGCAAGCGCATTCTGTGGCAACCGGGAAATAGTATTAAACGATAGATTGAACTCGTCGATTTCTGTTCCTGCAAAGGCGTTTTTTGGTAGCCAGGTGATTTTATTTTCTGCCAGGTTGAAGCTGCTGATGTTTGCCAGATGTGTGGTGAAGTTCTCTGTAAGCGATGGAAATTCGCACTCAGTAACTCTCACTGCCGTAATATGGTCTGGAAATCTGGGGAGGTAGCTCACGTCCACCCACTCGCATGAACAAGTCGCCTTATTTTTGTTACACCAACACATACCATCTCCACATAACGTCCTCGCCTTACTCTGCTGATGGGCGTGTCTAGATGATACTTTCGGGCCAGTTGCAGCACTGCTGTGGATGAAAAGCAGTGAGATCATCAGACCGAGTCTACATAGGCCCCACACAGAGCATACCAGATACCTTGCCATGGTCGCCTTCTGACTCAGTGTAGCGTACAAGCTGTTAAATGTGCAGCTCAAGAATAGTGTTTTCTTTTTTTCCCCTTAAAACTCGCCAAGTCTGAAAAGGTCTATGTGTTCTTTTCAGCTGGAATAGTCCCTTCAGCTAGCTGTTCATCGTGATAGACGTTGAAGCTGTGACTTGCTCGTGAACTGGATCATAGTGAGAAAGAGTTGCGCAGGGTCGTCAGCCTCATTCTCTCGTCCCTGTTCATCTGAACCCAGTGGTAAGACAAAGTCAAAACAGCTGGAGATGAGCTGAGATGCAGTAGATGGCCAGCAGTGTCCTTCGTGTCTCACTGAGCCCTGGTCGTACTCCACAACGCTTTGCCGGATCTGCCTTCTTGCCCGTTGGACCATGTAGTGGTTTCTTCCGAGCAGTCTGCCGAAATCAGTCTTCACATGTACAGAAAGACAAAGCCCTAACTCACCGAGGGTTTGAGACCGGTCGGCTAACTCGCCAACTTCTGCCAGCCAGTCAAAGCCGTTGCCCGGGTTGTGGCCGCTGTTGCATGCAAACAGCTACGACAGTTGTGGACAGATTGTATTCAGAGAACAGAGACTCTCATGAACAACGCAACCAATACGCCGGTCTCCTTCGCACAAAAAAACACACGGCTCTACTGAACGCCGAGGCGCTGCCTAGTTATATTTCAGGTCCTTAGCTGCTTTGCGCGCTGTTTGTCCCGTCCCGGTGTAACGAAAAGTTTTAACTCCCCGAATGGTTTAACTCCCAGGGAGTTAAACTGTTCATTTGTAAATTTTAACTCCCTGGGAGTTAAACTAGAATATAAAAAACTAACTCCCTCTGTGTTTTTACAGGGGAGTTTTTCTGACATACCACAAGAATGACTCCCACCCACCACCCGTCACCCACTCCCCGCACCTCGCTACCACCCATGCATCTTTTTTTCGAAATGCGTGTGCGTGTGCGTGTGCGTGCGTGTGTGTGTGTGTGTGTGTGTGTGTGTGGTGTGTGTTCCTACACTAACTTGCAAGATCAAGACGTAGAATTGTTTCCTTCGATATTATTGGTTTTTGTGAATTAGTCGCGTGTCCTGGATTTTATTGAAAAATATGTGTTTTTTTCTGATTGGCTGGCCGACTTTTGTTTTTAGTTTGGCACACGCACAGCCCCACACCTGTGACGAGTCACTTGACAACTTCATCAGATCGGTCCCAAGCAGCCACCCTCTTGTACAATTTGTACAAGACGGTGGCTGCTTGGCACCATCCCCCCCCCCCCCTCCCCCTTCTCTGTCCCCTGTGTCTCACACACAAATTTCTAATTTATGCCAACCCTTTTTCTCCTTCCTTCTCTCCCAGATGTAGCGAGTCAATACAATTTTACGTCACGTCGCGACTACTCGTCATTCTCTCCACACCTTCCTTACCCCCCCCCCCCCCCCCCCCCCCATGAAAAATTGACAATTTTCCATTTCTACACCATTTGAGTGTAATGGCCTACACTTATGGGTGACAGTTTGGTAGTCGCATAGATTCCATGAGAGAGAGAGAGAGAGAGAGAGAGAGAGAGAGAGAGAGGAGAAACGCCAAAGACTGAAGGTACAGTATTTCTACCGAAGGCATCAAACCATTAATTCATGTATATTGTCAAGTGGGAGTACACCTGACAGGGGGGGTTCTAATACAGGTAATGTGCAGTGGCAGAAACGGAGCGATCACTCAATCCCTCACACCACCAGACCACAAGAGGAAGATGTTTCGACAATACTTTTATTCACATTACAATCATTCACTCGCACTAGCACTCCAGATGGGGTATGGATCCTAACAAAGAAGAGAAAAGATAGTCGAGAGAGGAAAAACCAAAAAAAAGGCATAGAAGAGAAAGGCACTATTCAGAACTAGCTGACCTAGGGGACAAAGTAAATTGAATAGACCACAAAAAAAAACTCCCAAATATCCCGGGATCCCGCTACTGTCCCAACCTAACCGCTAACCCGCTACAAGGACATTCAGCAGAACGACAGAAGACAGTTATAGAAACAATGCTACATCCAACAGGGCCTACACAGCTAGAGTTAAACAAATAAAAAAAACAAAAAAAACAAAAACGAATCAGGGACAGGCTTTAAACCCACGCACACGCACGCCAGACCCACGTCCACACTACGCAAGATGGAAAACTCAACTCGAGTCCATGAGCCGAGGTTCGCAGAGGGAGGTGGTTCCTGTAGAGGGGCGACGTTCGTAGTGGGCTGGTCTTCCAGTCCTAGGTGTGGCAGATGTCTCAGTGAAAGAGACAAGGTTCACCACCACCAGTCCGTACCACCAGTCCGCAGGTCTGAGTAACGGCTGGTGCCTGGGCGGAGGATCACTGCAGGGTCCGTAGATGCTGGTCGCCCAGCCAGCCCAAGACCGGAGCTGCAGCTGAAGAAAAAGGGCGAAAAATCCCGCCCTACGGCGGAGATCAGTCTCCAGATGAGAAGTCATCACCCTATAGTCCTTGTTGTAGTCAGTGTGTGGCAACATAGTGGGTCCGGCAGTGCGTCACAGTGTGAAGGGTCGCAATACCGTAGATAATGTCAACAATGTCTTTGTCACTACAAAAAGGGGCAAATGAACTAGAATAACCTCTTTCCCCTTTTCCTTTCCTTTTGACCTCTACTAAGGACAATTTCCTTAGTCAACAAAAGCTCCAATGAAAAAAAACAGTTAGAATTCATCCACACATCTGTCACACAAACACATAAGACAAGGACACAACGAGAACGGAACCACATGTGGGGCGTTACGGCAGGAATTCCACACTCCGAGGTCTAAATGTTTAGCCGTTCGCACGCTCATGCGTTCCACGATCCGTCTCGTGTCCGTGAAGCAACAAGGAAAAATGAAACTAACATTTCTGATATCCTTCCGGCCAAAATCACATATTGAGCGAAAGACAATATTTATCACATAATTCCAGTCTGACACCTTTGGAAAAGAGGGGAGATAAGCATTGACTCAACCTGTATAACCAGAAAAAAAAACACAGCTTCCACTGACCGAAATGAAGGGATATTATATAGTAAGATTTTCAACTTGGTCCAAAGCGACAGAGCCCTAGCCGCTAAGGACCGAAAACGCAATTAAAGATAATGCGTCTCTACAATTCTACAACAAGATGCATATCTCTATGCCAGTTCCATACCTGCTTCCCCTCTTTGGAGCAGTTACACGCGGAAAGGTGTGCCCGAGCCAACAGCACATGAAGGGAAAAGAAAAACGTCTCAACTGCTGAAAGGTTAGAAAACCCAAATAAAACAAAACACTGTCCAAAACAGAACATATAGTTACCAAAATGGCGGGTGGGCGAGGTGAGAAACGGTTTCGCTCCCCAGTCCAACGAAGGGTGGAAGCCGAAACCGTGCCGGTCCACACCGAAGGGGACTCCAGGTCAGGGACGACCCAAGGTGGTTCTTCTAGCTGGCCGGGATAGGGATCCCAGGGGTGTCCAGTGGAATACTTTCCGACCCGCTGAAGGGTGAAAGACGCTTCCACACAACCCACACCGAAGTGGATAAAGAAAAGTGGGCCCAGCTAGCAGAGATGGAGATCTCTCCGACTCGACGGTCCGTAAACGAGTGCCACACCACTAGACTAACCAAGATGGCAACAGGTAAAAAGAAACAGCTCACCTGTGGCACCTGACAGCTGATGAACCACGTGGAAAGCGATTAAAGAACAGAAAAAGAAAGCTTTAAAAGAAAAAATGAAGAGAAGTATTGGAGGATGGGAGCGAAATGCACGGACGTAGCGCACCCGGGATGACAAAAATAGCACACTGGTCAACACCCAGCCAGTGTAGTAAAGTCACTGGTGACACTCCAATTTATACTGGGTTTGAAAAGAAATGACTTATCTTAACTAAAAGTATGTATGTCCGTGACAACACCCCCCAACCAAAGAGGCTTGTGCCACTGAGGCAGCCTATCACAGCCTCCAATACGTTCTGTATACCCTTACATTCATGTGGACTTTCCTCACTCTTGAACCTTGACTCGCTACTCCATTCGGCTAAGGTAATCAGCCTCCACGTTGTACTTTCCAGGGATGTGTCTGAAAGTAAACGCTAAACTTTGCATTTCGATGGCCCATCCCATGAGACGACGGCTAACAGGCCGAATCCGGTGAAGGTACGCCAGGGGGTGGTGGTCTGTTTCCAGAACAAACTCTCGCCCGTACAGGTAGGGATAAAACCGCCTGGTAGCCCACACCACTGCGAGACATTCTTGTTCGATGGTGTGGTAATTTAGCTCTGCCCCTACCAACTTCTTGCTCGCATAGGCAACCGGCAACAGACCCCTTGGTCCTGTAGCAGTGCAGCTCCCAAGCCAACACTCGAAGCATCAGTCCTCAAAACGAATGGCTTACTGGGATCAGCCAACTGCAGAATAGGTTGGTTGGATACAGCGTCCTTGAGTTCCTTGAATGCCTTGACACCTTCAGGGCTCCAGACAAGAACTTCGGGTTTTCTTGCCGCCGTCTTGTCCGTCAGAGGCTTGGCCACCTCAGCGAAATGTGGGATAAATTTGCGGTAGTACCCCACCAGCCCGAGGAATGACCGGAGTTCCTTCTTGGTCCTGGGAGGGCGGGCTTCATCTATTTTGCTAACCTTGTCCTGTTCAGGCAGCATGTAGCCTCGGCCGATCACATGACCCAAGAAGGGTATCTCGGCCTCTCCGATCTGGCACTTCGTAGGGCGTGCTGCCAGTTGCACCTGTCGGAGGCGCTCAAAGATGATCCGAAGGGACTCCAAATGTCTATCCCACGTCCCTGTGGCCAGCAACAGATCGTCGATAAAGTTGTGTGCCTCAGATAACTCAAGGGGCTCCAACATGAGTCGCATAATCCGACTGAAAACTGCTCCTGCGGTCTTGAGACCAAATGGCATTACCCTGAACTGGAATTGGCCTTCAGGAGTCGTGAAAGCGGTTTTCTCTTTGTCTGCCAGTTCCATGGGGATCTGCCAATAGCCTTTGGCCAGGTCGAGTTTGGAAAAATACTTGGCTCTTGCCAGCTGGGCAAAGATTTTGTTGACATCAGGCATCAGCTCGGCGTCGAATTTCAATGCTTTATTCAAGCGGCGAAAGTCAACACAAAACCTCATTTTGCCGTCTGGCTTCTTCACAAGCAGTATCGGTGATGAGTAGGGCGAGCTGCATCTTTCAATGACACCCATCCGAATCATTGCCTGTACCTCTGACCTGACTGTCTCCATCTGCGAGTGTGGCAAAGGATATTGTTTCACCCGAATTGGTTCATCCTGGTTAAGTTCCAAGCGGCAGGTTCCCAAATTGCAGCGCAGAGGAATGTCGGAGAGGATGTCCTGATACTCGCTGCATAGACTCTTCACTGCTTCTTGGTCTGATGTGAGAGACTGAGCTATTTTCACATCCTCCCAGGTTTCCTCTGCACATAGGGCCACGCAGGGAATGTTGAAACTCAGAGGGGGTGATTCTCTCCCTTCTTCCACAACCACTGGGGCAAAACCTGCACCGCAAACTTCTCTCCGCTCGTACTTCTTCAGTAAATTCGCGTGTACAAGTTTTTCTTTGCCCCTCATCTGGATGGCATAATCCCAGTCTCCGACACGTCTGGTTACCTTGAATGGTCCTTGCCAGGATAGCTGTAGCTTGTTCTGATGTAGAGGCAACAGCAACAGGACCTCGTCATCTGGTTCAAACCATCTCTGGCGTGCCTTCCGGTCATAGTACGCTTTGTACCGCTTCTGAGCCTGGGCAAGGTTCTTATGAGCCAACTCACAAGTGGAGGCGATCTGTTCCTTCAGTTCCAGAACGTACTCAGCCTGTGTCCTCAGTTCGTTCTCTGCTCCTTCCTGGGTCCACTGATCTCTCAGAATGGCCATAGGTCCTTTGACAGTCCGACCATAGAGGAGCTCAAATGGTGAAAATCCCAAACTCTCCTGCGGCACTTCACGATACGCAAACAGCACTCCCGGTAAGAAACGGTCCCAGTCCTTGGGTTGTTCCTGGGCCAGCTTCCAAATCATCTGCTTTAAAGTGCCATTGAACCTTTCGACGAGACCGTTGGCCTGAGCATGGTAGGGTGTAGTGGTCTCTTGGTGGATTTGAAGTAGTTTATATACCTCAGACATCACATCCGAGAGGAACTGCGTTCCCTGATCGGACAACACCTTGTCGGGGATGCCGGTCCTTGTCCACATCTCCCACAGTGCCTCTGCTACCGTCACCGCGTCGATTCTCCTCAGAGGGGTGGCCTCGGGATAGCGCGTGGCATAGTCCATGACGAGAACAAATCGGTGACCCCGGGCAGATGCAGGAATGATGGGTCCTATCAAGTCAACTCCCACTTTACTGAATGGTGTGCCGATCAAGGGAACTGTGCCCAAAGGTACCCTGGTGTTCCGGCCCTTCGGGGTAGTTCGCTGACACACATCACAGCTGCGGCAATACCTTTTGACGTCCTTTGCTACTCCTGGCCAGTAAAAGTCTTGTTGGATTCTCTCCAGAGTTCGACGTGCCCCCAAATGTCCTGCCATAGGGGTGTCGTGGCCTAGGCGCATGACAGTGCTGCGGAGAGCTTCCGGTACGACAAGTTGAGTGGCAGACGAAGTAGATGACGTATGACGTCTGTGTACCAGTCCCTTGCGTCTCACGAACTCTACCGCGCTGCTGCGGGATGTCCTTGCTGGTTCCCCAACCAAACTCCGGATTTTGTTGAGGGATGGATCCTTTGCTTGCAAGCTACTTACAGTTGAGGGATCCATGGTCAAGATGTCATGCTGAGTCAAGGGCTTCAGGAGGGGTTTCAGTGCCTCTTTCTCTCTCTGTGCTTGGGAACGCGTGGTGGCGGCCACAAACACCTCAGGTGGCAACTCGGACGATATCTCCCGACGTTGACCATCCCCAAAGCACACTGAATTGCCAATCAGTAGGGAGTACGCTGGTCGCTGAAGGGCGACTGCCCATACCTTCCCTTTAAAGTATGGCGTAGAGACATCTACCAATACTGTAGATCGGGTTGCCCTGAAGGATGACTCGATTCCTGACACTTGGCACTCTCCCCCTCAAGGTGCCTCAGTAGGGACTAACTGCTCGTCGATGAAGACTGCTGTAGCTCCTGTGTCCCTAATAGCCTCCACTATCTTGCCACACTGCTAGCGACGGGAAGGTAGGACATGTTGGGGTCGTGACCTCATTCTCTCCGAATGCCACCCTAACGTGCGAGACGTCGGATTTTGTCTTGTCCTTCCTCTTGGGACAATCCCGAACGAAATGCCCCTTTTCCCCACAGAGGAAGCAAAGCTTGGGCTTGGCTCCAACGTTCCTGGAATCGCTGGAGGTAACGTTTTTGGAGGGTGACGACGGTTTGGGATCACGTGACTCCCGATCGGCAGGTTTCCTACTAGTTCCTGGTGTAGGAATCCGATAGTGACGGCGCGCATCTGCGAAGGCTTCAGCAATCTCGATTGCCCTGGCGAATGTCTTAGGTTTCTCCTCACCCAACTTAAACTGCAGTTCCTGAGATACCGAATTCATTAGTTGCTCCAAGAGGAAACAATCCATTTCCATTTCTGAGGCTTCAATCCAATATTCCATAGTGCGCCGGAGGCGTTCCCTGAACTGGTGAAAAGTCTCCTCTGAAGGTTTCCTCATTGTGCGAAACTGCTTTCTATAGGACTCGGCAGTCATGTGCAGTCTCCGGCGAAGAGCGCTTTTAACTGGGTTTATAGGAAGCTCCGGTGGAATGTCAACAAACGCCTCCTTAGCCTTCCCCATCAGGCTACTGATGAGGTAAAGGGCTTTCCTCTGATCAGTCAGCTGGTACGCAGCGGCTACCGCCTCAAAGTGCTCGATGTAGGTGTCTATGTTATCGCTAGCACTATACACTGGCATATGTAGCATGGGTGGAGCCACCGGAATATCCACGCCCTGATGAAAATCCTCTATTTCCCGATGGGCAGAGCCATGCTCGGAAGCAACCACAGATTGTGCCTCCTCTCGTTCGGCTGCATCCAACTGCTGAACTAGCTCGGCCCGGAGTTTTTCTCTTTCCTCCTCCAAACGAGCCTCAAAGTCCAACTCTTTCTGTTTCTGGGCCTCCCTTTCTAACTGTTCTCTCTTCTCTTTCGACTCTCGCTCCAGTCTCCTTTCCTCCTCCTCTCTCCATCGCCGTTCTTTCTCCTCCCTCTCCAATCTCTTCTCCATTTCCAGTTTCCATCGTCTCTTCTTTGGCTTCTCTCTCCTTTTCCAGTCTCCTCTCCTCCCTCTCTTCCTTTTCCAATTTCCACCATCTCTCTTCTTTGGCTTCTCTCTCCTCCCGCTCTCTTCTCTCTCTTGCCTCTCTTTCTTCTCTCTCAATCCTCATCAGCATAAGGGGATCCATGGGCGCTGGTCCAGGATGAGGCATAGGCGAAGGCCGAAAGCGGAAGTCATCTCGCAGATACGGCGGAGGGCGAAGTCCCGAGACTGGTGTGGGCAGAGGTCGTCTCGGAGAGAGCGACCCAGGAGGGGTCATCTCCTGTATCGTGGACATTGCAGTGACTGGAGGACGAGTCCCACCAGAAGAATACACGACCTGGGTAGTAGGGCCAGTCGTCGCCTGAGTCATGGGGCTCCCCATCCCTGGTAGGATTCCTGCACCACGAGTCCGAGACCGTGTGATCCGGCGCCCGTCGTCTACGTGTTCCATAACTCAGTACACCTCACCACACACGAAGTCACCGAATCACCAAGTGATACACAAGATTTGCACAACCACGCAGAACCCTGTCGAACGAAATCCCACGAAGGTTCCCACGTGTGTGTCCACTTCGCATTTAGTACCACAGTCGACTACTTCGAAGGTCACAAAGTATTTGAACCCAAGCCAACAGTACAGGACGACACTAAATGGATATAAATCCAAGATTCTGTGAATAGTCACTAGGTTTGAAGAGAACTATCCCCCATTTCCAAAGGGAAAAACGCACTATCTTAAATCAGCGAGTCATGTAGGGTAACACCAACACAATGGTTAACCCACCCTCACCGAGAATGACAACACTCACTGAACGATAATGAATGAGAAATGACGTTAGGATTTAATATAAGTCAAACACGCATGGACAACCCTAACAAAACACCATGAGGAAGTACTACTATCCAACGAACCAAGAGTGGTCCACCAACAATATTTCCTCCAAAGTCCAAGTTCCTCCAAGGTAGAACCACAAAAGTCAAAGTCCAAGAACGGAAACCGAAATTGAGTAATCTCACAACGTATCAACAACTCCAATCTGCTAAATTGTAGCTGTATTCCCACGAAAAGGAAATACGGAGTAATAACGTTCCACAAATGTAACTCTATGACTAAGGGTAGTCAACAACTAACAATATTCCCAAAACAGGGAAGGAGAAATGACAAAGTCCTACGTATGACTTTTTGACTAAGTGTAGTCAACACCAACAAATCTCCAACCGTAGGTTACAGTCTAAGGTATGTCTCACAAGACAAAAGAGTAGTTTGAACAACAAAGTCAACACTGTATGACTTTATGACTAAGTGTAGTCAATCTCCAAAACCGTTCAAACTCGAAGAGAAAGAATGCTTCCACGAACCAAATTGCAGTCAAGAGTACTGCCACACTAAGCTAGCCCCAACGAACTGAATCGCTTAACCCTGGCTAAGCTCAATAAGTAAAGCAACCTAACTTCTCACCAAATGAACACCGAGTGTCCAAATCCAATAACTAGCTAAGAGCTTGAGTTATTTCCCCTGACATCCAACGACGGAAATACCCAGTTATGTTTTTAACACTTCAGAGCGTTGAGAGCGGCAATCTTAAAAAAAACCGCTGGCCAGAAAACGTGGTCCGAGCTCAACAGTTTCTTTTCCTCTATGGAAAACAATGTCCAAACATGAACCAATTCCGACACGACGTGGAATTAACAAATCGACAAAGCAACAGCTTATCACTGTATAACGACTGCCCTAGTGCACCGGCGTGCCAAGAACCCAAACAAAGTTACCACACCTGGGTAACAAACCTATCTCCGGATCAAATATTGATTTCTCAAAATAAGACTTCAAAGACGTTTACTCAGCAAAGAGGCCAAAGAAATCACAAACCTATACAACTGGAATTGATAACTCAACGCGTTACTCCAACCAGCAACCAACTTATCCAAAGAGAAAAGCAACAAGACATCAACAAACACGCATAAGGCAGGGACGGACAATAGAATTTAAACGACCCGTACCGCAAGGTCAAACAGCTAACCTAAATTCTACCGGCGACTGACGTAAACACGGAAGCGCACGTGCACCAACACGGTCACTGGGGCACCGGGACAGAACTGACTCGATCAAAACAGTGGCTTGATGTGCGCGCCGAAACTCCCGTGCAACACGATCTAGTCCAAAGACGGGACCCACGTGCTAAAATCACTGCTCGGTAACTGAATGGCAGGCGGATGAGAGGGGGAGGGGGCGACAGAAAAAGGCGCAAGTGGCTATTTCGAAAAACACTTAAATATGTCAGAAAACGCTACACTCCCATTCTCAACACACGACTGACAAATTTATTATTCCAATCACCACAGTCACACAAATTAGTGTTGAACACTTAAGAAAGCCCTAACATCAACAGCTAGATAGGAAAGCAAATAAACTGCTTGTCTGTGCGCTAGACAGAAGAGGAAAGCCTATCAGCTTAGGGCTAATCCCCTTAGACTAAACAACACAGATCCTACAACCTAGTGTGTAATAATGAAATAACACACCACCAAGAATAGATAGTCTTTCTTTGTTTTTGTGAACTGAAGTAGATAGACTTATGTAAGACCGAGTTTCGCGCAAACACGGTATCGGAACTAAGTGTCAAAGTTTGCCTTGTAAACAAAGCACCACATGCTTGGCAAGCCTGCCTACACTTACCTTACTCACAGTCGGCGTCTTGGGTACAGGCAAATGTAGACCAAAAATCCTAAATCAGTACAAACACTGATATCGACGACTCTGCACAAGCAAGACCTATTAATCTAGAATTCAAAACCCCTTATTTCTCCACCCAAGTACCTATTCTAACCAAGGTAATGAGAAAAGGAGAACGGAATTCTAGAAACAATGGCCGGCGGTACTAGACAAAAAACAAACACGGAGACGAACGCGGAACGGAAGCGCCGAAGGTCCAAACACGGAGCGCGGGACTCTACTGCCGACAGCACCCCCAAAACCGGTCCGCTCCAATGGGTTCCCTACCGACTCTAGAACCCACCCAACCAACCACCCGTCAAATACACGTACAGAAAGATAGACAGGCCTCTCAAGGGTCGGGCGGTAGTGAGTTCAGAGTGTCGCTTTTACACTACCACATACACATTCCTGTACCCCGCATCTCCACCATAGTTGTCAAGTGGGAGTACACCTGACAGGGGGGGTTCTAATACAGGTAATGTGCAGTGGCAGAAACGGAGCGATCACTCAATCCCTCACACCACCAGACCACAAGAGGAAGAAGTTTCGACAATACTTTTATTCGCATTACAATCATTCACTCGCACTAGCACTCCAGATGGGGTATGGATCCTAACAAAGAAGAGAAAAGATAGTCGAGAGAGGAAAAACCAAAAAAAAAGGCATAGAAGAGAAAGGCACTATTCAGAACTAGCTGACCTAGGGGACAAAGTAAATTGAATAGACCACAAAAAAACTCCCAAATATCCCGGGATCCCGCTACTGTCCCAACCTAACCCGCTAACCCGCTACAAGGACATTCAGCAGAACGACAGAAGACAGTTATAGAAAATGCTACATCCAACAGGGCCTACACAGCTAGAGTTAAACAAATAAAAAAAACAAAAAAAACCAAAACCAATCAGGGACAGGCTTTAAACCCACGCACACGCACGCCAGACCCACGTCCACACTACACAAGATGGAAAACTCAACTCGAGTCCATGAGCCGAGGAGGTTCGCAGAGGGAGGTGGTTCCTGTAGAGGGGCGACGTTCGTAGTGGGCTGGTCTTCCAGTCCTAGGTGTGGCAGATGTCTCAGTGAAGGAGACAAGGTTCACCACCACCAGTCCGTACCACCAGTCCGCAGGTCTGAGTAACGGCTGGTGCCTGGGCGGAGGATCACTGCAGGGTCCGTAGATGCTGGTCGCCCAGCCAGCCCAAGACCGGAGCTGCAGCTGAAGAAAAAGGGCGAAAAATCCCGCCCTACGGCGGAGATCAGTCTCCAGATGAGAAGTCATCACCCTATAGTCCTTGTTGTAGTCTGTGTGGCAACATAGTGGGTCCGGCAGTGCGTCACAGTGTGAAGGGTCGCAATACCGTAGATAATGTCAACAATGTCTTTGTCACTACAAAAAGGGGCAAATGAACTAGAATAACCTTTTTCCCCTTTTCCTTTCCTTTTGACCTCTACTAAGGACAATTTCCTTAGTCAACAAAAGCTCCAATGAAAAAAAAAACAGAATTCATCCACACATCTGTCACACAAACACATAAGACAAGGACACAACGAGAACGGAACCACATGTGGGGCGATACGGCAGGAATTCCACACTCCGAGGTCTAAATGTTTAGCCGTTCGCACGCTCATGCGTTCCACGATCCGTCTCGTGTCCGTGAAGCAACAAGGAAAAATGAAACTAACATTTCTGATATCCTTCCGGCCAAAATCACATATTGAGCGAAAGACAATATTTATCACATAATTCCAGTCTGACACCTTTGGAAAAGAGGAGAGAACTATAAAATACCGATTCTAGCTCACCCACCTCCGCCAGCTCCAACCGGCTTTAGCCGGTTTCGCTGCTGCTCCGGCGGGCGATCCAGAATCGGTATTTTATAGTTCTCTCTATAAGTAAAATAAATTCTTAAATAAGTTATTATACAAGTCATCATCAAGTTCTTAACAAGTACTTAAATAAGTTCTTTTATAAAAAAAAACATTTACAAACATACATAATGTGTAGGATTATCTGTTTTTAACACTAATTTAGAAAACTTTTGAGACTTAAGTTTTTGCTTAATCCTTCGTTTTTCTTGATCGTCTTCAATAACATCATTTTCACGCATACATTCATCAAATGCGTCTCTGTCTTTCATGTGAAATAAAACTACAGTCTTTAATTGTTCTCTAAAGTCTTTTAAAACTGAGTTATATTTTTGACATAAAATCCACACACTTATCCCAGCATGTCTTCCACTGAAAGCCAGTTTTGACAAAGCGTTTCTTTTTTTGACTATATCCTTTTCTGCTGAACAATCATCTATAATAAATAATGTCTGAGTTCCTTCAAACTGTCTAAAGAAATGTTCTAAACACTCACTCAGTTTATTGCTAGGATCAACTAAATAGATTTCATCATCCGTCCATATAAACCTATCGTGATATGCTTTGTTCCACTTTAATGTTGGACAGAAAATTACAATATGATCAAAATTATAACTATAAACTGTTTGTAATAGGTCGAGGACAAATATTGTTTTTCCACAACCAGTCTGTCCACAAATCAATGAACAATGAGGGGTTTTTGTCATAAAGTTTAACTGCTCCATAGTTTTAAAACAGAATTTAATCTAATCCAGTTATTGTTTTTATCATACTCTCTGTCAAAACTTGTTCAGTATAATAAAAACCTATAAGGTCCAAATGTGTAAGATTAATCCAGTTTAGTTCTGTAAGATCGTTTCTATTTAGACTAATATCAATTTTGTTGCTTGTTGTTATGACCTTAATATCCTCGCCATTGTAAAGAACGACGACAGTAACTTTAAGTTTGTCAACGTCTAAGTTTTGCCAGCTAATAAGAATTCCTTTCATAAGATTGTCACTGACGCCCAGAGCTCCATTTCTCGCCTCATCTTTTAAGACAGAAATTTTAAATATCATTGTGAACGTGTCTCCTAATTTTGTGCGTGGAATGAACTGTAATTTTGTAGAAGCTTTCTTTAAAACCGATTCTCTTCTGTGGAGGATGTACTGTTTGTCCCCAAACGGCTTTATTTCGATCTCTTTCCGACTGTTGTCCTCTGGCATAAGACTTACATGTAAAGGGCCAGAGTTCAATGCTTTTCTGAAACTTTTTTGGCGGTCAAAAAATGTAAATGGGCTTAAGAATTCAAATTTTATGTCCCATTCTAAATATGGTTCTAAGTGCCATTTGTTGTCAGTTTTTCGAACTATTTTATATTCATACTGACCCGCATTATTTGCTTCTAGATTGCGTAGTTGTTCTAGTTTAGGAAACCTTTTGTTGTCGTCAACCTCTTTGCGCTTATAATAACCATCTTTAGTGTACTCAAAACCATACAAAGTGCCTATCTCACCGTTTTGTTCAAAGTCCTCAACGTCTGCAAGGTCTTTTAATTCTAAAGTTACACACCTCTCAGGCGCTAATGTAACTCCTGATTCTTCTGGCCCACGAGACATTTTTTAGTACACCTTATTATTTTATTTCTAAAACAATGTGCAGGTTATCACATTTCACGACTTTCCCTGTTTTATCTGTGATCTTTATATTAAATGATCTGACCCTCCCACAAGCTAATCTTTTAAACTGTAAATTAGGGAATTGTATAATTTCATAATCGCAATATGCAGCTTTCCCTGATGGAAGAGCTCTTAAAACAGTTGAGGGCCTTCCATCATATAAGTTTTCATCAGTGCTCAGCTCGTCCAAATGAACATAGAGTAATGAATGTAATGCAAGATCGAGCGGATATTCTCCCTCATAAGTAGTTTCGTCTGGTGTAACTATAAATCTATGACTGACTTGATTGTCAGTTGCAAAGCCTAACATTTTAGCTAGCTCTCCATCAAAAAGGTAACCTACTACTTCTTTTTCAGGTTTGAATGCCAACATTATTTTCAAATTTGCATTGTTAAGTTTGAGAGTAATGTCGAAGTTACTCATTGCTTCTTTTAGTGAGCAAAACCCGTAATAACCATCAGGTATGGTTAACTGGCTAACTAAGTTTCCTCTATTATCAAATTTTTTAATCTTATTATTCTCCTTGGATTCAGTTATATTAAACCATACGACTTTGTAAAAAATTTCATGGAGTGCGACCCTTTGGGTTCCGCAGTTATTATCAATAGCATATTCTAAAAACGAAGGACTGTCTTGAGTTGTTATTGTTACAAACATTTTTAAAACAAATTTAAAAATGAGTGCATTCAAATATACTAATGCAAAATATTCTGTTGGGCCGCACTACAGTCCTAAAGATATAACAATTGATACCCTCGACATTTCTGTGACTCAGACTGACGCCTTTCAAGTAAAGGTTAGTACTCCATTGGATCGTTATCTTAACCCTCCTATTAAAAACGACTACATCCCGAAAGTGTGGTTCAGTCATCCAATGCAGTTTTATCAGAACCAGTTAAACTTTGCTGTGTTTAGTGCATCAACTGGGTGTGGAGTGTCGTATGCCGATCATTTAAATCATCCTGATCCTTTGGTGAGGTCAGTGTATAGATTTCATTTTTATTACACCTTCAGACGTATTTTATCTGAACTGCAAGCGCCATTACCAAATGACAAAACGTTTAATCCATTCAGCAACAGAATAGATTACAAGGCTTTTGAAAGGATCTGTAACGAATTTGATATTGACCCAAAGACAGACTTTAGACAAAAGTTGGATCTTAATCATGGTTTAGGCACCCTTTATTTTTGGGGCGTGCACAGAAAGTATAACTATGATTGGAATCCTCCTTACACATCTTTCTCTTCAGACACAACTGTTCACCTCGGGTCCATAGAGCAAGAGCATAAAACAGCATGGACAACATTTTGGATACCTCTAATGGTCTAACTAGAGCGGGAATAGAACGAATAAACGACTCTATTCGTACTTATGTTTGGTGTTTGCTAGGTTCGCAAGCACAAACGAGATCAAACATAATTGATCCTTCTACTGGCTTTGACGCCCAAAAACAGTATTTAGCAAATTTAGAGGATTCTATTAATTCTGCAATTGATTTGCCTTCAAGTATTAAAAGGTACCAAAATGTTTTGCAATACGCAAGATCGAAAGTAGACTTTGCTGTTGGCACTGGTTTATACATGCTGCCTTCTGACCTCAGACTCCAGATAGGAACAATAATAAACTACAATAATGAAATCCTTGTGGCGGGCAAAGAACAGAAAGTTGGGAAAAACAACATAAATTCTGAGCCAGTAATATTACAAACAATAAACAAACAAGCTGACCCTGCCCGTGTAGTCGACCCCCCAAGAATAAGTCAACCAGTTCTCAAGGCCCAAAGCCCCAAGGTTGTTGAAGACTCTGTTCACGATGACAAAAAAAATAATGACCATGAATATGAAAAGACAGCACTTGTTTTTGGATTAACTGGCCTAGGATTACTCCTTCTTTATCTTACTAAAAATTAACCCAACTATTAAGACAACTAATGTCCATAAGTGCTCGGCCATAAAGCCAACTACTTTGCTTGCAGTAGACAAAAGCCAGCTAACGACACTCCCTAATATGCCAGGTAAAGAGTCTATGGCCTTAGTGGCTAATTTTTTTAATAAACCCGCAAGATGATCAAGTTGTTTTTTTACCCATGATTTATCAGGTGGAGGAGATGGTGGCGGAGGCACTAACCCTTGCCCACCGCCGCCTGTAATAGCCAACACCAGTGTACTTATTGCAAATCCTAAGGCTGTTATAACACTTGCTAATGTGACACCTTGCTCTCTAAACAGTGTTCTTATTCGTTCTGCTAGCGTCGTGTCTTCATATAAAATTCTTTGGATAGTTTCTCTTATTCTGCTCACTTGAGTTCGTAATTGTTCTCGGTTAGTAGACAACACTTCTAGTCTTGCTGATCTCTCTTGTTCAAGATCTTTTAGTCTTTGTGTTATTCTTTCTTTAACACCAGGTCCTAAGTTGTGGTCATCAGCCTCAACTAGTTTTTCTTTTTCTCTTTTTATATGCTCATCTAGTTCACCCAGTTTTGCTAAATTGTTTGTTAATTCGCCTCTGATGCTTCTTAAAGCATGATCAAGGGCCGTTATTTCTCTCATAGGTAGCGGCGGATCCTGCATAGTTTTTAATACTGTTTCTTCTGAAAAACTGGTTTCTGCTTCTATTATTTTGTCTGCTGTTGGGCTTAAATCTTTAAGGGGTATGTTTTGAATTTGGTTTTCTGTTGGGAGTTTTTGTAGTGTGTTTTGAAGTTTAGCAACTGCTTCCCTATCTAATTTTGGTTTAGTAATGCCAAGGCGATTTTGTTCGCTCACACTGAGCCTTTGTCTAATTGTACTCTTTTTTAAAACTTTGATGAGTCTGGTTTAGATATAAGCTGAACAAGTTGTCCTTGCTCGTTTTTAAAAAACAAATGGTCATCTTTTGTTTCAAAATCATTAGGGTCTATAAATTCGGGAGGTTCTTGGCCTAAACTTTGGTACAATGATCTGACCTTACTTTCTGTTAATTCACGCCGCAATGATTGTAATGGATGTGTCAAAGGACTCATTTCACTCATGTCGTCTCCAGGATCAAAAACATCATAATCTTCTTCTGCCATGTTTTTAAATAATTAACTTTTTATTTTGTTTTATAAAAAAAAAATGTCACAAGCATATGGCTCGATTCTTGACCCACATAGAAGACTGAAAGAGCCCTTTGGCGTGAAGGGAAATAAACAGAATATTATTGTTCCAAATAATCCATCTACTATTGATTCAGATCAAATTCTTACTGTTAAATTTCCAGACCTAGGAGCAGATGAAGTGATTGTGCCGGGATCTGCACGGCTTACTTTCAAAATAGAACTTGATTCAGCAACAGACGCAAACAGGACAGTTGTACAGAATCTGGGACGGGCAATCGTTAAGAAAATTTCTATAAAACTTGAGGGGCAAGAAATATTTTCTTTACACAATGCAGACATATTTCTAATCTATTCTGATCTATGGCTAACCGATAATGAAAGGGCCGATCTTGCGTTTCAAGGAATCGAAAATAACGAAGCACTAAAACACAGAATAGACGCCGAAGACGCTAAAGCCGGCAACAAGTATGAAGCTGTAATGTTTTGCTTATGGAAATCGCTTTTCTATACCCTTAGATTTTGAGTTGTTAAAAGCGCATGCGCCATACTTTCAAGGAGCATTAAAAGACAGATTGTCATATGAACTAACTTTTAATGAATACAAACGTGTCATTAAATCTACAGACACTGATTCCAAGTACAGCATTTTCGACATCTCGTTAGAGTTTGACATTGTTAGCAACCCTAACTTAGCAAGGCTGATTGAGCAACAATATCAGTCAAAATTAGCAATATATTACGAAAGAGTGATTCATCATTCAAAATATCCTAAAAGCAGGGCAGACACCATATGGAATTTTAGTTTTAGCGCCGCAGCACGATCACTTAAAGGTATTTTATTGCTGTGTGAAGATGATAAAGAACCATACCAAAGACAAAGTGAAAAGTTTATCAATCCTAAAATAACGAAAGTACAATGTTCAATTGAGGGTAGTCCTAACCAAGTCTATGGTAGCGGGCTTAAACCTTATCATTTTGATGAAATAAGAAAATTGTTTGGAGGCGGGAGGTCTAGAAGTCCAACAGTAGACCTTGTGTCTAAAGATCTACACCTTCACAGTGTTAGACTTGATGAATATTTAACAACGAAATACGGTTTATGGATTGACCTAAGGTCAACAGAGGATAATCAGTTGCATGGGAGTGGGAGAACAGTTAAAGACATAATAAACATTCAAATTGATAAAGAAAAAGAGAGTGATAAACCACTTAATGTACATTTGTTTTTAATATATGATGCGCAGCTGAATATTCAAGATAACAGATTAAAAGATATCCAATACTAAATTATTTTTATTTTAAAAAAGCATGTCTGTTACGACTTATCCAAAAGTGCCCAAAGAAGAGAACTCTGTTGCTGTAGACATAAAAACTTTCAGATTAACAAACATAACACAAATGCAAACCCAACTAGAGCAAGACCTTTCAAAATACAGCAAAACCAAACGAAGGTATTCTGCTGTCTTTAATGCTGTTACATATGTTAATACTGGAGCATCGGCGGTTAGTGCTTTAACAGCAGGAACAGTGTAGGTCTCTTAGCAACAGGCGTAGGTGCACCGGTAGCTATACCTCTAGGTGGTGTGTCTTTAACTCTTGGTTTATGCTCAATAGCTGTAAGTGCTGCCAGCAAAAAAATAAAAACTAAACTCCAAAAGCACACAGCTATAGTTCAACTAATAACAGCTAAACTTAGTTCCTTCAAACTGACAATAAATAAAGCACTTGCCGACTCGAACATCACGGATGAAGAATTTAGTCGCCTACAGGCTGATTTTGAGGACTACAAAAGACAAAAGTTTGATCTTCAAAGAAAGGCAAGGGCAACTTTTTCTCAACAACCAGACACCGACCAGATAAAAAAGGAATGTTTAAAAAAAGTAAACGAAACATTAAACTCTGTTCTAAACAGCTCACATTAACAACCCCAAAGGGCGTTTATACTTTAGTTTATGAGTCCAAGCACAAAAAGACCGTTGATATTGATTCTGATTAAGTTTTTTTTTTTAATTTAAATAAATATTTTGAGTTAGAAAAGAAACTCAGCATGGATAAGATATATGAAGGTTCAGATGAATTGTTTGAAGCAATGCTTGAGGAAGAGCGTTTGTCAAAAGCTTTAAATGAGGTCGTTTTAGAAGTTATTGATCCAACAAACGTACAGGCAAGCGTTGTACATGCTATTTCTCAAGTTCCAAGTAAACTAACAATAAACCCTCCAGTTAAAGTAAGGTTAGTTGTTTTAATCGACTATATAACAATAAACGAAGAAAATCTAGAAGTCTGGGTCTCAACTAAACAGCAGACTATTCTTTCCTCTAATGACTTAACACCTGGTTGGGCAGATCAACTTCTTACAGTTTAATGAAGCCTCTGAAGCAGCTAAAATGAGAGGCTCTGGTTGGTCAGAGGGTGAAGTCCTAGACATCAGATTAAGACAGGCTAAGTATGAGCCGATTGTAGGCAAGTCTTACATTCCACTGCCTCCAACATTAGTTGCAAAGAGAGCAGTTCTGAACATAAAGAATTCAGACGACAAATGTTTCATGTGGTGCGTTCTTGCTAGGCTGCATCACGTTGCCAAAAATGCAGAGAGAGTATCTAACTATTTACAGTGGGCCAATGATCTTAACTTTAACGGTCTTGAATTTCCTATGGCTGTAGACAAAATTGATCAGTTTGAAGAACAGAATCCCCCAATAACTGTTAACGTATACACATGGTCTGAAGAAACCAACCTTCTGCCAATTAGAGTATCAAAGAACAGTCCAACAATAGGCAAACCAACCAAACGCCATGTAGACTTACTCTTGATGCACAGCCCAACAGGATTGCATTACACGCTAATACGCACAATGAGTAGACTGTTGGTGCATACTACAAAAGATGGGCACAAACAAGAATTCTGTAGAAAATGTTTAACAAGAATTCCGTCCGTTCAAGCTGCGAGTGAACATGTAAAACATTGTCTCAGTCCAGTAGACTGCAATACAGAACTAATTATGCCAAGAGAAGGCAGTAAGGTTAGTTTTAAGAATTACAAAAAACTCCAGAGGTCGCCATACGTTGTTTACGCAGACTTCGAGTCGCTTATTGTTCCTTATGAAGGACCAGCTCCAAAACATTTACCAAAAACAGTTATAATGAATAACCACCAGATTTGTTCATTTGCCTTCATTGTTGTCAGGTCGGATGGCGTCCATTCAAAGCCAGAATTATACAGAGGACCACATGCAGCAAAACATTTCTTAAAACGCATGCAAGAAGTTCGTAATGTCTGTTCTAATAATCTAGACCTATCCGATCTTAAGATGACTCCTGAAGATCAAGATCGCTATGACTCAGCCACTCACTGTTGGATTTGTGGATTAGAGCTAACCCCTGAAAGTTTAAATCCAACAGTAAGAGACCATGATCACATTAGCGGAAAGTTTAGAGGAGCAGCGCATAACAATTGCAATCTTCAACTAAAGTTTGATCCTAGGACTTGGAGACTTCCTATATTCTTTCATAACTTGCGAGGTTACGACTCTCATCTTATATTGCAAGCAGTAACTAGCGCCTTTAGGGTGTCATGCATTGCACAGTCATCAGAAAAGTACATGTGTTTCACTTTAAATAATTTATCTTTTTATGACTATGCAACACCTGATGGGGAGTTTAGAGTCACTGGCTATGTCCTTAAAGTCCTGCCCAATAACAGAATATTTTGACCCAACTCTTGTTAGAAAGGGCGTTTACCCTTATGAGTACATGAACAGTTGGCAAAGGTTTGACGAAGATACACTTCCGCCTAAAGGTGCGTTCTTTTCTAGTCTCAGAGGAAAGGACAGTGATTCTGATTATTCTTATGCTCAAGAAGCGTGGCAGAAGTTAGAGTGTAAAACGATGGGAGACTATCATGATTCCTATTTAATGGCGGATACCTGTTTGTTGGCGGACGTCTTTGAAAATTATAGGAAGACCTGCATGAAACATTATAGTCTAGATCCCGCGCATTACATTTCTGCGCCCGGGATGAGCTGGGATGCTTTCTTAAAATTTACAGGAGTACAGATTGATTTATTAACTGACCTACCAATGCTTCAGATGATTGAAAACGGATTGCGTGGCGGAATTAGTATGGCGTCTCACCATTACTGTAAAGCAAACAACAAATACCTAGACAACTATGATTCAAGTAGGAAGTCTAACTATCTTATGTATTTAGATGCACACAATCTGTATGGTTGGGCTATGAGTCAATCACTTCCATTACGTAACTTTAAAATGTACACAGGAGGTGTAAAAGACATTCAAAAGTTTTTAAAATGGCTACCTACTCTAGAAGCTGATCGTAAAAGAGGTCTCATTCTAGAAGTTGATTTAGAATATCCTCATGAACTTCATGATTACCATAATGACTATCCATTAGCAGCAGAAAGTCTAAAGATGGCAAAAGCAGAACCACCTAAACTTGTGCCTAATCTTCGAGGCAAAAAAAATTATGTCTGCCATTACAGGCTTCTACAATTTTATTTAAGACATGGTTTGAAGTTGACAGCTGTTCATCGTATAATTGCTTTTGATCAAGAACAGTTCATGAAACCATACATAATGAAGAACACTGATCTCAGAACTAAATCCACAGATGCTTCAGAAAAAGACTTTTTCAAGTTGATGAACAACAGCTGTTTTGGAAAGACTATGGAGAATCCGCACAAGCGTAAAGATGTTAGATTGGTCACCAGAGAGAACGATGCAATTAAGTTGACATCAAAACCAAATTATCAGGACTTCAGAAGATTTCATGATCAGCTTTTTGGCATAATGATGAAAAAAAAGAAAGTCAAATTGGATAAGCCCGTTTTTATTGGGTTTACTGTTTTAGAGCTGTCAAAGCTTTTGATGTTAGAATTTCTTTACGACTACTTTAAGCCCTTGTATCCAGAGTCCAGAGTTCTGTACACAGATACAGATTCCTTTGTTATAGATATCCCTACTGAAGATATCTATAAAGACATGGAATTAGAAGTAGCTAAAGGGCATGCTGGATGGTACGACACATCTGATTACCCTAAAGATTCACCTTTGCATTCAGATATTAATAAGGTTTTAGGAAAGATGAAGGATGAATTATCTGGAGGGGTGATCAAGGAGTTTGTTGGTTTGAGGTCGAAAATGTACAGTCTTTCAAGTCAAAAAAAAGTTGTTAAAAAAGCAAAGGGAATATCTCGTAGTGTTGTGCAGTCAAGCATATCCCATGACAACTATAAAGAAGCATTGTTTGACAATAAGACTTTTCATCATGACAACGTAAAACTACGATCTAATCTACATGAGATCAACACAACTGTTGTAACAAAGAAGTCATTAGATAGAACAAACACAAAACGTGTATTTGTTAATCCAGAGTTTTCATATGCAATTGGGCACTGGAGAATAGTATAATCATATGTCTTCATGGAGTTTCTGTTTGGTCAAGTGTTATCAGAAGCTCAACTATATCATTATCCAGTATAGCCAAATCATTATTATTCTCATTCATTACTGCTAAATGTGCTTTAATTTTTTTTATCATTTCAAGATTTTGATTTTTCCATATCAAAATATCAGAATCTAGGGATTGGGGTAGTAAGCGATTGTCTGGCTGTTTTAGCATAAGATTGTCAATGTTCTTAAATATTTTTTTGATAATAATATTATAAGCAGATAATTGACGTATTAATTTTGAAAACTCTTTTCTTTTGAGCTTCCATTTTAAACTCAAATATATTTACGTAAATTAATTAAGCGGAACTGTGTCTGGCGGGATTATTTGCAGTTCTTTCACAAAAGATCTTTGAGGGGCTGGTCGTTTTGTTGTGTCAGTTTCTCGTAAATAATACACGGGCGGATTCATTTTCACAATTTTTTTTATCTCATATGGATCAACACTCCAAACTGGATCTGTTGCCCTGATGCGAGTGTCCCCTTCCGCTTCTCCCGGTGAATAAAGGTATCTCACTTTCAAACCAAATGGTAATAGTTTGCTTGATGAGTCTCCTTCAACAACATTTATTGTTTGTTTTCTGATTGCTTGTACTGGTTTTAGACCTTTAAATTCTTCATTATTCATTGCGTGCAAAACTGAGGGCAGTCTTCTAACCCATTCTGTGTTGCGAGAATTGTCAATCAGCTCTCTGTGATACTGGTAGGAAAAAAGTCTTTCAGATAACTGTTTGTTAAAGTTTTCAACCAAACCCTGTGATCTGTGAACTCCTGGAATGCCTCTTTTAATGGTAACTCTATGTTTTAACAATAATTGATTCACTTGACCTTTAAATTCTTTTCCGTCATCGACTTGAATCATGCGAGGATAAGTTAACGGGCCTCGTTGATATATCAGTTGTATAGCGACAGCAACAGCAGAAGCACTCTTTTGTGTTAATGGTTCCGCATCTTTGTATCTTGAAGCTATATCAATGACTGTAAGTGCGTACTTAAATCTTTTTCGTCTAATCGTATCATGGGGTAAATATAGAAGGTCCATTTGATGGGTGTCGTTTGGTGTTATATTTACAAAGTGTGGTCTCTGTATTCGTTTAGGCGCTGGTAGATAAATTTGCCAAATCGCTTGTTTAGATAACCATTCTTTTGCTGTTTGTTCACTGACACCCGCTGCTTGGCTTAGCTTTTTAATTGCCGTGATTCCCTTCCAATATCCTTTTAGTGAATAATAGATCTTGTTCATTTTTTATTCAGCCAATACTTTGTGCAACAAAATACACAACGGTCATGCCAACAACAATAAACAATATTTCTTGCGTCTTTTGTTTTTCTGATGGTTGATAGTAATCGCTGAATTTTGGTGGGGGCAATGTTTCAACTTGTTTGCCTGTTACTAGAAAATATTCTTTTATTGCCTGGTCAACATCTTTAAATGTGTAAGCTGCATGTCCCTGTTGTTTAAGTCTGTCGTTAATAAAATCTAACTGCTCCATTCTTTGCTTTTCATAGGTGTCTTGTGCAGCGGCTAGTTGCTCCATAGCTCTGTTATGTCTTTTTCTCTCATCGTTATTTTGTAGTTTACTAAACGCGTAATTACTTCCGCTAAAAGCAAGCGCGTTGACCACTGCGCCGCCTATCATCATTACGAGTGAAGCCATTTTTATATTTTTACATATTTATATTTTCTGGAATTATTCCTTGCTTAACTAGAAAGTCTTTCGTAGCCAACGAAGCTGTAATGACAGCAAACCACTTTGTTGAGTCTTCAAAATCTAGTTTGCCAAGATCTGCTGGTTTTATTTTTAACAGGCTTTTACCAAGCATTGTGTATCCTACACTTAGGTCTCCAATAACAGCAGAATGGTATACAAGGTTAGTAATAGTTTTTTCGGTGCTCATTTTTTAAAAATAAAATAATATTTATTCATTAATAAAACATGAACTGCGATGATTTACTTCCTGAACTTATGATTACAAATGATCAAGTTGATGACCAAGCTACTATGCGCAAAAAGGAAGGGCTGTATTCTTTGGCGGCGTGTGGAAAAACAAAACAGTACCTTGGAAATGAATTCAGCATAGAACAGATTCAACAGATGTCGCCGCAAGACATTGTAAAGTATCACAACAGGTATGAAGCGCAACTGGGGTCAAGAATGGTAAAAAGTGTTGGGCAAACTGTTCTTAGTTTGTACACTAAACTAGTTAGTAGATTTGCGCCCATTGATTCTGAACAAGATTTTATGTATGATTTAACGCAGGATCCAGTTTTAACAAAGTCATTAGAGTCTCTAGGATGTGATCTATATTACAGATTTGGAACATTGTTATCGCCATTAATCATGGGATTAATTACTTTTAATCATATAGATTTTGTTTCCCTTCAAAATGACCGAGCCAGAAAATCAGCAGAATCAGAAAACATTGATGGAGAAAGTGACCAGTAAAAAGCCTCCTCATCCTGGGCGCGTTGCAGCAGGAAAAAAATTAGCAGAGTGGAACAAACAAAGAAAATTACGACTTAATGACGATTTTTTTTACAATTAATTGTTACATTCTTTTCCGGGGAGACAACTCCTCTTCACTTCTGCCTTTATGTAGTATCTAGGTCAGACATGTCTGGCCACGGCTTACTCAACTGCATAATTGCCGAGTCGAAGCGCCGCACTGTTTCCGGGTTCGTGTCAAGTTACACATAACGGATGTAAGGGCGTCGTTTACTGCAGGCCGCCACGCGGCATTGTATAAATTTAGACGGCTAAATTCCCCACCGGCGTCGTTTAGTGCAGGCGTTAGACGTCATTGTATAAATTTAGGCGGCTAAATTCCCCACCTCAAAATAATCTTTTCCCAATTTTATGTATTAAAAGCCGCATTTTTATATTCAATCTAATAAAGTATTTAAAATAAATTTGATTAAAAAGTAGTGACTAAAAAGTAAGGTAAGATGCACTTTGTTAATTAGCTTTTGGTGTTGTTTTAACGAAATAAAAACAACTTTACTCTAGGCAAGTAGACACCATGTAATTGTAAGCGTTTGTTTGTGTACAGTATATATATAAATCTTGAAGATAACACATTGGGGATATGCCTGCAGTAGTTTTAAATACTTGGTTGTCATGGTATTGCAAAAGTCTAAATTTGCCCTCTTCCCTGCCCTCTAGTGACTCTTCCCATTTCGTGTTTTGTTTGTCTGGGTCACTGGCGCGGCTATAAACGCCCGTAAACCACATGTGTTGTGTTGTCTGGGTCACTGGCGCGGCTATAAACGCCCGTAAACCCAAATCTGGAAGAGCCACTAAAAAGGGGGTGAGGGGATTGCCCAAATTAGACAAATAGAAAGCAGGCAAACAAGTATAAAAGTATACTACTGTTGGAGGCATATTCTCAAAACCCTTCACATCTGGCCGTGTTATATGTGACCCTCTGGCCCTAGGGCGCCATAGGGTCTCAAGTGAGATCCAGAGGTGATCAGTAATGCGGCCAGATGTGAAGAGTTTTGCAAAAATTGATTTTACATTTGATGAATGTATGCGTGAAAATGATGTTTATTGATCAAGAAAAACTTAAGTATCAAAAGTTTTCTAAATTAGTGTTAAAAACAGATAATCCTACACATTATGTATGTTTGTAAATGTTTTTTTATAAAAGAACTTATTTAAGTACTTGTTAAAAACTTGATGAGACTTGTATAATAACTTATTTAAGAATTTATTTTACTTATAGAGAGAACTATAAAATACCGATTCTGGATCGCCCGCCGGAGCAGCAGCGAAACCGGCTAAAGCCGGTTGGAGCTGGCGGAGGTGGGTGAGCTAGAATCGGTATTTTATAGTTTATAGTCAACAAAAGCTCCAATGAAAAAAAAACAGAATTCATCCACACATCTGTCACACAAACACATAAGACAAGGACACAACGAGAACGGAACCACATGTGGGGCGATACGGCAGGAATTCCACACTCCGAGGTCTAAATGTTTAGCCGTTCGCACGCTCATGCGTTCCACGATCCGTCTCGTGTCCGTGAAGCAACAAGGAAAAATGAAACTAACATTTCTGATATCCTTCCGGCCAAAATCACATATTGAGCGAAAGACAATATTTATCACATAATTCCAGTCTGACACCTTTGGAAAAGAGGGGAGATAAGCATTGACTCAACCTGTATAACCAGAAAAAAAAACACAGCTTCCACTGACCGAAATGAAGGGATATTATATAGTAAGATTTTCAACTTGGTCCAAAGTGGCAGAGCCCTAGCCGCTAAGGACCGAAAACGCAATTAAAGATAATGCGTCTCTACAATTCTACAACAAGATGCATATCTCTATGCCAGTTCCATACCTGCTTCCCCTCTTTGGAGCAGTTACACGCGGAAAAGGTGTGCCCGAGCCAACAGCACATGAAGGGAAAAGAAAAACGTCTCAACTGCTGAAAGGTTAGAAAACCCAAATAAAACAAAACACTGTCCAAAACAGAACATATAGTTACCAAAATGGCGGGTGGGCGAGGTGAGAAACGGTTCGCTCCCCAGTCCAACGAAGGGTGGAAGCCGAAACCGTGCCGGTCCACACCGAAGGGGACTCCAGGTCAGGGACGACCCAAGGTGGTTCTTCTAGCTGGCCGGGATAGGGATCCCAGGGGTGTCCAGTGGAATACTTTCCGACCCGCTGAAGGGTGAAAGACGCTTCCACACAACCCACACCGAAGTGGATAAAGAAAAGTGGGCCCAGCTAGCAGAGATGGAGATCTCTCCGACTCGACGGTCCGTAAACGAGTGCCACACCACTAGACTAACCAAGATGGCAACAGGTAAAAAAAAAACAGCTCACCTGTGGCACCTGACAGCTGATGAACCACGTGGAAAGCGATTAAAGAACAGAAAAAGAAAGCTTTAAAAGAAAAAATGAAGAGAAGTATTGGAGGATGGGAGCGAAATGCACGGACGTAGCGCACCCGGGATGACAAAAATAGCACACTGGTCAACACCCGGCCAGTGTAGTAAAGAAGTCACTGGTGACACCAATTTATACTGGGTTTGAAAAGAAATGACTTATCTTATCAACTAAAAGTATGTATGTCCGTGACATATATACAGACTTTACATACAGATTATATACAAAACGGCATAGTAAAATGTCAAGGACATGCATAGATGAGCACATGAATATGTACACGGATATTTCCTTTCCCTATGATGATGATGATCATGAACATTAAACCCCCTTCTCCATTCTCTTACCGAAAGACACCTGGGAATAGGTGGGTGGGGAGTCATCTTAGTCATGATCAGATTAACTCCCCCTCTGTTACAAAGTAACTCGCTGGGAGTCAGAAAACACGTGTACACATTAACTCCCAGGGGAGTTATTCTGAACTGTGAAAAACTGACTCCCCTTAGTGTGCAGGGAGTTAAACTTTTACACGCCTGGATTAACTCCCGGAGTTAATCTGTACTAACTCCCAGGGGGGTCATTCTGTTACAGGGTGGGAGTTAAGTCTGATATATGTACAAAATGATTCCCCCTTAATCTTTTCAAAAATGTGTTGAGACTTGTACAAAAAAAGATTTTAGAACATTTTGAAGTTTTACTGAGTGGAGTTATTTTGGCACAGGGTGGGAGTCATTCTAGTTTAACTCCCGGGGAGTTAAAATTTACATATGAACAGTTTAACTCCCTGTGAGTTAAACCATTCGGGGAGTTAAAACTTTTCGTTACACCGGAAGTCGTGAGTGGCAAAGCGGAAATTGGCGAACTTTTCAGATACGGATACTAGATGATATCACTCTTCCCTTCGTAGGCGTGCAACTGTCACCCGGTCATTATGCTATATTCTGGGTGTTCCTTGAATATATGAAGGGAGAAAAGGCGCGCGTGCGCGCGCGCGCGCGCGCCCCACACACACACACACACACACACACACACACACACACACACAGAGAGAGAGAGAGAGAGAGAGAGAGAGAGAGAGAGAGAGAGAAGATTATTGGGGAAAGAGATATGTCTACAAGATTAAAACCATAATAGAACAGAGAGAGAGAGAGATGATGATGATGATGATGATGATGATAATCTTTATTTCCAAGGGTAACAGATATGCAAACACATGCTTTTTTTTCATCCGGCCCTTGCCCCGCTAAGGGACTAAGTATGACTAGCGACTAAGACTTACAAAACTTTTAACAAACACACATATCTTCACAACATTAAAAAGTGAATCCATTAACAGTTAAGGCGTAGATGACTTTAAAAGGAAAAAAGAAACGATTTAAACAACAAACAAGAATAAAGAAATTGATTACAAAGAAGAAAAGAATCAGCACACATAGATATGGGATAAGCGATCCTCCTATCGAAGGGGGGGGGGGGGGGGGGGAGAGAGAGAGAGAGAGAGAGAGAGAGAGAGAAGAGAGAGAGAGAGAGAGTTACATTCCTTTTGTAAAAAATCAACATACAACAAACTGCTAAGGATGATAATTAGACAATTACAATGCATCAATAATATCAACATTTGTACTTTCTTTTACATTTACATGATGTGGTTATTAGGCAAAACGAGAACGAACAATCAGTTATCAGTAAGCAGCAATAAATTCCTAGCATCAATAATCATAACACTTATTTTTCATGATGTGTGCGTGTGCGTGTGCATGTGCGCGCGCGTGTGTGTGTGTGTGTGTGTGTGTGTGTGTGTGTGTGTGTGTGTGTGGTGTGTGTGTGGTGTGTGTGTGTGTGTGAGAGAGAGACACAGAGAGAGAGAGAGAGAGAGAGAGAGAGAGAGAGAGAGAGAGAGAGAGAGAGAGAGAGATGCCATTATTATTTACCTTCCCCTTCCATCTTTTTTGTTTTCTTCTTGACCATTCACACACTACCCAAAACTATAATTATTAATTAAGCGACAATCCATCGAAACGCAGCCGTAATAACGAAGAGAGAGAGAGAGAGAGAGAGAGAGAGAGAGAGAGAGAGAGAGAGAGAGAGAGAGAGAGAGATTATAATTCCGTTTTTCTATCCAAAATATCACATGCTAAACATTACTATCAATTTGAATAAAGAGCAATACATCAATATGATCAACAGTAATCCGGACACACATTTATCACCTTGCAGTTGCAGTGCTCGAAGAAATCAAAGTATTAAGACATCAATTAGTGACAATGCACCAATAAAACCAGCGACCACAACAGTCATTCATCATGATATAATTTCAATCATTAAAAAAAAAACCGATAGTAACCATATCTCTCATTTATCATTATCTGGTTTTGAAAACATCAGTGGAAAGGAAACAGCGTATCAGTTTAATATGCAGTAAGACAGAGGTGTGCCCTGGTATATGTATTTTGTCCCTAATAGCAATGGTCTGCTGTGAAATGTGTAATTAGTTTTTCCCTGAAGGATTCTGTAATTTGAATTCATCGGAAATGTAGTGGAATTGAATTCCAAACCACGCTACCTGCGTAAGATAAGCTTGATTTAAATAGATCTATTCTAGGTGTGGGAACCTGGAATTTGGTTGAATCCCTAGGGTTTATGCTAAATTTGGACTGTAGAGTTTGTGGTGCTAAACCCGATGCAATTTTTTGCATTAGCAGACATTTGTTGACATCAAACATTTCTTGTAACGGAAGAGCCCCCGCTTTAGTATAATCCCCTTCACTAAGACTAGATGATTTTAATAGGACTGCTTTAAGTGCTCTTTTGTAGACACTCTTAAAAGGTTTCATGGCATTAGCACTAGCAGAATCAAATAGTGTTGAACAATAATTGATTGAAGAGAGAACATGTGCGTGTAGGAACAATTTTCTGTCATGAAGGTTTAAGAAATGCTTAATCTTGCACAGCTGATATGTTTGTCTGGATATTGATTTACATAAACTGTGAAGGTGATAAGACCAAGAAAAATTATTATCAACATATAGCCTAGAACTCGATGGCTATCCACGACTTCAGTTTCCTGATTATTGATAAAAACAGATGGGGGCTGTGTGGTTATGTTTTGTCTTCTCTGCCTTGTTGTTATCAGCATTAGTTTTGTTTTGTTAGGATTCAGTGACATGTGATTACATTGCACCAATTACTTAAGATATCAGCATTCTTCTGTAATGAAGTGAAAACAGCTTCCAAGCTGGAGCTACTTGTATGGACAGTGGTATCATCACAAAAGAGTTCACATGAATCCTCATTATAAAGAGGGAGATCATTTATATAAACTGAGAACAGCAACGGACCTAACACAGAACCCTGGGGTACGCCATGTTGGATAGGTAGCTTCTCTGATAATTTGTTGTTGACAAAAACGATTTGTTGACGATCTTCTAGGAATGATGTTATCAGTTGGAAGGTATTTCCTGTTATACCATATGATAAAAGCTTCCTGCATAACAATTTGTGGTCAAATACATCAAAAGCCTTTGCAAAATCAACAAATAGTGCGCCACAATATTTATTCTAATTAACACTGGCTAGCCATTGATCTACTAGGTTTGCAAGCGCTGTATGATAAGAATGATTTTTCCTGAATCCTGATTGATTTTTATTTAGTAGGTTGGAGGAGTCAAAATGGTGGCAAAGAGGTTTATTTATGTGCTTTTCCAAGGGCTTGGACAGAACTGGCAAAATGGATATAGGTCTGTAGTTCGATGGTTCAGATTTGTCTCCAGATTTGAAAATGGGTATTACTTTTGCAACTTTGAACTGAGCGGGAAAGTGACATTTATCAATGTATAAATTGTAAATGTAGGTAAGAGTTTCACATATAACAGGTACTGGTAGTTTCAGTATTTTTCCATCAGTCCCGTCAAGTCCGCGGCTTCCTGTCTGCTTTAATTGGCATAAAGCTTGGCAAACATCACTAACTGTCATAGGCGGAACTGGTGTTGCTGGACGAATGTTCATAGCATTGCAAATTTTTTTTTAATTTTTGTAATTCATTTGAGTCAGTATTCTTTTCTTTGACAATGTGTTCTGCAACTGTTGTAAAGTGTTGGTTGAGTTCATTTGTTCTTATGCTGGTAATGGGACTTGTCTTTGACTGTGAAGTTTTATTCGTAAGTTCATTTATTGCTTGCCATATGGACTTCGAATTTTTTTTTGTTGGCTACAAGTTCACGAAAAAAAAAAAAATCATTTTTGCTGTCCGTTTGAGTGAATTGACTTTATTACGTTGCCTTTTACATCCATCCGACTTCCCTTCTGCTTCAAGCAGATCGTCGCGTAAGAAACAAGCAGCTTGTATTTCATCAGTCATCCACTTTGGTTGTGCACTATGTTTAACTCGACGCGTTTTGAATGGCGCATGCTTGTCATAAACAGAATTAAACGTGTGTAGCCAGTACTCAAGCGCTTTCTCTGGATCAGTGTAATTATAAACATTTATAAAGGGGAAATTCATGAGGTCAGTGAGAAAGGTAACTTCGTGGAAGTGTCCAAAAGATCTGTAAGTGATGTGTTTGTGGCCAGTTTTAGGAATTTTGATTCCACTTCTTTTCCACGTAATGCATACTGGAAAGTGGTCGCTGCATCCATTCAAAGGCACACATTTCTCAATGACGTTTTGTGATTCAGAAAGATAGATGTGGTCAATTAATGTTTTGCTAGTGAGTGTTACTCTGGCTGGCATGTCTATAGTTTAGGATAGGTTGTATGAGGTAGTCCTATCTGACCCTGATGTTTGGCACTTCAATAGATCAATGTTGAAATCACCTAAAAGTATTAATTCTGTGGCATCAAGCGATGCTGCATCCATCATGGCCGTAAACTTGTCCATCCAACCAGCATTTTCCGCTGATACACATTTTTCGATATACAAATCCTATTTTGATTGTTCTCTTCAACTTAATTACTAACCAAACTGCTTCAATTCCAAAACTTTCAAGATCATACAAACGTTGGGCATTTAATGTTTCATGAACGTAAAATAATATGCCTGTAGATTTGGATTCGGTGGGATCTTTGCGTACAATATTGTAGCCAGAGATTAAGACAGTGGCATCAGGGACAGTATCTGAAAGTCTTGATTCAGTGAAGCCAAATATATGAAAGGGTTTTTCTTGATTATACAGTATAGTGGGTACCTCCTGTTACTTGTTTTGTATACGGTTTATATTAAGATGTCCAATACGTAGTCCGTCTTCCTGTGGCCACTTTGAAAATGATTGCATCATTTGTGCAACTAAAACAAATATAGCAAGGATACACTTGAATACAAACTCAATGTGTCCGTATGGTGTACACACACAACTATCTTCAATTCAAAAGGATAATGAATATGAGAAACAAGCAAGTCAAAACTACAAACAAGTGTGATACAACACACTTACACACCAAATCCAACAACGCTCAATGAAAAAGGATAATGAATATGAAAAAGCACAAAAGTTAAATTCACAAAGTTACGTAACACGCTTGTGGCAAGTGTCACCGAAGCGTTATCCACACCACAGGAGGTTTCTGAGCGTGCTCACACACCATTCAGGTACAATAAAACTATGATATAAAAGTCTTGCTTTCTTCAGAGATGCTAATAATGTAGTTCGCAACCACTTTTTCTTTTCAGCTTATCAGATGGTCGGCAGATTCGGAATTGCACAGTCCACATTGGCAGATGCATATAGTTCAAACTCTGCACTTTCCACATGAGTGTATATATACATATAGCACACACGCACACGCGCGCACACACAACACACACACACACACACACACACACACACACACACACACACACACACACACACACACACACATACACACACACACAGTGATTCAAGTCTAGAACTGGCCATAGTGTGGTGGCATTGGCATGAAGTGTGGCCACTGCCAAAAAGCAGGTGGGAAGCTACGAGGAAAAGAAGGGAAGAACATAGAAGGATACACAGGCGGTGGCATCATGGGTGGTGGCTGTGGAGGCGAAGTGTAGGTCTCTCTACTACCATACGAATTAGTTCCCCGCGTGGTAGTGGGCTTACTGTCCGGTCGTCGGAGTGGGTGGGTGGGGTTTAGAGTGGTGGTAGGGAGGGGTGGAAAGACTTCCGAGTAGTGTGGGTCGGCCGGAGAATGGGGAAGAGTAGGAGGGTTCTCGGGGTTGAGAGGACTGTGATGTGTGATTGTTTGTTGGTAACATGCGTGGAGTAGGTGAATGGACGGGAGGAGGAACGGAGCGGTGATGCAAGAAGGGGGAAGTGGAGAGACGTCCAGTGGGGCGAGGCCTGTGGTCACTGCCCCTCTTTGTGCCGATGCTGTCTGCCTGTTTCCTAGCAAACAGATTTTCAGCAAGGCGTGCTGTCCCTTTCCTCGTTGGCAGAATGGCATTTTGGTACAATGCCATTCTGGGTGCACCACTGCTGGTGGTGAAGACAGCAGTGTGGTCCCTGTAGTGCACACCCATGCCGTCACACACCTGCTGCAGGTTCCTGTTGCTGTGATGAATGACTGGATTGAAGGGGTGTCGTCCTCTGGCAGGCAGGATAGCAGAAGCTAGCAGTGACGCTTTGGGAAAGACCCTCCGGCACTGGGAAAGAAGATCTTTCCACTTGTCACTGCTGATGGCACTGTCTGCTGAGGCCTGGACTTGTGCACAGTCGTGGATCCCAACATGAACTGCAGTCAGTCTCACGGTAGTTGAGGGTGTCTGGCCACTGAGCCACTCAGTCAGCTGGGTCACTGTCAGGTCACTGACACACACTTTTTGGGGCTTGCTGTTGGGAGGTGAGGATCGGGAGGGATCCACCCCTTTCACTACATCATCCCCCAGCAGAATGGTAGTGGTGTCCTTAGTGACACTGACATGTTGAAGAGGGGTGGGGGTGGAGGTCTGCTGACTGAGGGACTCAGACACTGCTGTGGTGGAGTCTGCTTTGCCTGCGCTGTGTGCACTGTCAGCATTGCTCTCTGTGGCAGTGGCATTCGGCGGGGTGGGCAATATGGGAGATGATGATTTGGGGGTGGATGATTTTGGAGAGGGTGGTTTGGAGGATGTAGTCTTGGAGGGAAGTTTGTGATTTGAGGAGCGGTGAAGAGGTTTTTGTGTGTTTTGGGCTTGTAAGTGCAGTAACTGAGCGGTGATGGCATCTATGTCAGTCTTAAATGTGTGTCTTGCTTCTTGCAGTGCTGCACGAAGGGCTAAAACTTCAGCTTGTAGGGATTGTGTTGTTTGTAAAAACTCTGCCTAGGACACACAGTCATCATGGCAGCAGCACACATCTGGCATGTTCCCTGGCTTTGAAGCTTGATCACCGTCTTTGTCACTGGAAACGGTTTCAGTGTCTGTGGTGGTGTCCCTGCTAACGCTTTCAGTAACTGCTGTGAGAGTGGTGTCTTGTTTGGGAGAGGGGAGGGGCATGACTGAGTCAGGTGGGGCAGGGGTTACAGTGGAGGATGGTGAGGAGGGGGGTGAATTATCAGTAGAAGTGGGGGACTGTGAAGCCTGTGCACTAACGCCGACTGGAACGGTGACGGAAGATGGGCTCAATGAAGGGGCAGTGGAGGGAGGAGGTTCTGTCACTGGGTGAGAAGAGCAGGCCTTAGCTGGTGAAGGGGGCGGGGAGTGGAGGGGGGATGCTGAGCGCTGGCAGGATGGAGCGGTCAAAGGGCGGTCTGTATCTCCTTCCTCTTCACTGCTTTCTGCCCGTGTAATTGGCAGGATAAGCACACAGCGCGTGTCTTCTTTCACGGTCGCACCAGTGCTGGTCTCATCCACTGCACACCCCCCAGCGCCTTTCGCGCCGGCCGTCGCTGCTTCCATGTCTGGCACGCACATGTGTGTGATGGAGAGTGGGTCAGAGCACGCAGTCACACCCAGTGTGTTTACAATAGTACGCAGCTTGTCGAACTCCTCATCGACCCACTGTAGACATGCTTTGCCTTGTATAAGAATGGTACCCGTTGTATAATATACATGTAACTTAAGAATCTTGACTTCCTCTGATCTCATCTCTATCGTAGATTGGCAGAGGTCAGAGGGAATTGGAGAGATGGTAGTAATGTCTTCAGAGCAGTCATATTCTTTGTGTTGTGCACGGTAATTTTTCCATGTGCATTTCACTCCTTTAGGTATGTATTTCCCCGTATACCTGTGATGTAGTGCAAACCTCCAATGGGGCATACATTGTTTAACACATGTAACCGTTTTCTGTATTGGATCAAGCGTATCCGTTATCTGCTCGAGGTTACCCCCGCACACAAATATACCGGTGTCTTGGGTCATGGATCGAGTAGTTGGCCCCATGGCTGGCATCATGGGTGGTGTAACCTACAGCCGACACATCTAACTAGGCCCTACAGCTCCTGCATGCCGCCGGCCGGCACGCACCACGCCATGGCCGGCCTACGGCTGTCGGTTGGATTTATTTTTTCCTAATTACACCACAAAAACGATCAGATGGGTCAGCACTACATTGTGGCCTACATCACATTTACACAGTATTTTTTCGAAATTCGATTTTACGTTCTTAACACTTACTTGAGTAAAGAATTCAGTATTTTTCCTGTACTGACGTATCCCTCAACAATGTGAAATATAGATATGAAATTGAAGATTATACAGCTCAAAAGGATTTTGTATATGAAAATGTAGATGCTCCAATATCAGCCGATATTTGCGAAGCCAGACTGAATTACAAAAGGAAGCTGATATTGTATATTACATTATTACTGATATGATAACAGCCCTCTAGAACTTTAATAATGTCGTATTATTGCAGTTTTTGGATTAAGAGAAGTTTTGAATATGTACCAGCTTTCTCTAAGAAGTAGTGCTCTCCATTTTAACGTCCAAACACATACATATATTGTCTCTGGATTGCATTCAAACATCAGGCGTTTATCATTCACTGCTAGCTAAATTCTAGAGCATGAAGATGTAGTCAATATTTGGTTAAATGTAGGCGCGAAAAGAAAAACAAAATCTGGCGAAAAAAAAAACTATTCATTTTCTGAGCTGATACAGCTCTATTAGAATTTCTAAATGCTTCGAACAGGATAAATTACTATCGATTGTTACTCCTGACGCTTTTTAAATGGAAACCTCCATATTTGTTCTGTTGGAAGTATAAAGAATAGGCAAATCTTGGATTAGGTTTTCACATTTTTGCCTGGTAAAAGTTTTATGGAAATGAAGCGTCATATGATTGAATTGTGTCTGTTTCACAGGGAGATTGATGTTTTCCTGCTGAACATTAGTCTTTCGTGTCGATTTTTATGTCACCAGCAAACATTTCACAATTATTTTGTAAGGCTAAAAGTAGTTCATTGATATGAAACGAGAAAAGAAGTTCTAGTATGGAGCCTTGTGGTACAAGAAAGCTGGGAATTGATTTAAATCGACAGTCATTTAAAAATATTTCTTGCTTCCTAGTACAGAAAAGGGGTGAAGTCAGTGTTATAATGTCAAAGGATAGTCGATAGACTGCTAACTTTCTGAGCAGAAGTTTAAGATCCAGAATTTTGAAAGCTTTAAACCAAATCTATGAAAAGTACACCTGAGGATTACTTATTGTCTTTTTTTAAAAGCCACTAATCGGCTAATTTTGTGATGGCAGTTTGACAAGAATGATTGTCTCTAAATACAGAGAGAGAGAGAGAGAGAGGAGAGAGAGAGAGAGAGAGAGAGAGAGAGAGAAGAGAGAGAGAGAGAGAGAGAAATGCCCTCTTTACGGCTGCATCAGGAAATATTTGAATGGCAGAACACAACTGAACAGTCAATCATTTCCTGCTGGACTTTCAGCCTTCACTGACAGTATCTTCGTATCTTCCCCCCCCCCCCCCCCCCCCCCCCCCCAGAAATGAGCGGGATTTCCAACGTAAAGAAACAGGTTCAGAGACTTAGTGAACTTTGCTCTATGTTTATCTTCCCTGCCTTTTAATGCTTAGACATGATCACGAGTAAGGGAAAACGTGTTTCCACTGAACAATATAATCTCTCCTGCTTGTGACTGATACACGGAAACAGCGACCTGAACCTTGTACCTTAAGGAAACAACTGAGAGAACAATACGTACCAGGACGTTTGCACGATAATGTTATGGTATCAGGGAAACAAATCGTGAGTGGCGCACGAAAACAAAAGACCTCTGTCTAACCTCTTGCCAGTATAGAGAACATCCATTCTTTTATAATTGCTGTCAATACTTTTGTTAACCATTATTAATCCATCGAATGTGGGGTGATTGATAAACGGGAAGAAATAAATCAGAGACTGAAGCGAAACATCGTTGAATCATGTTGTTTTTGTTGTCTTATGAACAACGGTTTGTTAGACTGCTTGCTTTGGAGTAGTGCCCCCCCCCCCCCCCCCCCCCCCGGAGGACTGGACGTTTCGAAATATATACACAATGCATAAATACATGCATGCATCTCTATCTATCTATTTATCTATCTCTCTATCTCTCTATCCATCTATCTCTATATCTGTCTATCTATCTATCTATCTATCTATCTATCTATCTATTTATCTCTCTGTGTGTGCGTGTGCGTGTGTGTGTGTGTGTGTGTGTGTGTGTGTGTGTGCGCGCGCGCGCTCGCGCGCGTGTGTGTATGTGTGTGTGCGTGCGTGCGTGCGTGCGTGCGTGCGTGCGTGGGTGCGTGCGTGCGTGCGTGCGTGCGTGCGTGTGTGTGTGTGTGTGTGTGTGTGTGTGTGGTGTGTGTTGTGTGTGTGTTTACCACAATATAGAAGCCAACTGGTCGACCTTCGGAGAACTGGTCTGCAGCACTGGTACAGAGATCCTGGAGCCAGGAGCAAATAAACACAAAAACTGATTTGAACCTTAACTGAAATTACGTCTAGCAGCTACTGAGAATATCTTCACCACAAAGCTTACGTCAATAACATCAAGTCCACCAAAGAAAATGCGTTCAACAACATATGCAGAACAGTTCACGAGGAACTTCGAAAGATGCAAGAGACAAATGGCTGAGCAGGAAAGTTGACGATATCTAAGGATATGCTGATAGGCATGATGATATGAAGAATTTTTATAATGTCTTGAAAGAATTTTATGGACCTACATCATCAGGGTCATCCTCATTGCCCAGCGCTGACGGAAACACGTTGATGACTGACACACAACGCTGGGCAGAACACTTTTACAGCTTACTGCCTACCATCCATCAATGACAAAGCCATTGACCGGCTTCCTCAAGTGCCCACCAATGAGGAACAGTGCTTCCTCAGGTGCCCACCGATGAAGAACAGTGCTTCCTCAAGTGCCCACCAATGAAGAACAGTGCTTCCTCAAGTGCCCACCAATGAGGAACAGTGCTTCCTCAAGTGCCCACCAATGAAGAACAGTGCTTCTTCAAGTGCCCACCGATGAAGAACAGTGCTGGATGAACACCAACCCCCTTGGGGACCCAGAAAGCGATACGTTTGTTGCCCAATGGCAAAGCTCTGGCTCAGACTCCATACGAACTGAGTTCTACAAAGAAAGTAGCACAGCTCTGACTGAAAAGCTCCGTTATTTCTTTCTTCTGATGAGGCAGCAGGAGAGAATCCCCCAGGAGGTCAAAGATGCATTTATTATCTATTTGTACAAGGGGAAATGAGATATCCAGGCTTGTGACAATCACTGAGGTATATCCCCCCTTTCCACAGCAGGTAAGATAACGTGCCAGGTGTCTGCTGAACCACCTTATAACATGTCCTTATAACATTCCAGAGTGTGAGCATGGACTGAGGAAAGACAGAGGAACCATTTATATATTTGCCGCAAGACAGCTACAAGAAAGATGTCAGGAACAAAATGTCAACCTTTTCTCTGCCAGTGTCGTCCTGGCCAAGGCCCTCGATACTGTCAGTTGAGACGGTGTGTGGAATACCATGGCCAAACACGGATGGCGACCAAAATTCATCTTCATGGCGCGGCAGATCCATGGTGGCATGCAGGCCCAAAGGACAACAGAGAGGCATCGAACCCATTCCGTGTCACAGAAGGCATAGAACAAGGCTGTATTTTGGTACCCACTCTGTTCAGCATCACATCATCTGCAGTACTGACTGACGCCATCATCATCAGATTCAGAACAGATAGAATGCTGTTTAACCTCAAGAGGCTTCAGCCAAAAAAAAAAAAAAAAAAAAGAAAAAGAAGTTTGTGTCAGACATCATCAGGCACTTTCTGTTTGCGCTTTCAATGTTCGCTCAGAAACTGACAAGCAATGCAGCATCGATACGTTTAGCGTAGCTTGTGCAGCATAAATACAAAAAAGACGGAAGTTCTGCATCAACCCGCGCCAGGCAGACACTATGCTGAGCTAACTTTACAATCAGTCGTGAGAGACTTGCCGTGGTGAGTCACTTCACCTACCTTGGCAGCAGAATGTCCAAGAACACCATCATCGGCGATGAAGTGAGTTTCAGATTTGCACAAGCAAGTACAACATTTGGCAGACTACACACCAATGTTTGGAGTAGAAACGGCATCAATCTAGAGACCAAGCTGAAGGTATACAGAGCAGTTTTTCTCTCCACACTCCTCGACACACGTGAAACATAGACAGTGTACTGTTGTCGCACCAGGAAGCTGAATCACCTCACACAATCTGCCTCAGAAGATGTTTACGTATCTAATGGCAGGACAAAATCGCAGACACTTAGGAGCTTGACAAGCAGGCCTGCCTAACACCCACATCATCCTGATGCTTTGTAGCTCGTATGCCACACCAATGGCTACCCAAGAGACTCTTCTAAGATAAGTTGGAACAAAATATGCATTCTCATGGAGGTCAGAAGAAGCGCTTCAAAGACAAACGAAAAACATCCGTGAACGCCCACACCAGCAATCAAGAGGACGCCTCCCACTTCCCCACAATGTCACCGCACATACTATGCACGCATCGAATCGATGGACGAATAACATATTTATGTGCACGCGAGCGCGTATGCGTGCGTGCCTGAGTGCGCGCGCACGCACGCGCGTGTGTGTGTGTGTGTGTGTGTGTGTGTGTGTGTCTGTGTGTCTGTGTGTCTGTGTGTCTGTTGACAATAAAGAGAGAGAGAGAGAGGAGAGAGAGAGAGAGAGAGAGAGAGAGAGAGAGAGAGACGGACAGAGACAGAGACAGAGACAAACCGACAGACAGACAGACAGAGATGGGGGTTGGGGGAATCTCCGTGTTCTGTCTGTCATCGGCAGCAGCGGGACGTGGTTACATTTTTCCAACTCGAAGGTATGGATACCACACAATTGTAATTGATACACCTGCATGTGATGATAAAGATGTGTCAACACAACCAGCCACACTGTAGTGATGAGTTCCAGCTAGGGGACGAAAAATAAATGTAGACAGTTCAATTCCATGCATGTGTGTTTATCCGCACCAACTCTGGGAAGCTGGTCCAACTGGTGTCTTGTTTCAAGACTGATTGTGTTTAGATGATGATAGTGAAAGGTTCAAAATGTACGCTGTAGCTTCGTCCCTACTTTCTTTCACCGCACGTATTTTTCAGTGAATCTTTGTCAGGTCATTGTCGGTAACGATGAAGAAGTAGTTCGCCTGCACTCACCGACTATGATATGACTGTTCAAACTAGATTAGATCGATAGCTAGATGGACATTGCCTCTGTCTCTGCCTCTCTGCGGTTCTTCTTTTTCATCATCTTCTTCATTACAGTTACAGATGGTTTTATGTAAAATTATTGACTTGCGTGGCTCATTCAATGTGCGAACTTGACTTCACACACAAACACACCCGTCTCAATCGCGCTTCGCATGCGTGTTCTATGGATCCGCCGGTTTACTAATTCAATAAGGTCAATATTACTGTATAACACACTGTAATTATAAGCTTTTCTATGATCCCTTTACTGAAAAGAAGATGAACAATACAATACTACGCACATTGCCCAGGGCATTGTTTCTAGTTGTAATCGGTGACAGCACACTTGTGCAGGAAGTGCCCAGTCGTAGTGATTTCCGTTGCGGACAGTGCGAAATCTGCAGGGCTCTACTTCTATTGTTGGTGATTCACACGAAACCTGCAGCGGTGAATGAGTGAGTGAGAGAATCAATGAGAGGATTAATGTGTTCTCTCTCTCTCTCTCTCTCTCTCTCTCTCTCTCTCTCTCTCTCTCTCTCTCTCTCTCTCTCTCTCTCTGTGTTTGTGTGTGTGTGTGTGCGTGCGCGTGCGTTGCGCACACGCACTACTCAGTATATCTATGTACGTCCATGCTTGCATATACACATGAGTGTGTGTCTATATATATATATATATATATATATATATATATATATATATATATATATATATATATATCCAGCGGACGAAAGGCCTAGGAGCAGGCAATACAAATAGATCTGCCTTCGAGAGGGATTACGATGGTTCCCTCAGGCAGCTAGTGAAGGGTTTCTCATATTTATGATATATTCCCCCCATTTTCTTCATCTTCATTTTTTTGTCTTCTAAAAGTCCAAATCTTTGCCAGGTCAGTACTATAATGACTGAAGAATTGTTAGCCTGCACTTGTTTTCCCCCACTACTTAATTGTTCAGCATTATATTGTTTGGTCAATCAGTGGGAGATTGCATCTCTTAGGAGATCCAAGTAAAGGTTGTCCTGTACAATTCTTAGCCACTGACAATGCTTGAGTTAGTGAACAGCAGAGCTGACCACTCAGACTGTTCCATATCTTTTAATCTCCATTGCATCCTTGAATGGATCCTCAGGCATATGCTCAAAGATTGTCCCCTACATTTTATACTATTTGCATAATACTTTTAGTTTTTCAGCAACTTTTTTGCTTTCCACACTTTCGTTTTATTCCATTTACTATCCTTCATTGGCTGCTTTGGGGGTGCTGTTGAATTCTTTTTTTTTGAACCCTTGGTGGTGAGAACACCACAGAATTATGGACTGTGGTGTGTCTGTATTTGACACCAGGAGTGCAGACACAATCAGCCGTGTCTCCCTGATGAGTCCGATCCAGTGGACGAAAGGCCTAGGAGCAGGCAATACAAATAGATCTGCCTTCAAGAGGGATTACAATGGTTCCCTCAGGCAGCTAGTGAAGGGTTTCTCATATTTATGATATATTCCCCCCATTTTCTTCATCTTCATTTTTTTGTCTTCTAAAAGTCCAAATCTTTGCCAGGTCAGTACTATAATGACTGAAGAATTGTTAGCCTGCACTTGTTTTCCCCCACTACTTAATTGTTCAGCATTATATTGTTTGGTCAATCAGTGGGAGATTGCATCTCTTAGGAGATCCAAGTAAAGGTTGTCCTGTACAATTCTTAGCCACTGACAATGCTTGAGTTAGTGAACAGCAGAGCTGACCACTCAGACTGTTCCATATCTTTTAATCTCCATTGCATCCTTGAATGGATCCTCAGGCATATGCTCAAAGATTGTCCCCTACATTTTATACTATTTGCATAATACTTTTAGTTTTTCAGCAACATTTTTGCTTTCCACACTTTCGTTTTATTCCATTTACTATCCTTCATTGGCTGCTTTGGGGGTGCTGTTGAATTCTTTTTTTTTGAACCCTTGGTGGTGAGAACACCACAGAATTATGGACTGTGGTGTGTCTGTATTTGACACCAGGAGTGCAGACACAATCAGCCGTGTCTCCCTGATGAGTCCGATCCAGTGGACGAAAAGCCTAGGAGCAGGCAATACAATAGATCTGCCTTCAAGAGGGATTGCAATGGTTCCCTCAGGCAGCTAGTGAAGGGTTTCTCTTATTTATGATATATTCCCCCATTTTCTTCATCTTCATTTTTTTGTCTTCTAAAAGTCCAAATCTTTGCCAGGTCAGTACTATAATGACTGAAGAATTGTTAGCCTGCACTTGTTTTTCCCCCACTACTTAATTGTTCAGCATTATATTGTTTGGTCAATCAGTGGGAGATTGCATCTCTTAGGAGATCCAAGTAAAGGTTGTCCTGTACAATTCTTAGCCACTGACAATGCTTGAGTAAGTGAACAGCAGAGCTGACCACTCAGACTGTTCCATATCTTTTAATCTGCCTTGCATCCTTGAATGGATCCTCAGGCATACGCTCAAAGATTGTCCCTACATTTTATACTATTTGCATAACACTTGTAGTTTTTCAGCAACTTTTTTGCTCTCCACACTTTCGTTTTATTCCATTTTACTATCCTTCGCTGGCTGCTTTGGGGGTGCTGTTGAATTTTTTTTTTTTTGAACCCTTGGTGGTGAGAACACCACAGAATTATGGACTGTGGTGTGTCTGTATTTGACACCAGGAGTGCAGACACAATCAGCCGTGTCTCCCTGATGAGTCCGATCCAGTGGACGAAAGGCCTAGGAGCAGGCAATACAATCAGATCTGCCTTCGAGAGGGATTACGATGGTTCCCTCAGGCAGCTAGTGAAGGGTTTCTCATATTTATGATATATTCCCCCCATTTTCTTCATCTTCATTTTTTTTTGTCTTCTAAAAGTCCAAATCTTTGCCAAGTCATTACTATAATGACTGAAGAATTGTTAGCCTGCACTTGTTTTCCCCCACTACTTAATTGTTCAGCATTATATATATATATTATATTATATATATATATATATATTTATAAACAAAGCTTACTCTTATGTTTTAGATTGCAAAAATTGGGGGAAGATAAGCTTTCATATCCGCAGTGGTAGATAATTCTGCATAACTAACGGTATGTGCTTGAGTGGGTGAATGGGAAACAAGAAATCTTCTCAAAATAGGCGTTCAGCAAGCTTATAGTCTCCAAAATGGAGAAAACTCACTTACATATTATAACTCCTGGTCAGATACCGGTATTTCGAAACACTGATTGTTTCTCCTCGGTAACCTCGGAATGTCGTTACTTGACTCTTCTGCTATTTAGGTTTTAAGCAGAATGCTATCCCAGAAAAAGGCTGGTGTGCAACACCATATTAGGTTTGTTGAATTTTCAAAAACCCACTAAGATCCAACCTAAGAGGCAAAGAAAATTATGAAACAACAAAATAAGCTATATTTTCTTGTGAAAAGTAGAAAATATATAGAGATAAAATCTTAGACATAAGTGCTGAGGGCCAGTTCTTGGAATGAATCCGAAAGGGACTGAAGTATGATAAACTAATAAATTCCAAGGGTACGTAACTGAGTACCATTCCAGCAATTTTTAATAGACTATTAAATTCCAAGGGTAAGTAACTGAGTACCATTCCAGCAATTTTCAGAGCAGCTTGGTGTTCATATGCCAATGAAACACACACACACGCACACACGCACGCACGCACGCACGCACGCACACACACACACACACACACACACACGCACGCACGCACACACACACACACACACACACACACACACACACACACACACACACACACAAGTGCGTGCGCACGCACACACACGGACGCAGTACACGTGGAGGGACACACACACACACACACACACACACACACACCACATACACGGGCACGCGCGCGCACACGCACGCACACACACACACACACACACACACACACACACACACACATACACACACACACACACACACACACACACGCATTGAGAGACACAAATAACTCACACATACACACGCATGAGCCAGAAACACAGACGCAGTACCACGCACGTGCACTCAGAGAGAGAGAGAGAGAGAGAGAGAGAGAGAGAGAGAGAGAGAGAGAGAGCTGGTCGTACGCAACACGTCAGTCCAAACATTTCCACACTTCTTTTATTTTCTAATACTTTGATAGCAATCAACCTTTCTCTGGGACAAGTGTTTGCAATTAGAGGCACACATTCATTTTCTTTCAATGGAAAAGGACTGTATAAACAATCTAATTGAAAAACATTCTAAAACGACACAAGTAGAAGGTCTGGACCAATTTTGTAAGGATAGAAGGAAAACAAAAAAGACATTCGAGAGGAGATACAAATCAATAACAAAAACCCACTCTGACAGTGAATTATGTAGTTTTTGTCATGCCACAAAGGACAGTATCACTCATATGTTCTGGCACTGTGGTGTTTTTAAAGATTTGTGGAATGCTTTGATGTATGCAATGTATGAGAAATGTCACAATGTGTCAAATTTACGAATTGCAGAACCACTGGTTATTCTTGGTTCTGATAAAAATATAACCATTGATCAGATCTTTCATTTCATTTTGATATCTGCTAAAGAATACTTGTACCACTGTTAATCAAATGGAAATATGCCTACTGTACAAGCTTTTGTTAATAAGTTAGAATACACAAACAATAATGAAGAGTACATAGCGCGCAAAAATATGGTATATTATGATTCTGTTGCCAAATGGACTCCTTTATAAAGCTTTTGTTAGTTGATTTAAGCAACAACAAAAAAAAACTGAATTCATAGGTATTTCATAAATTCATAAAAAAGAAGAAAATTTGGTGGTTTTCATGTGGCATGTTTCAGGCCCAAAGTAGACATCTATAAGCCATTTAATCCCTCTAATCATAGAATAGTCCCACCTTCCTTTGCTTCTATCTGATGTAACTGAGTTGACCAGGGAAAATATGTCTGCATATAACTATATTTAATTGAATGGTCAATTTAATTGTTTACCATTTGGATGTTAAGTCAACTGTTTTTCATCTATGTATGTATGTATGTATGTATATGTGTATCTGTATGCATATATATATATATATATATGTATATGTGTATATATATATATATATATATATATATATATATATATATATATATATATATATATATATATCACAAACAATATGAAAATGTCCTTTGAAAATCTAAAAAAGCTCAACCGTCTAGGGAGCAACATCTGTTAAGAAATATTATTTAAAATGATTTTAATATTTCATTTTAATATTTCTTAACAGAATATATATATATATATATATATATATATATATATATATATATATATGTGTGTGTGTGTGTGTGTGTGTGTGTGTGTGTGTGTGTGTGTGTGTGTGTGTGTGTGTGTTTTCGACACACACACACACACACACACACACATATATATATATATATATATATATATATATATATATATATCTTCTGTTTTTCACTTATATTGTTGTAACTTACAATGAATACCATGTATCTGAATTTTTGTGTCCTACAGGTGTGTGTCCTCATGAATTGAAATCTCTGCACACTGTTTTCTTTTGGCGCATCTGAAATTTCTCAAATTATTTGATTAAAATTTGATTTAAAAATAAACCCCACTCTGAAAGGAAAAAATGGAAAGCATCAAAACATCAAACAAACAAGGAAAACCTTAATTCACACATTCAATTGTCTGTCAGTGGAATAGTACAGAACAAACTATCTCACTGAAAAGCACTCATTGACGAGACAAGTAAAAGCTTTGGACCAGTTTTGTAAGGATGGAAGCAAACCAAAAAGGCACTGGACAGAAGACACAAATGAATAATAAAGATCCACTCTGAAAGAACAGAAGCAAAACATCAAACAAACAAGACCCTACAATACCTAAGGACAAAGTAACGCATAAAGAAGACATTCTAAACTGACACAAGTATACATCAAAAACACATCCTATCACGACCCAAGTAAACTATCAAGAATACGTTCTAGATGAATATAAGTAAAATTTCGAAAACACTCTCAAAGGACACGAGACAATTATCAATAATACCCACAAACATTGACAGTGAACACAGGACAAGCATAGAAAATATGCCGTCAAAGAAAAGCAAAAATTACACTCGCATACATATGTGCATGCAATCATCAGTATAACTCATTTCGCGGATCGATCTGGCGAACAGAGAAGAAAATACAGAAAGAGGAAGTAACGAACGAAGGACAGAAGGAACCACAAAGAATATCACAATAAGTACAAAATGACATCATGGTCAAACCAGTTCATTTAGAAAGTTAACAATAGACACATGCATATATATATATTATATATATATATATATATATATATATATATAGATAATGGTGGCAAGTGCCAACAGAGATTTTAGAAAAATGCTCAACCGCACTGGGAGCAACATTTGTTAAAAAGGAAAGGTTTAAAATTTTATCTACAACGTTGTTTCATGCATGGAACCGCATGCGGTTGCAATCGTCAGGATGTGGTGGGTCTGTGCTGCCGGTGTTTTATAACTGCTTGTGTTGTCTGTCATCACGTGCTGTCTGTGTTTTTCGTGTGTTTCTGATTCTTGTTCACTGATAGGAATTTCCACTTGTGCCTGCAGTTGTTAACCATTTCTATCCTGGTGTTTAAAGTTGCCATTTGTGGTTTGCATAGTATTATGTATTTTTCTGTTGAGCATAGGTTACATCTTTTTGAAATATTGTTATATGGTGCTGCTCTTTTTATGATTTTCCAGGATATATTGTAGTCTATTTTTTTCTCTTTGAGCTTCCAGATGTATTTACTCAATTCTGTTTGGTTTTTGTATCTTTCTTTGTTAAATGACTGTTTGTGGTTTGCATATCTAGTTTTAAATTGGTTTTCAGTAACACCTATATATGTTTCTTCTGCGTTCTCTGATGTTACAGTGGCTTGGTACACAATGTTGTTGTAGAGGCATTTGTTGCTCAGAGGGCACTGTTCTTTCTTGATGCAGTTGCAAGATTTCCTTTCGTCACCCTCGTTTTTCTCTATACTGCTTTTCATTTTGTTGGTTGAACCAAAGCTATAAAATTTGCCAACAAATATACTGAAATACCAGGGTCAGAAATGGAAATCATTTTCCATACAAAGAAAACTCTACTACACAGCAAAAATGAAATCTGGACCAAGAGCGCAAGCAAGAATTCAACTTTTGATGTTACAATGGGATCGTATGATGGCGCCGAAACTTGCGAACTTGTCGGACTATTCATACTATCTTACATCCAAAAAAAACTTGGAAAACAAGTCGGACTCTACAGAGATGACGGCCTCGCTGCGCTGAGCGACAGCCCTAAAAACATTGAAAATAAGAAAAAAGAACTGTGTAAAATCTTCCAAAACCAAAATCTAAAAATCACTATTGAAGCAAATAAAAAGATAGTGAACTACCTAGATATAACGTTAGACCTCAACCAGCACATGTATAAACCATACAAAAAACCAAATGACATACCTGTCTATGTAAATATCAAAAGTAACTATCCACCTTCCATACTAAAAACAATACCCAGAGGCATAAATAAGAGATTATCTAACCTGTCATGTAATGAAACAGCATTCAATAACGCTGCAGCTGAATATCAAGAAGCGTTACACAAAAGTGGCTACAACTACAAACTACAATATGATCCAGATAATGACATGAGCAGACACAAGAAGAACAGGAAAAGGAAGATCATATGGTTCAACCCCCCATATGACGGAAGAGTAAAAACAAATATAGGGAAAGAATTCTTTAGAATCCTAACATCATCATTTCCAAAAGAGCACAAATTAT
>CM065716.1:106055476-106067976 GCA_033310375.1 Conus canariensis
CTCATATTTATAATATATTCCCCCCATTTTCTTCATCTTCAATTTTTTTTTTTTTTTTTTTTTAAAGTTCAAATCTTTGCCAAGTTATTACTATAACGACTGAAGAATTGTTAGCCTGCACTTGTTTTCCCCCACTACTTAATTGTTCAGCATTATATATATATATATATATCAACTCTTAAACAAAAACATCCAGAAAAACTACAAGAAAGCTGATAAAACTACACATAGCAACATCCACAAAAAAGAAAAAGAGCTTGCACATCGTATGGAGTTAAGTGATAGGGTAGAGGCAACAGCAACAAAGGAGGCCTTCATAACACTTAAAGACCACAAGCCTAACTTCCAAAACAACCCAACATGTAGACTAATAAACCCATCTAAATCCGAACTGGGCAAAATAAGCAAGAGAATTTTGGAAAAGGCTATAGAAGATATAAAATCAAACACCGAATACAACCTTTGGAAAAACAGCTATGAAGTCATACAATGGTTTAAGAAACTCAACAAACAGAGAAATACAATGTTCATTACATTTGACATAGTAGACTTCTATCCATCCATAGATGAAGAACTACTCAACAAAGCTTTGAAATTTGCCAACAAATACACAAATATAACAGAGTCAGAAATGGAGATTATTTTCCACACCAAAAGAACCTTACTCCATAGCAGAAATGAAACGTGGATTAAAAAAACGAACAAAAACTCCACATTTGATGTAACCATGGGATCGTATGATGGTGCCGAAACATGTGAACTAGTCGGACTATTCATGCTATCCAACATCCAAAAACAACTTGGAAAACAGGCCGGTTTATACAGAGATGACGGCCTCGCTGCATTAAACAATAATCCAAGAACCATTGAAAACAAGAAAAAAGAATTATGTAAAATCTTTAAAAACCACAACTTAAAAATCACAATAGAAGCAAACAAAAAAGTAGTGAATTACCTAGACATAACATTATACCTCAATGACCATGTGTACAAACCATACAAAAAACCCAATGACATACCAGTCTACGTAAACATCAAAAGCAACCACCCACCATCTATACTAAAAACAATACCCAATGGTATAAACAAGAGACTATCCAACCTGTCATGCAATGAAAACGCATTCAATGATGCAGCAACAGAATACCAAGAAGCATTACAAAAAAGTGGTTACAACTACAAACTACAATACAGTCCAGACAACAACACGAACAGAATTAAGAAAAATAGGAAAAGAAAGATCATATGGTACAACCCACCATACGATAGACAAGTAAAAACAAATGTAGGAAAAGAATTCTTTAAAATCTTGGCAACATCATTCCCAAAAGAACACAAACTGTCCAAAATATTCAACAAAAACACCATTAAACTGTAATACTCATGTATGCCCAACCTCAAAAACATGATTGATTCATCTAACAAAATGAAAAGCAACATAAAAGAGAAGGGTGCCGAAAGGACATCTTGCAACTGCACTAAAAAAGAACAGTGCCCCCTGAGCAATAAATGTCTTCACAGCAATATTGTATACCAAGCTACGGTAACATCAGAAAATGAAGAAGAAACATATGTAGGGATTACTGAAAACACTTTCAAAACCAGATACGCAAACCACAAACAGTCATTCAAAAATGAAAAATACAAAAATCAAACAGAGCTGAGCAAATACATCTGGAGACTCAAAGATAAAAAAATAGACTACAACATATCATGGAAAATCATAAAAAGAGCAACACCATACAACAATATTTCAAAAAGATGCAATCTATGCTCCACAGAAAAATGGTTAATATTATGCAAGCCACACTTAGCAACTCTGAACACAAAAGTAGAAATTGTAAACAATTGCAGGCACAAGTGGAAATCTTTGCTAGCACATTCCACCTGAACAGGCCCCAATAAGAACCACAGGCCGCACGTGCAGCAAATGAGATCCGCCAGCACACACAGAGTTGAAATCAAGTCCCGCACGCCATAAAAGACCGTTGGCGTGCCCCAAAAGACATCCTGAAGATAGCAACGCTAGAAACAAGCTTGTAGATTTTACCACTTCATTTTAAAAATATTTTTAACAGATGTTGCTCCCCAAGGGGTTGAGCACCTTCAGATTTTTTAAGGACTTTTTTATATTGTTCATAATATATATATATATATATAATATATATATGTATGTATATATATATATATATATATATATATATACAGAGAGAGAGAGAGAGAGAGAGAGAGAGAGAGAGAGAGAGAGAGAGGAGCAGGAAAGAAAACCACTGAATTTCGTGGACTTTACATGAATATATGAATTTTAGAACTCTGTAAAAATGTAAAACAAAATACACTGCACAAAGATTATCCACCATTTCAAACTAATTATCTATGCAGTCAGCTACACTATACTTACAATGTTGGTCTAACACCACTATACAGTTCAATATCATCAATTGTGAAAAAAAGTGAAACTGAAACAGAAAACACACACACACACACACCCGCGCGTTCATATACAAGCATACGCACGCACACACATACAGAGAGAGAGAGAGAGAGAGAGAGAGAGAGAGAGAGAGAGAGAGAGAGAGAGCGTTTCTACAGAAAATGAAAAAAAAAAAGATAAAAAAGAAGAAAAAGCAAACACAATGTACAAAACTCTCCTGGGGTAAGAAAGTACGTATGTTTATGTTGTTGGCTTGTATTACACGTTACATGAAAACACGACAAGGTGATTAATTTTATTACCTACACTGTTTCCTTCAACCTTTAGCTACTCTCTCTCTCTCTCTCTCTCTCTCTCTCTCTCTCTCTCTCTCTCTCTCTCTCTCTTTATGCATAAACAACTGAAGCCTTACATAGATACAAACACTTGAAAAAAAAAATTCTCCAGCCTCACTCTCACTCTCACATCAACTATACATCTGTAGTCTGGGACTGTGTAGCAAAAATTCACCATAGAAAACTAAATTCAATGTACAGAAGTTCTGCAGGGTTTATTTTCGTAGCGCGCCCTGCGCCAAATGACGCATTGAGTCTAAAATTGACCCATTACTTTTGCTCCTAGCGGGACATCGGGCGCATCATTTTTATATGCACGCGCGCCAGCCTAACATAAATTTAAATAAATAGATTGCTACATCGTGTTTCAAAAGCAGTAGTCTTTCAACAAAACGATCAAGCAACAAAGACCCTAACTTATCTTAACCGAATGCTTTAAGAATAGATGTGTTCGTTCGGATGATTGGTTAGAGGTTTATGTTCCAACCAATGAAAATTGCCGTTTTCTTTGGTTCTTGGAAAGCGAACACTTTCCTTTTCTTGGAAGAGTTTGCTGCTTTCAGTTTCAGAAAAAAGTTGATATTATCATATGTTCGTCAAAGATGCCTCCTAAGAAAAAACCTAGACCAGAAGAGGGACAGAGGACGTTATTTGCATTCACACAAAAAACAGTGAGTAGTAGTGGGCCTCCGAGTGAAACAGAAATTTCAGTTTCCGAGTCGTCTGCTACTTCAGATGGTGATGCACAGCCATCGACATGGAAACGAAATGAACAGGCCACACGACATGTTCAAGTTGGCTGGCTCCATTCCGACCCATGGCTCAGTTAGGAGAACGGTCTTATGCACTGCAAACAGTGTAGGAAGCTGTACCCATGGCTCAGTTAGGAGAATGGTCTTATGCACTGCAAACAGTGTAGGAAGCTGTACCCATGGCTCAGTTAGGAGAACGGTCTTATGCACTGCAAACGGTGTAGGAAGCTGTACCCATGGCTCAGTTAGGAGAACGGTCTTATGCACTGCAAACAGTGTAGGAAGCTGTACCATGGCTCAGTTAGGAGAACGGGCGTATGCACTGCAAACAGTGTAGGAAGCTGTACCCATGGCTCAGTTAGGAGAACGGTCTTATGCACTGCAAACAGTGTAGGAAGCTGTACCCATGGCTCAGTTAGGAGAACGGTCTTATGCACTGCAAACGGTGTAGGAAGCTGTACCATGGCTCAGTTAGGAGAACGGTCTTATGCACTGCAAACGGTGTAGGAAGCTGTACCCATGGCTCAGTTAGGAAACGGTCTTATGCACTGCAAACAGTGTAGGAAGCTGTACCCATGGCTCAGTTAGGAGAACGGTCTTATGCACTGCAGACAGTGTGGGAAGCTGAAATTTACAAACACAATGGCGCAAGGACAAATAACTTCCGAACGAGCACACTGACTAGACATGTGTCTGGCAGCGATCACAACGAGCAATGGCAGCACCAAATGAGCAAAAGAGGATGTCAGTGGCTGCAGAAAAAGCGTTATCCAAAGAAGAGGAGGCGGTTCAAGTTGCTATGAAAGCTGTATTCTGGCTGTGTCTAGAAAGTCTGCCGCTTCATAAGTACCAGTCATTGCTGTCATTTCTTAGACTGTTAAATGTGCCCCACATTGAACACCTGCAGTGTGGTGAGAAAACAAACTATTCAAGTACGACGTCTGCACATGGATTGTTGCAAGTGTTGTCAGACATTGTGGATGAAAACATCACTCAAAAGGTTAATGAGTCCCCAGTAATTACACTGTTTACAGATGAAAGCACAGACATTGTGGTTAATCACAAGCTGGCTATAAGTGTCAGAGTGGTAGTCCCATTGTGAATGAAGCCTTCTACTTTCTTTTTGACAGATGTAAGAATCACAGATGCAACTGGAAAAGGTATCTTTCAAGCCATCAAAGCAGAACTTGACAAGCGACAAATTCCAGTAACCAAAATTTTTGGACTAGGAACAGATGGAGCCAGTGTAATGACAGAAAGAAGAATGGACTGGCAGGTCAGCTGATGGAAGTCAATCCTCATTTGAAAAACACTCACTGTAATGCACACAGAGTCGCACTTGTGTCTGAACAGGCTGCTGAGAACATTCCAGCTATTAAAAACTTTAAGGACACCATCACAAGCATTTTGTACTTCTTTCACAAGTCCCCAACAAAGAGTGATCAGCTTGAGAGCATCCAGAAAATTTTGGATGATCCTGTTGTGAAGTACAAAGAAGTGCATGCTGTCAGATGGCTTTCTTTCTTCACAGCTCTGGAAACAGTTTATCGCACCCTTGACTCCCTAATCACTTTCTTTGATGCCAGAAGCCATGCAAATGACCCAAAGGCTAGTGGGATAAAAAAGAAAGCCCAGGAACTGTTCATCAAACTCAGCTATGCCATGATGGACTGGCTGCAGCCAGTGATGCGGTTGAGTCAGTTGTTTCAAAGGAAAGACATTGACACTGGTGTTGTCAAGGTGAATATGATGATGTGCATCTCTGATCTGGAGAAAATGAGGGATGACTTGGTAGAGAAAGGCAAACCAACATATTTCAGTGAGTTGAAAGAGGACTTGAAAGATGGTTTTTCAAAACTCACAGAGTTGCACAGAATGCCTCTCATTTCCAGGGAGTGAAAACACAGTTTATGCAGGCCATGATTGACAACATGCACGCAAGGTTCCCTGACTCGGAGACAATGTTCCAGCTATCAGTGCTTGGCATGCGACCTCTCCAGTTTGTTTCTGACAACGATTTGGAAGCATGGGGCAATGCTGAAATAGATCTGTGGCAGAGTTTTACACATCTTCTCAGCATCACATCAGCACAGGAGACGAATTGTGTCAGTCAGACCCATTTCTGCAATGCACCACAGCTCAGGTGATGGAAGAATGGAAAAGATGCAAGATGCTGGTGAAGTCCAATATGTACCCCCACACAATCTCTCTCCAGTTTGTGGGGAACTCTTGCAAATCTGGAGCAACAGGGAGATCTACAGTACCCTCATCTCATGCAGCTTGCCTCACTGGCCCTCACTCACCCTATCCATACCTGTGACTGTGAAAGGGCCTTCAGTGTGCAAAACTTGACACTCACACCTCTCAGAAACAGACTCTCTTCAGATAGATGTGACCAGCTTATGAGAGTGAAAATTGAGGGGGGTAATATGTGTGACTTTGACTTTTCTGCTGCTGTCAGAAAATGGAGTGAAACCAGCAGAAGAATCAAGATCAAGAACTAGAACTTTTGAAGGACTGGATAGTACCAGAGGCTAATCTCCATTTCTGTTCAAGTAAGTTGCCTTAGTAAATCTTAAAATGTAACACCCACACAGTCACCCAAACATACTCTCTTTCACACACACACACACACACACACACACACACACACGCACGCACACACACACACACACACACACACGCACACGCTCGTACACACTTTGCTGGATACACAATGAAGGACACATAATAAAAAAAAACATCTGTTTTATTTTCATTGTGTATTATAGACTGAATGTAAATAACATCTGTCTGTGCCTTACCCTTTATTGTTTTTGTCACTGCCACCTATGACCCATTAATCTTCAGATTGACCCATTGATTTTTAATAGAGTGTGTCAATTGACCCATAGGAATTTTTCACAAAAATAAACCCTGGTTCTGCAGAGATAATTCTGCCAGATTCCTCCTCATCAGCCTCTGAAAAGCGGGCCAGGCTAAATTAAACATATTGCCGCTGCAAACACAACTAGATTTCAACAAAGCTGTACTGCACACGATTACCGGGCCCCACGATACCTCAGAGATTTACTTACTAAGGCCTCGTGTTGTACTCGGATCGACATGTTTAAAACTAGTTTTGGATTTTCAGGCTAAGCCGTTTGGAAGTCTCTTTCCCCAAGCCTAAAAATTGGCCATTCACTGCACACCTTTAAAAGGGACCTTCGAAAATAGTTCACAGACTTTTTGACGTGCTTTTTGACTACACTGTTTCATCAAAGTGTTTTACAGCAGTCAGTCATATCATCAGCCATTACATATGTGTGCGTTGTTATCGTACAAGTTATGTCAATACTACTGTCCTTTCTCAGTGAGGAAAATTGCTTCTCTTAGAATACAGTATTTTGTTTCATGCCAATGCCATCACCATCATCATCTTCGCGTAATCGCGAAGTCTACCAACAATCAAAAACACACAGCTAACTCTAGCATATGGAAAATGTTTATCTAACCATCTTCTTAACTTCCATTCCCAACCGCTTTTCCCCACTACACACCCACCCTCCCATCCTCCCCTGTCTCACGTCCCCACCACCATCCCCATTCTGTTGTTGTTGTTGTCTGCATCTTATGATTGCATATATCTGCATGTTTTTAGCCAAGCCTTTGCAGCATGTTGTTAGCCAAGCCTTTGCAAACAAATGCATGTGTTTGTGTGAATCAAACACTCAAAAATTCTGTGTGTCTGTATTTTTTCTTCCCTGTTCTATTTTTTTCTTCCATTTCTTTTCATTTTCTTGTTGTTGTTGCTTTTTTTTTCTTAATCTCATCGCATACTTTACCTTAGCAAGGACAGACTGGAACAATACGCTCTGCTTAGAACCTCAATCTTTGATCGAATAAAAGTTTTCTGAGTTCTGAGTTCTCTCTCTCTCATCAACGTCCCCCCCCCCTCCCCTTTCCATCAATGAATGCTTTCCTTTTTTTATTTAGACATCTTTCATACTTTCTTTTGAAGGTTTTTTTTTCTTTACTTATGAAGATGTGCTTTTCACTGGCAGCTAACTCGGATCCAGTCACCACGCTCATGATCTCTTCACAGAGCCAAACTGCCTGGTCCCGCTACCCCCTCCCCCCATCCCCTTTGTTGAAACAATGACATAAACAAACTACCCACCGCAGAAATATTTAATCTTGGGTACCCTTCTTCCTAAACGTAAGCCTACCTTTTATTTTACGCACTTTAACTGGAGTGGATTTGGGTGTTTTCTTCAATTTCTGTTTAAAACTCTAGACATCAGAGTCCAGGTTTTATTTTTACGCACGTAAACAAGCAAGCACACACACACACACACACACACACACACACACACACACACACACACACACTCATGCCCTCTTGCGCGTGCGCGCCGGTACACACACACACACACACACACATACACACACACACACACTCATACACACACCCCACCACGCACGCACGCACACGCGCAGGCAACACACACACACACACACACACACACACACACACAACACACACACACACACAGAGGGAGAGAGTACATGTCCAAAATGTGTTGTTCCTAATGTTTTCCATCTGTTCTTTCCCTGCTTTGTTTGAACTTGTTGATCCAATGTTACCCACTCTTGATGAAGAGAGTGAATTACCCATAGAGTTTACCATATTAGCCACAGAGTTTATCATGATGAAAAATTACCCAAAGTGTTCACCTTGACGAAGAATTATAGAATTACAGGTGTTCTTTATGTACAAGAATCTCATGCAGTGCCAGACGAAGACGTCCCCAGAAAGAGGCAACAGCGTCCTCCTCCTCCTCCCTCCACTGTATGTACGTCGTCGTTTTTATCACTGCCATCATTGCGGACGTCATCTGACGCGAAGTGACGTCATCCACACACACCACGATCAGAGCGTCATCGTAGTCCAGCACGTGAGACAAACACAAGGCCAGTTCAAACTGACACCACTGACTGCGAACAAAGTGTGTGGAGAAGACCATCAGGATCTTCTTGCTGCTTTCTACAGATCGTACGATGTTGTCCACGATGTGGCAGCCTGGAATGAAGTCTCTGTCGTGGATACACGGCCTCAGCCCCAGGTCGTTCTCCAACTTGGGCATCAGGTGCTCTCGTACCCAGGGAAGGTCCTCAGAGGCGTACGACACAAAGACGTCAAAGTCAAAGTTGTTGGCCCTGAGCCGTTGTCTTCTAAGAATGTCACGACCCCGGAACACTTCATACATCAGCAAACGGAGGTGCCAGCGATAGCGGAACACCACAGAGACCAACATCAGAATGCAGATGAAAATACTGCAGAACTGAATGAGGAGAAGATTGGCCTGCTGACTGAGCAGACAGGCTTGCTCTGTCATGGAGAAATTTGCTACAGCCGTTCCTGGAATGTTCTGACATTTGTAAGAGTCTGAGTGATCGATAACGTCTTTGAACAGTCGGGTCTGGTCTGTGACAAACCATTGTCTAAACCACATTAGATCACAAGAACAAAAGAATGGATTATAACCCAGCCTCAGAGATGACAATTGTTCGCGCAAATGTCTGCTGAATGTACGCTCGTCTACTGTTCTGATTTTATTGTTATGAAGATGCAGCGTGTGAAGCTTTCCCAGTGAATCAAAAGCCCCATCAGGAACGCCAGTAATCATATTGTCATTAAGCAGCAACGTGGTTAAGTTAACAAAGTTAGCAAAGGTTTTGGCGGATACTATTTGAAACCTGCTGTTTGAGACAGATAATTTGACCAGAGAGTGTAAATGTCCAAACAATTCTAAGAATCGGTTATCATCTACGAAAGTAAAATTATTTGAACTGAGATATAAATATTTCAAACGACTGCAGTTAGCAAATGCATCCCCTCCGAGATTCAAAGAATCAAAGAAATTAAGTCTGATGTCGCTGAGGTCAAGTTCTTCTATGTTTTCATTACTAAAAGCATAATTGCTGATATCTAGCACTGTTCTGTCACGTCCTCTAAAGAGAAAAGGAACAGATTGATGACCCAGGAACAGCTTTTTCAACAATGGGAAATTCAAACTACCGAATGTAGAGGAGAAAAAATTAATCATCTGGTTATATGACATGTCAAGATGCCTCAGTGATGGTAAGCAAATGTCAGACTCATAAACACCTGTAATTTGATTGCGTGTTATGTTTAGCACCATTAAACTGGGGAACATGGACTCTCCCGTCGGCCCACATGTCGTTGGAAACTCTGCCAGCGAGTTCTCTGCCAAGTCTAGAGTGGAAAGTCGCGACAATGGGCATGGCAATCTCATGGCTGTGAAGAAGCATTCCCGAATTTGGAGTGTGTGTAAAGAATGAACAGCACACAACCCTTCTAAGTTGTATTCGCCGGAGTATAAATTGCGGTCCAGTGTAATCTCACCGATATTCGAAGTGACGTTTTGGTGAATGTCAGATGTCAAGTTTGGTGTAGAAAAGTTTTCTCTAGATGGGTCAGATTCCAGGATTTGACCACCAAACATATTCCACGGCACGCCTGTGATACGATTGTGCGACAGATCCAGTCTGTTGATTGTTGCCCCCAAGAAAAGGTTCTGTGACAGGCTGGAAATATCATTATTTGACAGTGTTATGACGTCAAACTTACTTTCCGAAAAGGCGTATGGCGACAATCTTGAGATGCCAGCATTGTCCAGCTCTAAGTAATTTATTTCTGCCCCTGCAAACACACTGGCTGATAGCATGGAGAAATGGTTATCTGACAGAAATAAATCGTCGATTTTTGCCCCAGCAAACGCATTCTCTGGCAAGTTGGAAATAGAATTTTCTGCCAGATTTAAGAAGTCAATTTGTGCCCCTTTAAACGTATTCTGTGACAGGCTGGCCATGTCATTGTTCGACAGCTCTAAATGCTTGATTTTCGCCCCTGCAAACATATCCTGAGGCAGCATGGAGATACGGTTGTATGACAGTTCCAAAATGTCCATTTGTGTCGTTGAAAACGCATTCCGGGGCAGCCTGGTGATAGAATTGCCCTCCAGATATAGGTGCTTAATTTCCACCCCTGCAAAAACATTCTGTGGAAGCCTGGAGATCTTATTATCCGAGAGGTGTAAGGTGCTGATCTTTGCCCCTTTAAATGCATTCTGTGACAGCCTCGATATACGATTGTCTGACAGATCCAAATAGTGTATTTTTGCGTTTGCGAACACCTTCTCTGACAGCCTGGAGATACTATTTGAACTGAGATGTAAGGCACCGATTTCTGCCCCTGTAAATGCATTCGGAGGTAGACTGAGGATACGATTGTCTGACAGATCTAAGCTGTTAAACTCTGCCCCTGCAAACACATTCTCAGGCAGACTGGCAATAAAATTGGTTGATAGATCTAAAGTGTCAATTTCTGCTCTTGCAAACGCCGTCTCTGGCAACGTGGAGATGTGGTTAAATGAGAGATCTAAGACATCCATTTTTATCCCTGCAAAAGCATTCTCTGGTAGCCAGGAAATTTCATTATCCGACAGATCTAAGCGGCTAATGTTTGCAAGGTGCGTGGTGAAGTTCTCTCTAAGGGATGCAAATTCGCACTCAGTAACACGGAGTGCGGTGATGTGGCCGGGTAGACTTTCGGGGTAACGTACTTCTACCCAGTGACACGAACAACATGCTTCAGCTCCATAGCACCAGCACATCCCCTCTCCGCACAGTTCCGCAGGATCACTGGCCAGTGGGGCACAAGGACCTGTCTCTTCGATGCTCTGGCTTAAAACGAATGCAGTCACCAGACCGACTTGGCACAGCCTCCACACACAACACAGCGCACATTTGGCCATTTTGTCCAGTTACTCTAAATCTTCTTCAAACTATGAGAACTGCAGCGAAAGTCTGTGTGGGTTATTCTTTCTCTTCCATATAAAGTGTGTCAGATCCCTTGTTTGCCTCTGCCTGAAATACTTCCTTCAACAAACTGTTGATTAAATGTATCTTTGAAGAAGAAAACAAACGCAGTCCGCAGTCTGAAGTCGGAAAACAACACAACTTTCGTTCACAAGCAGAGACACTGGCAACAACAGAATGAGCTATGGTACTGTCTGGCTGTTGAGTCCAGGGTCAGACAGTAGTCAGAAAAAACACCGGTGTAACGATCCGTTTAACTTCCCTCCACTTTTGAACTCCCCGGGAGTTAGGATTAGCACGTGCCAATTTTAACTCCCCGACTCGAAGTGCGAAGCGCTGAGTACGGCTACAGTTCTCAGCTACAGTTCTCAGCAGATCGACTTCAAATTTAGTATTAAGCATCTTTGGCACCCTCAGAAGGTCACGGCGTCCTTACTTTTTGTATAAATCTCCACCAAGGGGTCGAAGCGCGAAGCGCTGAGTCGGTCAAAGTGCGAGGTCGAAGTGTGTGAGCGCTAGTGTGATACAAGTTTAAAATAGAGACAAATAGTACCTTCACCTTCCGGAAATTATATTTAAGAACCTGTTATGAGAAAGGTGGGAGATCCAAAGTCACGCATGCTCTACACGTTAAAACCCTTTGTATGCAATATTAGGCCTATAGCGTGCGTGTGTGTGTGTGTGCATCTCTCTCTCTCCCCCCTTTCTGTGTCTATGTGTAAGTGTGTATGTATGCGGGCGTGCATCTCTCTCTCTCTCTCTCTCTCTCTCTCTCTCTCTCTCTCTCTCTCTCTCTCTCTCTCTTTGTGTGTGTGTGTGTGTGTGTGTGTGTGTGTGTGTGTGTGTGTGTGTTTAAATGTTTTTGTAATTTTATTTTAATGATAAGCTTTAAAACGATAATCATAAGATTTAAAGGGATGTCATTGCTACTTGATAGCAATATTGGTCATTTGTCAAGCTGCTTTCTGGAAAAAAAAGTATCCCCAGAGGGTCAGGGCCCTTAGGTTTGTTGTTGAAGAATTGTTGAGGTCACTGTCACATCCAAACATCCACACCATGACAAATCTGTCAAAACTGCTTGCAGAACTCAGGTCG
>CM065716.1:106082976-106087976 GCA_033310375.1 Conus canariensis
GGACAGAAACTGAACAGTCAGTTATGCTTTTAATGAAACTACAGCTGATATGAAGGACAGAAACTGAACAGTCAGTTATGCCTTTTAATGAAACTACAGCTGATATGAAGGACAGAAACTGAACAGTCAGTTATGGCTTTTAATGAAACTACAGCTGATATGAAGGACAGAAACTGAACAGTCAGTTATGCCTTTTAATGAAACTACAGCTGATATGAAGGACAGAAACTGAACAGTCAGTTATGCCTTTTAATGAAACTACAGCTGATATGAAGGACAGAAACTGAACAGTCAGTTATGCCTTTTAATGAAACTACAGCTGATATGAAGGACAGAAACTGAACAGTCAGTTATGCCTTTTAATGAAACTACAGCTGATATGAAGGACAGAAACTAAACAGTCAGTTATGCCTTTTAATGAAACTACAGCTGATATGAAGGACAGAAACTAAACAGTCAGTTATGCCTTTTAATGAAACTACAGCTGATATGAAGGACAGAAACTAAACAGTCAGTTATGCCTTTTAATGAAACTACAGCTGATATGAAGGACAGAAACTAAACAGTCAGTTATGCCTTTTAATGAAACTACAGCTGATATGAAGGACAGAAACTAAACATCAGTTATGCCTTTTAATGAAACTACAGCTGATATGAAGGACAGAAACTAAACATCAGTTATGCCTTTTAATGAAACTACAGCTGATATGAAGGACAGAAACTAAACATCAGTTATGCCTTTTAATGAAACTACAGCTGATATGAAGGACAGAAACTAAACAGTCAGTTATGCCTTTTAATGAAACTACAGCTGATATGAAGGACAGAAACTAAAACATCAGTTATGCCTTTTAATGAAACTACAGCTGATATGAAGGACAGAAACTAAACAGTCAGTTATGCCTTTTAATGAAACTACAGCTGATATGAAGGACAGAAACTAAACAGTCAGTTATGCCTTTTAATGAAACTACAGCTGATATGAAGGACAGAAACTAAACAGTCAGTTATGCCTTTTAATGAAACTACAGCTGATATGAAGGACAGAAACTAAACAGTCAGTTATGCCTTTTAATGAAACTACAGCTGATATGAAGGACAGAAACTAAACACTCAGTTATATGCCTGTATAATGAAACTACAGCTGATATGAAGGACAGAAACTAAACAGTCAGTTATGCCTGTTAATGAAACTACAGCTGATATGAAGGATAGAAACTAAACAGTCAGTTATGCCTGTTAATGAAACTACAGCTGATATGAAGGAAGAAACTAAACATCAGTTATGCCTGTTAATGAAACTACAGCTGATATGAAGGATAGAAACTAAACACTCAGTTATGCCTGTTAATGAAACTACAGCTGATATGAAGGAAGAAACTAAACACTCAGTTATGCCTGTTAATGAAACTACAGCTGATATGAAGGACAGAAACTAAACACTCAGTTATGCCTGTTTAATGAAACTACAGCTGATATGAAGGATAGAAACTAAACACTCAGTTATGCCTTTTAATGAAACTACAGCTGATATGAAGGACAGAAACTAAACACTCAGTTATGCCTTTTAATGAAACTACAGCTGATATGAAGGACAGAAACTGAACACTCAGTTATGCCTTTTAATGAAACTACAGCTGATATGAAGGACAGAAACTGAACACTCAGTTATGCCTTTTAATGAAACTACAGCTGATATGAAGGACAGAAACTGAACAGTCAGTTATGCCTTTTAATGAAACTACAGCTGATATGAAGGACAGAAACTGAACAGTCAGTTATGCCTTTTAATGAAACTACAGCTGATATGAAGGACAGAAACTGAACAGTCAGTTATGCCTTTTAATGAAACTACAGCTGATATGAAGGGATAGAAACTAAAAAAAAAGACAGTCAGTTATGCCTTTTAATGAAACTACAGCTGATATGAAGGACAGAAACTGAACAGTCAGTTATGCCTTTTAATGAAACTACAGCTGATATGAAGGACAGAAACTGAACAGTCAGTTATGCCTTTTAATGAAACTACAGCTGATATGAAGGACAGAAACTGAACAGTCAGTTATGCCTTTTAATGAAACTACAGCTGATATGAAGGACAGAAACTGAACAGTCAGTTATGCCTTTTAATGAAACTACAGCTGATATGAAGGACAGAAACTGAACAGTCAGTTATGCCTTTTAATGAAACTACAGCTGATATGAAGGACAGAAACTGAACAGTCAGTTATGCCTTTTAATGAAACTACAGCTGATATGAAGGACAGAAACTGAACAGTCAGTTATGCCTTTTAATGAAACTACAGCTGATATGAAGGACAGAAACTGAACAGTCAGTTAATGCCTTTTAATGAAACTACAGCTGATATGAAGGACAGAAACTGAACAGTCAGTTATGCCTTTTAATGAAACTACAGCTGATATGAAGGACAGAAACTGAACAGTCAGTTATGCCTTTTAATGAAACTACAGCTGATATGAAGGACAGAAACTGAACAGTCAGTTATGCCTTTTAATGAAACTACAGCGATAGAGACATGATAACTGAACAGTCAGTTATGCCTTTTAATGAAACTACAGCTGATATGAAGGACAGAAACTGAACAGTCAGTTATGCCTTTTAATGAAACTACAGCTGAATGAAGGACAGAAACTGAACAGTCAGTTATGCCTTTTAATGAAACTACAGCTGATATGAAGGACAGAAACTGAACAGTCAGTTATGCCTTTTAATGAAACTACAGCTGATATGAAGGACAGAAACTGAACAGTCAGTTATGCCTTTTAATGAAACTACAGCTGATATGAAGGACAGAAACTGAACAGTCAGTTATGCCTTTAATGAAACTACAGCTGATAGAAGGACAGAAACTGAACAGTCAGTTATGCCTTTTAATGAAACTACAGCTGATATGAAGGACAGAAACTGAACAGTCAGTTATGCCTTTTAATGAAACTACAGCTGATATGAAGGACAGAAACTGAACAGTCAGTTATGCCTTTTAATGAAACTACAGCTGATATGAAGGACAGAAACTGAACAGTCAGTTATGCCTTTTAATGAAACTACAGCTGATATGAAGGACAGAAACTGAACAGTCAGTTATGCCTTTTAATGAAACTACAGCTGATATGAAGGACAGAAACTGAACAGTCAGTTATGCCTTTTAATGAAACTACAGCTGATATGAAGGACAGAAACTGAACAGTCAGTTATGCCTTTTAATGAAACTACAGCTGATATGAAGGACAGAAACTGAACAGTCAGTTATGCCTTTTAATGAAACTACAGCTGATATGAAGGACAGAAACTGAACAGTCAGTTATGCCTTTTAATGAAACTACAGCTGATATGAAGGACAGAAACTGAACAGTCAGTTATGCCTTTTAATGAAACTACAGCTGATATGAAGGACAGAAACTGAACAGTCAGTTATGCCTTTTAATGAAACTACAGCTGATATGAAGGACAGAAACTGAACAGTCAGTTATGCCTTTTAATGAAACTACAGCTGATATGAAGGACAGAAACTGAACAGTCAGTTATGCCTTTTAATGAAACTACAGCTGATATGAAGGACAGAAACTGAACAGTCAGTTATGCCTTTTAATGAAACTACAGCTGATATGAAGGACAGAAACTGAACAGTCAGTTATGCCTTTTAATGAAACTACAGCTGATATGAAGGACAGAAACTGAACAGTCAGTTATGCCTTTTAATGAAACTACAGCTGATATGAAGGACAGAAACTGAACAGTCAGTTATGCCTTTTAATGAAACTACAGCTGATATGAAGGACAGAAACTGAACAGTCAGTTATGCCTTTTAATGAAACTACAGCTGATATGAAGGACAGAAACTGAACAGTCAGTTATGCCTTTTAATGAAACTACAGCTGATATGAAGGACAGAAACTGAACAGTCAGTTATGCCTTTTAATGAAACTACAGCTGATATGAAGGACAGAAACTGAACAGTCAGTTATGCCTTTTAATGAAACTACAGCTGATATGAAGGACAGAAACTGAACAGTCAGTTATGCCTTTTAATGAAACTACAGCTGATATGAAGGACAGAAACTGAACAGTCAGTTATGCCTTTTAATGAAACTACAGCTGATATGAAGGACAGAAACTGAACAGTCAGTTATGCCTTTTAATGAAACTACAGCTGATATGAAGGACAGAAACTGAACAGTCAGTTATGCCTTTTAATGAAACTACAGCTGATATGAAGGACAGAAACTGAACAGTCAGTTATGCCTTTTAATGAAACTACAGCTGATATGAAGGACAGAAACTGAACAGTCAGTTATGCCTGTTTAATGAAACTACAGCTGATATGAAGGAAGAAACTAAACACTCAGTTATGCCTGTTAATGAAACTAAAGCTGATATGAAGGATAGAAACTAAACACTCAGTTATGCCTGTTAATGAAACTACAGCTGATATGAAGGAAGAAACTAAACACTCAGTTATGCCTGTTAATGAAACTACAGCTGATATGAAGGATCAGAAACTAAACACTCAGTTTATGCCTTTTAATGAAACTACAGCTGATATGAAGGACAGAAACTAAACACTCAGTTATGCCTTTTAATGAAACTACAGCTGATATGAAGGACAGAAACTAAACACTCAGTTATGCCTTTTAATGAAACTACAGCTGATATGAAGGACAGAAACTAAACACTCAGTTATGCCTTTTAATGAAACTACAGCTGATATGAAGGACAGAAACTAAACATCAGTTATGCCTTTTAATGAAACTACAGCGATATGAAGGAAGAAACTAAACAGTCAGTTATGACTTATTAGAAACTGTCAGCTGTATGCGAGGATGTCAGACCTGAACTTGTCGAGCTGAAGCATTTTCAAGATGAACGTAAATAGATCTGGCTTAGCAATACGTTGCAATGGATCACCACTGCCTTGGATGAGACATCTGATGACCCTGAAGTGCTCTGCAAGGCGTATCTTATTGTACATTTATCTGTC
>CM065716.1:106092976-106102976 GCA_033310375.1 Conus canariensis
GTGTCCGGGCAGCACATTTACGCGACAAGGAGATGAATCTTTTTTTTTCATTTATTTATTTTGAAGACCTAGCCAGCAATAAAAAGAAAGGTTTAAGACTTTGTATTTCTGTTGCTCTTTATGAACATCCTTATATTCTCTAGTTAATCATATGACTACACACTAGGACAGAATCCAAGTGAAAAATAAACGTTGTTTCCATTCGAAAACATATATAAAACACGCTTGAAGATGTTGTCATCTCGTCTTGGGTTCAATCTAGAGCACCTTAGGGGCTATAGGGACAGCTGTTTTCATCAGCAACCACAGCTATTGAAGCAGCCATTTTGCTCAGGGCCGTCTGCTCGTCCAAGCGTCAACAAAACTCAACCCAGTGACGAATTCACCCAAGGGAGGCAATTCGCAACAAAAGGACATAAGCAGAACAGTGCTCCCACCTTTGATTCAAGTCAGATTCCTCACCAAACGAATTGCACACTTGTCTGATTCGTCTGATTGTCCCAATACCCTATGAAAAAAGACACCACGGCCCAACTCCAGAGGAGACCTTGTCAAAATAATTCATTATCACAAACAACTCACTAATTCTACTGATAACAATATGGTTAAGATGTTTTACCACAGGCCTCGAAAACCATTTAGACTGACTAACACTGGTGCATGAACAGACTGTAAGGATACTCCCGAACACAAGTGGTCTCTTTCCAGACATACACAAATACTTGTATCTCTAACAAGGAGCATTGAAACAAAGAAAACTTGACAGAAAAGGGGGGGTTGCGTGCGAAAGAAAAGGAGAGAAGTGCAGGATGAGATGGGAGTGAGGATAGGAGGATGGTCGGGAGGAGGAGAGGAATGTGGGTGGGCTGGATGAGGGGGGCGAAAGGACAAGGGTTTAACACTATCAACACAGACCCTCGTTCTGCTCTATGCGCCCAGTTAACACTATCAACACAGACCCTCGTTTTGCTCCATGCGCCCAGTTAACACTATCAACACAGACCCTCGTTCTGCTCCATGCGCCCAGTTAACACTATCAACACAGACCCTCGTTCTGCTCCATGCGCCCAGTTAACACTATCAACACAGACCTTCGTTCTGCTCTATGCGCCCAGTTAACACTATCAACACAGACCCTCGTTCTGCTCCATGCGCCAAGTTAACACTATCAATACAGACCCTCGTTCTGCTCCATGCGCCCAGTTGACACTATCAACACAGACCCTCGTTCTGCTCCATGCGCCCAGTTAACACTATCAACACAGACCCTCGTTCTGCTCCATGCTCCCGGGTTAACACTATCAACACAGACCCTCGTTCTGCTCCATGCGCCCAGTTAACACTATCAACACAGACCCTCGTTCTGCTCCATGCGCCCAGTTAACACTATCAACACAGACCCTCGTTCTGCTGCTCTATGCGCCCAGTTAACACTGCAGTCACGAGGGGGCGAAAGGACAAGGGTTTAACACTATTAATACAGACCCTCGTTCTGCTCCATGCGCCCAGTTAACACTATCAACACAGACCCTCGTTCTGCTGTATGCGCCCAGTTAACACTATCAACACAGACCTTCGTTCTGCTCTATGCGCCCAGTTAACACTATCAACACAGACCCTCGTTCTGCTCTATGCGCCCAGTTAACACTGCAGTCACAGCACTGAAATTCCCTCAGGACACCGGATTTTGACTGTTTTTAATTAAATCTGAAATAAATGTTAGCGACCCGCCAAGAGAAACGTGGACAAACGAGTCACAAGACAAAACAGGACGCGTTTCGACCTCTTAGGTCTTCTTCAGGCAAGACACCAACAAAAAGGACAATGAAAATGAACGAGTTTGTCACTTAGCTTTGATCTCTTCAGCGCAAGGTAGGCGTTGAAATCATTCCGATTGACATCAAACCTATTTGTTTATTTATATTAATGACCTAACCAACAACCCAAATTGTTTGGAAGTGTGTACAAAAAATTCTATAGAGCTGCGTACATCTTCTGCAATTGTATAGTATCCTCACAAAGTGTCTCTTTACGCGAAAAAAGCAGATGAAATACTGAAATTAGGCACACAAAAATGTTTTAAATCGATCACTTGTACATAGCAGTCGTGCTGGTCTTTTTCCCCCACGCAGCCTCCTCTTTCTCTTTCTGGAATCCAATCTAGATCCAGTTAGGGGTCGCCTGGCACAGTTGTGTCTACCCGTGGCCATACCAACTGAAACAGACATATTGCTCAAGGCCGTCTGCCTGTTCGAACAACGACTGAACCCAATCCTGTACTATTATTCAGTTAAAGGCACGTAACTCTCAGTGAGAAATCGTGGGAGAACACAGCTCTCAATCTTCAATCCCAGCTAAACGAATTTCACACCGTCTGATTCACCCAACAGTCACAATGCCTTCTGTATAAACCACCGGCAGGCAACTCCCAGAGAAAAAAAAAAGCAAAACTAATTTCTGTCATTGATTATCAGAGCGCCTCTCTGATTCCAAAGACAGTACGGCTACAATTCTTTGCTCTCCTCCCCGTAGACTGACCGGAAATGGAACTGTTTGCATGAAAACAACACCGTCAGTAACGTGGTCAGCAATTCCTGTTTCTAGATATACTGAAATACAGTTTCAGGAACGTGACTAATGGAAAAAAAAACCCACAGACATGTACTACAACAACAAGCTGGATTTATTTCTCTGTTGGTGAAGACGAGATCACTGTTTTGTTTTCGAACCTTTTTCTTTTGTAATTTGTGGAAACTATTCAGACTGGCGGCTGGTTAGAGTTTGGGAAGGGGAGGAGGAGGAGGGGGGGGAAGTTGGGATGGAGGGGGACGGGTGGATGTCATTGTCTATACAACCAGCAGAGTGTGGAACTGACTCAAAATAGACCTGTACTATTTCATTTAAGCTACATTCATCGAGAATCATTCTTCTGGCAAAGCGTCTTGAAAGATAGAGTTGAATTGCCCGAAGGCAGGCGCACGCATGTTTGTGCGCGCGCGCGCGCGTCTATCAGCTAGTGTGGTAATGTGCATGCATCTGACGGTACAAATGTATGCATACATGTACAGAAACGAAGTGTATATGTGCATAGCCATGTTCACGTTTGGCTATGATTAAACAAAGATGGCACATGGAAAGGAGACAAGAAAGGAGACAAATCTATGCGTCAAACTAGAAACAACTGATAAATCAAAGAACAAAACAAACAGCGAAAAATATTGGCTGTGTAAAAAAAAAAACACGAAAGTCACATCACTCAAAAGAAAATAAATAAATAAAATAAACGCAAAAGAGGAAAATGGATGGTATCTTAGTGTATATCAAAAACGTTGCAAAATTAAGAACAATACAGAGAAAATGAAAGAAATAAACAACGAAAGTAAGAAAGAAAGAAAATAAACAAATCAGAAGAGAAAAAAAGACGAAGTACACACACACACACACACACACACACACACACACACACACACACACACACACGAGCTTATGTGCGTGCGCTCACATGCACAGACACACAGACATACAGTCACACACACAGGCACGCACGCACGCACGCACACACACACATGCAAAACACATACATGCACGCGGACATGTGTGCTAAGAGAGAGAGAGAGAGAGAGAGAGAGAGAGAGAGAGAGAGAGAGAGAGAGAGAGAGAGAGAGAGAGAAACATTTTGTACCAGAGTGTCCAGTTTGACACAAATGTATTGATATTTACTCCGACTGTCATCAGGGAAGTCTCGTTTTATGCATTTCTACGTTTGTCGGTAGTAATGTCTGAAAATGACGTATTTGTCAACAGTCCACTTCTCTGTGTCGAACTACATATCAAATTAGTGATACTGTGCACCTTGTTTTGTTTGTTTACGTGTAATTTCGATGTCTGTTAGTTTGTTTGTTTCTTTGTTTTCTAAGTAACACTGCAGTCTGTGTGACCCCCACCATCATTGCCCCTCCCCCCTCCCCCCCCCTTGCCCTCCCCCCTCTCCTCGGTTGTTTTTTTTTATAATCAATTATCGTTCAAGCATTTGCTTGAAAATCTATAAGCTTACAAGAAACGTTGATTTTTTAATTGAGATCCAGCCAGTGAATGTATGCTTCAAGGAGACAAGAAATACTCTTGTACCTTGAAAACCTACCCGACTAAAAAAAACAAACAAACAAAAACAAAACAAAACAACACAAAAATAAACAAAACGAAACAAACGAATTCAAACCATACACTTTTGCTGTTCCTTAAGAACAGTCATATCTTCCAATTATATGACTACCCACTAGAACTGATTCCAAATGGAAAAAAAAAAACGTTCTTTCCAATCGACAACTCTGTAAAGCACGCTTGTTGATCTTGTCCCCTCCTCTCTGGTCCAAGCTAGAACAATGAAGGGGTCGCAGAGGATAGCTGTCTTGATCAGCAACCACAGCTACTGAAGCAGACATTTTGCTCAGGCCGTCTGCTTGTCCAAGCGACGACAAATTTCGATCCAGAAGCGAATTCACTTACGGGAGGCAATTCTCAACGAGAAGGCGGAAATAGAACAGTGTTTCCTTCTCGGATTCAAGTCAAGTTCCCCACTAAACGAATTTCACACTTGTCTGATTCGTCCGATAGTCACAACACCACATGTATAAAGCACCAGCAGGCTAACTCCAGAGGAGGCTGACACAAAATAATTTGTTATCAGAAGGAGAACTCACTAATCCTACAAATAACAATAAGGTTAGAATAATCTATTTCTACCGACCCTGAAAACCTGTGGACTGACAAATATTGGTGCACGGAGAGATTGAAAAAATACCCAACCCCCAATATAATTCTCATTCCAGACATACACAAACAAGGAGCCCTGTAGCTAAACAACTTGATCGAATAAGAGGGGAATAGAAAGAAAAGGAGATGGTTGTGGAGTGGGGTGGGAATGAGGGTAGCAGCGGGGATCAGGAGGAGGAAAGGAACGTGGGTGGATTGGACGAGAGGGAGTATGGTGCGGGAGGTCGTGGACTTAACGTTGTCTTCTATTGAGTGCACAGGACTTTTCTTTTTCTTGTTGTTTCTATGCTCTCTTTCTGTTTGTGGAATCTAACTGGCCTAGAGAACAAAGACATACTCACTTAAGTGCGTACAACATTAATATGCATACACACAAAAAAAAATATTCTCTATACTGAGTTGCATACATCTGTACTTCATTATCATTGTTTTTTCTTTAATTGTTGTTGTTGTTGTTGTTGTTGTTGTTGTTTTGATTGTCATTGTTGTTAACGTTTCTGTTTGTTGTTGTTGTTACAATTACAGTTATAATAGGTATTATCATAATTACTTCAGTATTATCGACAGTAACAGCAGAAACAGCTGCAGAAACAGCAGCAACAGCAACAGTAGTAGTAGTAATAGTAGTAGTAGAAATGTGACATTTTTTTCTCATTCTCGTTGTTTTATTAATAAACTACAACAGCGACAACAACAACAACACAACCACAACAACGAAAACAACAACGACAACAACAATCATTGTCATTACTATTTCTATTCTTCTACTTTCTATTGATAGATTTTGTCGGACCATACGATGGTCGCAATGTCAAAAAGAACTAAACACTGAAAAAAAGACAACAACAACGACAGCAACAACAACAACAACAACAACGACGACCAAGGACGACGACGTCAGCAAGAACAATACTACTACTACTGCTACTATACTACTACAACAACTACAACTACTACTACTACTACTACTACTACTACTACTACTACTACTGCTACTACTACTACTACTACTACTGAAAATATCAACAAAAACAATAAGAACTACAAAAACAGCAATTATAATGATATACTTAAAATCGCAGCAGGTAAGGACAAAATTAGTTAATAAGGTAGATCTTGGGCATCCATTACACAGACCACGTGACAAACGAAGAAGTCCGCAGAATAATTCAGCAGGCAATTGGATCCCATGAAGACCTACTTACACTCATCAAAAAGCGGAAAATGAAGTGGTACGGACATGTGTCCCGTTCAGCAGGCCTTGCAAAGACAGTCCTGCAAGGAACAGTCAGAGGAAGCCGCAATAGAGGAAGACAAAGGAAGAGGTGGGAAGACAATATCCGAGAGTGGACTGGAGTGAGCCCGGCGGAATCTCAGCGAGCGGTGGAAGACAGAGACAGGTGGAGGAGAGTGGTGGCCGGATCACCAGGGGTGCCCCAACGACAACAGACGATGTCAAGGGATAGGTAAAGGGGTAAAGGTAAAGAAACTACGAATGAGAGGAAGAGACAGAGTGGCGGGGGGTAGAAAGAAAGAGAGAGACAGTGGAATGGGGATGGGGAGAAGACGGTGGCAGAAACAGAAAGAAAGAGAGAGGCAGCGGAGATGGGAGAGGTGGATGGCTGACAGAACGAGATAGTGACGACATGCATTCTCTTTAGGATGGTGATGCTTCAGCATTATGCCCCTCAACGTTTTCATTGCTGGGTGAGTAAAGATAGATAGATAGAGAGAGAGAGAGAGAGAGAGAGAGAGAGAGAGAGAGAGAGAGAGAGAGAGACGGAGACAGAGACAGAGGCAGAGAGACAGAGAGAGACACACAGACACAGCACACAGACACACACACACACACAGGCACACACAGACACAGACACAGACACACACACACACACACACACACACACACACACACACACACACACACACAGCACGCACGCACGCACGCACTCACGCACGCACGCACGCACTCACGCAGAGAGAGAGAGAGAGAGAGGCAGAGACAGAGACAGGCAGAGACAGAGACAAAGATACAGAGACAGACAGAGACAGACAGAGACAGACAGACGGAGGGACAGATGGATGGAGAGAGAGACAGGCAGACAGAAAGACAGACTGACAGACAGACAAACAGAGGAGAGAGGGGGAGAGAGAGAGAGAGGGAGAGATATTTTGGGGGAGGGCGTGAAAGGCTATCCAAGAAGAGAGAGAAAGGGCAAGGAGTGAAAGATACGGATACAGAATCCTCCATAAATCTGACACCATTTTCCCGTCGTAATAGCTAAGGCACATCGAAAATGCCGTCGTTGGTTTGACTTCACTGAACGTCTTTTTCTAGGTCATTCTGCTGGGATTTATCACACCTACCTCAGCAGAGAACAGGGTAAACTGCAAACTTCCTTGACACGGTGAATTATTCTCGCCCCACATAGAAGAAGCAAAAACACTGCTCCACTTATCTTCTTGTCTTAGACTTATGGACGAGGAATATAATGTATGTGTAGCGCATATGTGCGCGCGCGCGCGCGCGGCGTGTCTTGTTGTGTGGCGTATGTGCGTGGTGTGTGTGTGTGTGTGTGTGTGTGTGTGTTGTGTGTGTGTGTGTGTGTGTGTGTGTGTGTGTGTGTGGTGTGTGTGTGTGTGTGTGTTGAAAGGGATATAGGGGCACGAAGTTGTAGAATAGAGGAATTATTGGAATGTAGTGTTCGTGATAAACATAAATCCATAACTTCCTCCCCCCCCCCCCCCTCCTCCTCCTCTATTCCTCCAACTCTTCGCCGTTCAGTTTCCTCTCTCAAATAATTCATGTCATTGAGTATAATTCATGTCATTGAGTATAATTCATGTCATTGAGTATAATTCATGTCATTGAGTATAATTCATGTCATTGAGTATCCTTTCACCTATGACTCGAAAAGGGCAAATGATAACTTTGTTCATTTCATTTAAATACATTATTAGACGTCCTTATCCCTGTTCACTCAGCCACAAACTCTCCTATCTGGGATATAAAGCAACAGTTTACAACTTTTCGCTGTAATGTTGTGATTGCTGGGGTTTGAAGAATGTTTGCTGTATGGATTCATACAATAGAAACGTTTAACTCTTGTTGATACTATGATAACGTTGTATTGACTGATCTTTCTTGACGGTTGTCAACAAATCTTTTTTTTTTTTAATCAGAACGAGGCTCCAAAAGTAAAAGCATAAGAATAACGTCCCTTGGACCAAAACTTGTTCACAACACTACATTCGCTGACTCTGACATCGCAGTATAAAAATAAACTTTGCTGTGAGATTGAAAAGTTAAATTCTTTCTGTGAGATATAGACCAATGGTGAATCAGCTTCTTTTTGGTGTAGACTGACGTCTGAAACTCAGGCGGATATCTTATTCCGACCTTTGCTCATGTCATATGGGCAGTCTGCAAATAGAACGGAAACATTGTTCCAATTGCTCTGCTTCTGACAAATACGACGAATTACGTATTACAATAAAAGCAAATAGATTCTCTTATACATTTTGTTTGTTCTTGTATTCAGGTTAATGTTCAGGAATGAGGTTTAAAACATTTAATAAAAACAATGAAAAAAACAAAAAACAAATTGGGTTCACGTGTGATATGTAACCGTTGAAATGAATCAACACAAACAGAAATCATTATTGACCGCTATTTGCCTGCTATGTGTATTTTAATCAATATGAAACCAAAACAAAAGTGCATACAAAATGTGTCAGAGTTTTTCGTCAGTGGAGCAACAGATTCATAATCGATCTCTGTACAATGCCAAAGGTGAAAGTAATCAAAGTATTGTTGAATCTGCGTAGAACTATTATCAGCCAATAATTCATCGCACATATTAATCAGACCATTTTTGTCTTTATACTCGTTTCATATGCCAAGCCTCTATTTTTAAGTTCCTCATACTAGTTGCAATGATACTTAAACAGATGATACTTACATTAGTACCTAGGTGAAGCGTTTGCCATCACTGTTTTCTGACATCTCTTGGTGAGTGCTTTGGTGTCTGCACTGGATATTGGGAAAAAAGGGAAGAAAAGGAACAAAAACATTCTTAACAAACAACGAATGTGCATAGAACAAGACCCGTGTAATGACAGACAGAGAGAGAGAGAGAGAGAGAGAGAGAGAGAGAGAGAGAGAGACAGACAGACAGACAGACAGACAGACAGACAGACAGACAGACAGACAGAGATACAAGCAGGCAGACAGACAGAGAGACAGATATACAGACAGACAGGCAGACGGACAAGATCTGCGTAATGACTCTCCACTCTTGCCTTCCAATGGAAACTTAGATCGTGGTTCACATACATGGTGATCTGGCTCACTGCAGTGTGTGTGTGTGTGTGTGTGTGTGTGTGTGTGTGTGTGTGTGTGTGTGTGTGTGTGTGCGTGAGTGTGTGTGTGTGTGTGTGTGAGAGAGAGAGAGAGAGAGAGTGTGTGTGTGTGTGTGGTGTTTTGTGTGTGTGTGTGTGTGAGAGAGAGAGAGAGAGAGAGAGAGAGAGAGAGAGAGAGAGAGTGCCAGAGAGACACATATTCAAATAGCCAGTCCGACAGAATCAACGATAGAAAGCCGGGTATGTGTGTATGTGTGTGTGTGTGTGTGTGTGTGTGTGTGTGTGTGTGTGTGTGTGTGTGTGTGTGTGTGTGTGAGGTTTTTTTTTTATCCAAATAAAAATACAAACAAAACGAAAAGAAAAGAAACATAGAGACACGAATTTAGTAAGTTGTCACACACGTTACGCCAGATTACAAATAAACAGATCAATTAATCAAAAAAGCAAGATAACAAAAATAATTTTAAAAAACCACTCCAGAGCTGTTAAAGCCAAGTCGTTGTTAACACCACAATCACCAGTGGAATTCAGCCCCTTTATGCAATATGAATCTTTGCTGCCTCATAAACATGGCCCTACGATCCCACTACCTGATGCAATGAGTCCTGTGCCTGCATGCAGATGAAGTGGTCTGTAATCAATATACATGAATTAGCCTCTAGAATTGCTAATTCACACACACATTCTGTGGTCAAGTGTTCGTAATTCTGGCACATTGCTCTCACTTTGATGGCCTTCCAGCCTACGAAAGAGCATATGAAATCAATGACAAATACAGTTGCACTTCAAAGACTTAACCAACCACAAACCGATTCGACTTCTGTGCTTTTGTTACGGTTCATAGACTTTATTATATATTTGACGGTTT
>CM065716.1:106112976-106120476 GCA_033310375.1 Conus canariensis
TACTCTACAAGAAGAAAATTACACATGGGCATTCCTTAGGGGTCTGTTATTGCCCCTGTTCTTTTAATATTCTGATGTACGATTTACCCACAAAAATTACTAAGAACATAGAACTAGTACAATATGCAGATGACATATGCATATGGATGAAAGTGACATTAAAAAAATGTACACCTGTCAGATCACAAAACTATATCAAAAAGTTATATCAAAAAGAATTAAATACCCTTTCTGCTTACATGACTGAAAATGGTTTGCAAATATCAACTGAAAAAACACACATGATGTTATTTAATACTGGATCTGATCCAGTTAATATGCCTTTATTTCAAGTCAACGGCATACCCATTAAATATACAAACATGGTGAAATTCCTTGGAGTAAATTTAACATCAAAGTTGTCATGGAATTTTCATATAGAGCATATTCTAACAAAAGCACGAAAAACTTTAAATCTATTAAAGATTATTAGCAAGCATGTTTGGGCTCAGGACACAATTACTCTTTTGCACCTTTCTACCGCACTGGTTAGATCAAAATTAACGTATGCACAAGCGGTGTTCTTCAGTGCACCCAAATACTTACTGAAAAAACTTCAAAGTATTGATTCCAAAGCATATAAGTTAGCCATGGGACTACCAGCCCATGCCTCTTGTACAAAAGCATACAGTGCTGCTGGGATATTACCACTGGAAGAATATAGGAATCTTGCATGCACCAAATTTGTTATAAGAAGTTCTTCTATAGACAATAATTTAGGCCCTGAAATAAATTTTAAATCGGACACTGATTTTCCCAAAAGAGCTAAAAACATATCATCTCAAACGACTCTTAGAACATATACTTCCTCGATTTTAGAATCCTCAGATATCAAACTAACATCTATTGCAAACAGATCTATTGTGTCTCCTGTCCCTCCCTGGAAACTAATACGAGCACATTTTGATACTGAGCATACAGATTTAACAAAGGCTGAAAATACTAATTTATTGTCATCCAATATCAAAATGCATTTACATGATCACTATTCCAACCATTTGAAGATATACACTGATGGATCATTAATCAATGAACATGCAGGTGCAGCATACATTATCCCAGGCCTTAACAAAGAAAAGTCTTATTATCTCGGAAAAAACAAATCTATATTCACGGCTGAGTTATTTGCTATGATTATGGCTTTAAAGTTTGTTGTTGATTACCCTCAAAATTTATTTAAAGTTGTTTTATGTGTATATTCCAAGTCAGTTCTTACTGCAATGAAGAATTTTATATTAAAAGTTCGACCTGAGATGATCACTGAAATAAATAATTTAGTACATTTCCTCTCAGTCAGAGACACCGAAATAACATTTCTTTGGGTGCCCTCCCACTGTGGATTATATTATAATGAAAAGGTTGATATTCTAGCAAAGAAAGGAGCAAAACGATCATCAGATTCGCATTTTTTAAACTTCTCTATGTCAGTGCAAGAGTGCTATACTTTGGCAGAAAAAGTACAATTTTCTCATTTTCATTTGATAGAAAGAGAAAGTGGGTGTTTTGGTTTACACGATGAAATGAAAAATATGCATGAAAAGTTAAGTAAGTACGATCAAAACATTTATCGTAGACGTCAGATAAGTTCCTTGATCTGTAGATGGAAATTGGATTGTTTGAAAACAAAGTATGTAAAAAATATACATTGTGTATGTGGTCATAGCATTTCAATTGATCACATTCTTGTGTGTAACTTAATGAAAAAATTCATTCCAAATACGTCTGTACAGCCTATTCAAAATGTTTTCCTGTTAGCAAGTGAAACATATCTTTTCTTTTTGCACTTAGCTAAAAGTCCAATTGGCAAATACTTATAATCGATAACAGTCAGTGGTGAGACAGAACAGAAGAGTTATACGTTTGATTTTTCTTTTTGTTTGTTTGTTTGTTTTTATCTTTGATTAAGTGGATATTCTATTTTTGTGTTATAGTTGTAGATAAGTTAATTCTTTTGACTCGTTGTGTTAACCTTTTTTCCCAGCCTCGATTATGTTTGTTTGTTTTTTTTTCGTCTAATATCACGTAACGTGGAAAGACGTAAAACAAAACAACAACAACAACCACACACACACACACAACACACACACACACACACACACACACACACACACACACACACACACGCATACACGCACTCATGCACACACACACACCACACACACACACACACACACACAACACACACACACACACACACACACACACACAGACGCCTCTTTCTCCTTCTACCTTTCTTTCATATGGCTATTAACCATCATCTTGCTGTCGGTTCTTGGTATTGCAGTAAAAGATCACGAGGATTTCTGTCAATACATGTTGACAACAAGAGCAGCATCAAGGATAACTTGCAGAGGGGAAGAGCATGTTGTCAATACATGTTGACAACAAGAACAGCATCAAGGATAACTTGCAGAGGGGAAGAGCATGTTGTCAATACATGTTGACAACAAGAGCAGCATCAAGGATAACTTGCAGAGGGGAAGAGCATGTTGTCAATACATGTTGACAACAAGAACAGCATCAAGGATAACTTGCAGAGGGGAAGAGCATGTTGTCAATACATGTTGACAACAAGAACAGCATCAAGGATAACTTGCAGAGGGGAAGAGCAGGATAAAAGGGGTTGAAGTGAAGAGCAGGGGACCTGTACTGTGAGTAGCGAGAAAGCAAGGGGGAGGAAAGTGAGGGTAGGGGGATCGGAGAGGGGGAGGAAATGTGTGTCAAAGATTGGAAGGTGTCACTGGTGAAGGGTTCATATACGATATTCTAAGCCCTCCATCGAAGATGATGACGATCTTACGGTCTCAGGTGGAGAACACTTCCATTTGCCAATGGTACATTGGGAAAAGTAGTATTTCGTGTCGTTAGTCCCACGGAATGAGGGAGCAATAGATCATCTGGAGCCGAGTGCAGAGATCAGTTTCAGTTTCATCAAGGAGGCGTCACTGCGTGCGGACTAGTCCATATACGCTACACTACATCCGCTAAGTTTTGAGACCACACTACGCATGATTTGAAGCTGATGGATAAATGAATTAACAACAAAGATGAGACAATTGAAGAAGAGGGTCTCGTGGCTACAACTAGCCCAACGCGCTGGTCAGACCTTGAGTGTACCATTTGTGTGTGTGTGTGTGTGTGTGTGTTGTGTGTGTGTGTGTGTGTGTGTGTGTGTGTGTGTGTAGTAAATGTACACGTGTGTATGATGTGTGGGCATGGGCCCATGTGTGCGTGGGCGCATGTGTGTGTGTGTGTGTGTGTGTGTGTGTGTGTGCGCGCGCGCGCGTTCGTGTATGTGTGTGTGTGCGCGCAGGCGTGTGTGTGTGTGCGCGCGCGCGCGCGCGCGCGTGTGTGTGTGTGTGTGTGTGTGTGCGTGTGTGCCTTCATGTATGTGCGCGTGTGTGTGCGTGTTCAAAAGTGCGTGTGCATGTGTGTGTGTGTGTGTGTGTGTGCGTGTGTGTGTGTGTGTGTGTGTGTGTGTGTGTGTGTGTGTGTGTGTGTGTGTGTGTAATTTGTGGGTTTGTGTGAGCACACTATCTGCATACAGGCTATATGTGTACGTATCTGTGTGTATGTGTGTGCCTTTGTATGTGGGCGTGTGCGCATGTGCGTGTGTGTGTGTGTGTGTGTGTGTGTGTGTGTGTGTGTGTGTGTGTGTGTGTGTGTGTGCATTTGTGCGCCTATGTGTATGCGTGCGTGTGCGCACGTGTGTCGGTGTGGACGTGCCTATGCACACATGTGTATGTGTGTGGGTAAGAGCGAGCGAACGTATGCGCACACGTTCGTATGTGTGTGTGTGTGTGTGTGTGTGTGTGTGTGTGTGTGTGTGTGTGTGTGTGTATGTGTGTGTGTGTGTGTGTGTGTGTGTGTGTGTGTGTGTGTGTGTGTGTGTGTGTGAGTGCAGAGAGTGGATCTTGAAGATGTATTATTGGACTGGATTGTAGGAGGGATTATGGTAATCTTCCCATAACGATATTTACAGAGAAATCTGATCGTACGAAGTGTCTGCAATCTTCATGTAGGCTCCAGTACAGCTGAATGAGTCTGTCTTCCACGCTGGGCGTTTTGGCGGTGACGATTCACTACCCAATGGGCGGCACATCGTTGGCATTTCCATCTAGCTAATGTCCTTTTGCCGTGAATGGATACCGGACAGGCGAGGCATATTGAATCCAGTGTTGGTCTCACCAGCACTTTGTAGGTTCTCTCCCCTTTCCTCCGCACTTACACCCTACCCCGGCTTCCTCCCTCTCTCTGTTACTCCTTCTTTCCTTTCTCTGCAAGCGGTGAAGGTGATATGTTTGTGTATGTCTATCGATTCGTGTGTGTGTTTATGAAGGAGTGCCAAGACTGTGTGTGCCTGGGAAAATCCCATACTCTGCAAAGAAGAGACGATCACGTCCATCTGCTGATAGACAGAATTCAAGAAGGAAAAGGAAGAAAAGTAATTTGATCGGGAAGAAAGACAGAAAGAAAGAAAGGACGGGTGAGAAAAAAGTAGGAGGAGTTGAAGGTGTAGAGAGATCTTCAAGTACGCTCATGTGTTTAAAAAAACACCTCCACACAACTTAATTCCTCTCTCTCTCTCTCTCTCTCTCTCTCTCTCTCTCTCTCTCTCTCTCTCTCTCTCTCTCTCTCGTGGACACAGACCATTCCACTTAGTCAACAAGCATTCACTTAACCGAGTCAGGAAGTGTGCTGAAGAGGGTAAAATAGATGGGAAAGGACAGCGGGAGGCGTGTAATAAGCGTCATATATACAGAGGAAATGTACATGTGCATTGCATTGTTCAAGCCTGGCTAAGATTAAACAAAGATGCCAGCAAATCTGCTACAAATTTGTGTAGAATTAGAAGACAGACAAAATCCGTCGAAAAACTGCGCATAAAAGTGTAAAAACTGGAGGTATCGGTCTTCCCGAGTTAAAAATTGTTGTTACATCTCTGAAAGTGTCTTGGATCCGTAGAAGTGAAAGATCAAAGCATAAATGGAAAAATATACTACTCACTAACTTCCCCAATGGTCTTTGATCAACAAACATGGTCCAGAGATTGTTTCAAATTTTACAAAATACAACCAATCCTGGGCAGATATTTGAAGCTTATAAACATCTCTACTATAAATATACGCTAAAAAAAATTTTCAGCTGAACTATTAGCTGAATGAATATGCTGCAAGAAACGCATTCAAGTCGGGAAAAAAGTTGTCTCTAAGATATTTGAAAACAATAATATTTACTATCTAGCTTATTTTTTGATGGCAGTGGACAGTTTCTTTCTCTGAGAAGTTTCAAAGAAAAATATAACATCAATATTGATTTTCTTACTTTCGCCGGGTACACGTCCACAGTACTCGATTATATAAAGACATCTGGAATAAATGTCGAAAACAATAAATATATCAGTTCTCTCTCTCTCTGTGTTAAGAAATTGTTCGCCACTTACAAAGGTTCAAAGATGTACCATGATATAATGAATGAAAATAACCACAGAGCTCCGTGTTTCGATAAATGGGTTTTGAAAGTCGCATCAATGGTGTTGCTCAGCGATGCCTCTTCTGGCCCAACGTATGCAGGAGGTACCCTCTACATGCAGGAGGTACCCTCTACAAAATCCAAAGAAAACAGTTCATGCCTAGAATGTTTCTAGTGGGTCTGATCTGTTAAAACAAATTGTTTTATAGTCTTGTAAGTACATCGTTCTAATTTCCTTTGGGAAAAACAAAACAAAGCAAAGCAAAAACAAAAACCTTCGATCATTGTTTTGAATGGCAGATTAACAGTGGTGTTAAAACCAGCCATTAACAAAAGATGTTGCCTCTTCCTTAAACAATGCACACCCGCGTGCCTGTATATATATATATGTGTGTGTGTGTGTGTGTGTGTGTGTGTGTGTGTGTGTGTGTGTGTGTGTGTGTGTGTGTGTTTGTGTGTGTATGTGTGTGTGTGTGTCTCCCTCTCTCTCTCTCTCTCTCTCTCTCTCTCTCTCTCTCTCTCTCTCTCTCTCTCGTAACCGGATTATGGGGTTGACGAACAAAACTCACAGCATACGGAGCAATCATCCCAGTATGGATCGCAAAGCACATCAATGAACTACAAGAATAACCATTACACTCACTCTCAATGTATTTTTCGACATACAGTCCAATGTGAAGAACGTCTCCCAAAACACCAGTCAGTGTCTTTTTGCATTATCCTTAACACTTTCAAGATCATTATACACACGGACAAACTTTATCATACAGTCCTTTTATGGTTTAGCGTAGACACAGTTAAAGGACTTTCATTACAAGTGGAGACACTGGTGAAATGTAAATGCTTTCTAGTCTATCATCGCAGACTTAACAGTCTCTTGATATCAAATCGTCCCAAACGGCCTGTGCCTGATGAATCCTTTTCATGTTTGATAATAGACTACTGTTCAACAGCAAGTCAGCAACAGATAGATCTAATGGAGAGATGCAATGGTCAAGTTGCTAGATCTGGCCCGAAAAGAACGAAGGCAGTTTGAATGTCTCCTGAAACTGAAGCTCTCCATGTCAGTCTCAATCGGTACCAAGCCAAAGAAATAATAATAAAAAAAATAATGATATAGTTGGCAACCATCAACAGTTTGCATGTTCTACATCAGCTCCTCCCCTGGCGTGTATGATCTTCTGACATTGTAAACACAGTTCACAGCACAGTAGCAGACCCTGTCCAGTCCGACACAGTTCCTTCAGCTCGTCGTAAACTCGCACCACTCAACACAGCCCGGGTACACCACAGTTCAGCTTGTTACAGCTCAACACCGTCCAACCGTGGCCCCCAGTCCAACACAGCTCCTACAGCTCGTCGTTAACTTGCACCACTCAACACAGCCCGAGTACACCACAGTTCAGCTTGTTACAGCTCAACACCGTCCAACCGTGACCCCCGGTCCAACACAGCTCCTACAGCTCGTCGTTAACTTGCACCACTCAACACAGCCGAGAACAACGTTCAGCTTGGAACAGCTCGATAAATTAATGATTCAAACAGCTTGACACATCTCAGGAAAATAATGATTCAAACAGCTTGACACAGCTTGTCAAAACACTGTTGGACCCAAACCAGCCAACACAAGTTCAGTTAGTATGAAAAACAACCCTCTTTCTCTCTAAAGACTAAGATCTCAACCACTATAATTATTCTGGTTGCCAAAGTCAACTGACAAAAAAAAAAAATCTATCTCCCTAGTAGTTCCTACGTCATTCTGCTTATTGTTTTTCTTGATCTAATATTATACGCGTCATAAGTGCTACAGAGCTAGAGTAAAAATGCCGTTTTAAATTTCTTAAAGGTCGCTGGATTTAGTACTGCGTTTACATGTCCAGATATTCCACCACTCTCTCTCTCTCTCCCTCTCTCTCTCTCTCTCTCTCTAACACAGCAGATGTAAACAAAAATAGGTGGGTCTACTTCACAACCCCTTTTTGGCGACAT
>CM065716.1:106132976-106135476 GCA_033310375.1 Conus canariensis
ATTATCCTGTATGAGGACAAAATTAAAAAAAAATTGAAACTGTATTAAAATTGAATATTAGTTCAGAAGTCTATACGTCTTTGTCAGTTGTGGTTTTGTAGTACATGCACGGAGTATCTCCTTAAGGAAAAAAAGGAAGAGCAAATACTAAAATTACGGGGGGGAGGGGGGGGGGAGAAACTGTTTTCAGTCGATATAGCTATAGCACTAATGTTGCTCTTTTCCCTCTACCACATCTCACCTCCCTCCCTCTATTTCTGGCATCCAGTGTAGAATTAGTTACGGGTCATCTCGTGTCTACCCGTTGTCATAGCAATTGAAACAGACATATTGCTCGGGGCTTCCTGCTTGTCCGAGCGTCGGCAGAACCCAACCCTAGACGGGATTCAGTTAAGGAGTGTAACTCTCAATGAGGAGTTGCGGGCAGAACATCGCTCACGATCTTGAAACCCGACTAAACGAATTTCACACCGTCTGATTTGCCCGGCAGTCACAATACCTTCGGTATAAACCACCAACAGGCAGCTTCCAGACAAAACCTAGTTTCTGTCTTTCATTACCACAACGACAGCTCACAGATTACAAAGACAATACGGTTACAATTATCTGCTCACCTTTTTGAAGTCTGATTCCAGCTGGCACGGTTTACATGAAAACAGTATGTCGACAGAAACCTGGTCAGAAGTTCCTGTGTCTGTATATGCTAAAATATACACATCTTCAGCATTGTGTGCTGATTCTAAGCTACGTGACTAATTGAAAAACAAAACAAACAAAAGCAACAACAAACAAACAAACAAAACAAAACACGCACACACACACACACACACACACACACACACACACACACACACACACACACACACACACACACATACAGAGAGAGAGAGAGAGAGAGAGAGAGAGAGAGAGACGTATGGCAACCAGCTGGCTTTTCATCTGTGTCAGTGGAGGCCGAGAAGATTACTGTGGGTTCTCTCTCTCTCTCTCTCTCTCTCTCTCTCTCTCTCTCTCTCTCTCTCCATATGTAGAAACTAACTAGTCTTGAGGCTGGTTGGAGTATGAATGGGGGAGAGAGTAAGGGAGTAGGGCTGGACGGGAGGGTGTCATTGTCCGTACAACCAACGGAGTGTGGAATTGATTCAAAATAAGCCTAACCATTTCATCTACATTCAAAATTGGCCTTCCCATTTCATCTACATTCAAAATTAGCCTAACCATTTCATCTACATCAAACGAAAAATAGCCTTGAGATAGAGTGTCTAGAAAAAAAAAGGTTTTCAATCCTCCAAAGGCGCGCGCGCATGTGTGTGTGCGCGCACACGTGTGTCTGTCAGGTAGAGTGCTCGTGTGCATGCCTCTGGTAGTACAAAAGTATGCATGCATGGGCAGAAAGGAAATGTACATCATGCTCTGACATGTTCACATCCAGTTAGGATTAAGCAAAGATTACAGAGAGAGAGAGAGAGGAGAAGAGAGAGAGAGAGAGAGAGAGAGAGAGAGAGAGAGGAGAGAGAGGGGGGAGGAGATACTTTACTCAAGTGTTTGGTTTAATAAAAATGTAATCGGTTGATTCTTATTCTGACTGCTGTCAGAGGAGTCTTATGGTTTTTTTTTTTGTTGTTGTTTTTGTTTGTACCATCTGTAGAAGATATATTTGTCAACAGTTCACTCGTCTGTATTGAACTGCATATCAAATTAGTGATACTGTGTACCTTGGTTTGTCTGTTCAGTTGTAATTTCGCTGTTTGTTTGTTTGTTTGTTTTCGCAGTAACATTGCAGTCTGCTTCACCACTTTCACAATCCTTTCCTCCTCCCCCAGTTTTTGTTTTTTGTTTATTTATTTATTTATTTTTAATCTCGTTTAAATGTTTGCTCCAAAATCTATAACCTTACAAACATGAAAATATCGAATTTTCAATTGAAAGTCTAGCCAGTGAGTGTATACTTCAAGCAGACAAGAAATATTCTTGTACCTTGAAGATCTAACCAACATCAAAAAAAAAAAAAGTTTCAAACCCTATACGTCTGTTGTGTCTTAAGAACACTCATATTTTCCAATGATATAAATGACTATACGCTAGGACAGATTGCAAATAAAAAATCTAATATTGTTTCCAGTCGACAACTTGTCTAAAGCACACTTGTTGATCTTGTCCCTTCCTCTCAGGTTGAAGCTAGAGCAATTGGGGGGAGGTGGGGGGCGGGGGGGGGGGGGGTCGCAGAGGACAGCTGTTTTGATCAGCAACCACAGCTACTGAAGCAGACACTTTGCTCAGAGGCCGTCTGCTTGTCCAAGCGCCGACAAAACTCGATCCAGAAACGAAATTCACTTAAGGGAGGCAATTCTCAACGAGGGGGCGTAAAGAGAACAGTGTGCTCATCTTGGATTCCAGTCAGGTTCCCCACTAAACGAATTTTACACTTGTCTGATTCGTCTGATAGTCACAGCACCCTATGTATAAAGCACCAGCAGACTAACTCCAGAGGAGACCTAGA
>CM065716.1:106142976-106147976 GCA_033310375.1 Conus canariensis
CAACAAGGTTTTAGTAATTTATCCATGGGGCTGCTAAATCCAACGAATATAAACAACACAAGTCCAACACCACACGAACACGACCACAGACGAACACACTCTGTGTGTCAAAGGTCAGCATGGCAGCTTTGTTATGTAGACTCAAGATTCGGGGTTTACCTTTGCACCGGAGAGGGCGGTAGGCTTATTTTGCGCATGCGTAATTGATGTAAACAAAAGATGCTTGAAATAGTACAGCTTTCCGGAGAATCTTACGACGCAGGGAAGAAAGGTCTTCACTGTATAAACGAAATATGATGAGGGTAACGAAATAGAAAACATGTGTTTTGTATGATAGTATCAACAGCATTAATATCATGAGTTTTAAAATAATAATATATATACTTACATTACGTTCATAAGGAAGAATGTACCAAGTAGTGTTAATGTATGATCAAGATAGAATTTTGCATGTACATACTGTCAGGGAAGAATGCTTCGTTGTAGTTATGGTGAATTTTGTTCTGATTATGTAAAATTGATGTATATTTCTTGTTGCGTACTCATGTGAATAGGCTGATGGCCTCACATTAAAGTCACGAGTCACGAGTCACGAGTCTCTCTCTCTCTCTCTCTCTCTCTCTCTCTCTCTCTCTCTCTCTGTGCGTGTGTGTGTGTGTGCGTGTGTGCGTGTGTGTGTGTGTGTGTGTGTGTGTGTGTTCGTGCGCGCGCGCGCGCGTACGTGTGTGTGTGTGTGTGTGTGTGTGTGTGTGTGCGTGTGTGTGCGTGTGTGTGTGTGTGAGTATGTGTGTGTGTGTGCATGCGTGCGTACGTGCGTGCGTGTGTGTATGTGTATGTGTGTGTGCGTATGTGTGTGTGTGAGTGTGTGTGTGTGTGTGTGTGTGTGTGTGTGTGTGTGTGTTGTGTGTGTGAGAGTGTGTGTGTGTGTGTGTGTGTGTGTGTGTGTGCGTGTGTGCGTGTGTATATTAAGTGTGTCTGTATGTCTGTGTGTCTGTGTGTGTTTGTGAGTGCTTTTAAGACGTATACAGAAGCCATGCAGTCATTCAAGAGAAGAAGGATTGAAATGTAATGCCCACGGTGAACGCCGTTTGAATGAATTAGATTTTGAACAGATAGTATGTACATAACCCCCTCCTTGCCCGTATGTTCAACCTACTCATTAACCGTCTTTCCTCTTTTCCAATAATCATCGGGGCTGAGAAATCTTTGACACGTGACTCAGAAAAGGAGGCTCATTTTCTTTTTTTTTTATTTGATTGGATAGTTGGTTGGGTGATTGGTTGTTGTTCGGTTGTTGGCGTTTTCTTTTTTTTTTTTCTTTTTTTTTTTCTTTTTTGCTGTCCCAACCTCTGCGCCACCTCAGAGGCAGTGCACCCACGCCGCTCATTCCAACACCCCGTTCACAGCCACAGCCCGGTCGGCCCCGCCGCAGCCCCGGCGCCGGCAATCCACAGGGAGCAGTCAATGTCAAGTCGTCAATAGGCGACCCACCGGAGGAGACACTGCACTGCCACCGAGTCACTTCAGTGGTGTTCAGTGGCGCCTGTTCTAATTCAACAGACAACATAAGCTCCCTACTAACGACAATAATTGCTTAGTCGCGAAGCCGGCGTAGATGAGCTCTCCCTGCGGAGGGTGCCGCCACGTCCGTCCAATGACAGCCCCCATGGACTTGCCGATACCGGTGACCCCGACGGAATCAAACCAAGGCCACAAACGTGGAGAGGACATCGAAACTGAGATCACCACGAGAGCAGGGCATGAAGGGCCACAGAACCCGAGACTTTTTTTATGCTGATCGATGAGAATGAGGACGATGAAAATGATGCTACGGATTTCCATTCCGGCCTGAGACTGCATGACAGGGCTGCACTCTACGTTTCCTTTTATAATATATCCCAGCATAAACCAGGCCGGAGATATACAGACACCTGCGGTGTTGGTCAGGCAATTTGAGCAACACTCTCAGAGAAGCATCCATTAAGTGGATGAAACTCTACTGCGTGATTCAGTCTTCCCAGCTGAGCCCGTAGCAACCTCAGCTTTGGGAAGGAGCTGGTCAGGGAAGAAAAAGCCCACATGACACTGATGGGAATCGAACCCACGACTCCCTGCCTGGAGTCCGCGATGCTAACCACCTTGCCACGGCGGCTGGTTTGTTTTTTGTTATTAGTTTGTTTGTTTTTCTACGCGTGTGTTTGGAGTTTTTGCGAGCTTGTATGGTTACGCCTTCCCTTCCCTATCCACGCAACCAACATACTCTCCTTCAAAGGCAAAAAGTAATGTTTCACTACTTTTAGCTGACTCTGACTCAAGGATAAAGATACAACGTTTGAGACAAGATGGACAAGTTGAATTCTATGGTGAGAGACAGAACCGTGGTGTATCAGCAACTCCATGTTACAAGCTGAAGACAAATGGTGTTGTTTTCCACTCTCTATTTAAAACAAAGAAAGGTTACTAGTTCCGCAAGACGATCCAGACAAACAGATTCCAGGACATAAACCCATTACAGGTTTTGTCAGGGAATCTGTTGGTCTAGATTGTCTTGTGGAACTAGTGGCCTTTCTTTTTTAAATTTTCTGCAGTTTCCACATGCAGTCACCTCGCTTTGAAAATTCCGCTCTCTAACTTATTCTGCCTGGACTGTTAGAAAAGAAGAACAGGCAATGCCATTCTAAATAGTTTGCAACTGACAAGAACGACATTGTTTGATAAAGAAAGTAATTCCGTTGAACACTAAATTTGAACATGCATTCATGGCCAGACATTTAAGAAAGATATTGGAAACTTAGTCAACAAGAAATGAAAGAAAAAAAATGTTTCAATATTGGGATCACACTTGATATGTAACCTTTGGAGAGAATCATCACCAATAAGCAGTGGTATTTGTTAGGTTGTTCGCCTGTTTCAGTAATTTTAATCAGTAAGAGGCTGGAATTGCATGGCAAGTGTGTCACAGACTCAGCTGAGCAACGGATTTCCAATCATTCGTGCATAATACTAATATTGACGGTAATTGAAATAAGGCTGAGACTGCAGGGAATGATAATCAGCCCATAATGCATCAAGCTAATAAACTAATCTATGTATGTGATCCATATGATGAACACACATTATTTGTTGAATTCCTCATATCAGTTGCAATGGCACGCTAGTAAACGTGTGTTTGGCTAAGTATTTGTTTTATTCATTTTTTCCCCTCGTTACGCGCGCTTTGGTGTCTCATGGAAAGTGTCTGTACTAGAATTTTTTAAGAATAGAAAGAAAATAAAAACTAAGAACAAAAAAACAAACATATGAAAGTAATACTCAGCAATTAACAAAGCGACTGTGGTACAAGACTCGTTATGCATTCTCCACCATTGTCTTCTAACGGAAACATAGGCTGCGGTTCACATACATGCTGATCTAGCTCCTTTGTGTTAAAGTTTGTCCTGTAATTTTCCAAACAATATTCAATCAATGACTTGAGGCTTTCGAAGAATTATGGGCCTATAGCCCATAGCCGCACATGATACGCAGTAACTGAGCTTCCTGTTTACGTCCAGCTGAGAGAAGGAAATACATTGTCACATCAAATGTTCTATGTCGGAGACACGCAGTTAAGTAAGGAATGGGGGCTTGCGTTTCTGCCACACACCCATTATGTGTCTTGATTGGCTACAGATCTCTCCTTTCTGCCACACCCCATTATGTGTCTTGATTGGCAACAGATCTCTCCTTTAAACGGCTCATTAGTTAGATCCGATTCTTCTTTCAGCTTCGAAAAAGGTGTGTTTTCAGGTAATCATGACCTCGACAGTCGTTATTTATAAGACTACTCTCTCTCTCTCTCTCTCTCTCTCTCTCTCTCTCTCTCTCTCTCTCTCTCTCTCTCTCTCTCTCTCTCTCTCTCGTGTGAGTGCATGCGCGAGTGAGTGAAAATGTGTGTGTGTGTGTGTGTGTGTGTGTGTGTGTGTGTGTGTGTGTGTGTGTGTGTGTGTGTGTGTTTGCCAGTATGTGATGTGTGCGTGTTTGCACTCAAGCAATGTGTTAACCACCCCTGTGCTCGATTTCTCTAAACAAAAAATGTCTCAAACTTTCAGTGAGCCGTTATTTTTCTGTACCTTCTCTTAAATACGCAGTCATCAATTTGTCTTCGTATATAATGCCTCAGATATGTAGTACGATATTTGTTCCCTCCAAGCAGCTTGTCAGAGAACTAATCAACAAGTTGTTTTCAGTAGGCAATGTCTCAAGATGTCGTCATAAATTTGACTTTTTTGTGATAAATGTTTAGAATAACCATTGGACAGATTCAGATTTATGCTGTTTGTAACTCAGCCGACATCAAAAGAGAGAAAGCGGGGGAGCATTTCAGAACTGTTAACAAGTCAAATCGATTCCATAACTGTATGGTAAGAAACAAAAGGGGGGTTGGAACCCAGTTAACTTTTAATAAGTTAAAATGTCAACAAGTGGACTCTGTTTCCCTAAAAATCTTTGATCAAATAGAAAATGTTTTCCGCACTTTGAATACTCAAAAACCACATCCAGTGGAACATCTCTGGAAAGAGTTTTCATGGAATGTGTTCTAAAAGCATAAAGATTAAAAGGTCATATTAATGAACCTTCAACCTGCCAGGGGATAGAACGGGTTTTTTTTTAAATATGTGTATCAAATGTATTAATCCTGTGAGAAAACCTATACCGTTGTTTACCTTTTCAGCTGGAGTATGAAGTTACCAAAGAGTTCCATCGCCGAATTTTCCGAGTATGGTGCACTTTGGAGATAGATTTATTTGGCGATGCAAAAAACTGTGTTTATCTTTTTTCTTTTCTTTTCAATCACTAATTGATTGTTTGCTTGATTAAATGATTAATTGATTGACTGATTAATTGATTGATTGATTCATGCTTTGTCTGGCTTAAGACATTTAAGGCCAAGACTAGAGAGTAATTTGAAATCTGCATGACGACACACGCACAGATATATCTGAAACGATTTTTTGTCCTTT
>CM065716.1:106157976-106162976 GCA_033310375.1 Conus canariensis
TTTTATCATTTTGGATTTGTTTTATATCATTTGCTAGTGATGTTTGAAAGTTGTTATTTGATTTTTTGAATTTAATATTGGCTATCAGTCCCTTCATTTTGTCTTCAAAAGGTTTCATTTCATCTATTGTTGGAGGTGATCGCCATGATTTGAATCCATATGTATTTTTGTCTTCATTCTTTGCATTTGGGTTTAGGAAGAAGAACGCCTTCCATCTCATGTTGCGCACAAATTTCTCGGTTTGTTCTATCAGTTTTTTAGTGTAAGTTTGTGGGTTTGAAAATGGTATGTTTTTAGTAGATTGCCTAAAGTTGATTTTCTCCATTTCAGATTTTGTCAGACCACAGTGCTCAACTGAACAGGCCCCAATAAGAACCACAGGCCGCACGTGCAGCAAATGAGATCCGCCTGCACACACAGAGTTGAAATCAAGTCCCGCACGCCATAAAAGACCGTTGGCGTGCTCCAAAAGACATCCTGAAGATAGCAAAGCTGAAAGCTTGTAGATTTTCCTCTTCATTTAAAAATATTTTAACACGATGTGCTCCCAAGGGTTGAGCACTTCAGATTTTTTAATGAACTTATTATATTGTTCTAAATAATCGCTCCTCAAGTTGAGCACTGTGGTCTGACAAAATCTGAAATGGAGAAAATCAACTTTAGGCAATCTACTAAAAACATACCATTTTCAAACCCACAAACTTACACTAAAAAACTGATAGAACAAACCGAGAAATTTGTGCGCAACATGAGATGGAAGGCGTTCTTCTTCCTAAACCCAAATGCAAAGAATGAAGACAAAAATACATATGGATTCAAATCATGGCGATCACCTCCAACAATAGATGAAATGAAACCTTTTGAAGACAAAATGAAGGGACTGATAGCCAATATTAAATTCAAAAAATCAAATAACAACTTTCAAACATCACTAGCAAATGATATAAAACAAATCCAAAATGATAAAAAGATATTCGTAAAGGCTGACAAAACGAGCAATTTTTACAAAATGGAACCAAACGAATACTCTCAACTCTTAAACAAAAACATCCAGAAAAACTACAAGAAAGCTGATAAAACTACACATAGCAACATCCGCAAAAAAGAAAAAGAGCTTGCACATCGCATGGAGTTAAGTGATAGGGTAGAGACAACAGCAACAAAGGAGGCCTTCATAACACTTAAAGACCACAAGCCTAACTTCCAAAACAACCCAACATGTAGACTAATAAACCCATCTAAATCCGAACTGGGCAAAATAAGCAAGAGAATTTTGGAAAAGGCTATAGAAGATATAAAATCAAACACCGAATACAACCTTTGGAAAAACAGCTATGAAGTCATACAATGGTTTAAGAAACTCAACAAACAGAGAAATACAATGTTCATTACATTTGACATAGTAGACTTCTATCCATCCATAGATGAAGAACTACTCAACAAAGCTTTGAAATTTGCCAACAAATACACAAATATAACAGAGTCAGAAATGGAGATTATTTTCCACACCAAAAAAACCTTACTCCATAGCAGAAATGAAACTTGGATTAAAAAAACGAGCAAAAACTCCACATTTGATGTAACCATGGGATCGTATGATGGTGCCGAAACATGTGAACTAGTCGGACTATTCATGCTATCCAACATCCAAAAACAACTTGGAAAACAGGCCGGTTTATACAGAGATGACGGCCTCGCTGCATTAAACAATAATCCAAGAACCATTGAAAACAAGAAAAAAGAATTATGTAAAATCTTTAAAAACCACAACTTAAAAATCACAATAGAAGCAAACAAAAAAGTAGTGAATTACCTAGACATAACATTAGACCTCAATGACCATGTGTACAAACCATACAAAAAACCCAATGACATACCAGTCTACGTAAACATCAAAAGCAACCACCCACCATCTATACTAAAAACAATACCCAATGGTATAAACAAGAGACTATCCAACCTGTCATGCAATGAAAACGCATTCAATGATGCAGCAACAGAATATCAAGAAGCATTACAAAAAAGTGGTTACAATTACAAACTACAATACAGTCCAGACAACAACACGAACAGAATTAAGAAAAATAGGAAAAGAAAGATCATATGGTACAACCCACCATACGATGGACAAGTAAAAACAAATGTAGGAAAAGAATTCTTTAAAATCTTAGCAACATCATTCCCAAAAGAACACAAACTGTCCAAAATATTCAACAAAAACACCATTAAACTGTCATACTCATGTATGCCCAACCTCAAAAACATGATTGATTCATCTAACAAAATGAAAAGCAACATAAAAGAGAAGGGTGCCGAAAGGACATCTTGCAACTGCACTAAAAAAGAACAGTGCCCCCTGAGCAATAAATGTCTTCACAGCAACATTGTATACCAAGCTACGGTAACATCAGAAAATGAAGAAGAAACATATGTAGGGATTACTGAAAACACTTTCAAAACCAGATACGCAAACCATAAACAGTCATTCAAAAATGAAAAATACAAAAATCAAACAGAGCTGAGCAAATACATCTGGAGACTCAAAGATAAAAAAATAGACTACAACATATCATGGAAAATCATAAAAAGAGCAGCACCATACAACAATATTTCAAAAAGATGCAATCTATGCTCCACAGAAAAATGGTTAATATTATGCAAACCACACTTAGCAACTCTGAACACAAAAGTAGAAATTGTAAACAATTGCAGGCACAAGTGGAAATCTTTGCTAGCACATTCCACCTGAACAGGCCCCAATAAGAACCACAGGCCGCACGTGCAGCAAATGAGATCCGCCTGCACACACAGAGTTGAAATCAAGTCCCGCACGCCATAAAAGACCGTTGGCGTGCTCCAAAAGACATCCTGAAGATAGCAAAGCTAGAAACAAGCTTGTAGATTTTACCACTTCATTTTAAAAATATTTTAACAGATGTTGCTCCCCAAGGGGTTGAGCACCTTCAGATTTTTTAAGAACTTTTTTATATTGTTCATATATATATATATATATATATGAGAGAGAGAGAGAGAGAGAGAGAGAGAGAGAGAGAGAGAGAGAGAGAGAGAGAGAATACGAATACGAGTTCGAATGCGAATGATTTAATGTGTCAGGTTTTTTGTCCCATTGGTATATGGGGGAATGGTCAGATATCGAAACAGAAATAAATACGAACAATATTTCAGACGGTAATAATGGACATATTCTTCACGTCATGGGATCCAGATCGCAGCATTGTTTTGACTGGGTGTGACAAACCGGTACTGTCAGTGTGGTCACAAGGGGGGATGCGCGGAAATGATTTCACTCTCCATCACGACTGCAAATGCAAATGGGAGTGTTGTAGCTCCCAGGGTCGTCAGTCAGGGATTTTCATCCTCAACAGCCGTGGAGTCGTCCTCCCGTCTGATGGCGAGTCGTACTCTGTCTGCTTCTTTTAATATTTCCTGTGAACATTTTAATATTTCCCTGCATGTCTATACGACAGGCCGAAAGCTTGTTGTTGTTTTGAACAATCCACTGGAACTTTTAGAGACTGTCCCCGTGTTTATCCCACGAGTTGTGTATGTCTGACACTGTCGAGATATCCTCTGTGTGGTCTGTCAGTGTCACAATTCGCAGAGGCGTGTTCGAGAGCGAGAGAGAGAGAGAGAGAGAGAGAGAGAGAGAGAGAGAGAGAGAGAGAGAGAGAGAGAGAGAGAGAGAACACAATTGAACAGAACTGAACACAGTTTTAATGTTTCAGGCCTCCGGCCTATAACAACGTACGGTGCAGTGCACACATAAAGAGGAAAAAGAGAAATGACAACAAAAGTATATTTTTCGATGTACTAATAATGCTAATTTATGAGGGTAACCTATTATTCATACTGTGTGGGATACGAGTTCTCCTTTTTCAGTGCATAATAAATGTACATAGCAATATCTCCTGTAATATGCAGAGAGAGAAAGAGAGAGACAGAGACAGAGACAGAGACAGAGACAGAGACAGACAGAGAGAGAGTATATTAGTTGTGATTTGTATCGATAGCATTTTAAACCAAAGTACTCATGACATTAGTCACGATCTGGTATCAGTAGTTGGTCAGCTCGCACTACTCATTTCTGGATGTCAGGAAAAAAAGATATCCTGTTCCAGAACTCAAACTAACTACCAGACTTCAGTTTACGAGTCACGTCGTCATGTGATTTATAGCCCACCGCCCACGAAGCCCATCTTAGAGCTGAAGGCTAATTAAGGACAGGACAGAAGAGGATCATGGGAAACCAGAGATCTCCGCCAAGACAGCACGGATACTGGACCCACCCAGGATCTCTATTAGCACAACGGATCTGCAGCAAACTTTTGCGGAGTTCATTCCTGGGTCACATTCATCTTTCCACCGAGTTTTGCCCAAATTATTTTCTGTACTTTCAGCGTGAGGAGACTGCGGGCGGAAACTGAAAACAAACTTAACAGAGAAAAATATCATATTATTATTCTGCTGGACAAAATGGACAAACAAATTGCTAGACAAAACACGACGCGTTTCGACCTCTTTGGTCTTCTTCAGGCGAGATAAACAACATTAAGAACAATGAAAAAGAAAAGAACGAACAATCACTTATCTTCTCAAATTGGGCGCAAAATGAATATTGAATGAAAAAGAGGCTGCTGGGAATGAGAAAATGCGAGTTGAGACTATAATAATGATAGTGATAATAATATAACCATAATAATGATAATAATAATAATGATCTAATAACTATTATAATAATGACAATAATAACAGTAATGATCATAATAATAATAGTAATAATGATAATAGTAATAATGATGATGATAGTGATAAGGATGATAATAACAATAATAATAATAATGATGATGATGAAGATACCACCACTACTACTACTACTACCAATGATAATGATAATAATGATGATATGATAATAATACTAATAATGGTAACAATAATGACAATGATAATGATATAGTAATGATAGTAATAATAACAATAAT
>CM065716.1:106172976-106175476 GCA_033310375.1 Conus canariensis
CGCGGTTTACCCTTTAGCGTGTTGGCAACATTCTTCTAAAGCAGTGTCAAAGGACACCCTTTAGCGTGTTGGCAACATTCTTCTAAAGCAGTGTCAAAGGACACCCTTTAGCGTGTTGGCAACATTCTTCTAAAGCAGTGTCAAAGGACGCCCTTTAGCGTGTTGGCAACATTCTTCTAAGGCAGTGTCAAAGGGCACCCTTTAGCGTGTTGGCAACATTCTTCTAAGGCAGTGTCAAAGGACACCCTTTAGCGTGTTGGCAACATTCTTCTAAGGCAGTGTCAAAGGACGCCCTTTAGCGTGTTGGCAACATTCTTCTAAGGCAGTGTCAAAGGGCACCCTTTAGCGTGTTGGCAACATTCTTCTAAGGCAGTGTCAAAGGACACCCTTTAGCGTGTTGGCAACATTCTTCTAAGGCAGTGTCAAAGGACACCCTTTCGCGTGTTGGCAACATTCTTCTAAGGCAGTGTCAAAGGACGCCCTTTAGCGTGTTGGCAACATTCTTCTAAGGCAGTGTCAAAGGGCACCCTTTAGCGTGTTGGCAACATTCTTCTAAGGCAGTGTCAAAGGGCACCCTTTAGCGTGTTGGCAACATTCTTCTAAGGCAGTGTCAAAGGACACCCTTTAGCGTGTTGGCAACATTCTTCTAAGGCAGTGTCAAAGGACACCCTTTAGCGTGTTGGCAACATTATTCTAAAGCAGTGTCAAAGGGACACCCTTTAGCGTGTTGGCAACATTCTTCTAAGGCAGTGTCAAAGGACACCCTTTAGCGTGTTGGCAACATTCTACTAAGGCAGTGTCAAAGGACACCCTTTAGCGTGTTGGCAACATTCTTCTAAGGCAGTGTCAAAGGGCACCCTTTAGCGTGTTGGCAACATTCTTCTAAAGCAGTGTCAAAGGGCACCCTTTAGCGTGTTGGCAACATTCTTCTAAGGCAGTGTCAAAGGACACCTTTAGCGTGTTGGCAACATTCTTCTAAAGCAGTGTCAAAGGACACCCTTTCGCGTGTTGGCAACATTCTTCTAAAGCAGTGTCAAAGGGCACCCTTTAGCGTGTTGGCAACATTCTTCTAAGGCAGTGTCAAAGGGCACCCTTTAGCGTGTTGGCAACATTCTTCTAAGGCAGTGTCACAGGGCACCCTTTAGCGTGTTGGCAACATTCTTCTAAAGCAGTGTCACAGGGCACCCTTTAGTGCGTTGGCAACATTCTTCTAAGGCAGTGTCAAAGGGCACCCTTTAGCGTGTTGGCAACATTCTTCTAAGGCAGTGTCAAAGGACACCCTTTAGCGTGTTGGCAACATTCTTCTAAAGCAGTGTCAAAGGACACCCTTTAGCGTGTTGGCAACATTCTTCTAAAGCAGTGTCAAAGGACACCCTTTAGCGTGTTGGCAACATTCTTCTAAGGCAGTGTCAACGGGCACCCTTTAGCGTGTTGGCAACATTCTTCTAAGGCAGTGTCAAAGGGCACCCTTTAGCGTGTTGGCAACATTCTTCTAAAGCAGTGTCAAAGGACACCCTTTAGCGTGTTGGCAACATTCTTCTAAAGCAGTGTCAAAGGACACCCTTTAGCGTGTTGGCAACATTCTTCTAAGGCAGTGTCAAAGGACGCCCTTTAGCGTGTTGGCAACATTCTTCTAAGGCAGTGTCAAAGGGCACCCTTTAGCGTGTTGGCAACATTCTTCTAAAGCAGTGTCAAAGGACACCCTTTAGCGTGTTGGCAACATTCTTCTAAAGCAGTGTCAAAGGACACCCTTTAGCGTGTTGGCAACATTCTTCTAAGGCAGTGTCAAAGGACACCCTTTAGCGTGTTGGCAACATTCTTCTAAAGCAGTGTCAAAGGACACCCTTTAGCGTGTTGGCAACATTCTTCTAAGGCAGTGTCAAAGGACACCCTTTAGCGTGTTGGCAACATTCTTCTAAAGCAGTGTCAAAGGACACCCTTTAGCGTGTTGGCAACATTCTTCTAAGGCAGTGTCAAAGCACCCCTTTAGCGTGTTGGCAACATTCTTCTAAAGCAGTGTCAAAGGACACCCTTTAGCGTGTTGGCAACATTCTTCTAAGGCAGTGTCAAAGGACACCCTTTAGCGTGTTGGCAACATTCTTCTAAGGCAGTGTCAAAGGACACCCTTTAGCGTGTTGGCAACATTCTTCTAAAGCAGTGTCAAAGGGCACCCTTTAGCGTGTTGGCAACATTCTTCTAAGGCAGTGTCAAAGGGCACCCTTTAGCGTGTTGGCAACATTCTTCTAAAGCAGTGTCAAAGGGCACCCTTTAGCGTGTGTTGGCAACATTCTTCTAAAGCAGTGTCAAAGGACACCCTTTAGCGTGTTGGCAACATTCTTCTAAGGCAGTGTCAAAGGGACACCCTTTAGCGTGTTGGCAACATTCTTCTAAGGCAGTGTCAAAGGACACCCTTTAGCGTGTTGGCAACATTCTTCTAAGGCAGTGTCAAAGGACGCCCTTTAGCGTGTTGGCAACATTCTTCTAAGGCAGTGTCAAAGGA
>CM065716.1:106182976-106197976 GCA_033310375.1 Conus canariensis
CACCGACCAGATTGCAACTCTACGCATCATCATTGAGCAATTGCTGGAGTGGCAGACACTGCTATACGTCAACTTCGTCGACTACAAAAAGGCGTTTGACATGGTGGACCGGGCAACAATCTGGCAAATCCTCAGACACTACGGTATCCCTCAAAAGATCGTTAGTGTCATCCAGAGCCTCTACAGAGACACCAGCTGCAAAGTCATCCACAACGCCGACCTGTCACCATCCTTTGAGGTCAATACCGGAGTCAGGCAAGGATGCCTGCTTTCTCCTCTAATCTTCTCACTTGTGATTGACTGGGTGATGAAGACCAGCATGGACCAGCCCAGAGGCATACAATGGACCCTCACGAGAAAGCTTGAAGATCTCGACTTTGCAGACGACATCGCCCTACTGTCGCACTCCCAAGGACACATGCAAGACAAAACAGGGAGACTGAGCAACGTCGCCAGGACTACAGGATTGGAGATCAACGTTTGGAAAACAAAGAGCCTGCGGGTCAACGCCACTCATGAAGCGCCCATCAGCATCGATGGACAGGCCATAGAGGATGTCGAACACTTCACCTACCTGGGCAGCATTGTCAGCAAGACAGGAGGAGCTGATGAAGATGTAAAGGCCAGGATAAGCAAGGCGCGCAATGCTTTTGTCACCCTCAGACCAGTGTGGAGGAACGAAAACCTCAGTCTGCACACCAAGGTAAGGCTGTTCAACACCAACGTCAAGTCCGTATTATTGTACGGTTCGGAGACTTGGAGACGCACAAAGAGCCTGGACAGCAAGTTGCAAGTTTTCATCAACACCGGTCTTCGCCAGATGGCCGGAGCGAATCTCCAGCGAGGAACTCATGCGCTGGACGAAGCAAGACCCAATCACCAAGAGCATCCAGATGAGGAAGTGGGGTTGGGTTGGACACGCCCTGCGTAGAGGACAGGCCCACATCACACGCCACGCCTGGGACTGGAACCCACAGGGGAAGCGGAAGAGGGGACGACCAGTCACCACCTGGAGAAGAACTCTACAGGCAGAACTCAAGTTCACCAACATGACCTGGGATGAAGTCAAGAGAACAGCCCAAGACAGAGCGAGATGGAGATCTGCAGTGCTGGCCCTGTGTTCCGATCGGAACGAAGAGGACCAAGTCAAGCAAGTCAAAGTCCCAGCATCGGGCTACAGGTTACACTGACGTCTCGTTGATGATATGCATGCTATTGACGCGACAAGGGTTATCTGTATGTTGTCGTTTTTCTGTTCTTCTCTTTTTCCTTTTCTTCTTTTTCTGTCCTTTGTCTGTTCTTCTGAGGGCTGAAGCAGGCTGGTGACAGCTCTTGATGTTTGTTGCTTGTCTGTTGTAGGATTTTGGTAATGAAATAGTATGGCATTTTGCAGTACGAACTGCGTTCCTAGTTGTTTTTGTTCTTGTCACTGTATATGGTTATTTGTAATTTGTCTTTTTTGTTTGAGAGACAGACAGACAGGCAGACAGACAGACGGACGGACGGACGGACAGAGAGACAAACGGACAAACACAGAGGCAGGGTCAAGAAGGAGAACGAGAAAGTTACTGAAGATGTTAAAATGTATTAGAGGAAAGAAAACAAGAAGAATTGATGACATGCTGTTCAGACGGTCTGCAATCTTACAATTGGAAGGACGCATACAACAGACTGATTTCATTTCTTTGATGGCCGCTTTTTAACGGAGCTTCTGTCATGCCATCACTTTGAAGTGGCCGTTTAGAGATGAAAAATAAAACAAATGAGAGAGAGAAAGAGAGAGAGAGAGAGAGAGAGAGAGAGAGATTTATGTACGAGACGAAGATCTTGGATGATAAATATTCTAGGTATCTGTCCTCGAACCAAACGAAAAGACGAGTATATAGAACAACCCCCCATCCCCACCCTCTCTCCTGTAAAAAGTAATTAGACAAAAGCGTACAAGAGCCGGCAACTCACATCAAAAGTAAATTGTGTATCAGGAGAACAGCTGCGCAAGGATGCAAGAAATTCAGTAGCAGATGGTAGAAAGAAAAAAGTAAAACTGAGAGAGAGAGAGAGAGAGAGAGAGAGAGAGAGAGAGAGAGAGAGAGAGAGAGAGAGAGAGAGAGAGAGAGAGGAGAGAGAGAGAGAGAGAGAGGTGAAAGACGACGAAACGGGGAGAAAAAGAGCATGGATGATTTATAACTGGTTCTGAAGACAAACTCTTCAGACCACCTGCAACCACACGATTGTAACGAAGCATCAAACAGAATGATTTTTATTTTCCTTCATGACCCCTCTTAAGGCCGCTTCTGACGCTTCATCATTTTGAAGTGGCCATTGAGAGAGAGAGAGAGAGAGAGAGAGAGAGAGGAGAGAGAGAGAGAGAGAGAGAGAGGAGGGAAGGAGGGAGGGAGGGAGGGAGAGCGAGAGAGCTTTCTTCAAAGAATTTTTTAAAAAATCATAGATAATGAATTATGGGCGTTAAGCCTGTAATAAAAATTAAAAAAAAAAAAAAAAAAAAAACACATGTAAAATTCAGATGAAATGGGATTAAACAAAATCATTTTTGACCTCTGAACTTGCATATTTTATAGAACAGGTGTATGAAGAAAAAAATATCTGGAGAGAGAGAGAGAGAGAGAGAGAGAGAGAGAGAGAGGGAAGGAGGGAAGGAGGGAGAGTGAGACAGCTTTCTTCAAAGAATTAAAGAAAATCATAGATAATGAATTATGGGCGTTAAGCCTGTAATAAAAAAAAAACCCGTAAAATTCAGATAAAATGGGATTAAACAAAATCATTTTTGACCTCTGAACTTGCATATTTTGTAGAACAGGTGTATGAAGAAAAAAAATATCTGTAATGTAAGAAATTCCCAAAAAATAGTATGAGAGAGAGAGAGAGAGAGAGAGAGAGAGAGAGAGAGAGGAGAGAGAGAGAGAGAGAGAGGCAGGCTCTGCTACACAGTTTATGTGAATGAAATTCACAGATCCCTACACTCTGAACGAAAGGAAAGGAAAAAAAAAAAAAAAAAAAGACAAAAAAGAAAGAAAAAAAGAAGAAAGAAACGTCATTATTATCCGAATCATTGATTGTCAACTTTTTATCACTTACATTTCAAAATCAATATTTTTGAAAACTATCTTGGGTAGAAATGTAATGATACATTTGCCATCGGTAATCAACAATGTGCGGAAAGTGCGCGAGATTATCACCCGAGAGAGTGATTTCAAAGCGTACAGAACTGACTCTAAATTTCTGAACACATACCCCTGTGACACTGTTCTGTAATAAGCATCCACACATTTCGCCTACATGTTTGATCAATAAATAGTTTGCTAGCTAATCATTTGTATTCGATTCGCTTGTGTTGTTAACTGTATATAACTATATCGGGTAGCTCTTCCTTTCTCTCGTTAGAAATTTCACGTTTAGTGTTAAAGAAGTGCCTAAAGTAAGGCCCATGCTTATAACAGTATTCGGAATCTACGCTATTGCTGTCAGATGTCTCTTAACAGCCCCAAAGTCATAACCGCCATCCTATCAACGCCATAAAGGACGACAACCCATTCTTCTTAAACGGAGCCGAAGCAGTGTGAAGATTCTCTAGCGGGGAGGAGAGAAAACTACATCTGAGCTTTTCTGGGTTGGAGGAGATGCTATCGCCACTGCCCTCCTGAACACCGATAACAAGACCTGACTGACCAGCGAATGGCCTTTCCAGTGGACACAGTCTCTATAACCCCAGCAAAATGGCAACACTGTCGCAACATAAACTTTATCAGTTATTGTAGTAATGTCATGCCGAAGGTTAAAATCAATCAGTTAAAACCTCAGGCAGAAACCGTTATTGCAAGGGAAAAAAGGTTTCAAGGGATACGCCTGCACAACTCAACGGATCTTCAATTCTATGATTCTATGCAAGAAATATTGATGACATTTAACATCAGTTTTATTACCATTAATCACCAAACATCTGTATGACAAAGCCACACCACCCCAGTTTCAAAGGCAACACTGGTGAAGGGCTTAGAATTGCTGTCGGAGTCAGACAAAAATGCCCGCACCCTCCTACCTTGTTCAAAAGTCCTTTGGGAAAAGCTCTGAATAACTGACTTACTGGAAAATCAGAAACAATCGGTCACCAGTAGTGTACGGACAATTACTAACTTACCTTGTGCCGACAAAGTGGATGGCCTGGCTGGTTAAGAAATTGTCTGGTCTTGATGTACATCCTGGCAGAACAGCTCATGGGATGAACACCAGTGCCAAGATATCTGTTGCAACGCACAGGTTATAAAGTCGTCTTCTAGGAAAAATCCAAAATCTCATTTGCATTCAATCAGTTGGATATCCCCTTTCATCAGTGTTGAAGGATGGCAGTAACGGATTATGGCAGACAGAGTTGGGGAATAAGTTCCAAGGCTGTGCAACCAAAATACTAAAAGCTCTTTGCCTACACTTTCTCTGTTTGCACGCAGAGATAATAGACTGATTTTCTGTTGAAAAGTCTTTTTTATGCTGCATGACGTTCTATGTAAGAGACGGGATTGCATGGCCACAACACTGATCGTCCTCATGATCAGGAAAAGAACCTGCAATACAAAGTGTCACCTTTTGCAAAGTGCCATTTCTTTCTGCTTAAAAGAAGAACAAAACCCTGCAGCTACTTGTGTATAATCTCTACTCTGTTGCATCTCTGAAAGACCCGCAATGTTACCAGAACTCTGCTGGTTATCGGCGAAGAATGCCATCGTGTACAGAAGTGAATGAACCGCTGGGAATCCATGAAGGCAATGTGAAAGGTTATGCGTGGGGCTAGCAACCCCACCACGTAAAAACCATGCTTGCTACAGAAACCAACACTGCAGAAATTTCAAAGGATCTACGGAAACGACCCGGAGGAGAGTATATGAAGCGGACCAGCCAAACCTTCTGTCAAGAAGATGCTGACCCGCTGATGATACTTCTCTCCTCCAAGACCGCCTCACGGATTGGAGTATGGAATATACGAACAATGTACGAAACTGGAAGAGCGTCTCAGGTGACTAGAGAGATGGACAATTACAGGCTGGAGATACTCGGACTGAGTGAGGTGAGATGGACGTCATCAGGGAAAGTCACCTTAGCATCGGGCCACCAACTGCTGTATTCAGGACCGCCGGATGAGGGGGATGTGCACAGAAATGGAGTTGGTCTCATGTGACCAAGAAAGCAAGCAAGAGCCTGATGGAATGGGAACCGTCAACGAACGAATACTGACAGCTAGATTCTTCTCAAAGTTTCAGAAGGTCAGCATAGTACAGTGCTACGCCCCAATCAACGTGGCTGAAGAAGACACCAAAGAAGAATTTTACCAACAACTACAAGCTGTATTGGATAAGTTGCCCAGAAGAGATGTCATCATAGTGATGGGAGATATGAATGCCAAAGTTGGCGGTGACAATAGTGGCAGAGAACATGTGATGGGGACAGAAGGAGTGGGTACGATCAACGAAAACGGAGAACTCTTTACTAACTTCTGTGAGATGAATGACCTCATCATCGGAGGAACAGTTTTCCCACACCGCAGGATAAACAAAGTGACATGGAGATCACCAGAACTAAGCACTGAAAACCAAATAGACCACTTCACGATCTCAAGGAGATGGAGACGGACCCTACAAGACGTGAAAGCATGCAGGGGAGCAGACGTGGGATCAGATCACATACTTCTGGTGGGCAAGCTGAAGATCAAGATTGCCAGGAACAAAGATACAGGTCAACAGAGGCACCCACGCTTTGACACCACAAAGCTGAAGACAGAAGAAAAGAAGAGGGAGTTTGCCATCACCCTGAACAACAGATTCCAGGCCCTCGCAGATCTGGAGGATGGCTCGCTGGAAACGAAATGGGAGCGAGTGAGGAGTGCCTTCGATGAAACCAGTCAAGAAGTGCTAGGATACAGGACACGACAGCACAAACCATGGATCTCGGAAGAAACCATCAGGAAGATAGAAGAGAGACGAGAGACCAAACAGAGAGAGATCCAAGCCAGAACAAGAGCACAGAAACGACGTCTTCAACAGGAGTACAGCAAGCGAGACAAGGAAGTGAAGAAGAGTGCCAAAGAGGACAAGCGAGACCATGTAGAAGGACTGGCCACTCAAGCACAGGAAGCAGCAGAGAAGAATGATATGAAGACCCTCTACACCATCACTAAGCAGCTGGGCGGTAGGAAAACCAACACCAACCGACCAGTGAAAGGGAAGAATGGAAACATCTTGAGCAAACCAACAGAGCAGCTGGACAGATGGAGGGAACACTTTAGCGAGCTACTCAGTGGTACGCCAGTCAAGATACCACCACTCATCGAGGAAGGAGAAGACCTGGATGTGAACCTAGGGCCGATCAGCAAAGAAGAAATCATTCAAGCAAACAGAAAGACGAAGAACGGGAAAGCCCCAGGACCTGACAACATCACACCGGAAGTGCTCAGGGCAGAAGCGACGGTCGCGGCGGACATCCTGATGGACTTATTTCAAGAGGCCTGGGAAAAGGAAGAAGTGCCGAAAGAGTGGAAAAAGGGCTACATCATCAAGATACCCAAGAAGGGGGATCTCAGCGAGTGTAAGAACTGGAGAGGGATACAGCTGCTGTCACTACCCAGCAAGATCTTCACGAGAATCATCCTAGAGAGGATGCGGGCAGCTGTAGACGAAAAGCTGAGAGACGAACAAGCAGGATTTCGAGCAGGAAGATCATGTGTCGACCAGATAGCCACGCACCGAATCATCATCGAGCAGTCTCTTGAGTGGCAGTCACCAATCTTCATCAATTTCATCGATTTCAAAAAAGCATTCGACACAGTGGACAGAGAAGTAACATGGAAAATCCTGAGACACTATGGAATTCCACTCAAGATGGTAAAAATCATACAGAGCCTGCACAAGGACACAACGTGGCACGTCATCCACAACACGAGTGTGTCGGAACCCTTCACAGTGAACACCGGGGTCCGTCAGGGATGTTTGTTGTCACCGCTGATCTTCTCTCTTGTGATCGACTGGGTGATGAGGACAGCGATGAGCCCACCATGCGGGATCCAGTGGACACTCATGCAGAAACTTGAGGACCTGGATTTCGCGGACGACATCAGCTTACTGACCCACACCCTACACCACATGCAGAAGACCGAGAGCCTCCGCAGCACAGCCAGTAACACTGGCTTGGAGATCAACGCGGAGAAGACAAAGACCATGAGAGCCAACACAAGCCAGGCTGAAGCAATTCGCCTAGGGGAACAACAGATAGAAGATGTTGAGAAATTTATCTACCTAGGAAGCATTGTCAACAAGACAGGAGGTACTGATGATGACATCAGGGCCAGAATAACCAAGGCAAGATTTGCTTTCACCACTCTCAAGCCCATCTGGAGGAGCGCAAACGTCCATCTTCACACCAAACTGAGACTGTTCAACACCAACGTGAGACCTGTGCTGCTGTATGGCTCGGAGACCTGGAGACTCACCAAAGGGCTGGAGCACAAGTTGCAGGTCTTCATCAACACATGCCTGCGGCGGATCCTCCGCATCAGGTGGCCTGACAGAATTGCTAATGAGGAGCTATGGCGCCGGACAAATCAGAGACCAATCGGAGACACCATCAGAATCCGAAAGTGGAAGTGGATTGGACACATCCTACGCCGAGGCCCGGACAACACCACACGGCAGGCACTGGACTGGAACCCTCAAGGAAAGAGAAAGCGAGGCCGCCCAGTGACAACTTGGCGTAGGACGCTGGACAGTGAGCTGAGTACCATCAAGCTGTCCTGGGTGAGGCAAAGCGGGCAGCCCAAGACCGCACACGTTGGAAATCTGCAGTGAAGGCCCTATGCTCCCGTTGGAGCGACGAGGATTAAGTAAGCAAGTAATGTGATGCTGGGCAAGGCCTGAATCCGGGAAAGCATCTACAAAGACATTCTGCGTTCCTGCAGCGTAGTGTTTATATGATAAATGGCACAGATAGGAGGAGTTAATCGGGAAGCATTACCCGCAAATGCACTCACGGACAAACTCAAACACACACACACGCACACACACACACACACACACACACACACACACACACACACACACACACACACACACACACACACACAGAGAGCTATGCGTGCATCCTGCATGCATGCATACACGCGCGCGCGATAGAGCATGTGTGTGTGTGTGTGTGTGTGTGTGTGTGTGTGTGTGTGTGTGTGTGTGTGTGTGCGCGCGCGCGCGCGCGCGCGCGTTAGCACAAGGGTAGTGAAAGCATTTTATATGATCCACTCAATACCTTTGCGCTCAGTTACGCTTGTATGTCACAGAATATGATCAGTGTGATATCATAGAATATGATCAGTGTGATGTCATAGAATATGATCACTGTAATGTCATAGAATATGATCACTGTGATGTCATAGAATATGATCACTGTGATGCCCTCTACATGGGCCGTAATTCATAGTCCATTGGTTTTGGAAAGGTCAGTTTTATTGTATAGGGCTGCCGTGGGGAGCTGCGATATGAGAAGAGTGCTGTTCTTTGCTGCTTTAGATGCTTGCGATAGTGACTCCCCCCCCCCTCTCTCTCTCTCTCTCTCTCTCTCTCTCTCTCTCTCTCTCTCTCTCTCTGTGCTAAATGTAAAGAAAACAAATCCACGACTGCTGTGGCTGCTTCTCACCCCCTACTCTTTTATTCATACACTTCCTCCCCCTTCTTTTCTCCTCCTTCTATGTATGCTACTTCGATAGTTACACATTCTATGCATTGCCATATTTACTGATGACCAGTTCCTTACACGATTTTGTAAAAAGGAATATTGGGTAATGGGAAAGGTGGGGGTGCGGACTTCTTCTCAATAGAGTGTGTTCTTTACGGCGCTTTCAAAATTTGCTTATTTTTTTCACAAACGGGCCGGGGAGAGTCTGATATGGTTGTAAGGGTGAGAAAAATAGGGTCATGGAGATGGGTGAGAGAATTTCAAAACTCTACAAATTATTGCCTAAGTGATTCAGCATCAGTACATTATCTCTCTGATGGGCAGGCCGTATCATTGCGAATTGATGCTGGCGTTAGCGCTGCTGTGACAGAACAGAGCGTGGATATAATGTTCTCTCTGGGGGCTGGAATGAGCGGTCTGGGAATCACACCATTGAGAGGACACAGAAGACATGGCCGCGCCTTCACCCTGAGCTTCCGTCTCCCCTATACAAAACGTTGACTAGATTACCCATTATCTGCCCTGTAAAATATTGAATAATAGCAGCTGAACGAGGTAGGATGGGGAACAGGAGGGAGGGACGGGGAACGTTGGGAAGGTGTCAACGACCTCACTAACGACATATTAAGCACGTGAAGAACGGTGTTTTGGTCTCAAGAGGTTTGTCGTAACTTTTTGCCGCCTTCTTTGCTGATCTCTCTCTCTCTCTCTCTCTCTCTCTCTCTCTCTCTCTCTCTCTCTCTCTCTCTCTCCTCTCTCTTCTCTCTCTCGTTATTTCCCTTTTTGACTTTTTTTTTCTTCTTCTTTCGAATTTCATGTCTTTCTGACTTTCTCATTCCTTCTTCTCTGCCTCCTCCTCTTCTTCGCAGTCAGCACCATTGTCATCATTTTCTTCTTCTTCTTCTTCTTTTTTTTTTTTTTTTTTGAAAAGAGCTCTTTTATTTCATATCAAACAGTTACAATGATCACATAGAACAAATACAACAAAAATATCCCCTCCATGCCCCCCCTCCCCCCCCTCAAAAAAAAAAAAATCTGCATGTCATTTGAATTAGAACTCTAATACCAACTATTCAAATAATTATACAGTAACGACTATCTTGCTACCGTAGGGTTTTTCCCCTAATCTGGAATATTTATCTTTTAAATGGGCACACATAACGAATAATGTACACAAACATAATGCAGGGTTATAAAACGTATTACTTAAATCATCGACTCCATCGAAGTATGGCATTCGAAGACGTTAAATTGTACAGACACACTTTAATTTATGATTATTTTCTCGAGGCTCCAAGGTCACGGATGACTTTAAATAGTATTTAAAAAAAAAGAAAAAAGAAAAAAATATATACAGCGCTTATTTTGAACATACCTTCATGCAATCATCATACATACATACATACACACACACATATATATATATATATATATATATATATATATATATATATATATAGTACATAATATGACCATTAGTCCTCTAGTAGTTTAATATATGGTGACCATTTTTCTTGGTAGGTAGCATGATTCATCTCCATCAAGGACATATATTTCTCCATTTTATATCTGTAGTTCAGCTCCTTCAAAAACATGTTTATGTTGGGGTTTGTTTTGTTAATTCTACATTTATAGATGAAATATTTTCCCATTAAAATCATCAGGTCTAGCATATCATCAGTTTTTGTTTTCTCATCCGTACCAAATAGTATAATCTCCACATTAAGGGATAATCTTTCACAGTGTGAACAATTTACTTTTAGAGCTCTTTCAAGGTCTTTCCAGAAAGCGTGTGTAAACTCACATTCCCACAGGTAATGATTAATTGAGTCTTTTTCTCTATTACAGAAATTACATTTGTCGCTATCAACAATCTGCATACTTTTCAGCACACTATTTGTTACCAAAATTCTGTGGCATATTCTAATTTGAAACCACTTCAGTTTTGTTTCTTTGATTTTCTTAATCCTTTTCAGTACCTCTGTCCAGTCAATAGGTATATCAAGACGTTGTTCCCACTTGACAAAGGCGCTTATGTTAAGAACTTCATTGGCTTCTACCATAATATCGTAATAAGTACGTGTTCCCTTAGTAACACTGCAAATTTTTTGAAGTGCTAAAGTTTTATCATTACTAATGTTACTATTTAATATCAGTCTTCTTTTCTTTGCATAAGCTTTGATCGAACGCACGCAGCTTACATAATTTAGAAAATTGACCTGAAATCCCATTTTTTCTGACAATTCGTTGTGGTTTACAAAATCACCATCCTCATTGAGTAAATGTTTAACTAAAAATATATTTTTCTGCATCCATTTCTTGTAAAAGAATGGTTGTTCTCCAATTTAAATTTATCATTACAAAAAATAGGTTCAGTGGCTAAATCTGTACTTTCGTATAACTCTACCTGTTTGCAGAACCTTTGATATGCTTGAAAAACTTCTTCTTCTTCTTCTTCTTCTTCTTCTTCTTCTTCTTCTTCTTCTGCCTGTATGTTTACTATTCGACCAAGAAGTACTGCAGTGTAACTGACACATGACATTCATTGTCATTCTCATCCCGGCTCCGATCATTTGGGCATTGCTTTGTGCCCTTTTCTGTCTGTTCTTTCCAGCGGTCGAAGACGGCAATTTGTGACTGCTTCACGTGTTGTACCGTTTATTTAATAAGCATAACTCTCTGATCACTTCTGTGCGTTTATTTGTATTTTGCCTTGAAGTAATGGGAATTCAGGTACAACGACGACAATACCACGGCCGCCACTACCACCACCACCACCACCACCACCAATAACAACGGCAACAACGACACCAAAATAACAACATAAGATCAACGAGAACAGCCCCGTGTCAAAGCACCGACAACACTTTGATAAAGCAAGGAGGAAACTCCATTGAAGCTATAGCTAGATCACGCGGCTGCTTTTTCTCCCCCAGATTTGGATTCTTGCCAAATTTTCTTTCTCAAATTCCTGTCGTCATTTAGATTACTGGGAAAATCAATACATTGTTAAACTGTTTCAGAACATATTGACCTTCTTTGGGTGTTGATTAAGCTATCTAAAAGTCCTAACAATATTAAACTGACTCGGATCATGATGCTGTTGATCTTTTATGCCCTTTCATTTCTTTTCCATTTCTCTCGTCTTTTACTCTTTATTACGGAAATGTCATTCAAATGCAAAGAGTGACTGAACGGGAGGGGGGAGGAGGGTTCTTTTTTCTTCATCTTCTTTTTTTTTCTTTTCTTTCTGTACTTCCTTCACTCTTCATTACCTTACTCCGGAATGCCAATCAGATGTTAAACTAGATCGGTAATAGTGTTGGAGGCGTGGTTATTTTCGCTCTTTCCTTCTATTCTTCATTTACCTCTCTTTCTTTTATTGCATCTCCAGGCGAGTCAATGACCTCATTTGCAACATATTTTATGACTTCCCATGACACACGCCATTCTCCATTTTCTGCCTCCCACACCTGCTCACAACTTCAGCTTTCCCCCCTCTCTGCTTTCCCCTTCCCTAATCCCCCACCACCCCACCCGTTAACCTCCCACCCGTCCACTCTTCCCATTGAAAAGGGGCCTGAGTTACGAACGTAGAGAACCAGTAATCTATACACCAAACAAAGCCAATTTTCCAGTGTGTGTGTGTGTGTGTGTGTGTGTGTGTGTGTGTGTGTGTGTGTGTGTGTGTGTGTGTGTGTGTGTGTGTCTTTGTCTGTCTGTGTGTGTGTCTGTGTTTGCGTGCATGTGTAGTGTGTGTGTGTGTGTGTGTGTGTGTGTGTGTGTGTGTGTGTGTGTGTGTGTGTGTGTGTGTGTGTGTGTGAGTCTGTGTGTAAGTGTGTGTGTGTGTGTGTGTGTGTGTGCGTGCGTGCGTGCGTGTGTGCGTGCGTGAGTGTGTACGTGCGTGCGTGCGTGCATGTGTGTGTCTGTGTGTGTGTCTGTGTGTCTCTGTGTGTGCATACATGTGCGTATGTGTGTGTGTCTGAGTATGTGTGTGTGTGTGTGTGTGTGTGTGTCTGTCTGTCTGTCTGTCTGTCTGTCTGTCTGTCTGTCTGTCTGTCTGTCTGTGGCTGTGTCTGTGTGTGTCTGTGTGTGTCTGTGTCTGTGTGTCCCTGTGTGTGTGTGCATACATGTGTATGTGTGCGTGTCTGAGTGTGTGTGTGTCTGTCTGACTGTCTTTGTGCGTGCGTGCGTGCGTGCGAGCGTGCGTGCGTGCGTGCGTGCGTGCGTGTGTGTGTGTGTGTGTGTGTGTGTGTGTGTGTGTGTGTGTGTGTGTGTGTGTGTGTGTGTGTGATTTAATAGAGTATTGCGTGTTAAAAAAACACGTTTTTATGCGCATGCAAGCGTGTGCGCCCTTCTGTGTGTGTGTGTGTGTGTGTGTGTGTGTGTGTGTGTGTGTGTGTGTGTGTGTGTGTGTGTGTTTGTCTGTCTGTCTCTGTATGTGTCTATCTGTCTTTGTCTATGCCTGTGTCTGTCTGTGTCTGTCAGTGTCTATGTTTGTCTGCTTTTGTCCTGTCTTGGAATTCCCACCCAAGTACGCTCGTGTATCTGGTCGTAGATCTGAGTTATTCAGTGCCCTCACGTTCAGTGACCAATGGGTGTCGTGAAATATGGTCAGTTTGATGCCCTCAGTATGGCTCGTAACTCACAGTCCATTGCTTTCGGAGTGGTCAGTTTTATTGTATGGGGCTGCCATAGAGTTGCTGCGATCGACAAGAGTACCCTTCATAGATGCTCTGGTTGCCTTTATAACATTGCGGTGATAGTGACTCTCTCTCTCTCTCTCTCTCTCTCTCTCTCTCTCTCTCTCTCTCCTCTCTCTCTCTCTCTCTCTCTTCTCCCTGTCCCCGTCTCTGTCTCTGTCTGTCTGTCTGTCTGTCTCTCTCTCTCTCTCTCTTCTCTCTCTCACTCTCCCTCTCTCTCTCTCTCGTCTGTCTGTCTGTCTGTCTCTCTCTCTCTCTCTCTCTCTCTCCTCTCTCTCTCTCTCTCTCTCTCTCTCTCTGTCTGTCTTCGTTAACCTGTCAAAACGTCTACTACTGCTACTGCTGCTGCTGCTGCTCCTCCTCCTCCTCCATTTACCCACCCCCCTCCCATTTGCTTATTTCTGGATTCGCATAATCTGCATAATGCAATATTTGCTGATGAAGACCTTCTCCTAAGACGATTCGCAGATAAAGGGAGGCGGGATGGTAGGTGCAGATTCAGGGTTTCTTACGGCGCTATTTTCGTGCTGCTAAGACCAGACGTAGTATGGCTGCGTCTCTGTATCTGGACGCTGGAAAGAGTGGCTTGGGCTTACTTCATTGATCGGAAACAGAAGAAGTAGCATACACCCACCCCACGATCCCATCTCCCTCATATAAATAGATAACTGAGTCAGTCATTAGGTATACTGTAACATATTAAACAACACAAGCTTAACAAAGACAGAAAGGAAGGGAGACGGGAATGTGTGAAAATTTTAACGACTTCACCTGCGATCTTCTAAACACCTGAACAACGGTGTTTCAGTCACACAGGGTTGGTCTACGTTTTTCGCTGTCAGTGTAGGTGAATTTCCTCTTCATTTTTATCTTCTCCTATTTTTTCAATCTTGTCTGTCTCTTTTTCCGTCTTGCTGTCTTCTCCTCCTCCTCCTCCTCTGTCTTCTTCTTCTTCTTCTTCTTCTTCTTCTTCTTCTTCTTCTTCTTCTTCTTCTTCTTCTCCTCCTCCTCTGTCTTCTCCTTCTTCTTCTTCTTCTTCTTCTTCTTCTTCTTCTTCTTCTTCTTCTTCTTCTTCTTCTTCTTCTTCTTCTTCCTTCTTCTCCTCCTCCTCCTCCTCCTCCTCCTCCTTCTTCTTCTTCTTCCTCTTCTTCTTCTTCTGCGTCGTCGTCGTTGTCGTCGTCATTGTCGTCGTCGTCGTCGTCGTCGTCGTCGTCGTCGACGTCGTCGTCGTCATTGTCGTCTTTGACATCTTCGTCATCTTTGTCTTCTTCTTGTTGTGTACGTTTAGGATAGGAGCATGAAATTCAAAACTCGACGTAGTATGACGGGGGTGGGGGGGGGGGGACTAAAACATACTGCAGGGTAACTGACACATGATATACATTGTCTTTCACATCTTGGCTTCAAATCTGTGTGCATTGCTTCATGCATTTCTGTGTCTGTTCTTTCCGACGTCAGAAGAAGTATTATTAATTCATAAGAAGAGAGAAAGTGGGGGTGTGGGTGGGTAGGGACGGGAGGGGGTGTGAGTGGAGTGAGCGGGTGTGTTTGTTTGCCTTTATGTGCTTGTAGT
>CM065716.1:106211985-106226985 GCA_033310375.1 Conus canariensis
TCGTATCTGCATGTTGTGTATTTGATTGCACACACGCGGGCACTTGTGTATTTGTTCCTTTGTCTGATTTACAGATGCCTTCTCGTTCAGTTACTCATAGATGTAATGAAATAGGATCACTTCAATGCCCTCCACTGGGTCGTAACTCACAGTCCATTGCTTTTATGACGGTCAGTTTTATTGTAAGGAACTACCATAGACACGCTGCGATAGGAGAGGAGTACTGTTGAAAGCTGCTCTGGTTGCCGTTATAACCTTGCTGCGATGGTGACTCTCTCTCTCTCTCGCTCTGTCTCTCTGTCTCTGTCTCTGTCTGTCTGTCTGTCTGTCTGTCTGTCTCTCTCTCTCTCTCTCTCTCTCTCTCTCTCTCTCTCTCTGTATCGCTCTCTGTCTCTGTCTCTGTCTGTCTGTCTGTCTGTCTCTCTCTCTCTCTCTCTCTCTCTCTCTCTCTCTCTCTCTCTCTCTGTCTCTCTCTGTCTCTGTCTCTGTCTGTCTCTGTCTGTCTGTCTGTCTGTCTCTCTCTCTCTCTCTCTCTCTCTCTCTCTCTCTCTCTCTCTCTCTCTTCATCAAAGTGTTGAAAAAGTCTGCTGCGGCTGCTACCATTCGTTCTCCTCCTTCTCTTCCTCCATCTCTTTCTCTACCTCTTTCTTCTCCATCTCCTCTTTCTCTTGATTCTACCAACACCTTTGCATAATCTGCACATTGCAATAGTTGCTGAATAGCAGCTCCTAAGACTATTTTCAAAGACAAGGAAATGCTGTGGAAGACGCAGGTCCTTTTCTTTTTTTTTTAGGAAGTGGGGGGGGGGGGGGGGGGCGTATGGCTTTCAGATTTCTCATTTTTTCGGAAATGGGACATAGAAGGTGGGATAGCTTTGGGAGGTGAGAGCAGCAAGGTCAGTCATGGACAGAGTGAGGGTAGGGGATGGGGAAGGGAAAGAGAAATTCTGGAACATTGCTGATCATCGGCAAAGTGATTCAGCCTCAGTGTATAATCTCTCTGGTGCTTTTCGCCTCATCACTGCCTGACAGTGAGAACTCTCTGTGGAATGCCGGTGTTGGCGCTGCTACGACAGAACGGAGCAGTGGATGTGACTCTGTATCTGGATGCTGGGATGAGTGGCTTAGGAATTACTCCATTGATAGGAAACAGAAAACGTGGCAAGCACCGCCCTCCCCTTCCCGTCTTCCCCATATGAAACAATAAATAAGTTAAACAATCAGCTTTATTATACATCTTTGATTTATAGAAACTGGACGAAGAGGGCAAGTGTAGGAAGTAGGAACAGAGAGAAGTGTGGTGGCGGTGGGGAGGATATTGCCGATCTAACTGAGACATCCTAAGCACATGATGAACGTTGTTTTACTCACAAGTGGTTGGTCTACCTTTCTTGCCGCTTGTTTTGGAGATCTCCCTCTTCATCTGTATCTTCTGCTCTCTTCGTCATTTTCCCGGGTGTTCTTTTTTCCATCTTTCTGTCTCCTTTTTCCTTTTCTTCTTGTTCTTCTTGTTCTTGTACTTCTGGTTCTTCTTGTTCTTGTTCTTCTTGTTCTTGTTCTTTTTGTTTTGCTTGCTGTTGTTGTTATTGTTGTTGTTGTTGTTGTTGTTCTTGTTGTTCTTGTTGTTATTGTTCTTTTTCTTCTTCTTCTCCTCCTCCTCCTCCTCTTCTATATACCTGTCATTCTCTCTCTCTCTCTCTCTCTCTCTCTCTCTCTCTATATATATATATATATATATATATATATAGAGAGAGAGAGAGAGAGAGAGAGAGAGAGAGAGAGAGAACAATCAGGTTTCGAAATATCGGTATCTGACCAGGAGTTATATGTTAGTGAGTTTCCTCCTTATTGGAGATTGTCTCCCCTTGGAGACCATAAGCTTGCTGAAGGCTCATTTTGAGAGGCATTTTTTTTTCCCCATTCACCCGCTCAAGCACATACTGTTAGTTAGGCAGAATTATCTACCACTGCAGATATGAATGCTTATCTCCCCCTATTTCTTCAATCTAAGGCATAAGAGCAAGCTTTGTTTATAATTGAATATTTCTTGCAGTCATTGAAACACCAAGCTGCTTTGTAAGTTGCTGGTATGGTGCGGTACTTATCCTTGGAATTTATTAGTTTATTGTAATTTAGTCCCTTGCGGATTCATTCCAAGAACTGGCCCTCAGCACTTGTGTCTTAAGAGGTTATCTTTTTGTATTTTCTGCTTTTCACAAGAAAATGTAGCTTGTTTTGTTCCTTCATGATTTCCTTTGGCTTCTTAGGTGGCACCTTTGGTTGGTTTTTTGAAAACTCAACAAACATACTACGGTATTGCACACCAGCCTTTTCTGGGATAACATTCTTCTTAAAACCGAAAAGGCAGAGGAGTCAAATTACCACTTTCCGCGGTCACTTAGGAGAAACAATCAGGTTTCGAAATATCGGTATCTGACCAGGAGTTGTATGTCAGTGAGTTTCCTCCTTATTGGAGATTGTCTCCCTCTTGGAGACCATAAGCTTGCTGAAGGCTCATTTTGAGAAGCATTTATTTTATTTCATTTTTCCCCTATTCACCCGCTCAAGCACATACTGTTAGTTAGGCAGAATTATCTACCACTGCAGATATGAATGCTTATGTCCCCCTATTTCTTCTTTAATCTAAGACATAAGAGCAAGCTTTGTTTATAATTGAATATATATATATATATATAGGAGGTGAGCTGATATCATGAACCTGTGAAGTCGTGTCAATAGCTCGTGTGGCATATTTTGTTAATTAACACTTTCTAATCAGTGCTAATCAGGATACATTTAGTACCAATCAATTTGTGAAGACGGACTGATCATGCCAGTGTCAAATTTATTGTATAGATGTGTTTGTGGCCAGTTTTACTGGTGTTTTCATGCTGAAAAGGTCCGAGGCCATTGTGCGTGCACGGGTGAGCAAGATCAAACTGTGCTGGCCACTGAATTTTGTTCGGACTGCTTGTCTCTTTTTCACCGTTTTGACAGTGTCGTATGCTTTCATCGACAGTGATCAGAAACCGGTCATGTCATCTGTCACTCAGGACGATTACCGGACCGCCCCCTCCGATCTTTCTTCAACCAGCTGCTTCTCTCAACTCTACTGGCTACAGATGCTAGCCACCAGTCTCAGATTTACAATGCGGAAACAAGTCCCATTGTCGTATCAAACTAGAGTGAGCGTGTCCTACGAGACAAAGAGGGGTCCTAATGGAACTCTTGCCATTTGCTTCATAGTTGTCTTGACTGGATTTCTCTTGCAATGTGGCGACATTGAATCAAATCCTGGACCAGCTACGAGTGCTGAGGGGAACGAGTACACTGATCACACAACGGCAGTACATGTTCACCCCCCCACCAAACTCTGCTCGATATTTTACCCCAATGACTCAACCCTACCATTCGTCCGCTCCCCCTCCTCACCCTTTCCCTCCTGTTCCTGTGGGTTCCCTGCTCCTCTCCAACCTGACATGTGATGGATGCAAAGCATTGTGAACCACCTCAGCAATTCAATGGACTGCTTGGCGGACAACATGAAGAGGCAACTACAGGAGGTGAACCAGACACAGTTAGCTCTTACGAAAGTGATTGACAATCTGAGGGAATGCTGTAAAACTTTAACGACCGAGAACAACCAGCTTAAAGCAGATGTTGACTGGATATACAGCAAATGTAAACAGCTGGAACAAGAAAACCAGCAACTCTATAACGAGCAAAGGTACTGTTCTGACACATCAAACAGTCTGTGTGAAGAAGTGGAAAAACTTGAGGCCCACTCCAAAAGCAACAACGTCCGTTTCTTCAATGTCTACGAGAGCTCTCATGAAGACAAAAAGACATGCTGCGAAAAAGCCGTCAAGCTTTTGAATAGGTTTTATACAAACAAAACATGGACTGTTGCTGACATAGAGTGTGCCTACCGACTTGGCCAGAGGCAACACAATCCAAACCGTCCACGTGTTCTGCTGGTACGTCTCCACACTTTCCCCGACAAACTCATGCTTCTGGAAGACAAAGAAAAAAGAAAACAGATGGCAGATGAACTTGGTGTCCGTATTGCCTCTGACCTGACCACCCGACAACACAGAGCAATACAGCAACATATGCAGAATGGGAGACATGCATACTTCCACAATGGACGTCTGCAGTTCAGAAGTCGTCGTCCTGGTGGACCAGGCCATCAGAGATCGGCCCACAACACCAAGCCGGCGTCCCCTCCCAGGGAAATGCCCAGAGAAAGACGCTATGCTGAGCGGACATCCAACGAACGGTGTTCCAGACCTTCGTCTTCTCCATCCCCCCATCTCCGACATGGCAGAATATCCGTCACTTTCAAAACAACAACCACCGCCTAGTCATGAGCAGGTGATGCAGCCTGCAGGAACTCCGGGAACAGTCTGTGATAATGGTGTTGTTGGGAGGAAAACTGATCCAGAAAGCAACAGACTGGACAGATCCTGTGAAATTCTGTCCCCTCCCAGTGAGAAAATTGAAGTTCTGGCTTTCCTGACTGACGTCAAGATTCCTACCGGCCACCCCGCTCGTGAATCAACCTGTCCATCTGTGGTGAACGATGCAGTCCCCCAGTTTCATCAGGACGGCACCAGTCAAGATGTTTCCGGATTTCTGCATCATGAACTGTCACCTGTCTTATCCCAGTCTGCACATGCTTCTTCCGGTCCTGACCATCCCGCTGACATCAGCCTGTTCGATGCCGAAAGTCAGACATTTGTTAAACAGAGATTCACTTTGGAAGGAGAACCATGTGACAAAACAAGTGAATTCTGGCTCCCACAGAGCAGTGTACACAATAACAATGACAGTCAGGATAATCCATCAGTTAACACTGAGAGAATCCCACAGTCAGAGTCCTTTCTTGCCATTGAGAATGAACTCAAACAAACGCCAGTTGTTGGCCCTCAAACACGCAGCAAGGTTAAATGCAGAAAAACACAACTCACAGAATCATTCAGAAGCACTCCAAGAAATAAAGATGTTAATTGTAATGTCAACAGCTAGGGACTTGGCCGTGCCCATGTTCATAAAAGTAATGCCCAAAATTATCTGTCCTTCGTCACATACAATATAGAAGGACTGACTTGTCTGTATGACCCAAGCATTAGGTCATACCTGCGTACGTTTGATTTTGTCTTCCTTTCTGAAATTTTCTCTGCAAAATTTCCAGATTTTCTTTTCCCAGATTATAACGTCTTTCTTTCATCTCCAGTAAGACTGACAAGCGCTGTTACAGCAAGACTATCTGGAGGTGTTGCAATGCTTGTAAGAGAACGGTTGAAAAATATATCTTTGATTCATGTAGAGTTTGACAACTGTATCGTACTTAAGTTGTGTAAGACACATACAGGTTTAAAGACAGACTGTATTTTGCTTGGTATGTATTTGCCTCCATCTCAGAGTAGGTATTATAATGAAACTGATATTTACAATGGCGTGTCCTTGCTTGAACAATGTCTGTTAGATACCTTTGAAATTACTGGTGATCTTCCTGTTTCGATATGTGGTGACTTTAACGCAAGAACTGGTAGAAAAAAATGGGCGAGATATTCTGCTTGTCGACATCGATCCTGACATTTCTTTTGACGATTCTGTCCATATACGGTCATCTAAAGATTCCATTGTGAACCAGTTCGGGAAATATTTACTGGATATTTGTAACCAGTTTAATTTAGTATTATTGAATGGTTTGTTATCCGGTGATGAAGAAGGGGACTTTACTTACATAGCTCACAATGGAGCAAGCATCATTGACTTTTTTATTCTGTCTAGATGTATCCTGGACCTTGGACTCAGCATTTATGTTTCTCCTAGAGTGGAATCCAAACATATGCCTATTGAGTTGAAACTTAAATTATATCTACCAAATGAAACTGTTCCGAGTTCCGAGTTTAAATCTAAGTTGTATTCTTCAGAAGCATTGTCACTGATGGCAAGCGCATTTGGCTTGATTGACATCGATATCAATGATGCCTTGATAAAAATTAATGAAGCTATGCATAAAGCAGGGTCAGTTATGCAAAAACAGATCACGTTGGGCGACAAAAATAATAATGCATGGTTTGATGGTGAATGCTGGATCAAACGTCGTTTTCTGAGACAAACTCTACGGAAGTTCAAAACATCTCAAAAGTCGCCAGAAAAGGCTGAGGAAGACATAATACAATATATAAATAAAAGGAAAGAATATAAGCATGTTCTTGCAGAGAAAAAAGAGAAACACAAAAAGAAAAAGTTCTTAACGCACTTCACTCAAGTTCTAAAGAACCAAGAATTTTTTGGAAAACGGTCAGATCTTTAACGAAGAAAGAATTCACACAAAGTAGCATTACTCCAGATTTGTGGTATAAGCACTTTAAGGATTTGTTTTCTTCCAGTGTCCATAATCACAATTTGGAGGAAAACCACGTGGACGTGGATACAAATGATGATGGTTCTGTAGTGATTGAAAATCTAGATTGTGATATTACAGAAGACGAAATACTTGTCTCCCTTAGAGCTTTGAAAAATAACAAAGCTCCTGGACCAGATGGTTCGATAAACGAATTTTATAAATATTCTAGTTCGTACGTAGCACCATTCCTTGTTAAATACCTAAACAAACTTTTTTAATCTGGAGTTTTTCCAGATGAATGGACAGAATCTGTAATCCATACTTTGCATAAAAAAAAGGGGATATTGATTGCCCCGACAACTACAGAGGCATTTCTTTGTTAAACGTGTGTAGTAAGATTTACAGCTACATTTTGAATAAACGTCTCACTGCATGGGCAGAGGACAACAATATTATACATGAAGCTCAGGCTGGATTTCGTCGCAATTACAGTACAATAGACCATGTTTTCACTCTTTTAGCTTTAGTACAGAAGCAACTTCTTAGCCATTGTAAACTTTATGTCGCATTTATTGACTTTAAAACGGCCTTAGATTTAGCAGATAGAAATTACTTGTGGACAGTCCTTAAGAAACACGGAATTAATGGTAGAATGTACAGAGCAATCAAGAGCATGTACAGTGTTGTGAAAGCTAGAGTAAAAGTAGGTAGTGACTTGACAGACGCATTTTTATGTCCTCTTGGAGTAAAGCAAGGTGAAATATGTAGTCCCATTCTGTTCTCTTTTCTGATCAATGAATTGGCAAATGATGTCCATACTTTAGGAAAACATGGCATTAAGTTGTCACCAGATGACATTTTGGAAATTTTTATACTTCTTTTCGCTGACGATGTAATTCTTTTGTCTTATTCTGTGACTGGCCTTCAGCAACAACTGAATATTTTTAATAAATACAGCTAGCAGACTTGGTCTTCAAGTGAACTTTGACAAATCTAAAATAGTTATTTTTAGAAATGGTGGGTACATTTCATCAAAAGAAAAATGGTTTTACGGCGATAGAATGATTGAGATTGTCAACAGCTATAAATACCTTGGTGTTATTTTTTCTACTGGCCTGACATTTTCATACGCTTTGGAAGACATGGTTCTTAAAGCTAAGAAGGGTGTTCTTTGCATTTTAAAACTGCTGTGGACAGTTGGTGACCAGTCTCCTTCATTGTTTTTTTTAGTTATTTGACTGTCAGATCCAACCAATGCTCACTTACGCTTCTGAAGTATGGGGTCTTACGGCGGATCATACAATTATTGAAAGGGTGCATATGTTTGCGCTTAAGAGATTCCTGAACGTCAGTATCAGGACACCTAATGCCCTGATTTATGCTGAAACTGGGAGGTATCCTCTTTACATATGTACTAAAACCAAATGTATAAAATTTTGGCTTAAATTAATAACAATGCCTGAAGGTCGACTCCCTTACAGGGCTTATAAAATGTTAAATAATCTTCATTGTAAAGACAAGAATAACTGGGTTTCTAATGTTTGCTTCACATTGTACTGCTATGGATTCGGCCACGTTTGGGAAAATCAAGGAGTATCTCATATTAATGTTTTTCTGTCTGAATTCAAACAAAGATTAATAGATTGTTTCCTGCAGAACTGGAATGGTGACGTTTCAGGAGAACACTTCTCTTTTTATACCTCTTTCAAGTCAGTTCCTTGTCTTCCGCAAGCTGTGTTTAACATAAAGAACATTGCTGTTAGAAAAGTACTCTTACGTTTCAGACTAGGTGTGTCACCATTGAAGAGTCATAAATATCGTTATACTGCCCGGTCACCTGACACAACGTTTTGCCCGTTTTGTAAAGATGTTCCAGAATCTGAACTTCACTTTTTACTTGTGTGTCCAAATTATCGCGACATCAGAGAAAAATACTTACCTCGCAAATTTTTCGCGCGACTATCAGCGTTTACAATGACCCTTTTAATTGCGAGTGAGAAATATTGTAATGTAGTTGGCTGGTACCTTTTTGAATCTTTGAAAAAGAGATCTCTCGATATGGAACGATCTTTAAACAATAATTAAGACTGAATATAACTTATAAAATAGTGTAAAACCTTTCATCATATGCTGATAGAACAAATGAGTGCCCAGAATCATTGTTGTTTTTAATCGGCACCGGAACAACATAACGTACATAAACAATCGGAATTCTAATATCGTTTCTGTTTCATATATTCATACATACACACCGTCATAAGTATTCTCATATTTGCAAATATTATGGTAACCTATACGATTTGCACATGCGTGCGTACGTATGCGTATGTGAATATATGCACGTACATGTGTTAGTCAACGTTATTGTGCGTCTGTGTAGTGTGTATCCGGTTTGCGTATACATACATATATATATAGATATATATAGATATATATATATTATATATATATATATATATATATATATATATATATATATTATACGAATGTATTGATATTTTGTTTTATTTTTCTTTTTTTTTCTAGTTAGTTGCATTTCCCTTATTTGGAAGTAATCCCACCTCCATGACATGGGCATATGGCCTTGTTCATTAAATGTTCTGAGTTCTGAGTTCTCTCTCTCTCTCTCTCTCTCTCTCTCTATATATATATATATATATATATATATATATATATATATATATAATAAACTAATAAATTCCAAGGATAAGTACCGAGCACCATTTCAGCAACTTACAGAGCAGCTTGGTGTTGCAATGACTGCAAGAAATATTGAATTATAAACAAAGCTTGCTCTTATGTCTTAGATTGAAGAAATAGGGGGGGATAAGCATTCATATCTGCAGTGGTAGATAATTCTTCCTAACTAACAGTAGGGCAGATTGATCTTCATTATATATATATATATATATATATGAAGATCAATCTGCCATCACCTTCATCAATAACTTCATCACTTTTCTTTTTCACTTTTTTGCATAGCAGGTGAATGACCTACGCAACGCACAGAAAAAGAGCATATCGTATTGCTGTGTATTCCTTAGGGTTCTCATCTTCAACGGTTAAACAAACAAACAAACAAACGACAACTAACGACCAAGGCGCAGCCGCTGCAGAAAACCTGGACCACGTGGTAGCTCGGCAATGTTGATGCCTCTCAGATTATGCCGGACGCACTGCCGGACGCTTAGTGCACGTGGCCACCCCCGCACAGGGGACGAACACCGGCCGATTTTATTGGCTTATGGTCTTGGCCATGGACAGATCCGTGTTGATCTTGCAGCTTGCTCAAGCTTTACGCCAGTCCAGACGAAGCATCAGCTCTTGGATAAATGCCGGTGCAGTACCGCTTCTTGGTAATTTGATGATTGCAGCTTCCGTGGCTGCATCTGACGAGGAATACCAAGCAGCTTTTTATTGATAGGATCGTAAAGCGTGTCTCAGTGGATCCTCTCTCAGTCATTTCGAGTGCATGGTCGCTAGTACTTTGGTAGAGCTTCTTTTTTTTCCGTCCCAACCCCTGAGCCACCTCAGAAGAGGCAGTGCACCCACGCCGCTCATTCCGACACCCCGTCGACAGCTACATCCCGGTCGGCCCCACCGCAGCCCCGGCACCGGCAATCCACAGGGAGCAGTCAATGTCAAGTCGTCAAGAGGCAACCCACCGGAGGAGACACTGCACTGCTGCCGAGTCACTTCGGTGGTGTTCAGTGGCGCCTGTTCTGATCTAACATACGCAGGACACCACCTACTAAGCCCCCTAATGACGACAATAATTGCTTAGTCGCGGAGCCGGCGTGAGTGAGCTCTCCCTCCGGAGGGCGCCACCACGTCCGTCCAACGACAGTCCCCATGGACTCGCCGATACCGGTGACCCCGACGGAACCAAACCAAGACCACAGAAGTGGAGAGGACACCGAAACTGAGGTCACCATGAGAGCAGGGCATGAAGGGCCACAGAACTTGAGACGTTTTTTTATGCTGATCGATGAGAATGAGGATGATTAAGATGATGCTACGGATTTCCATTTCGGTCTGAGACTACATGACAGGGCTGTATTCTACGCTTCCTTTCATGATATATCCCGGCGTCAACCAGGCCCGAGAGATACAGGCACCTGCAGTGTTGGTCAGGAAATTTAAGCAACACTCTCAGAAACGCATCCATTACGTGGATGAAACTCGACTGTGTGGTCCCAGTCGTCCCAACTGAGTCCACAGCAAACTCAACTCTGGATAGGAGCCGGTCGGAGCAGATAAAATGCACATGACTCTGATGGGATTCGAACCCACGACCTCCCAGCAGGGAGTCCGCAAGCAAACCACTTCGCCACGGCGGCTGGTTGGTAGAGCTTCTTAGCTGTAGTGTTGTGGCGCCAGCAATGCAAACTTTGTATGGTCTTTGTCATCAACGACTGCAACTATAGGTACAATGTACTGCTTAGTCATTACTATGACTTTGTCACACGACGGTCTCCACGTACATCCTCACATGCATACAAAGAGAGTCATGGGCCCTGCACGCAGCCACACATTTGACTCCTTTTCAATGAAACAAACCAGAACTCAATTTTGAATTTCTCCCCGGTATTTTGTTTTGTTTTGTTTTGTTTTTGTTTTTGTTTTTGTCTTTCTGTCCACCACAGGATCATGAGGGAACAAAGTGATCGTGTAGTATAGGAAATAAAACGCTGCGAAGACCGGGAGGCAACGTTATCATTTGCAAGGCCAGAATGAGAAAAATAATCCACAATTATATCTGGCGTTTCTGAAGTCAGTGCTGGTGTCTATATAATGAAGGGTATTCAGCACACACACACACACACACACACACACACACACACACACACACACACACACGCACACACACACACACACACCACACACACCACACACACACACACAGGCACCACACAGACACACACGCGCATCGCACATATGTAAAGACAAAGCGACTGCACATTTATACGTTAATGAGCATGATGGCGATGTCAAAGTTTTTTGGGTTTGCTGATGTCATGAGGTTGTTGGGTATTGTGGTGGGGCGTGCGTGAGTGGTGTGTTGTGTGTGTGTGCTGTGGCAGTGCTGCTGCGTGCATGCGTGTGTGTGTGTGTGTGTGTGTGTTTGTGTTCTGCGTGTTCGTGCTGCATGGCGATCGGCATCGTGTATTGTAGTTTGTTGTCTCGGTCTTTTTGTTCAGTTTTCTACTCTCGTTCATGTCTCATGCGCTGACATCCACACTGAATCTGTAACTTATAAGTTCTCGGTTTCACGTTCAGTCTCACTAACGTCATGCCATCGATGAATCCACATGAATCGTAATTAATCATTGCTTTGGGGATGGTCATTTATTGTTTGGACTCATAGATACGTTTTGATGGAGAAAAGTGCTGTCCATAGCTGCTCGGGTCGCCTGTATGACATTAATGCAGTTTCTCTCTCTCTCTCTCTCTCTCTCTCTCTCTCTCTCTCTCTCTCTCTCTCTCTCTCTCTCTCTCTCTCTCTCTTCTTAGTTAAAGTGTATAAAACATTCTGCTGGTGGTGGTGGTGTTCATATTCCTCCTCCCCCTCCTCTTCGTCCTCCTCCTCCTCCTCCTCTATCTCCTTTTCTACCTCTTCCTTCTCCTCCCTCCCCCCCCCCTTCCCTTATACTACAACATTTTCTTTATATGCACGATGTAATAATTGCTGATGACCATCTCCCTAGACATTTTTTTAGAGAAAGATGAGTGGTGTGGGATGATGCAGTTGGGTTGGTGGTGTTGTGGTAGTGTTCTTCTGACGCTTTTAGATTTGTGTTCTTTCGGAAATGGGCCACAGAGGGTGGGATAGGTTGGGAGGGTGAGAGGACCAAGGTCATGAATTAAGGGAAGACAGGGATGGGGGAGGAAGGAGAAATTCTGAAAGACCACTGATTTTCAGCTTATTGATTCAGCCTCATTGCTTTATCTCTCTGGTGTTTTGGCCCCGCATCGCATGACATTGATAATTCTCTATGTTGTACCAGCGCTGAGGTTTCTATTACAGAACACAGCACGGAACTGGAGGTGTCCGCACAGCTGGAATAAGTGGCTTGCAAATTACTCCACTGATAGGAACCAGAAGATGTAGCAAGCACCGCTCTAGCGCTCCCATATCACCCATATGCAAAGATGACTGAGTTTTACCATTATCCTTACAATGGGTTTTTTCCTCAACTGGCCTGCAATGTTAAGTGCCCTGTTTGCTTTATTGTCATGACTGTTTTTTCCGACGTCTGAAGAAGACAATCATTTTGTAAAAACTTCACTGTTTTCTTTAGTTATGCAAAAAAGCACGTGTCGTTAGCGTTTCTTTGTATTTTGTCTTCTGAGCTTAAATTCTTGGTAAAACTGTAACAATGATACCATCATCATCAATAACTACATCAACAAGACGTTGCCACACTGAATTTCACTTTTTGTGATAATAAAGCTGTTTGAATTCGAATTTGAATTTGAACAACGACAACAAACTATCCAAAGTAAGAACATCAAGCACAGCTACAAGAACAGTGCAGCGACAAATTTCAGCGCCACCAACAGCGATAACAACTTGGTAAGACCAGAAGAAAACTTTATCCATGGCTGTAACTAGATAGTGATGTTATCTTTCTTTTTTTTCAATCTTTTATTCTTATGCCCTATTTTTTCATTCTTTCTCGGATTTCTTTCCTGATAAACCTCTCTATGAATGTCAACAACAGTTTCAGAACGTATTGCCTTTCTTTCATTCTTGATGAAGATGCACGGGAGTGATAAAGAAAGGTTAAACTGGCACATATCATGTAGCTTTTCTTTTTTATGCCTTTCATTTTTTCTTCATCCCTCTTCTTCTTCTTCTTCTTCTTCTTCTTCTTCTTCTTCTTCTTCTTCTTCTCCTCCTCCTCCTCCTCCTCCTCCTCCTCCTCCTCCTCCTCCTCCCTCCTCCCCCTCCTTCTCCTCCTCCTCCTCCTCCTCCTCCTCCTCCTCCTCCTCCTCCTTCTTCTTCTTCTTCTTCTTCTTCTTCTTCTTCTTCTTCTGTTTGACTCTCTTCTCTCGCTCAGCTTCATTAACTTTTCCTTGAATCCCAATCAGATTTTGAAATAGATGGAAGATGGTGGTGGTGGTGGTGGTGGTGGTGGTGGTGATGGTGGTGGTGGTGGTGTGTTCACTCTTTTTGATTCTTCCCCATGCACCCCTCTCTCTTTCGTTACCTCCCCAAGTGTGTCAACGCCCTCATTTGTAACACACTATTTTTACGGCCCCCATGACACTCCCCGGCTTAAACCTCTATCTCCCCCCCCCCTGCCCATCCCTTTTATCCCCACCTCTCCCACCTTTCCCCATCCACCAGCTGCCCGTTACCTCCAGCCTGTCCATTCATTCCATGGTAATAGGTTCTGAACACAGAGAACCAGGGATGTCAGTCTGTGATCTTTATTGGGTTCTCCTATTGTCTGTGTGACTTGTGGTCGGGAACGCCGTAACCATTATGAGGATGTATTGGAAGCTAATTATCTATGCTTTTTTTTTTGAAGGGGGGGGGGTGGTGCTGAATCACCAGTGAGTGAATGTATGCGCCTGTGTGTGCGTGCATGCATGCGTGTGTGTGTGTGTGTGTGTGTGTGTGTGTGTGTGTGTGTGTGTGTGTGTGTGTGTGTGTGTGTGTGGTGTGCGTGCGTGCTTGCATGCATGAGTGCGCGCGCGCGGGTGTGTATGTGTGTGTGTGTGTGTGTGTGTGTGTGTGTGTGTGTGTGTGTGTGTGTGTGCCTGTGCATGTTGTGTATTAGAATGCAAACACACCAGGCGCTTGTGTATCTGTAAATGTATCTGATTTAGACAGTGCCTTTGCGTTCAGTTTCTCATCAATGTCATGAAATATGATCAGTTTGATGCCCTTCACATGTAACCCACAGTCTATTGCCTTTGTGAAGGTCAGTTTTATTGTAAGAGACTACCATAGATACGCTGCGATAGGAGAATAGTGCTGTTGATAGCTGCTCTGGTTGCCTTTACAACATTGCTGTGATGGCGACTTCTCTCTCTCTCTCTCTCTCTCTCTCTCTCTCTCTCTCTCTCTCTCCTCTCCTCTCTCTCTCCTCTCTCTCAAAGTGTTGAAAAAAAGCTTGCACTACTCTGCTACTCCTCCTCTACACCTCTCCTACCCCTACTCTCTCCTACTCTACTCCTCCTACTCCTACTCCTACACCTCCTCCTACTCCTCCTCCTACTCCTACCCTCCTACCTCTCCTCCTCCTACACCTCCTCCTACCCTCCTCCTACTCCCTCCTCCTACTCCTCCTCCTACTCCTCCTCCTACCTCCTCCTCCTCCTCCTACCTCCTACTCCTACACCTCCTCCTACTCCTCCTCCTACTCCTACACCTCCTCCTACTCCTACACCTCCTACTCCTACTCCACCTCCTACTCTTACTCCCCCTCCTACTCCTACTCCTCCTCAGTCTCCTTTTCCTTCTCTTCCTTCTGCTTCTCCTTCTCTTGTTTCTGCTACCACCTTTGCATAATCTGTACATTGCAATAGTTGCTAATGATCAGCGCCCAAGACAAAATTCAGCGACAGGGAAGCCGTGTAAGCGGTACACTTTGGACTGTGTCTTATGGCGATTTCAGGTTCCTCATTTCC
>CM065716.1:106229485-106231985 GCA_033310375.1 Conus canariensis
TCCATGCCAATGGCTTCTAAGTTAAGAACACAGATAACCAGTGATGTAAGAGTCTGATCATTGTACGGTTCTCCAATCGTGCGTGTGGCTTGTGCTCATGAACGTCATCACCATAACGTGAATGTATTTGGAGCTACTCATTCATTTGTATTGCTTTAGAGCTGCAGCTTCTCTCTCTCTCTCTCTCTCTCTCTCTCTCTCTCTCTCTCTCTCTCTCTCTCTCTCTCTCTCTCTCTCTCTCTGTATGTGTGTGTGCGCGCGCGCGCGTATGTGTGTGTGTGAGAAGAGAGAGAGAGAGAGAGAAAGAGAGGGGGGAGAGAGAGAGAGAGAGAGAAAGTGACAACATTGTAATGGACAAGATGATTATGAATGACTTCAAACATCTTATGAACACAAGTGTTAAGGTGATCTGTCAACAACCAATTGGAAGAGAGAGAGAGAGAGAGAGAGAGAGAGAGAGAGAGAGAGAGAGAGATGACATAACGTGACCTGACATGACAAGGATTTACTGACAATAGTTGAACAACCCTAATGCCGAGGGAGTACATGCACAATTTCCACTTACTGTTGCAAAACTCTGCCAACAATAGAAATGCGAGTAAAACAAATAAGCGTACATACAGAAAACAGTTGAGAAAATCGTGAAACCCTTGTTTAGTTGAGAACTTTTACCGACACCAGCGCTCTGTGTGTTAATGATCTCCCCTCAGAAATTTCTGTCAGCAATGATCAACGTAACAAGCGTGAAACGACATGGACAAAGAAGCGAGGAAAGAAAGGTGGAGTGCGTAGACGATTAGGGAAGAACAAAACCAGTCCCTCTCTTCCTTCTATCATACTGCCTAACGTGCGATCTATCGGACCAAAAGCCCCCAATTTTAATTTTGATGAATTGTGTGCAAATGTGCGGCTGATGAGAGAATTTCGTGATGCATGGTTATTATGTTTGTCTGAAACATGGCTATGTGATAAGATGTTTGATGTCAGTGTCTTTATTGGTGGATTCGGAACACCTTTTAGAACTGACCGTGTCAAACTTTTAACTGACAAAACAAGAGGATGTGGCGTGTGCCTGCACGTCAACGAGTGCTTTTGTAGTAGACAGTAAACAAGATGCAAAGCATATAAACGTACTCCCAGTTTGTCTTGAACACGCGTGAGATATTCCATAAAGAGGAAAAACCGTTTTGCGCCGTTATAGCCGTTAGTAACGGCTATATCGGTCATGATCCGTGACCCATAATGAACATACCTACAAATCTTCAGAAAGATCAGCCAAGTACTTTCTGAGATATTCCATAAAGAGGAAAAACTGTTACGGGCCGTTATAGCCGTTAGTAACGGCTATAACAGTAAAATAACACATCGGGCATCATCTGTGACCCATAATGAACATACCTGCAAATTTTCAGAAAGATTGGCTCAGTAGTTTTGTCTGGAGCGAGTGGAACACATTTTGACCAGGGACGGACAGACAGACACACAGACAGCATTTCTTCGTTCCCATTGTCAAGTACTCCCTGTTCTATAAGAAGTGGGAGTACAAAAAGAGACTGAGCACTCCTGACATTGATCTGATTGCCGTCTCGCTCGACCCCGATACCTGCCCCGTGAATTTGGGAGAGTGTTCGTCACCGTCATCTACATTTCCCCTTCATCCAGCTAAGCACGTGCTGCAAATGATATCTCTGGCATTGTGCGAGAATTGCAGTTGATATCCCCTGATGCTCCAAATTTTGTTCTTGGTGATTTTGATTAATATGATCTCGAGTCTGTTATACCCTCTTCTAAACAGTATGTCACATGTCTCAACAAGAAGCTTGATTCGTGTTATGGAAATATCCCAAATGCTTATAAGTCTGTGGCCCTTCCCGAAACTGATAAATCTATCCACAACACCGTACAGCTGATCCCCTCTTACCGACCTGTTATTCAAACTGTACCTGTTGTGCAGAAAACTGTAAACATTCGGTCCCCTGATAGCATAGAACAACTGTGAGTTTGCTATGAGTGCGCAGACTGGGACGTGATTTTTTTTCTTGTGTTGATGTAAATGAAACTGCTGATGTTATCTCTGATTATGTTACGTTTAGTGAAAACATGTTGATACCAAACAAAACTGTTAACATTTTTTCTGAACAATAAGCCTTGGGTTTTCAAATTTTAAAGAAAACACTGAATGAAAAGAAAACCGCATTTCAAACTAAGACATTTTTTTGTAGGTTGTTCTCATCGTCTCTTACTTGTGGGGCTGTGCCCTCTGTCTGAAAAACAAAATCAATAATTTGTCCTCTACCAAAAACAAGAAATCCTACCATTTTGAATGACTATAGACCTGTTGCTTTCACATCTCTTATGATGAAATCTTTTGGACGCCTTGTCCTTCAGATTCTTCTTCCTCAAGTTAAACAGCTTTGTGATCCATACCAATTTGCATACAAACAGAACAGAAGTACAGATGATGCAATAATCACTCTTTTAAACCATGCATACATATATC
>CM065716.1:106236985-106241985 GCA_033310375.1 Conus canariensis
AAAAACTGTTTTCTTTATCTGAGTAAAATTTCTGACATAAAAATGAAATGGTTACAGTTACGAATAATACACAGATGTCTTGGTACTAATGTTGTGCTGAAAAAAAATGGGTGTATTGAACAGCGATGTTTGTACTTTCTGTACCTCTGTTAAGGACAGTATTACACATATGTTTTGGTATTGTACGGTCATACAACGTTTTTGGGAAACGCTGGTGGTTTTGATGAATGAAAAATGTATGTGTGCATTTAATTTGCAGATAACTGAACCATTAGCCATAGTTGGATTTGATAAAGATATACATATAGACCATGTATTTTATTTTATTGTATTATTTGCAAAACACTATTTATATCAGTGTAGAACAGAACAGAAATCTCCCAGACTTCAAGTTTTTCTTAATAAGCTAAAATACAGATATAAAACTGAAGAATACATTGCTCGAAAAAATTCTGTATATAACGATTTCCTTTCCAAATGGCACCCATATATGCCGATGTTCGCAGGCTCAGAATGAATTACGAATGATTATGACTTTGTACATTATACGAGTACAAGTATGATTATAGTACCCTAAAACTGTTACACCGCCTAAAACAGCCCCATTGGATATAATACAGAACCTTCAATATATGTATGTATATATATATATATATATATATATATATATATATAATTTTTATGTGTATGTGTATATATATATGTGTGTATATGTGTATGTATATGTATATGTATGTATGTGCGTATGCATATGTGTGTATATGTATATATATAAAGAAAACAAAGACAAATATGTAAAATTTCATAATGCACTAGGCTTGCCTCATGTGCTCTCTCTCTCTCTCTCTCTCTCTCTCTCTCTCTCTCTCTCTCTCTCTCTCTCTCTCTCTCTCTCTACCACGTAAAGAGGCTGTAACCGTGCCTCAAAAATGTAGAATGGTATTGTAGCTGTGTTTAGTATGTTGATTTCCTCTTTATCTATCGTTTGTTTGGATTTGTTCTTTTTTATTTTATATTCTAATGTGTTGTACTGTGTGGACTTATTTGAATTTAAAAAAAAAAAAGAATATCTTTCATTTTCCTCAATTTTGGAGTGCCAATTTTGTTTAAAACATGATATAATACGATCCTTGAATTCTGATATAAACTCCCTTTCATTACCTACCTCTTGACAAAGCCAAACAAGACCAGACCCGTTCACAGTAAGAACATGTTTTACTTTACTGACCCAATTTGCTTTCCGTCTCAGACTGTGAGAGTAACATATCATAAGCTTGTCTGCATAGCCGGGTTGAAGAAAGTCGTATCAACTTTATCCAGTATTTAATGCATTTTATATAAGTCACAATAAAGAGAGCATATCTCCCGGTTCCCCATAAGCTAAGGTATTGGATGAATGAATTGGAACACTCAGAAATCTTTTAGTAGCAAAAGTATGACCTCTTTCCATATAAGTATTTTCTGAAAGCCCCCAAATTTCTGCGGCATAAGTTATCATGGGTTGTATTTGGGTGTCAAACAATTTCCAAAAAATGGAGAAATCAATTGATCTCAACTTCCTCATGGATTTCAGAATTTCTGTAACTCCTTTTTTCCCTTTCTACACATTTCTAGCCATCCAGTATTTAAACTTAATTTGGTTGTAAATACCATCCCTAAGTACTTGTATGCATTTGTAACTTTAACTTCCAAGTTGCCATACCACCATATTTCCTGTTGTAAAAGGTGACCTCCCTTACGAAACACCATTATATTAGTTTTGTCAAGATTGACAATCAGTTGTAATTTATCTGCCTCTTGTTTCAATGCGTTTAGTTGATTCTGCAACCCAATAACAGTGTCTGAAAGTAAAATCATATCATCTGCAAATAACAGCAACAATATTTCAAGAGCTCCAGGTACAAGTTGAATTCCATGTCTTCCCTTTTTCGACATTTCAATGGCTAGTTCATTAATAAAAAAATTTTTTAAAAAAACGTAAACATCTGGGGACTCAAACGACACCCTTGTTTTACGCCGCGAGGACAACCAAAATATTCAGAATAATTACATTTATCACGTACACAAGCAAGGACAGAATCGTATACACCCCTCAGAGCAAAGTACATTTTCCCTTTCATACCAGACTTCCTAAGTACATGCCATAATATATTTCTGTTCACAGAGTCGAAGGCCTTTTTAAAATCAACAAAGGCCACATACAATTTGGAATTTTTCATAAGATATTTCTGAACCAGTGCATACAGAGTAAATATATGATCCACTGTACTATAACCTGCCCTAAATCCTGCTTGTTCCTCAATCATTTTTCCTTCTCTCTCAGCCCAATTGGTTAACCTTCTGTTTAAAATGTGAGTGTATACCTTACTAACCACACTAGTTAAAGCACTTCCCCCATAGTTGTCTGGATTATTTATATCTCCTTTGGATAGGCACAATGATTTGCACCAATCTATTGGAAATGTTCCACTATCAAATAATTTATTGAATAATAAAACTAAATAGTCAATTACTAGTGTATTTCCTTGTTTGACATCTCACCCAAAATTTTGTCAGGCCCACAACTTTTACTAGGTTTCAATTTCTTCACGCATGCTTCAACTTCTTTTGTTATTTGATCATGGAAAAGGGGTTCATTGCTATCATCTTCTCCTTCACTGTCTTCAAAGTCTACAGTAGCATGCTCAGGGGCAGAATCAAAAATATTAAATACACTGTGGAAGTGCTCATACCACTGTTGAATACTGATATTGTTATACACAATATTCTTTCTATTAACTGATCTTACAGTTGCCCAAAATAACTTTGGGTCGTTTATGCATTCTCTTAGTCCTTGTAATCTTTTCTCATCATGTTCTCTTTTTTTTTTCTCTTTTCGCATATTCACATAGATCTTTCTTTCTTCAACATAAAGTTGTTTCTTTTCTTCCTTTACTAGTTTTGTTTTAGTTCATTGAAATTTCTGTAAAAGCCTTTTCACCAATCTCTTTTGTTGTCTACACTCAACATCAAACCAGACATCAATTTTTTTTTTTTTTTTTGCCAACTAATCTGATCATACAAGCAGCAGCACCATATAGTGCATTTACAAAGAGCTCAACAGAACTGTTTACATCTACATTCACAGCGTCTATGCTTCTCTCTATGCAATGCTTAAACTCTGAAGAATTTAGTTCATCTTTATATATTTCTGCATACTTATCTGACCAGACCACCCTTTCCTCACCCACCTGTGGCACAAAAGTGACATCATTTTCTACACAGCCATTTTTCCAGTACATCTCCACAGGTAGGTGCCAAAAAAAAAGTTGATCGGCAATTTTTACACCACAAAATGGTTTCATCTCTTTTGACACAAGAAAATAATGTTGATCGGCAATTTTTACACCACAAAATGGTTTCATCTCTTTTGACACAAGAAAATAATCTACAACACTACTGCCATTTGGAGATACAAAGTAAGTTCTCCGTCTGGATCCATTGCACAAGCACCATTCAAAATCAACAAATCAAACAGAAAACAAAAGTCTTAACAATGACCTGCCAAAATTATTAATTATTGTGTCTTTTGATGAACTCTCTAAAACATAACCTTCATCATCATCATCATCATCATCATCATGATTATAGTTAAGCATGTTTTCCTCATTTGCTTGTTCACTAGCCGTTCTGGCATTCATATCACCACACACAAGCAAATAAACCTCATCTTTGTCAATATTTTGTAATACATTTTCTTCTAGAATGAGTATCCCATCTTTAAGTTCTGTTAAATTGTATACAGGTCCACCTTCAGGTACAATATAACATGCAATCAGTACAACATCTTTGTTCAGCCCAAACACACATTTATCAATTTTAACAACAGTCACATTATCACATTCGATCTTAATTTGTGAAATAAAACTTGCAAACTTATTTCGTACCAGCAACAATGTGCCACCAGAGTTTCTGCCGTGAACAGATAACTTTCTTGCAAGAGCATGGAATTTTACATAATCAATAAAAACAGAACTGAAATCGAATGAGCCATCAATATATGTTTCTATCAAACAAACGAAGTCAAAAGAAGAAACATAATCAATAAAGGAGGCATCTGCAAGTTTATTGTACAAATTTTCTATGTTATACGACAGAAAGGATAACTCTTTAATACAGTGATCCGCCCTGTCCTAGTTAGGTGAATTACGAGAGGCGCCAGAACGGAGAGACCTGCCGTGTGTCACGTTTCTATCACGCGCCTGAGCTTCTTCGTTCGATTGAACACACTGCCCGCGCAAATAATTGTGCTGAACCGTCTGGCCCCCGCTCGCGCTAACTGTACCACCCACTGTTTTTGCACGCGCACCTGTTCCTGCCTACTTGGTGTGTTAACACTGTCGCTGTGCTGTCCCTGGCTACTCGGTGCTCGCTTTGCACGAGACCGAAAGTCAGTATCAGGGTCAGTCACAACGCGAGGTATATTTTCACTGGCCGAAAGTTGGTCACGTGGGTCAGGGGAGCCTGATGTGACGTCACCTGGCTGGCTGGGTCGCGGTTTGTCGAGAGGGAGGGAAGAGGGCTGGCCCACATTCTGTCGATCAGCTGTGCGTGGCTGGGAAACCCCTGGCTGGGGAACTCCTGGCTGGGAAACCCCTGGCGTAACACCAGGTGATGCTGCTAGCACTTCCATGTGGCCCCTGGGATCGGGTCTCCGAGGGCCGATCGTCAGCTTACCTCGTACAAAGAAGGCTGATTTCCCCTCTCTCTTGGCAGTAGCAACCAGATCTGCTTGCCTTCGTGTCAGATCATTGGCAAGTCTGACCCCTTTCCTTTCCAGATTGCTCCTGAGTGCTTTATCTTGGATGAGAGCCATTTTGTCTTTCCATCGTCTTAGTTTAACAATCATAGGCCTGTATTCACCCATTCTAGCTTGTCCAACACGATGTGCTCTCGCAATATTGTTCTCCACCCATGTTCTGTTATTATCCACTGTTGAGAGTTACACACACAGCACGTGC
>CM065716.1:106249485-106279485 GCA_033310375.1 Conus canariensis
GGCTGCCTGCACTGCGTATAAGATTCGATTAGGTTAGATTAGATTAGACTAGACTAGATTACGTTCATGTAATTCTTTTCGTTGTGGTTTGGATTCAGGGACAGGTAAGTGTCTTTACTTTCATTATGATCATCTGATGCTGATTTTTCCCAGATAGGATAAGAGAGTACTCTTCCGTTCTCCACCTCATCATTTACCCTTCCTCTCTCTCTCTCTCTCTCTCTCTCTCTCTCTCTCTCTCTCTCTATCTCTCTCTCTCTCTCTCTCTTTAGCACACACACACACACACACACACACACACACACACACACACACACACACCACGCATTCGACGTGCTTACATCTTATTTTCTATTTAGACACATTCGGGCTGACAGGACTGACCTTTCTGATCAAGATTGATAGAAGAAGAAGAAGAAGAAGAAGAAGAAGAAGAAGAAAAGCCGCCCACGGACTCCAAGAGCTAGAGGTGCTTAATTCAATTGACTAACAGACAGGGTGTCCTAGGCGGAAGAGGACCACACAACAAGGAGGCGGCAGCCGAAGAAGGGATAGAGTAGCATAATTACCCCTTAGCTGTCCGTCACACCCCACATCGTTTGTCTTCCACCTCCCATTCACGTTGACTTAATCATTCCCTTATTCATTGAAGCTTTTGATGTTCTGTTTTTCAGTCATCGTCTCTTTCCGTCGGTTTGAATTTCACTGTAGGATTCTCTGTCTGTCTGTCTGTGCAGGTGCTGGCCATTCTCGTTCATTTTCCCAGTGCCGAAATGACCCAAGCAGGTGGGCCAGGAGTTGTGATTGACACCTACTCTGGCGTTGAAATCGCCTGCGATGAACAGTAATTCTCTGTCGGGAATTCTCCTTATAACAGCACTGAGGTCGTCATAAAACTTGTCTTTTGCTTCTGCTGTGGATGCCAAAGTTGGTGCTGGGGAGCCTGGTTTCTTGAAGGGCGACAATGTCCATCTGCAATCAGCAAGTCAGCTGATTGGTTTGAAGCCCATTTAGAAGAAATGACACAGTCATCGAGGCCAAGAGAAACGCCCTGACAGCATACAAAACCAATCCCAGTGAGCAGAACCTCCAGGTTCTCCGTGCTGCTCGCAGCAAAGTTCAGCAGTGTGCCAGGCAATGCGCCAACGATTATTGGCTTCAGCTCTGCTCCCATATTCAGATCGCAGCTGACACAGGCAACATTAAGACGATGTACGACGGCATCAAGCAGGCATTGGGCCCAACGCAAAAGAAAACTGCCCCTTTGAAATCAGCTACAGGGGAGGTGATTCAGGACAGAGAACAACAGATGGAGTGCTGGGTAGAACACTACACTGAGCTATATGCAAGGGAAAATGTAGTCACAGAAGACGCCCTGAATGCCATAGAGCGCCTACCAGAGCGGGAAGAGCTTGACAGAGAACCAACTATAGACGAACTCAACGAAGCCCTGGACTCTCTTGCCTCTGGCAGGCACCAGGGAAAGACAGTATTCCCGCCGAAGTACTGACGTGCTGTAAAGAGACACTCATCACCGAGTTGCATGAAATCCTCTGCCTCTGTTGGAGTGAAGGCGAAGTACCACAAGACATGAGGGATGCTAACGTCGTCACACTGTACAAAAACAAAGGTGACAGAAGCGATTGCAATAATTATCGTGGCATATCCCTCCTTGGTATCGTTGGGAAAGTCTTTGTACGAGTCCAAGAGGCTCCAAGTACTTGCAGAGCAAGTTTATCCTGAATCGCAGTGCGGTTTCCGTGCCAACAGATCCACTATAGATACGATTTTCTCCCTTAAACAACTTCAGGAGAAATGTAGGGAGCAAAGGCAGCCACTCTTCATTGCCTTCATAGATCTCACAAAGGCTTTCGATCGGTCAGCAGGGTTGGCCTCTTCAAGATCCTCCCCAAGACTGGATGTCCACCCAAACTTCTCAGCATCATCAGATCCTTCCACGAAGACATGAAAGGCACCGTCGTCTTTGACGGCTCAACATCAGCTCCTTTCAACATACGGAGCGGAGTGAAACAGGGTTGCGTCCTAGCTCCCACCCTGTTTGGAATCTTCTTTGCTGTGATGCTTTTGGTCCTGCAGCTGAAGGTATCTACCTCCGAACCAGGACAGACGGAAAGCTCTCCAGACTAAGAGCCAAGACTAAAGTCAAGCTGAGGTGCCTGCGTGACTTCCTCTTTGCAGACGACGCAGCAGTAACCGCCCACTCAGCCAAGGATCTACAGCAAATCATGACTCGCTTCAGCGATGCCTGCCAAGACTTCGGGCTTACCGTTAGCTTGAAGAAAACACAGATCATGGGACAGGATGTTGACTCTCCCCCAGTCATCAGCATCAATGACCATGAACTGGATGTCGTCCATGACTTTGTTTATCTGGGCTCAACTATCTCAGACACCCTCTCACTTGACGCAGAGCTCAACAGGTGCATCGGCAAGGCAGCTACCACCATAACCAGACTGACAAAGAAAGCATGGAACAACAGCAAGCTGACTCAGCACACAAAGATCCAGATCTACAGAGCCTGTATCGTGAGCACCCTCCTGTATGGCAGCGAGTCTTGGACTTTGCGTGCCCGACAAGAGCGAAAGCTCAATGCTTTTCATATGCGTAGCCTCCGACGCATTCTGAACATCACCTGGCAGGACAAGGTCCCAAACAACACTGTCCTGGAAAGAGCCGGATGCACCAGCATGTACACGCTGCTGAAACAGAGACGTATGCGCTGGCTCGGCCATGTCGTGCGCATGAATGACGGACGGATCCCTAAAGACCTCCTCTATGGAGAATTTGTGCAAGGAAAACGTCCCACAGGCAGACCACAGCTGCGATTCAAAGACGTGTGCAAGAGGGACCTAAAAGCCTTGAACATCGACCAGAACAACTGGGAAGCAACAGCCCTCGAACGGTCAGCCTGGAGACAGACTGTGCAGAAAGGTCTCTCCAAGTTTGAAGAGACACTCGCTCAGCAGCACGGGGAAAAGAGAATGAGAAGAAAGGCTGCAGTCCAGGCAGACAGACCAGCGTCAGACTTCATCTGTGCCCTCTGCCACAGGGACTGTCATTCCCGCGTCGGATTGGCCAGCCACACCCATCGCTGTACCAGAATAGAAACCTAGAGCGCAACTCCATAGTCTTCCGAGACTGAAGGATGCCTACTAAGTGTCTGTCTGTCTGTCTGTCAGTCTGTCTCCTCTCTCTCTCTCTTTCTTTCTCTCGCCCACACACACACACACACACACACACACACACACACACACACACGCACGCACACACACGCACGTACGCTTGCACGCGCGCACGCTCGCACGCTCTCTCTCACACGCACACACACACACACGCGCGCGCACGCACGCACACACGCACGCACACACACACACACACACACACACACACACACACACACACACACACACACTTTACGTTTTTACCCAACTCTGTTGGCTAGTGTGTCCGTGTGAGGTAAGGATGCACGGAAACTATTCCAACTGCTTTCACAAACACGTGGCGCAAAAGAAGCCTCTGGACCAAGGACAAACCCATCAAATCTGGGTGCGGAATCGAAGGGCTAATCTGGATCAAATCATGGATTCCTCTTTGTTCGACTTTGGGAGAGGTTTTTAATCTGCCAAGCGCCTTTCTTGTGTGTGCCAGAGTTCTACGTCAAATTGCCTGCAGCCTTCATATGGGTGAGTGCTGAGTCCATAATGGAATTAGAAGCTCACGACCTGGCGTGAGCACATTGTCTGTACGCCTAAAGTATCGACGTCTGCTAATGCTAAGTTGTCAGGTTCTAAACCAGCTCCCAGAACAGCAAGAACCCGCTGGCTATGGGCTATGACGAACATGATGTGGCCCAGTGGTTGTCCAACTAGTTTTCTCTTTACTCTCAGTCATACAACGCGTCGGTTTGTCTTCTTCATCTACTTCTCTTCTTCTTCTTCTCTCTCTCTCTCTCTCTCTCTCTCTCTCTCTCTCTCTCTCTCTCTCTCTCTCTCTCTCTCTCTGAGTGAGGAGACTGAGAGCACAGGCGCGCAGAATCGAAAGTCTTCTACTACTTACAAGGGCAGACGGAAGTTGCTTTCAAACCCGAAATGTCACCAAAATTGACACATATTGTCAATGTCCTTTTAGTGATCGGGGGTAGTTGCAAATTGCAGTCGGAAGTCTCAAAACATCATAAAAATGACTCTGCCAAACAACATGGACAAACGAACCACACGACAAAACACGACGCGTTGGGACCTCTTAGGAATTTTTCAGGCAAGATAAACAACAATCAGGACAACGAAAATGAAGAAAGAGTGAACAATTTTAAACCCAGCTTGCAGATAAAAATATAAGAAAAACAGTTAAGCAGGGATGTTTCTGTGACGAGACGAGTAAGTGTTAGGTGGGTCCTCTAGGGGAAGGACTGAGGATAATTTCTCAATGGGAAATTACCTTAACATTTCACCTACACTCTCTCTCTTACTAGTGGTGGAAGGAGCAACTTTCCGGTACTAGTCATCGAAGAAATTTTTATTTGTTTCCGGGACTGTGTAAAATACTTAATAGTGGCTCTGAGATAGTTTTCCTTAGGCCTGTACTATTCTAAGTACTTGTAGCTCCGAGAGACAGAATTGAAGAGAGAAGTTCAAACATTCAACATTTGATTGAACAACAGAGACTGACACAAGTTAAGTGCACTTTCACACATCAACTTTTATTGCTTACACATTGTAAGTATTGGCCTGTCACCTCTGAATAGGCTAGGGTTTAGTTCTCATTGGACTACCACAATGAGGGGGCCCTTCCCTCACTCCTACTTTACTCGCCCGCACTCAGTACAGCAAGTTTTAAGTTGGCATACAGGGGGTCTGTCTAAGTTACACTGAATGTATCCAAAGAGGTACTCATAGACTTGTCTCCCTGTCTTATCATAAAGTGAGGGCAAGGGTCTGATGGATTTGAGTCCAGGTGGTAAGCTAACTTAGCTTTGCTTTGGTGAGAGTAGTTGATCTCTCCTGTGGTTGGTGACTGCCCCACTGGTGTAGATTGGATGTCTGGTGTCGCCCTGGTGTTGGGCGAAGTCCCAGCTTCTGGTTCGGCTGCAATGTGTAGCGTGTCCAGGATAGGGTGACCAGGATCGCGTGTCCAGGATAGGGTGGCCTGGATCGTGTGACCAGGATAGGGTGACCAGGATCGCGTGTCCAGGATCCCAGTTCTGCGATAAAGAGAACTTGGTCTGTAGGTGAGAATCTGATGGCTGGTTTGTCGAGTGCCCACATTTACCCTTGTTCACTTTCAGTACAGGTGTGAGACTCAGCCAGCAAAGTATTCTCTATGGTAGAGTTTCTGTTATAACTATTAATCTCCACTTTTGTTTAAAGACTTAGTTAAGCTTACAAAAGGGTAGGAGACAGTAATACTATGTTACATAGTTTCAGTCAAACAACTCTTCCATGTTTCTTATGAATTAAATCACACTGACATGGGCTACACTGAGTCCAAGTACACATGTGGTGTAGACTTAAAAGTCATACACTACAAATCATTCCAACAATCACCAGTATGTATAAATCAGGGTAGCAGTTCTTAACCTAGCACAGGCATTCTGTTTTCTTGACCAAAATTAATCAATGAATTATTTTCTTGATAGATAGAATTGCCTACTGGCAAAAGTCAGGGTGAATACAAAGAACAGTGATCAGATAGTTAACAAAGAATCATAACCACTGGGAGAGAGCTTTTGCCATATGATGGCAAGCCAACTCCTACACAGAATAATCATTCATCAGTTTGATACATGTTGCTAAGCATTTGTACAAATCTACAATGTTAACACACACAGCATACATAAAATCAATACATAGATTCAAAAATGTAAAACTGAGTTCCAACTCACTTTTCCTGGGAATGAACAGTGAATGATTGGAGATCAACGAGGGTACCGAGATTTCCTCACGCCTTCTCTAGCTGTCTCTTTGTCTTCCTCTGGTCTGGTCTACAGGTAGTCTTGAGGGGTCAGTGAAAGCGAGCCCTGTGTGTCTGGTATATAGGGATTCTACTTGCAGAACCCGATTTTGACAACCTGTCACTCACACCTCAGGGGTGAGAGGGGGAGGGATCTAGTCTTATCGCTAGTCGCCTCGGAAACCGTTTGATCCTAATCGGCATATCTCACTGACATCCACGGCCAGTGTAATTTATGCGTCCGTATAGAGACATACTCCGGGAACGATCCGCCAGTGACATAATTTATCGGAATCGGAAATGAAATGAGGCAGGGAACTTGTTTACTGTTTATAATTTATCGGGTCAGCTAGTGCACGGACCGTACATAGGAGGGGGGGGGGGGGAGAAGGAGGGAGGTTTGGCGATTGCCTTTGTGTCACTGGGTAGAGAGTGAGGGGGGGGGGGGTGAGTGGGGAGGGTACGGCAGTGGCGTCGCGCCTTTGTTTCACAGGAGAGGGGGGGGGGTAGAGTCGGGAAGAGGGGTGGGTGGGTGATGAGACGGGGAAAGGGCCACAATGTAAATGAACTTTCCGTGCCGCTCAGAGTGGGGAAGGAGAGTTGAGGGGGGGGGGGGGGGGGTCGACAAGAACGAAAGACGTCACGCGTATATCGTTGTCATAGCCCGTGTCAGTCGTCCTAACTGGGAGAAAGGGGGGGGGGGGGGTTGAGAGAGGGGAGTGGGCATAGATTTGAAATCTGTTTTTTTTGGGGTTTGGGGTTTTAGTGGGACCGATCCGATGATGTTGTCAAGCGTTTCGTCACAGTTTCCTTCTTTCACTTTCTAAAATGAAAAAAAAGCTGAAAAGACCCTGGAACCGTTACAAAAGCACAAAAAGTGTGAAACCTTTAGTAAACCATACAAGTTATTCAGTGATTTTCTATGTGTGCATTCTTAAAGTGGTGATGATGGTAGTAAGGAGGAGATGTATGGGAGATTAATGGGAATGTGCAGAGGGTGTTTCGGTCAAGGGTGATGGTGAAGGGGACGTGCATCTCCGCCTTCCTGCTCCATCTTCCTCTCCTTTCCTAAGAAATCAGACAGACATGATCTTGTTAGTCTCCACTGTGAGTATAATCTTGCTTGGCTTTGTGTGTTCGTACGCGCTGTATCTGTTCTCTCTCTCTCTCTCTCTCTCTCTCTCTCTCTCTCTCTCTCTCTCTCTCTCTCTCTCTCCTTCAAAGACACACACACACACACACACACACACACACACACACACACACACACACGCACGCACGCAGGCACGCACACACACATGCACACACCGCCTTTGCCTCCTTCTTCACCCCATTTGCCTCCAGGACCCATCCCTCAGCTCTCCACGCCTTCGCCCTCACAGTTCTCCCTTCTTGTCCCCGTCTCCTTTTTCTGTCAGCTGGCTCATTCCAAGCTAATCTCTACCCATCTGCCATTCCCTCTTCCCCCCGTCTGTGAATAGGTTGCTGTCTTTTTTTTCTCAAGAATTTGCTCTCTACTTACAATGCTACTTTTGTAACACCTGTTTGGGTGAAAGCTTTATTCAAATTCATGCTCCATTGTTCATGGCTCAGTTTCACTGTACATTAATGTAATGTATGTTTGTTTTGCTTTGATTTTATGTAAGTTTGTATATCGATATGTGTACGTTGTAAGTATTATGCTCGTATATGTGCAGGTGCAGGAGCATGTATGCGTATTATGTGAATCAATATGAATCGTTCACTTCAGTGTGAATGGTCTACTGTTCAATGCCAAAGTGTTATTATATGTACATGTAAATAAAGAAAACTGTACCCTGAAAAAGACAACAAATGTTTTGGCTGTCTAGATTAAAGTTCTTTGAATACTTCCAATTCGGTTCGGTGTCTTTTTTTTAAAATTTACATGCTATGCGTTTTGCTAACATTTCCAGGACTACAGTCAACTGCATTCCGAGTGTCTTGTTGCTGCATTCTGTACTTTTACTGCGTTTAAATTTGTTTAATTCCCTGATTTTTTAACGAGTTGCTGCATTTTGTTCCCTTACTGCGTTTGTGTGTGTTTTCAATGTTGTTTCGCTGCATTTTGTATGCTTTGTATCATTGTGTATGTTTCTATCATGTTTTGTTACATTCGATATGTTTGAGGGGATACGTTTACCTGTATTTTGCACATTTGATGCATGCTGTATGCTTTGCTGCGTTGTGTTTTATTAGTTTTACATTTTGTATGTTTTGTTACACCTTGTACGATTTTCTGAGTGCTGTCTTTTTTCACTGGGTTTTGTATGTGTTAAGGCATTTGTTATGGTTTACTGTACTGAGTGCGTGTTACTGAATATCGTAGGCTTTGCTGCTTTTCTGTGTGCTTTGCTGCATTGATTGTGCTTGTTCTTTGGAGTGTTTTGTATGTTTTGTACATTTTGCTATATGTTAGCCTTTCCCCTGCATTTTATGTGTTTTGTTGCTTTTTCAAATGTAGCTGTTTGCATTTGTTGCCACTTTTTACTTTTCCTTTTCATTATGCTCTTGCCGTAGCCTTTCGTAGCTTTGTCAAATTTAGCACGTTTTGCTGTAATATTTGCGCGTTATTGGGTGGAAGCTAACGGGAACAGCATCCGCAAGAACAAGAACAAGAACAAGAACATATCTTATCGCCATATGAAGACCAAAGGTTTTGTGGGGCACAGAGGATCAAGTTAACACATTCAACTGAACTAATCCAAACGTCGTCACATCTTGCAACATAACATTAGTAGCATGTTTTTATCCGCACGTTTTCCAGTTCTTCGGGGCTGGGGAAGAGGGTGGGGGTGGGGTGGGAACCGTTGGAATACAAATGCATGGATCATGTGAAAAAGTGTATTTTTGTGCATATCCTAAGATTGCAATCTGCCCTGATATTATCAACATGGCGCTGGAAAAGATCTTGGTAAATTCCGAGAAAGTGATTTTTGTTTTGTTTTGTTAATGAGCTGTGTTGTGCGTCTCCTCTATACGCTGGCACTGAAAAAAAAAAAGGGGGGGGGGGGAGGAGGCAAAATAAAGTATGAAAAGAAAAAAAAATGAAAAAGAATATGCACACCTAATAATCCTACAAGCCGGAAAGGAAAGTTCAAAATCAAATTACATCGAGAGAGAGAGAGAGAGAGAGAGAGAGAGAGAGAGAGAGAGAGAGAGAGAGAGAGAGAGAGAGAGGACTTTGTTAACTGGGGGAGGCGATGGAATAGTCACGAGTTAACATTTTTTGCTTCCGGCTTTCAATAAAGCTAATCACCAAAAAGTTTTACAGATCTTGTAAACTATATAAACTGAACTAATGAAAAAGAGCAAATCGTGACACACACAAGCAATATACCATGCATGTATTGAGAAAGTGAGGGGGGGGGGGGGGGAGGGGGAAGTGGAGGGTATTGCGCTGTCAATCAAGAAAAGGAAGAAAATAAGACACAAAGGGAACACACTACAAAAGAAATATAGCTTCAAGAAAATAAAAGAATCATGTTGCCTGCAATACTAATACTGAGAGAGAGAGAAAGAGAGAGAGAGAGAGAGAGAGAGAGAGAGAGAGAGAGAGAGAGAGAGAGAAGTTGATCAAGTTGGCACACATGTAGATTGTGAGCAATCGGAACAAACGCACACATACACACACACAAGTGCGCGCGCGCGCACACACACACACACACACACACACACACACACACACACACACACACACACACACACAGAGCGGTGTCATGCAAAAAAAAAAAAAAAAAAAAAAAAAAAACATTGAAATACGACATGTGCCTGTCTAAGGAGATCTAAGTTAAAGGTAAAATTATAAAGGATGGGATACTTCTAGTCATTTCAAAATAAAATGGATCAGTATGTTTCATGGTGACCCAAATACAGGTCAAAGATCAGGGGATCAAGATGAGTCATATTTATATAGGATTAATGAATTCAGAATGGTCTACAGGGACCAGACTAGGGTTAATGATGAAATAAAAAAGTGAAATGACACCGACAAAAGATAAAGTGTCTGTCCATTTAGTATGTCTATGCACGCACGACTGTAACTCATCCTGTTCACCCGGAGTATCAGTGGCGAAATAGACTTGAGATTTGCCTGCAAAGATATGGATGCTACAGTCAACTTAGGGTAGACAATTTATATCATAAATGAACAAAATAGGTCCTAGCACTCTTCCATGATTCAAACCACTTTCTGTGTGTCTGTTTTTGTCATTAATGTATGCGATGTCAAGTCTCTCGTCTCGAAGTGTGTGTGCCTGTTTCCTGTATTATTTCCTCACTGTTTGAGGGTTCTTCCATAACGACTGTCGGATTTGGGGATTGTTATCGTTTTGTACACATACACCCCCTCCCTCCCCTCCCCCTCTCGTCCATCTGGACAATGTGTGGTGTACGTATCTTCTGTGTGTGACTGTAATATATATGTACCTCCCGCTGTCGCAGTAGTGAGACCATTTCCTTTAGAAATCTTGGAACTATGCATGTTTCCCCTTATGTTTTAGTTTGCCTGGCTTGTTTGACTGCTTTTGTGTAGGATTGGAGATGAATGGGGGTCAGCATATTACTTTTTTCCGGGAGTCATGTTAGTTTGCAATTCTCTTCTCGCTTCTGTGGTTGATGTTTCCTCCTTGGTAATCATCCAGAGGAAATACTCTTTCTACTCTGTATTGGGGCCACTTGCCCAATTATGATCGTCGAATATTAGCGCTGTGTCGCTCGGGATTTATCTTTGGGAACCGCTACTGTGGTCGGGTTGGTCGTATTGGAAATTCGAAAACGAGAAAGCATGGTTGAGTTGTTTCATGTTTGTCTTAAGGGTGATGTTTCGCAGGTATTGTTCGCATTATTTATTCATTCTTTATTTTCATATCAGCTTTTTGTTCTTCAGAAAGCAAGCTGACCTGGACTGGCAAGGGACATAGATGACCATACGTCATTACAGACTGAAAATGAAAGAGTTGGTACGAGGGGATTATCCAGGCTGGAAGGATGCTCTAGGAGCTACCATTAATGTCACCTTGCTCAGTTACTCTGGCACTTGTTTCTTAGTGACAGAAGTTGATGCCTCGGAGTGTCAGCCAAATCCAGCGCCTGTCGAGTCCTCTTCTGTCCTGTCCATCTCACATGCCTCGGGAGAAAGTGTCGGAGTTTTCTGGGATGCTACTCCAGGACGTTGGTTTCCCTACTCACCCATCCCCGTCCTCTCCACCACCCCCTCTCACACCCAAGATGTACCTCCTCCTATCTCGTCAATTGTGAGGGCTATTTCAGACATGACAGTCAGAACTGACGTGGCCCAAGAACAGAGGAATGAACAATACCACATGTGAACACGTGCCAGAGTGATGTGTTTGAGAGGCGTTATGTCTTGATCAGACTGGTTCGTCTATTCTGTCTTTCTCCCATATCTCCCCCCCCCCCCCCCCCCTCCATAGCCTCTTACCTCAATCCCTCTTCTCATGTCTTGTCTTTCGAGAGCACTTGAGATCCTGTTAATATGTCTGTCATTCTTTCTCTCCTGCCTCTATCCTCCTTTTCCTCCACTCTCTGGCCTGTTGTTCGTGGTCTTCAGAAGGATATCGATTTGTACCAGCGGGGCTAAAGTCTATAGCGTGTTAGGAAACGTGGGTGGTGGTGGGATAAAAGAGAAATGGCTTCAGGCACCTATCTGTGTTCATTGTCACATGTTAAATGTGTTTGTGAGTGTGTGCGAATGAAGAGAATTCGTCCGTAAATATCTAAGTGATGTTCCCTGCAGTAAGGTCGGATATAGCCCCTTCAGGTCGACTGGGTCACCAAGATAATAAATTGAATTCCCTGGAGTTGGTGAAGCATAGAGGACATGGCTGTAATGTCGCTAAAAATTTACTCTTGTTATGGGGTTGGCCAGGGGCTGAGTTGATCACGTGACATTTGGGTTATCGTAGAACTTGAGGGAACACAGACCTGGGTATACATAGACCTAGGGGTACATAGATCTTGCGGGGAAGATTTCTTTTCTTATCCCCGTCCAACTTTTTTCTGTCAATTATTATTCACAGTTGGGTTGGAAAGATATTGGGAACTCTGGTATGGCAAGGAGGATGTTTCTCTACCAAGCACCATCTTTTTTAATTGTTTTGACTCCGTTCAATTTTCTGCGCTGCACACACACACACACACACACACACACACACACACACACACACACACACACACACACAAATATAAAGACGGAAATGACTTACTTAAGAACGAACCAAAGGTATGATGTCCTATGGAAAGACAGCCAACAAGGGAACAATGTCAATTCGATTTCAGCAAAACGCCTTCATATCAGTGTGTCTATGGAAATGAGCAGTAGTACTGGGGAAGTGGGAGGGGGCGCGCAAAAGGGAACAAAATCTCCATTCTGGGTAAAGGTAGATGCCAGAACGGGAGGTGGGACAGACCTGCAGAAAACACAAAGTGGGGGACCTGAGTGACCAAAGACCCTAGGTCAGGACAACGTGACCTCCAGCCCTCTCACCTCCTTCCTCCTCCCCCCCTCCCCCCCATCCCACCTCACCCACACCATACTTTCAAAAAGCAAAGAGAAAGAACATGATGCAACGATACAGTTGTGCCTGCTCACTGGGCTGCTTGTATGGCCTTCACAGGCGGTGTTTTTTTCTTCTTTTTTTTTTCCCAAAGCGTTGTATGTTGAAATAGAGAATGAGTGTGTATATGTATTAATATGGATATGTTATCGCTACATTTTTCTTTCATCACTGAAGTAAAATCCACGTTTGTTGTTGTTTTTTTTATTTGTTGTTTTGTTTTGTTTTCTTGTTGTTGTTGTTTGTTTTGTTTTTTCTTCTTGTTGTTGTTTTGTTATTGTTGTTGTTTTTTTTGTTTTCAGGGTCCTTCATTTCCCTTTCTATTACGTACGCAGGCCAATTCGTCCTCTCTCTCTCTCTCTCTCTCTGTCTCTGTCTCTCTCTCTCTCTCTCTCTCTCTCTCTCTCTCTCTCTCTGTTACTTTAGATCAGAACTTAAGATCTCCAAAGATTATGTGCGCAAGCCCGCAAGCACTCTGAATGTGTGTGTGTGTGTGTGTGTGTGTGTGTGTGTGTGTGTGTGTGTGTGTGTGTGTGTGTGCGCGCGCGTTTACTCAACATTCCTTCTCCCTCTCTCTGTATCCAAAGAAATCAGATAAAGATTTCTTTGTGGTCAGGTCGAGGCGGACATATCCATCTTGCTGCGTTTATCTTTTCCGACACTTGCCACCACTTTACACCACCACCACCACCACCACCACCACTATGACCATTATCCCCCTTTTTCCAATACCCCTCAACCTTTTCTGTTCGCTGTGCATCTTCTCTCTCTCTGTCTCTCTCTCTCTCTCTCTCTCTCTCTCTCTCTCTCTCTCTCTGTCTCTCTCTCTCTCTCTCTCTCTCTCTCTCTCTCTCTCTCTCTCTCTCTCTCTCTCTCCTGCGTTCTGTTTGATTGTTATGCCGTACGGAAAAGCTCTGAGTGCGGGCGGTTTTATTGTTTATAAAACTCAAAACCAAAGTTATTGTGTAAAATACTTAAATGTGCTTCTGACATCTGCCGATTTTAGAAAACACTAAGCTGGATAATGTAAGTTTACATTACAAACTAAATAAGCTCATTTTCGACATACAACTTCAGGACACAATATTCCTCAAATAATAACCAACGTCCCTTATCTATATTTTGTCAGCCTATCAGCCTGTCTGTCTGTCTGTCTGTCTGTCTGTCTGTCAGTCTGCCTGTAGATTCGTATCCATATAATTCGGACTTATGTGTGTGTGCTTCTTGTTCTTCTTCTTGTTTTCTTGGGTTCCTGTTATAGGCTTTCTTCAAAATTCTTCTTTGGACTTGTTTGCCGGCTTTTTTTCCAAACATTATGAGAAAAATCACTCTTTATATTGTACTTTGTTTCGCCATGTAATTTGAATTTGAAGAAATATGTTGGGAAAAAAAGAGAAAAATCAACGTTCCTTTGTCCCAAAGCTCTGCGTTCTTCAAGTGATAATTTTCAATATTAGTGTCACTTCACACCAACTGCTATCAGAACAGTATTGGTTTGCATGGTTTTTGCCTGTTATAACGAATGAAAAAGACATATTTTTGAAAAACGTACTCGTCTGTTTTGCAATGTACAGTTAATCTAATCATACTTCGTTCTGTGCGTTCGTTTGTGATTTGCCCTGTTTTCAATGACCCGGATGTCTGTTTCATTTTGCTGTCGACTGGAATTTTCTCCCCTTTGCTCTGCAGCTCTGCGTTCTTTAAAGTATCGATTTCCAATAATCATGTCACCTCATTGATCGTTAGTCAGTGGCCCATTATCCTACGAGGATTGTGGAAGCACTACAATGATAAGCACTGCTTCAGTCGTCTCAAACTCACACGGTTGTGGCCACTCGCCTTGTTGTGGCGAAACTCTTCCTGAACCCCTCAGCAACGCTGCCTGTCCACCTCTTTCTCTGTCTGTCCTGTCTTCCCTTCCCCTTTAGTTTTTTGTTCTTACGAAATGGTCTTGGAGTGTCCACTTGATCAAGTTACTTGTCCATACCACGCAAGTCTATTTATCTTCACTGTAGTCAGTAGATATGTACAATATTCACATGCTTCTGTACACTTCAGCATGATTTTGTCGCATATCCATACCACTCCAGCCTTATGACCCTCGTTTTGGTCCACAGGTCTTCATATTGCCTTACATGCTTTAGTACACTCCACCTTGTTCTTGTCATGTCCACACCACTCCAGCTTACTGATCCTCTCTATTGTCCACATGTCTTTATAATGACTGGCATGCTTCTGAAGGCTACAGTTCGACCCTGTGATGTATCCATGGCATGCCAGCGTTCTGAACCTCTCTGTCTTCATAATGACCAACATGCTTCTGTGAACCTGTACCAGGTGTTGTCATGTGTCCGTGCCACTGTAGCCTTGAGGTCCTCTCTTTGGTCCTCAGGTTTTCATCATGACACATGCTTCTGCAAGTTTCAGCTTAATCTTGTCACATGTCCACACCACTCGTGCCTTCTCATTCACACTGTGGTCAATACAATTGCACAGTGGCTCACGTGTTGCCTAATGGTTGTGCAGACTTCGTGGCTTGCGACATGGTTATTGTGGCAGATGCTGCGAATTCTTCTAAAGCCATTGTGACGAAACAAAACATTGTTGTTTCACTGACAAATTGTCCTGTCACCCCTTGATTGCCGCTATTTTGTACCAGTTTTGCACTTCTGTGTGCCGGAGCAAAATTGTACTTTTTGCAGTAGGTTCACTAATTGGATCAGTGCTCATTTATTTGTGGAGATATCTCTTAGATTTTTGGCATGTTTTCTTCTTATACCCAGGGCTATAACATCGGCAAATAATATTTGATTTGGTTCATTCTGAGTATAATAATCGTATAATTCAACTTTTTTGTAAAAAATTATATTTTGCAAGTATACAAAAACCCACAGCAGCAAAACAAAAAGCATACAAACCCAGCCAAAAGTGGTTTTAGTATTTACTGAACACCTGTGTAAATATTTGGTAGTGAATTTGCAACCCACAATTGTTGTTTTATATGATAGATTTATGCATTTCTGGGGTACAGTACAATCCAGGTATCAAGGGACACAATTTTGTTTTCTTAGGTAGGTTCACTGATATGCCCACTGCTCTTTCAATTCTTGACATATATCTTAGATACTTGGGGAATTTTCTTGTTATATCCTTGGCTACAGCCAGATATCACAATAGTTTGATTTTGTTTCTAATGAGTAGACCAAAAATATATATAATAATGAATGTTTTGTTTGCAAAACAGACACTTTCAGAACATAAACAAACCTATAGCACTAAAATCACAATGAAATACCACAAAAACTGGTGTTAGTATCCTTTGAACTTCAGGACAAACATCTGTATTCACAATAAAGCTTGACAATGCATAAAATGTTTAGCAACCCATATCATAGGGGGAACTCCAGCCCAGGTAACGTGGGAAAGAAGATGGGAATTGAACATTATCCACAGCATCAGTCTGCACATCTTGCAAGCCTCTTGGGAATTGGTCTTGTTTAGCAGAGATGAACTAACAATAACAACACTAAGTGTAACTTCCAATTATTCTGTCACATTTCGTTCACACATGTGGTTTGGTTCACTCATGAACTAAGTGTGATTGATAAAAAGCCATCACCACAGAAGGTAATAAATAAAACATTGCAAAACCAACCCCCCCCCCCCCCCCCCTAAAAAAACGAGACTGCTAAAGATAGGACTGAGCTACAAAAGGCCACACCACAGATGATGAAAGCACACTAACAACTGAAAAATACACCGGTGTCACAGAGAATACACCACACCACAGAACCTATGGACAGAAGGATCAGGATTCAACACTACTGCCAGTAAATGCCACTTATAGTTGACTGACACACATTTGGGTACACACACACACACACACACACACACACACACACACACACACACACACACACACACTGTGCACAAGCACCATATTCAAAAGCAACACACACACACACACACACACACACACACACACACACACACACACACACACAGCACCACGTGCAAAAGCACTACACACACACATACACACACACACACACACACACACATACACACAATGTCTACCCACACCATGCACAAGCACTGCTCAGTCTCTCTCTCTCTCTCTCTCTCTCTCTCTCTCTCTCTCTCTCTCACACACACACACACACACACACACACATCATGCACAAACACCACACACACACACACACACACACACACACACACACACACACACACACACCACAAAAACAACTCCACGAAAATCCATAGGCTTGAAACTGCCAATGTTTACCTTGATACCTGGGTCACCCGTGAAAGAAAGGTCGAGATTTGGGCGATCAGCACTGGCCTCTGTCCATTCTGAAACAAGTTCCGACTGACGAGTGCCACACCCTCTTCCTCTGCCACGCCTCCTCACACTGGACCCTCGCCATTGTCCTAAACCCCCTCCCCTTTCTCGACTCTCCTCCCGACCTCTCACGAAAGGAGGGAGGGGGCACTTGACATACACGGAATCAGCTCGTCACTCGCCGATTCGGCCCCACTTGCGCCGGTATCGCTCGGTTTGAAGTCGGGGATCAGCTTCGTCATCAACACCAATCTCCGATAGCAAAGGGTGGTGTTGATTGTGATCACTTTATTCCTCCTCCGAATCGCTTCATTCCACTTCTTTGAAGTCTTCGTCATCGTTTTCACGGTCTCGGATAACTTCTTGAAGCACTTCAAGAGCATTAGATCGTTTGAAAACGGCACGCGCCTGATCGAACTGCTTGCTCGACTCGCCATCTTCAACCGAGAATGACTCAGTCGAACCTTGCCGAAGTTATCGTCCGAACGGACGCGAGCCGGTCAGTCAGCGACCCGTGAAAGGGAAGAAATTGTCTTTTAGGGTCCCTGCAACCGTTTAAACCATTTTTTCTCCTTGCCTCCCTTCTTTAAATCGCCGCATTTTGATGATGAAATTATCTCGAACGCCGTTCATGCAAGGGCACACAGCTTTCCCGAAACCATCTCGAACGCCGTTCGTGCAAGAGCAGCAACGGGTTTTAAAATGCCATCATTAAATTGTCGAAAAGACGATCAGTTCGGGCGTTGGATGGATGGCATGTTACAAATAGCATGCAACCTGCGCAAAAAAAGGAAGAATGAAGGAAGAGAAGAAAACTGAGCGAGTGAGATTGATTGAGTGGGGGATAAACGACTGAAGACAGCGCCAGTAGACTCTGCCTAGGCAGGTAGCCCGTTATGTGAACGAGAACGTGGATTGTAAAGCGCGCAGAGCTTGGTCTTACACCGAAGGTAGGCGCGATATAAGCAATCTTGATCATACTAATAATAAGAATAAGTATAAAAATAAGAAAACGAATAACCATGGTAATCTTACTTTTAGTTAACTGCTTCAATACAAAATTGACTGATGGGGATCTTGTCTTTGAGCACCTAGTTGTTTATCTCAACATTTGTATGTAAATCATGAGAAAAGAGAATGATAATTTTTCAACTAAACGTTCTTCCTACATTGTTTGCGGCCCAGAAAATCAATTCAGTCTCTTATGCACGCTTGCCAACAATGTTTGTCACACTGGAATCACTACGAACCACTTACCTGCGAACAATAAGAATCCGTCTGCTATTCTTTCCTGAGTAATACCAAATAATGCTATAGTGTAAATAGAACGAGGTCACTGGAATAGAAAAATGGTTGTTGTAAATTGTAGCACGAATACTAACCGAGCTAAGGATAAGAAGTTTCTCGAAAGGCCTGATAAACACAATTCATTATATGCACTCCATACAAGTTGACAAAATGCTGGTATCGCTAAATAAAGAGTACTGTCACGAGAGTGTTTCGAGTGAAATCAGGTATGCAAACGTGGATTTCAACAAGACTGCTTCACTAGACTTTACAAATGTGAAACGTGCGGTTTGGTTGTTTTCACTGCGGCTATAGTAATAGAATCGATAAAGACAATCCGCTACGAATTTACCATATCTTGATTAATATAAATAAATGTGATTTTGTTAGGATGGGGTTTTAAAAAACAAAACAATCAAAATCATCTTCCTATAGTCGTTAAAATTCTACGAGGAATTAAGACGTTCTGAGATGTATTCTTTGCATTAAATCATGTGAACAACATTGAGCCCAGGTTCAGATGGAATTGCTTTTATCTGTATACAGGCAGGTCTTTACGTTGCCTACTCTCTTACGAATTTTAACTGAAAGGAGAGATGTCAGTTTTGGTAACGAAATGGATAAATCTAGAGAGTATCTCAAGAATTTTAAACGTGGTATACACAGTCAGTTCAACTTGCAGAGGTGACAGAATTATGTCCATTTTACATCAATTATTTAACAAAATTGAATCCATGGACTTATCAGATTTCTGAAGAAAAAAATCTTCAATTTTCAAGCTAAATGATAATAAATAATAACACAAATAAACTGCATTACCTGAGGGACGGCCTTAAGAAACTGATCAACAGTTCGCACCTCTCTGTCTGTCTGTCTCTCTCTGTGTCTCTCTGTGTGTCTCTCTCTCTCTTTCTCTCTCTCTCTCATCTCTCTCTCTCTCTCTCTCTCTCTCTCTCTCTCTGTCTCTGTGTCTCTGTGTCTCTGTCTCTGAAGCAGGAACCGTTAAGAGCTTTCATCAGCCTCATCAACAGCCAATGCGGAACGGGAAGACCTAGAATCCCTTGAAACCCTTCACCGCAAACGATCTCGTGTTGATTGCCGCCAACACCGAGTGTGATTAGTCACAAATGTCCAACGTTCCGGAAGATCGCTCCACGTCTGGCATTCTCATCCAATCCCCTAGTCCCAGCCCCAGCCCCTCTCATCGACACACACCTATCCACCCACCCACCTCTCTCTCTCTGTCACTGTCTCTGTCTGTCTGTCTGTCTGTCTGTCTGTCTGTCTGTCAGTCTGTCTCTCTCACTCTCTCTCTCTCTCTCTCTCTCCTCTCTCTCTCTCTCTCTCCTCTCTCTCTCCCGCCGCATTTCCTTTCTCCCATTCTCTCTCTCTCTCTCTCTCTCTCTCTCTCTCTCTCTCTCTCTCTCTCTCTCTCTCTCTCTCTCTCTCTACACCGCCCGCATTTCCTTTCTCCCATCCACGCTCTCAACACAGATTTCATTTACCTGATTGTTTTGTCACAAAGGGATGACAATGGCCTCGAGGTGTAATGACAGTACCGTCAAATGCAAGTTCTTCTTTCATCCCTTGCAGATAACAACATGATCGTCGTCCTCAGACTCTGGAATCGGGTATAAAATTAAAAAGCATGCTTTCAGCGGGTTGGAGCTGACTCTCTCCGCGGTTTCCAATGGCCATCTGAAGACAAAGGAGATGAAGAAAATACAGGGATCACAGAGAAGGGCTGGTGGCTTCTGTCTGCAAGTGTTGTATTCTTTTGCAGGAAAGGGAATGGGAATGGAGGCTACATTTGGCTGGAAACCCGACCCCCAAATTGCTGCATGGCCGAATTTCCAGAAAATTGCAGACCGTGCAACCTGATAATATGTCAAAACAAGAACAGAGGGAGGAGGAGGAGAAGGAGGAGACGGTGGTGAGAAGGAGGAGGAGGAAGAGAATGAGGAGGAGGAGGAGGAGGCGAAGACGGAGGTGGAGGAGGGAGGGGATAGAGGAAGGGAAGGGAGGAACAGGAAGGGGAAAAAAGGAAGGAAGGTAAGGACGGAATGCAAGGAGGAAAAAATATTAATGAACGAAAAGGTAACGAAGGATATAAGAAGAAAGAATAGGACCATAACGGATACAGAACAGAGGTGGGGCGAGGGGAGAAGAAAGATGATAGGAAGGAGTAGAAGTGATGGAAGCTACGGCGACGACGAAGAAGAAAGAGGAGAGGGGGAAAGGGGGCGACATGACAAGAACAAGAAGATGCGTATGAGAGAGGCGTGGTGGAAAGTGATGATAATGGGGAAGAAAGAAAGAAAAATAGAGGAGGACAAGAGAAATAAAAAGGAGAAGAATAGGATAATAAAAAGGACAGGGAGGAAGAAGAGGAAAGAGGGGGGGGGGGGTAAGGAGAAAGAAGAAGATGTGCAACAACAACAACAACAACAACAACAACAGCAACAACAACAGTAACAATAACAAGCCAGGTTCTTCATCTAAGTTTACAGGATCATTGTTTAAAAATCAAACGAGCAAGCGAACAAAAAGTGATGGGGGATGAAAAGGGAGGAGGGGGGGGGGGGGAGTTGTAAGGAGTGAAAATCGAGTGAAGGGAATATACAGACGTGAAAGTGTGCATTCCTGTCTGTCCATTTGCAACGTCCAACAAAACTTGAAGTCATTGTTTGATCAGTGTACATATCCTGGTATCATCTCAGTACAAAGATATAGTATTGATCTGATATTAATGCTATTGCTTGTTGTGTTCACCCTCAGAATGCTTTACCTCTCCAAAGTCTCTAAAAGAGAATTAGGAGGAAGCGAAATGGAAGGATACATTTGCATAATTATGGTTTAGTAGCCAGGGAGAGTGTTGAGTGGGACCAAAAAATGGCATAAGGGAGGGCAAGAAGCAGAGTGATAGGAAAAGTGTTTAAGTAGAGAAACAGTGAAAAACATACAGACATAGACACAGAGACACTTGCAGACAAGAAGAATATAAATAGTTTGTTCATCTAGCCCTCTGTCCTTCGTGAAGGGACACATAATTAGACTGGTCATATGTACAGCCCCTCCGGACCTACTACAGCAATCCGACGATTATAAACGATCGAATCATTCAAATTTCAAAAGAAAGAAAATAGTACGCATCACACTATTTGCTGCCCTCACACGATGTAAAAAAAATTGTACAAGTTTTTATAAACAAGTTATGTGAACTGAAAGAAAACGTAAGCATGCTGTGCTACTCTCTCTACCCTTGAATACAAGCCTTAAACAGACTGTAGTGGTGCAAGCTAAGGCTTATTTATCACGCAAAACGCAAAACAGTTAATTGTTGAAGGCATGTATATTTAAGATGCCTCAAATAGAAGACACGAAAATGCTTAAAACAATACTCCTCAGGTGGTTGTTAGGTACCGAATGGCAATGTAGGCTATCATGCCCAAAACAAGACCACCTAGAAGGCTGCTCGAAGCAGAAGAGCAATGAAAGTTAAAAGAATTAGAACATCCACAGACTGAACTGAAGTGCGTGTTGACAGGAAGAGGGAGAATGGGCCAGTGCCCCATAGCCGCCAACCAAGTGTCCATTTCGAACTAGGCTGCCCCACTTGTGCACCAAAGAGGTCAGGTAAAACACAGAGGTCCAAAGTAGATGTCAGAAGCAGTTCAAATAGAAATAATTGCCAAACTGTCTGTAAAAATTGAAAGAAAAAAATGAGGAGATTGGTGGTGTGGAGGAGGTTCAGGGATGAGAGAGCTAGAGTGATGTGAAGTCCAGCAGTCATGTCTGTGTGTTGCTTTGTGGTGGCTGGAAGGAGGGAGGCCAGCGTCTGTTATAGAATGAATCATGTCCAGGAACGCGAGACGTTTTGCAATATTCCAAGCTTGAAAATCAACGGTAGGTGATAGCTTTGTACTGGCATAATGAAGTTATGAAGATGGTGATGTCCATGAATGTGGCACCGAAACCGTCATTGATGTACCATGATAGCATTTTCGGCGCAAGATCAAAATGGCCGCTGGACGAAAACGAGAAGATAATATAAGTGGTTTTTCGTCGTTCTTCGTTTTCACTGTCCTAAATGTTATTTGTTTTTGTCTGAAGAAGACCCAAGAGGTCGAAATGCATTGTGTCTTGTCCTGTACTTTGTCTCTGTCCTTGGCGGTAAATAACCCCCTCTCTTTTTCAAATTTTTCTCTATCCACCCACCAATAAACGGGTACCTCATTGAGTTCAAGGAAGGTTAAAGGCGGTGGATGGAGAGGGACAGGCTCTGCCTTCCATCATGGAACGAGTCTCTCACAGTTCACTGCCTTTATGGCCAATAGGCTTTAGGAACTTTCAGTTTTGTTTTATTTAACACACAGCCCAGCAATAAATAAAAAGAACGCTTGAGCTTGTTGTCCTCCGTTTTAATCAGCTTCTTCGGTTTCTTCTCTCTCTTTCCTTTGTACTCTCACTCCTACCCCCTTTCCATGTTTCCTCCTCCTCCTCCTCGTCATCCTCGTAATCCTCCTCCTTCTCCTCTTCCTCCTCCTCCTCTTCCTCCTCCTCCTCTTCCTCCTCCTACTCCTCCTCCTGCTCCTTCTTCATCTCCTCCTCGTCCTCCTCCTCCTCCTCCTTCTCCTCCTGCTCCTTCTGCTCCTCCTCCTCGTCCTCCTCGTCCTCCTCCTCGTCCTCCTCCTCCTTCTCCTCCTCCTCCTCCTTCTACTCCTCCTCCTTCTCACTTTCTTCTTCCTTCCCTTACTCCCCTCCTCCACTGTCCTTCTTCTTCTTCTTCTTCTTCTTCTTCTTCTTCTTCTTCTTCTTCTTCTTCTTCTTCTTTTCTTTTCTTTTTCCCTGTTTTCCTTTCTATCTCTTTATTGATTTTTTTCCTGTCTTTCTTTTCTTTCTTTCTCTTTTTCTTTTTATCTGTCTGTCTGTCTGTTTATCTGTCTTTCTTTCTTTCTTTCTTTCGTCTTCTTCACAACCCCCTGACTGTTCACTGTAGGTTAGTATGTACGCTTTGAAGGAAAGTGACTGTGTATTGTGTGAACTTCAAAGTCGTTGTAGTCTCATCTTAGTAAACGTAAACCATCCAATGTCAAGTGAAACGAAACCATGATACCCTAATAATTCAATCAGTTTATCCTACACCATCACAAGAAAGCTACAGTCTCTCACTCACGATCGTACAACCGTGCAGTAGCTGAAAACGAGTATGTAAAATCAAGCCCATGTTTATGTTTCACGATTTCAAAGTCCCTCCCATGAAAATGGAAGGGCGTCTTGGCGATACCTTCCTCTCTGTTTTAGTAGTCTGTGAGATTCTCTAGCAATGCAAAGCATCGGAGAACTTTAATTTGGTCAAATCCTCAAGTCGCACAGGCGTACTTTGGAAAAAGAAGAACTTCAAGAAACATCCTTTTGTTGACATTGCTTTACGTGCGTTGTTGTTTAACCTACAAATTCTTTCTTTCTTTCTTTCTTTCTTTCTTTCTTTTGCGCAGGCTGATACTTCTGCCGACACTGCCTGTGTAGACAGGCAGTGGAGTTGTGTGTGTATGACCGTTTTTTATCCCGCCATTAAGGCACCCATACTCCATCTTCGGGGAAGCTGCATGCTATGTGTAACGTGTCATCCATACCAACGGCCAAACTGGCCTTCTCTTCCGAAAGTTGGTGATGGGATTTGACGTGTGTGCAAGATGTTGTGCGTGCGTTCACACACGGAAGCTCGGTTTATGGTCTCATTCGGAGGGCTGTATGGGGAATGGAGTCAGAATCAATGTTAACTCCGAGGGAAAAATTCACCTGTACCAAAATTCGAACCCACAACCCCAGGATCACGAGTCCGGCGCTCTACCAACTGAGCTATTCCGGCCCCCTAACCTACAAATGAAGGCTTCTCTCTGTCAGAATTATGCATTTAAGAATTGTCTTTCTTCTGAGCAAAAAAGACTGAAAGGTTTACCACTTCCAACCCAATGAAGCATACGCGTCTTCTCGGCGTTTCCGAAAAGTTCGTAGACACTCGAGTTTCTTCTGTAAGACAGGAAGCTACTAATAAATCTTCACTTGAAACAAACACTTTGTCAGTCCTTTTGATCCTTTCACAAAGCAGCCTTTCGGTGCCCTCGCTGTGTTCAAAGAGGGAGCAGTAGTCTGGTTGTCGACGGACGGCGAACTCGGGGTGAAACCTGTGTCCAAGCTGGCACCAAGGTTTTAAGGAAGCGACCTTTTTTCTAGAGTGAAATGCTTTCATCAGTTCCCCAGCTGAGCGGGCATTGTGCCAGACGTTGTCATGGGAACCCTGAAGGGTCTGGTGTCGACGTTGGTTCCGCGTTTTCAACAATTACGAAGAGAACATTGTCTTAAACTAGAAAAATGTAACCATGTTTGTTAGTTTATTTTTCAAGTTTTTATTCTCTCCAGTTGTATTAGTGGTGGTGGTGGTGGTGGTGGTTGTGGTGGTGGTGGTAATGGTGCATAATAATGATTGTGTTACTATCATGATCATCATGATCATCGTGATCATCATGATCATCATGATTATCATCATCATCATCATCATCATCATCATCATCATCATCATCGTCGTCGTCGTCATCATCATCATCATCATCATCATCATCTTCATCATCATCATCATTATCATCATCATCCTCATCATTTTTGTTATTAGCATCTTTAGAATAACTGCTGAGCATGTTTGACATTCAGCTGTAGTAGCTTGCCATACATACATACATATAAACATTCATACATACATACATACATACATACATGCATACATGCATACATACATACATACCTACATACATACATACATACATACATACATACATACATACATACATGCATACATACATGCATACATAGACAGATAGATAGATAGACCGATGGTAATACATTGTTACATTCACCGTTTCACTCTTTTCTCTTCTCCCAGCCTCATCAATTTGTAGCTATCTTTAGTCTCTGTGTCCGTGTGCGAGTTTGTTATTGTTAGAAAACCTGGTTAACCTCTTGCGACAGTAATTTAGAATCAGAAGCATGAAAACCAAGAAGATCCATCTTCCATCGTGAGCGTACTGTGCATTGTTTTAATGTCAACAAGCCGCTAACATCTCTCTTTGAGCCAAAGACCCAGCTTTTTCTCAGGGAAGCGCGCATTCCCTTCATCATAGCATCTGTATACAAGATAAGAAGAAGAGGTATGTCAAAAGGTTAATCATCTGCAAATTAATAGAGGAAATTTTACGCGAGACAAAGGGTGGGGGGGGGGGGGGGGGGGGGGGCATGCACACACAGAGAGTTGGACAACGTACAGTGGAATGGGAGGGGGAGAGGTGTGTGTGTGTGTGTGTGTGTGTGTGTGTGTGTGTGTGTGTGTGTGTGTGTGTGTGTGTGTGTGTGTGTGCGGGAAACGTTTTAACACAGACTTTCAGAATCTTGTAATTTCAACGTATCAATCCCCATCTCTTTTTCTACAGCGACCACCGATCACAACCGCGTTATATTCCCATCACCACCCCAGACTCACACGCTCCTTTTTTTCCCTGATCCCCCAGTTTCTGCGCACCGCCCATCTCCTTTGGTATCCATTCCGCTCGAAGACCTGACCCCATTCCAAGAACGTTGTAACATTTGTGTCTAGCCTGGCCATGCTTTCAATACTAGAGCACCTGTCCAGCGTCCTGCTGGACACACACGCGCGCGCACACACACACACACACATACACACACACACACACACGCACGCACGCACGCACGCACATACAGACAGACGCACACACACGCGCACGCACGCACGCGCGCACATACAAACACACACACTCACATGCGCGCGCATGCACGTACGCACGCACGCACGTAGGTACGTACGAACGCACGAATGCATGCACGCACGCAAATACGCGCGGGTGCGCGCTCATGCACGTAACGCCAGCTCACTCGCTCGCGCTCGCACACAAGCTCACACGTGCGCATGCACACACACACACACACACACACACACACACACACACACACACACACACACACAGAGTTTTCTGGATTTCCCCTACAAAAAGAGATCAAGGGGATCCGACCTCGTCTCCTTTGATTCCTCAGCCGTTCACGGTGGATGTTCGCAGACAGGGATGCCCATGATCTCCGATGACCGGGGCTCCTGTGCTCAAAGCACGGAAACATTACGGTCCTCTGAAGGAAAACCCTACTTAGAACATAAGAAGACAGGGAGCCTGCAACGGGCAGAATCATTTGCGAGATTGTTACTGAAGCCGTCTTCTTTTCGTTAATATTGTGAACAAAAACATTATTTATGTCGTTTCTATGTAAGTGTATGGTATTCGGGTTTTTTTTAGCAGAGCGCGCTGTTTTGTAGCATGAAACCATGAGCCTGTGTTGCTATGTTGTCATGTGTATTATTCGCTATTCCATTCCAAAGCTTTATGGAAGAAAATGACCGATCAGCAAAGGTCTTCCTCTGGTGTCTGAGTTACCTTCCACATACAAATGGAACCCTTTTCAATGAATGAACCCAAAACTATGCTTAATTCTGATCTGTCGATTGTAAATGTTTTAAACATGAATTTTGTTGTTGTTGTTGTTGTTGTTGTTGTTAAAGATCTGAGGACTATGACATAACGCTGCTCACAGAGACACGTCTTTCGCCGCTTAACAATTATCACCAGCACCTGCAGTTTTCTTTCTTTGTTTTTGTACTCCCAGTTCTTATAGAACAGGGAGTACTTTACAATGGGAACGAAGAAATGCTCTGTGTGTGTGGTGTGTGTGTGTGTGTGTGTGTGTGTGTGTGTGTGTGTGTGTGTGTGTGTGTGTGTCTGTCTGTCTGTCTGTCTGTCTGTCTGTGGTGAAAATGTGTTCCACTCGCTCCAGACAAAACTACTGGGCCGATCTGTCTGCAAATTTGTACGTATGTTCATTCTGGGTCACGGATGATGACCGTTGTGTTATTTTACCGTTATAGCCGTTACTAACGGCTATAACGGCCCATAACCGTTTTTTTTTTCTTTATGGTATATCTCAGAAACTACTCGGCCAATCTTTCTGAGAATTTGTAGATATGTTCATTATGGGTCACGGATGATGCCTGATGTTTTATTTTACCGTTATAAACGTTACTAACGGCTATAACCGCCCATAACGGTTTTTCTTCTTTATTGAATATCTCAGAAAGTACTTAGCCGATCTTTCTGAAAAATTTGTAGGTATGTTCATTATGGGCCACGGATAATGCCCGATGTTTAAGTTTACCGTTATAGCCGTTACTAGCGGCTATAACGGCCCATAATGGTTTTCTTCTTTTTTGAAAAATCTCAGAAAGTACTTGGCCGATGTTTCTGAAAATTTGATGGTATGTTCATTATGGGTCACAGATGACGGCCGATGTTTACCAGGATATCCGTTACTAACGGCTATAACGGCCCAAAACGGGTTTTCTCTTTATGAAATACCTCACGCGTATTCAAGGTAAACTGGGAGTACATTTATATGCTTTGCATCTTGTTTCTTTTGCAATTGTTTCGTTTTTTATAATGCTTTTGAGTGTGGTTTACGATGAAAAATATGGTGAAAAACTACATCTTGAAAACGATGGGCGATTCAAGTGGACAGACAAAGAGACAGACAGACAGACAGACAGACAGATGAGGGCCAACAGTTCACCCACTCAAGCACATACTGTTAGTAAGGCAGAATTATCTACCACTGCAGATATGAATGCTTATCTCCCTCTATTTCTTCAGTTTAAGACGTAAGAGCAAGCTTTGTTTATAACTGAATATTTCTTTCAGTCATTGCAACACCAAGCTGCTCTGTAAGTTGCTGGAATGGTGCTTGGTTACTTATCCTTGGAATTTATTAGTTTATTGTAATTTAGTCCCTTGTGGATTCATTCCAAGAACTGGTCCTCAGCGTTTGTGTCTTGAGAGGTTATCTTTTTATATTTTCTACTTTTCACAAGAAAATGTAGCTTGTTTTGTTCTTTCATGATTTTATTTTGCTTCTTAGGTGGCACCTTTGGTTGTTTTTTTGAAAACTCAACAAACATACTACGGTATTGCACACCAGCCTTTTTCTGGGATAGCATTCTTCTTAAAACCGGAAAGGCAGAGGAGTAAAGTTACCACTTTCCGCGGTCACTGAGGAGAAACAATCAGGTTTCGAAATACCGGTATCTGACTAGGAGTTATATGTTAGTGAGTTTCCTCCCCATTGGAGATTGTCTCCCGCTTGGAGACTGTAAGCTTGCTGAAGGCTCATTTTGAGAGACATTTATTATTCCCCTTTCACCCACTCAAGCATATACTGTTAGTAAGGCAGAATTATCTACCACTGCAGATCTGAATGCTTATCCCCCCCTATTTCTTCAATGTAGGACATAAGAGCAAGTTACTGTTGATAACTGAATATTTCTTGCAGTCATTGCAACACCAAGCTGCTCCGTAAGTTGCTGGAATGGTGCTTGGTTACTTATCCTTGGAATTGATTAGTTTATTATATATATATATATATATATATATATATATACACACACACACAACACACACACACAACGAACAGTAATCAAAGAAAGACATAGTTAAGGATTTTTTAATTTTCCAGTACTACCTAATAAAGAAGTCCCTGAGGAAGGCCCAGCGCCGAAACGTTGGAAAAAAGGAACACTTGCTTGTTTGCCTTTTCATTGTATGGTTGTTTATATATATATACATACACACACACACACACACATATATATATATATATATATACTCTTCGAGAAAACGTTTACAATATTCGCCGAATTGTGTATCCGTAATAAAAGACCCAGTCTGTTTATTAACAAACTTCGGTTTGATATACTTCATTGCAAGGCAAGCGAGAAAAGAAATGTTGTCTCTCAGAGCTAGATATTACAAAGTATTTTTTTCTTAATCATGCTCAGAATTTTTTGTTTGGCATAATGAGTAACATACCGCCAGGGATCAACATTTCACGTGACATTCTGACAGTTACCTGTGCATTGTTTCATGACCCATTCGGCTGTCTCAGAATTCTGACCAACACACAAATTTACTAGTAGCATTCTTCGGTGTCACAAATGCCGACACACACACAAAGTTGACGGGCATTTAATGCTGTACTCTCCGGTATCACAGTTTCAGTTTCATCAAGGAGGCGTCACTGCGTGTGGACTAATCCATATACGCTACACTACATCCTCTAAGATTTGAGACGACGCTGTGCATGACTTTAAGCTGATGGATGAATAACTTAATAACTGAGATGAGAGAATTTAAGAAGAGGGTCTCGTGGCTACGACTTAGCAGATGTCTGACCTATTCATTAGCCCAACGCCTTTTTCTTTTATTATTGTAGGCACTATGTGCTTGTAGTGAATGTACACATGTGTGTGTATGGATGTGTGGGCACGGGCTCATGTGTGCGCGCGAATGCATGTGTGTGTGTGTGTGCGTGCATGAAGTGCGTGTATATGTATGCATTAGTGTGTGTGTGTGTGTGTGTGTGTGTGTGTGCGCGCGCTTGTGTATATGTGTGCGTGCATGTGTGTGTGTGTGTGTGCGCGCGCGCGCGTGTGCCTGCGTATGCCTGCGCGCGCATGTGTATGTGCAGAAGTGCATGTGCATGTGTATGTGTGATTTGTAGGTTTGTGTGAGCATACACAGACTGCCGACAAACACACAAATTGACATTGACTGAAGGTTATATTCTCCGGTATCACAGACTGCCGACGACCTCGCAAATTTGACAGTGATTTAAAGCTGTATTCTTCGGTGTCACAGA
>CM065716.1:106291985-106296985 GCA_033310375.1 Conus canariensis
GAAGCAAAGTACTTAAAACTCTTTCACTCATACGACTCCACCACCTAACTGCCCCCAGCATCACACCATTGTCTTTTGATTCCTCAGTGAAGCAAGTCCCTGAGCGAACGTCTGATTCTCTCCATTCAGCCTGATTCACGTAAGAATAGCATCGTTCATCCTAAGACATTTTTTTTCTCCATCATTGTCTTCTCGTTTCTTCTCATCCCTCCAACCCCCTCTTTCACAGTTCTGTATCTGTCCTACCTCTCCTGAAAGCCATGACATTACTGCCCCCACCCCCTCCTCCCTCCTTCTTAGCCCTTCCTCCACTTCGATCTGTCAGAAACGTGTCTGAGCACTAACGCTGTTTTAGGGGAATATTTGTGCTTGCGCCGTTGAAGATGTCTGCGTGTCTGTGTTTGAGTGAGTGAGTGAATGAATGAGTGAGTGAGTGAGTGTGTGTGTGTGTGTGTGTGTGTGTGTGTGTGTGTGTGTGTGTGTGTGTGTGGGTGCGTGCGTGCGTGCGTGCGTGCGTGCGTGCGTGCGTGCGTGTGTGTGTGTGTGTCTGTCTGTCTGTCTGTCTGTCTGTCTGTCTGTCTCCCCCGTTGTCTGTGCTCTCTCACTGTCTCTGTTTCTGTCTGTCTGTTTGCCTCTCTCACTCTCTGTCTCTATCTCCTTGTCTCTGTCTCTCTCTGTTTTTCTCTGTCTATCTCTGTCTCTGTCTGTCTGACTGTCTGTCTCTCTGTCTGTCGCTCTGTCTGTCTGTCTGTCTGTCTGTCTGTCTGTCTGTCTCTCTCTCTCTCTCTCTCCTCTCTCTCTCTCTCTCTCTCTGTGGAACAAAACTGATTCCAAACATGTTTCCTTCTTACACTGGAATATCAATGGTCTTGTTTTCAAACTGAATGGTCCAGATTTCCTTTCTTTCTTGTTCGAATTTGACTTTGTATACTTGGTTGAAACATTTGTTGAACATGTCCAATTGTGTGTTTTTACTCGATACTCTGTATTCAGAAAACCTGCTGTCAAGTGTAGTAAACAAGGAGGTATTCTGGGGGCATAGTTTGTCTAATAAGAGAAGAACTTGTGTCGTTTATACGTGAAATCGATGTGAACTATTCCACCGTAAATGTATTCCTTCCTAACTGACAAACGTTTGTTTGATGTTACAGATGCGCTGTATGTGTGTTCCTATGTACCACCAGAAGGTTCACTCTACTATATACACTTTAACATTGGCAATGGCATAAGTTCATTGGAAGAATGTATTTTTATTCCATACTCGAATATAAAGATGCGTATGTAAAGTTATCCAGTGATTTGAAGAGTAGAACAGCCAGCATCTCCCCAGACACACCAAATGACAGCGATAATTATGGTGTTAACATTAGTTGTCGTTCTGTATTTTTTGGTAGAAGATCAGCTGATTACGTACTTAGCAGCTATGGAAAATAGCTTCAACATATGTATACTGCGCTTTCTTTATGTATCCTTAATGGTTTATGGGATAGAGGTTTTGATGGACATTGTACTTATATATCTGATTCAGGCAATAGTGTCAGTGATTACTTTTTGTTGTCTAAGGATTTTTTTTCTCTTTCGTTGTTTCTCCTTGCAAATTACTAGTTTTAGAAAGACTAGAATCAGGTCATTTACCGATATAGCTACACTTCAAGTTTACGGAGAAAAACGCTAGTTGTGTACATACAGATAAAACAGATGAGTTCATTGAAAAATATGCGTGGAACTGTGATATTGAATAGTCATATATTTGTGTACATTATTCTTTTGACGGGTTGGCATTGCTCGATCATGCTATTGATCTGGTCAGTCATAACTGTAACGATGCCTTGAATGTGATTAATGAGTATATATTAAAAAAAAACTAGAGGCTGTATTAAAAAGAAAATCAATAAATGCAACTGAAAAAAAACAGTGATTGGTATGATAAGGAATGTACAGATAATGAAGGAAGTGATAAGACATTACTGAAAATATTTCTAACTTCCAAAGAATGAGTAGAATAGTGATGCGTATTTTACAGCAAGAAGAGAATATAGAAATATGTTAAGAAGAAAAGAAAAGGAATACAATGATTTCCTAACTGAGAAGTTAGTTGCCTCTGTACATAATCAGAGGGAGTTCTGGGGCAATTTTAACAAATCTCTTGTAAAAGAAAACAGCCTTTTAATAGCATAAGGACTGATGACTGGTGTAAGAACTTCTGAAATTGATCGAAAGAGGAGACAACTGTTTAGAACAACATGATGAGGATGCAGATGATTATGTAAATGAACAAGGAGATTAACTTTAGTTCAATGAATCGACAATATCAAAGGAAGAGGTTATCTTAGCAACGCATAAATAAGGAATAAATAAAACCACTGGGCCGGTGGTATAGATGGGAAATTCTAAAAACATCTAGGAATCGTGTCACTGAATTCTTTGTTAAACTATTCAATACACTATTTAATAAGGGCATATCTCCAGAGACGAGGACGGACTCTGTGTAATCCGTCTTTTCAAGAAAGGTGATGTAAATGGCCTGGTAATTACAGTGTGTCTCAATTTGTGACGCAAGCAGTAAAATCTACAGCACAATTATTGAACAGTAGACTCCAAGCATACGTTGAAGAACATATCTGACAGGCGGAATACCAAGCAGGGTTTAAAAGGTATATTCTACAATTGATCATATGTTTACATATTCAGCTATGGTACAGAAACAGTTCTCCTTAAATCAAATTATATGTTGCTTTATTGACTTTGAAAAGGCCTTTGATTCTGTAAGAAGGAAATAATTATGGTCTATACTCTTAAAAATGGAAAAAGCAAGCTATTTAGTAAAATATTCGTAGTATGTACACAAATGTAAAAGCTAAAACTCGATGTGGAGTAAAAATTGACTAACTATAACTGCACTCGGACCTACAACAAGGTGATTAACTAGTCCTGTGTTGTTTTCATTATTCATAAATGAGTTAGCCTTAGAAGGGATCAGAAAAGGGTGACATGGTGCTACTTTTACCCAGGATTATCGTGAATTGTTTATCCTATTGTTAGCAGATATATATAGCTTAAACAGCTGAAACTGTTACTGGTCTACAAAACAATTAGTGTTTATAAGGCAGCATAACACTGCAATTGAATGTAAACATGAATAAAACTAATATAGCTGTATTTGTGAGGGTGGTGACTTGTGAGCAAGAGAGGATGGACTTACAATGGGGCTGTGTTAACTGTTGTGAATGCGTATAAGTATTTAGGAATTATTTCTCCACAAAACTGAGTTTTTCTGTTGCATGTCAAGATTTCGTTAGCAGAGCTAAGAGTGTTTTGTTGTGTATTCTACAAAAACTATCTCAAACTGAATTCTATTATCTTCGTTCATATCTAAAGGATTTGACACACAAATTCAAACAAAGGTTCGTATGGGGCTGAGTTGTGGTAGTATACTGCTCAACATTCTGAAAAAATACATTTGTTTGCCCTTAAAAAAGCTTTTAGGGGTTGAAATGAGAACACCAAATGATGTGATATATGGGAAAACAACGATATCCAAGATATGTTAATTCAGTAGTCGAATGTATTCGATTTTGGCTAAAACGAACTCAATGGATGAGTCAAGACTCCACGGAAAGCCTGTAGGATGCTGTTCGATTTAGATTCACGTGATAAAAGAAGCTTCAAATATCTGTTGTAAGCTGTATATGTTGTTGCTTGTTTGGAAAATCAAGGTGTAGAAGAAATACATACTTTCTAACATGATTTGGAGAAATATTAAATTTATGTAGGTGGACCGGAATGGGATTTTCATATAAGAGTAGTGATAATTTGTGTGTACAGAACATTTTGTACGGTTCCTAATGTGAAAACTCATCTGTTTCTAAATTTAAGATAGACGTTTGAAAATTACATTGAAAGGTTCCAGTTTGGCGTCTCAGAAATCGTGGGGCATTACAACCATATCGATTTCATAATGACATAGATTTAATCTGCCCACTGTGTAAGAACAGTACAGAGAATGAAGTCTATTTTGTTTTACGTTGCCCAGCATTAAGTAGCTTAAACAACAATACATTTCTGCAAAATTTCATGAATTTCCAAACCATTTCGACAAAGTTTACTTTTGTCATGTAAACACACAAGAACCATCAGAAATCTATCAATTTTCTTGTATAGGGCGTTTCAGCTGCGTCAAGTTGCTTATCTCGTCAAACACTATCAGATCTTAACCTTATGAATTGCACAATTAGAAAACCTTGTGTGAAAGTGATTGTTCAATAACTCGCCACCATGAGGAGCAATGGCGTATATATGATTAAAACATGTGAATCTGAATCTCTCTCTCTCTCTCTCTCTCTCTCTCTCTCTCTCTCTCTCTCTGAGAGAGAGAGACGAGAGAGAGGAGATTTCAGATTCCATGTTACTATACAACAAGAAACTTAACACTTAATGTGACTGGATGATTATAATACATGATTCGTTTAAGCATTGATTTCCCGTAGCGATAGACATATAAACTTAGCAGCTAAGGATAAACAGACTGTATTGAAAATAGATAGACTTGACAAAAACTGACCCACCCTCCAAACAAAAAGCCTATAAATTGCAGTTCTCTTAACTATTAATTTACCTCTTTTTGCACATATCATGCATCAGTATAGAATATTAGAATAAATTGTCTTTAAAAAAAAATTACAGAGATACGATACAATTCTGCATTTACGAAAAGAAACACATGAAGCAAGCGCAGACCCCCACCCCACCCCCCACCCATCCTCCTAACCTGAAAAATGTGAAGTACAAAAATAACATGTAAGAATATAATTTTATGAGTGTACAAAGGAGAGAGAGAGAGAGAGAGAGAGAGAGAGAGAGAGATGACCCGTAGCGTGCGTACGTGTAGTGCGTGCGTGCGTGCGTGCGAAAGAATGGTTCAGCAGTACATTGTCATCCGGACACAAAAGACTTCAAATCACACAGACCAGTGATGCATGTGATAGCTCTGCCCAACTGAT
>CM065716.1:106301985-106304485 GCA_033310375.1 Conus canariensis
GATGATGATGATGATGTTAGTCGAACATCAAAAGATATAGTCTGTAATGACCTCGGAAAGCAATTGATTAACTTGTGTAAATGCTTTGATTTGTGTATACTAAACGGTACTCTACAAAATGATGCTTCTTTTGGCAATTACACTTATATTTCTCCACCGGATGTAGCATTGTTGATTACTTCATAACTTCTCATGTATTACTAAAATTATGCACAGATTTGAATGTCACACAACGCATTGAATCTAAGCATATGCCTGTGGCACTCTGTATTGGGCATACTGACGATGACGGTTTACAGGGTATGGCCCCAAATCCTATTAAAATTGAAAAGTTGAAATGGGACACGGGAAAAGTAAATGATTTTTTTATGCAAAGTGTCTGACGAAGAATTCAAAAATACGTTAGAGAAAGCAACACGTCTACTTGATGTTGAAGTTAACGAAGCGATTAATTGTTTTAACGAGTCATTGCATGATGCAAGTTCATGTATGGAAACAATTATTATTATTGGCAAAAATAAAACAGCAGCTTGGTTTGACTCAGACTGTAAAGATTCAAAGCACGAGCTCCGCCCGGATTTATGCAAACTGTATAACTTTAAGCAAAGCCTGATAAAGCAAGATCGAGGAGTACAGAAAGCAGACAAATGAGAACAAACAGAGATATGGGAAGCAATGCTGAATCTGAAGAGGAGCAAACAATTAGAGAGCACTATAATCAAAAACGTAGGGAGTACAAAGAACTGCTACGGACAAAGCATAAGGCTCACCGTGATAAAGTTGTTAAGTCCCTGAACGAAAACATAGGAAATCCCAAGGAATTCTGGAGCAAAGTGAAATCTTTTAACACGAACATGCCATCAGGCTGCTCGATCAGCAAAGAGGAGTGGCTCAGACATTTTTCTGGTGTGTTTTATTCTGATTCATATGAGGATAACGAAAATAATACTTGTGTTTCAATCAGAAACTGTTATTATTGGTGAAGATCGAAATCTTGACATAGATACTCTTGAAAGTGGCATTACAGAGGGTAAAGTTTTGCAGCTATACGTGCCCTTAAGAATGGTAAGGCAGCCGGCCCTGATCGTTTAATTGGAGAAGTTTTCAAAAATGCAACTCTTATCATTGTACCTTTTCTGATAATTTTAACAAACTGTTCTCATCGGGTATTTATCCATCCCAGTGGTCAGAAGCTATTATTCAACCACTTCATAAAATAGGTGATAGGGGTTCTCCTGACAATTATAGAGGCATATCCCTTCTCAATGTTTGTGGTAAAATTTATAGTCACATATTAAATCAAAGATTGAATAAATGGGTTGAAGAAAATAACGTCATAAATGAAAGTCAATCAGGTTTTAGAAAGAAATACAGTACCATTGATCATGTCTTCACTTTATTTGCGATGATACAGAAACAATTATCGTATCACAAAAAATTATATGTCGCATTCATAGATTTCAGAAAAGCCTTTGACTCGCTTGTACGCACAAAACTGTGGAATGTTCTGAAGAAAAGAGGTATTCGTGGAAGAATGTATAACGCTATAACTAGTATGTATCATGTAGTTAAAGCAAGAGTAAGAGCAGGTGGTCAGTTAAGTGATACCTTATGTGTCCTTTAGGGCTTAAGCAAGGAGATGTCTGCAGTCCTGTATTATTCTCACTCTTTATTGATGAATTGGCATGTGAAATCGTTAATAAGGGAAAGCATGGTCTTCAGTTGATTCCCGACTTACTAGAAATACTTATCATTATGTTTGCAGACGACATAATATTAATATCCGACTCTGTAACTGGTCTTCAGAATCAGTTTGAATGTGCTACACGATACTGCAATGAGTCTTGGTTTGTCGGTAAATCTTCACAAGTCCGACATTGTTGTGTTCAGAAATGGTGGGCATATATCAATAAGAGAAATATGGTTTTATGGACAGACTAAGATGTCAGTAGTTAACATGTATAAATATTTAGTTGTTTTTTTTTACCAACCAGATTGTCATTTTCCCACACCTTAAAGGAATTAGCTGGACGTGGAAAGAAGGGGGTAATTAGCATTTTTAAGTTATTGCGGTCGATTGGTGAAAGATCTCCAAAAATATTTTTTCAAATTGTTTGATGCACAAGTACAACCGATGCTGAACTATGGTGCGGAAGTTTGAGGTCTTATTGCAAATAATGACATAATAGAAAAAGTCCATATCTTCGCACTGAAGCGTTTTCTAAAATGTTAGTATCAGAACACCGAATGCAATGATCTACGGTGAACTGGGCAGATCTCCCCTGTATATTAATATATATGTGAGATGCATTAAATATTGGCTTAAACTTCTCAAGATGCCAGAACATCGACTGCCGTTAAAAGCTTACAAGATGTTACTCTACTTTCATGAGCAAAATCGAAATACATGGGCCTCGTCTGTTTGTTTTACGCTGTATAAATACGGATTTCAAGACGTTTGGGAAAATCAGGGGGTCGAGGATGAAACGAAATTTCTTGC
>CM065716.1:106311985-106319459 GCA_033310375.1 Conus canariensis
TTTTAAAACTGAGTTATATTTTTGACATAAAATCCACACACTTATCCCAGCATGTCTTCCACTGAAAGCTAGTTTTGACAAAGTGTTTCTTTTTCTAACTATGTCTCTTTCTGCCGAACAGTCATCTATAATAAATAGTGTCTGAGTTCCTTCAAACTGTCTAAAGAAATGTTCTAAGCACTCGCTAAGTTTATTGCTAGGATCAACTAAATAGATTTCATCATCTGTCCATATAAACCTTCTGTCGTGATATGCTTTGTTCCATTTGAGTGTTGGGCAGAAAATTACTATATGATCAAAATTATAACGATAAACTGTTTGTAATAGGTCGAGGACAAATATTGTTTTTCCACAACCAGTCTGTCCACAAATCAATGAACAATGAGGGGTTTTTATCATAAAGTTTAACATCGGCATTGACACCAAAGTCGTCTGCTCCATAGTTTTAAAACAGAATTTAATCTAATCCAGTTATTGTTTTTATCATACTCTCTGTCAAAACTTGTTCAGTATAATAAAACCCTATAAGGCCCAAATGTGTAAGATTAATCCAGTTCAGTTCTGTAAGATCGTTTCTATTTAAACTAATATCAATTTTGTTGCTTGTTGTTATGACCTTAATATCCTCGCCATTGTAAAGAACAACGACAGTAACTTTAAGTTTGTCAACGTCTAAGTTTTGCCAGCTAATACGAATTCCTTTCATAAGATTGTCACTGACGCCCAGAGCTCCATTTCTCGCCTCATCTTTTAAGACAGAAATTTTAAATATCATTGTGAACGTGTCTCCTAATTTTGTGCGTGGAATGAACTGTAATTTTGTAGAAGCTTTCTTTAAAACCGATTCTCTTCTGTGGAGGATGTACTGTTTGTCCCCAAACGGCTTTATTTCGATCTCTTTCCGACTGTTGTCCTCTGGCATAAGACTTACATGTAAAGGGCCAGAGTTCAATGCTTTTCTGAAACTTTTTTGACGGTCAAAAAATGTAAATGGGCTTAAGAATTCAAATTTTATGTCCCATTCTAAATATGGTTCTAAGTGCCATTTGTTGTCAGTTTTTCGAACTATTTTATATTCATACTGACCTGTATTATTTGCTTCTAGATTGCGTAGTTGTTCTAGTTTAGGAAACCTTTTGTTGTCGTCAACCTCTTTGCGCTTATAATAACCATCTTTAGTGTACTCAAAACCATATAAAGTGCCTATCTCACCGTTCTGTTCAAAGTCCTCAACGTCTGCAAGGTCTTTTAATTCTAAAGTTACACACCTCTCAGGCGCTAATGTGACCCCCGAATCGTCTGGTCCACGTGACATTTTTTAAAACAACGTATTATTTTATTTCTAAAACAATGTGCAGGTTATCACATTTCACGACTTTCCCTGTTTTATCTGTGATCTTTATATTAAATGATCTGACCCTCCCACAAGCTAATCTTTTAAACTGTAAATTAGGGAATTGTATAATTTCATAATCGCAATATGCAGCTTTCCCTGATGGAAGAGCTCTTAAAACAGTTGAGGGCCTTCCATCATATAAGTTTTCATCAGTGCTCAGCTCGTCCAAATGAACATAGAGTAATGAATGTAATGCAAGATCGAGCGGATATTCTCCCTCATAAGTAGTTTCGTCTGGTGTAACTATAAATTTATGACTGGCTTCATCGCCAGTTGCAAAGCCTAACATTTTAGCTAGCTCTACATCAAAATGGTAACTTACTCTTTTTTCTTTAGGTTTGAATGTCAACATTACTTTTAAATTTGCATTGTTAAGTTTGAGAGTAATGTCGAAGTTACTCATTGCTTCTTTCAGCGAGCAAAACCCGTAATAACCATCAGGTATGGTTAACTGGCTAACGTTGCCTCCATTACCAAATTTTGTAATCGTATTATTCTTCTTGGATTCAGTTATATTAAACCATACGACTTTGTAAAAAATTTCATGGAGTGCGACCCTTTGGGTTCCGCAGTTATTATCAATAGCATATTCTAAAAACGAAGGACTGTCTTGAGTTGTTATTGTTACAAACATTTTTAAAACAAATTTAAAAATGAGTGCATTCAAATATACTAATGCAAAATATTCTGTTGGACCGCACTACAATCTTAAAAATATAACAACTGATACCCTCGACATTTCTGTGACTCAGACTGACGCCTTTCAAGTAAAGGTTAGTACTCCATTAAACAGATATCTTAACCCTCCTATTAAAAAAGACTACATCCCGAAAGTGTGGTTTAGTCATCCGATGCAGTTTTATCAGAACCAGTTAAACTTTGCTGTGTTTTGTGCATCAACTGGGTGTGGAGTGTCGTATGCTGATCATTTAAATCATCCTGATCCTTTGGTGAGGTCAGTGTATAGATTTCATTTTTATTACACCTTTAGACGTATTTTATCTGAACTGCAAGCGCCATTACCAAATGACAAAACGTTTAATCCATTCAGCAACAGAATAGATTACAAGGCTTTTGAAAGGATCTGTAACGAATTTGATATTGACCCAAAGACAGACTTTAGACAAAAGTTGGATCTTAATCATGGTTTAGGCACTCTTTATTATTGGGGCGTGCACAGAAAGTATAACTATGATTGGAATCCTCCTTACACATCTTTCTCTTCAGGCACAACTGTTCACCTCGGGTCCATAGAGCAAGAGCATAAAACAGCGTGGACAACTTTTATTTTAGACACTTCTAATGGCCTAACTAAAGCAGGAATAGAACGAATAAACGACTCCATTCGTACTTACGTTTGGTGTTTGCTAGGTTCGCAAGCACAGGCAAGATCAAACATAATTGATCCTTCTACTGGCTTTGACGCACAAAAACAGTATTTAGCAAATTTAGAGGATTCTATTAATTCTGCAATTGATTTGCCTTCAAGTATTAAAAGGTACCAAAATGTTTTGCAATACGCAAGATCGAAAGTAGACTTTGCTGTTGGCACTGGTTTATACATGCTGCCTTCTGACCTCAGACTCCAGATAGGAACAATAATAAACTATAATAATGAAATCCTTGTGGCTGGTAAAGAAGAGAAGGTTGGAAAAAACGACATAAATTCTAAGCCAGCAATAGCAATAAAAAAAGAAGCCCCACCAATCCCCGAGCCCCCCAAACCCCCCCATTCAATCCTTGTGGCCCCAAGAAATAATGACCATGAATATGAAAAGACGGCACTTGTTATTGGATTAACTGCCCTAGGATTACTTGGTCTTTATCTTACTAAAGAGTAACCCAACTATTAAGACAACTAATGCCCATAAGTGCTCGGCCATAAAGCCAACTACTTTACTTGCAGTAGACAAAAGCCAGCTAACGATCCCCCCTATTATACCAGGCAAAGAGTCTATTGCCTTACTGGCTAATTTTTTTAATAAACTTGCAAGATGATCAAGTTGTTTTTTTACCCATGATTTATCTGATGGTGGTCCTGGTGGCACTGCTCCCCCACCACCGCCGCCTGTAATAGCCAACACCAGTGTACTTATTGCAAATCCTAAGGCTGTTATAACACTTGCTAATGTGACACCTTGCTCTCTAAACAGTGTTCTTATTCGTTCTGCTAACGTTGTGTCTTCATATAAAATTCTTTGGATAGTTTCTCTTATTCTGCTCACTTGAGTTCGTAATTGTTCTCGGTTATTAGACAACACTTCTAGTCTTGCTGATCTCTCTTGTTCAAGATCTTTTAGTCTTTGTGTTATTCTTTCTTTAACACCAGGTCCTAAGTTGTGGTCATCAGCCTCAACTAGTTTTTCTTTTTCTCTTTTTATATGCTCATCTAGTTCACCCAGTTTTGCTAAATTGTTTGTTAATTCGCCTCTGATGCTTTTCAAAGCATGATCAAGGGCCGTTATTTCTCTCATAGGTAGCGGCGGATCGTGCATAGTTTTTAATACTGTTTCTTCTGAAAAACTGGTTTCTATTATTTCGTCTGCTGTTGGGCTTAAATCTTTAAGGGGTATGTTTTGTATTTGGTTATCTGTTGGGAGTTCTTGTAGTGTGTTTTGAAGTTTAGCAACTGCCTCACTGTCTAATCTTCGCGGTTTAGCAATGCCAAGGCGATTTTGATCGCTCACACTGAGCCTTTGTCTAATTGTAGTCTTTGCTAAAAACTTTGATGGGTCTGGTTTAGTTGTAAGCTGAACAAGTTGTCCTTGCTCGTTTTTCACAAACAAATGGTCATCTTTTGTTTCAAAATCATTAGGGTCTATAAATTCGGGAGGTTCTTGGCCTAAACTTTGATAAAATGATTTGACCTTACTTTCTGTTAATTCACGCCGCAATGATTGTAATGGATGTGTCAAAGGCGTCATTTCACTCATGTCGTCTCCAGGATCAAAAACATCATAATCTTCTTCTGCCATGTTTTTAAATAATTAACTTTTTATTTTGTTTTATAAAAAAAATGTCACAAGCATATGGTTCGATTCTTGACCCGCATAGAAGACTGAAAGAGCCCTTTGGCGTGAAGGGAAAAAAACAGAATATTATTGTTCCAAATAATCCATCTACTATTGATTCAGATCAGATTCTTACTGTCAAATTTCCAGACCTAGGAGCAGATGAAGTGATTGTGCCGGGATCTGCACGGCTTACTTTTAAAATAGAACTTGATTCAGCAACAGACGTAAACAGGACAGTTGTACAGAATCTGGGACGGGCAATCGTTAAGAAAATTTCTATAAAACTTGAGGGGCAAGAAATATTTTCTTTACACAATGCAGACATATTTCTAATCTATTGTGATCTATGGCTAACCGATAATGAAAGGGCCGATCTTGCGTTTCAAGGAATCGAAAATAACGAAGCACTAAAACACAGAATAGACGCCGAAGATGCTAAAGACGGTAACAAGTATGAAGCTGTAAGTTATGCGTTTGGAAATCGCTTTTCTATACCCTTGGATTTTGAGTTGTTAAAAGCGCATGCGCCATACTTTCAAGGAGCATTAAAAGACAGATTGTCATATGAACTAACTTTTAATGAATACAAACGTGTTATTAGATCGACAGACACTGATTCCAAGTACAGCATTTTCGACATCTCGTTAGAGTTTGACATTGTTAGCAACCCTAACTTAGCAAGGCTGATTGAGCAACAATATCAGTCAAAATTAGCAATATATTACGAAAGAGTGATTCATCATTCAAAATATCCTAAAAGCAGAGCAGACACTATATGGAACTTTAGTTTTAGCGCCGCAGCAAGATCCCTTAAAGGTATTTTATTGCTGTGTGAAGATGAAGAACCATTCAAAAGACAAAGTGAAAAGTTTATCAATCCTAAAATAACGAAAGTACAATGTTCAATTGAGGGTAGTCCTAACCAAGTCTACGGTAGTGGGCTTAAACCTTATCATCATTTTGATGAAATAAGAAAATTGTTTGGAGGCGGGAGGTCTAGAAGTCCAACAGTAGACCTTGTGTCTAAAGATCTACACCTTCACAGTGTTAGACTTGATGAATATTTAACAACGAAATACGGTTTATGGATTGACCTAAGGTCAACAGAGGATAATCAGTTGCATGGGAGTGGGAGAACAGTTAAAGACGTAATAAACATTCAAATTGATAAAGAAAAAGAGAGTGATAAACCACTTAATGTACATTTGTTTTTAATATATGATGCGCAGCTGAATATTCAAGATAACAGATTGAAAGATATCCAATACTAAATTATTTTTATTTTAAAAAAGCATGTCTGTTACGACTTATCCAAAAGTGCCCAAAGAAGAGATAGCTGTTGCTGTAGACATAAAAACTTTCAGATTAACAAACATAACACAAATGCAAACCCAACTAGAGCAGGACCTTTCAAAATACAGTAAAACCAAACGAAGGTATTCTGCTGCCTTTAATGCTGTTACATATGTTAATACTGGAGCATCGATCACTAGTGCTCTATCAGCAGGAACAAGTGTAGGTCTCTTAGCAACAGGCGTAGGTGCACCGGCAGCTTTACCTCTAGGTGGTTTGTCTTTAACTCTTGGCCTGTGTTCATTGGCTGTAAGCGCTGTCAGCAAAAAAATAAAAGCTAAACTCCAAAAGCACACAGCTATGGTTCAACTAATAACAGCTAAACTTAGTTCCTTCAAACTGACAATAAATAAAGCACTTGCCGACTCGAACATCACGGATGAAGAATTTAGTCGCCTGCAGGCTGATTTTGAGGACTACAAAAGACAAAAGTTTGATCTTCAAAGAAAGGCAAGGGCAACTTTTTCTCAACAACCAGACACCGACCAGATAAAAAAGGAATGTTTAAAAAAAGTAAACGAGACATTAAACTCTGTTCTAAACAGCTCACATTAACAACCCCAAAGGGCGTTTATACTTTAGTTTATGAGTCCAAGCACAAAAAGACCGTTGATATTGATTCTGATTAACTTTTATTTTTTTTTGATTTAAATAAATATTTTGAGTTAGAAAAGAAGCTCAACATGGATAAGATATATGAAGGTTCAGATGAATTGTTTGAAGCAATGCTCGAGGAAGAGCGTTTGTCAAAAGCTTTAAATGAGGTCGTTTTAGAAGTTATTGATCCAACAAAGGTACAGGCAAGCGTTGTACACGCTATTTCTCAAGTTCCAAGTAAACTAACAATAAACCCTCCAGTTAAAGTAAGGTTAGTTGTTTTAATCGACTATATAACAATAAACGAAGAAAATCTAGAAGTCTGGGTCTCAACTAAACAGCAGACTATTCTTTCTCATAATGACTTAACACCCGGTTGGGCAGATCAACTTCTTACACAGTTTAATGAAGCCTCTGAAGCAGCTAAAATGAGAGGCTCTGGTTGGTCAGAGGGTGAAGTCCTAGACATCAGATTAAGACAAGCTAAGTATGAGCCAATTGTAGGCAAGGCTTACATTCCACTGCCTCCAACATTAGTTGCAAAGAAAGCAGTTTTGAACATAAAAAATTCAGACGACAAATGTTTTATGTGGTGCGTTCTTGCTAGGCTGCATCACGTTGCCAAAAATGCAGAGAGAGTATCTAACTATTTACAGTGGGCCAATAATCTTAACTTTAACGGCCTTGAATTTCCTATGGCTGTAGACAAAATTGATCAGTTTGAAAAACAAAATCCACCAATAACTGTTAATGTCTACACATGGTCTGAAGAAACCAACCTTCTGCCAATTAGAGTGTCAAAGAACAGTCCAACAATAGGCGAACCAACCAAAACTCATGTAGACTTACTCCTGATGCAAAGCCTTAATGGGTTGCACTACACTCTAATACGCACAATGAGTAGATTACTAGTGCATACTACAAAACAACATAGCAAACAAGAATTCTGTAGAAAATGTTTAACAAGAATTCCGTCCGTTCAAGCTGCGAGCGAACATGTAAAACATTGTATTAGCCCAGTTGACTGTGATACAGAACTAATTACGCCCGGAGAAGGCAGTAAAGTTAGTTTTAAGAACTGGAAACGGTTGCAAACTAGTCCATATGTTGTTTA
>CM065716.1:106319559-106322059 GCA_033310375.1 Conus canariensis
TTCTGCTTCTCCCGGTAAATAAAGGTACCTTACTTTCAAACCAAATGGTAATAGTTTGCTTGATGAAGACTCTCCTTCAACAACATTTATTGTTTGTTTTCTGATTGCTTGTACTGGTTTTAAACCTTTAAATTCTTCATTATTCATTGCGCGCAAAACTGAGGGCAGTCTTCTAACCCATTCTGTGTTGCGAGAATTGTCAATCAGCTCTCTGTGATACTGGTAGGAGAAAAGCCTTTCAGATAACTGTTTGTTAAAGTTTTCAACCAAACCCTGTGATCTGTGAACACCCGAATGCCTCTTTTAATGGTAACTCTATGTTTTAACAATAATTGATTCACTTGTCCTTTAAATTCTTTCCCATCATCGACTTGAATCATGCGAGGATAAGTTAAGGGTCCTCGTTGGTATATCAGTTGTAAAGCGACAGCAACAGCAGAAGCACTCTTTTGTGTTAATGGTTCCGCATCTTTGTATCTTGAAGCTATGTCAATGACTGTAAGTGCGTACTTAAATCTTTTTCGTCTAATCGTATCATGGGGTAAATATAGAAGATCCATTTGATGGGTGTCGTTCGGTATTGTGTTGACAAAGTGTGGTCTTTGTATTCGTTTAGGCGCTGGTAAATAAATTTGCCAAATCGCTTGTTTAGATAACCATTCCTTTGCTGTTTGTTCACTGACTCCAGCTGCTTGGCTTAGCTTTTTAATTGCTGTTATTCCCTTCCAATATCCTTTTGGCGAATAATAGATTTTGTTCATTTTTTATTCAGCCAATATTATGTGCAACAAAATACACAACGGTCATGCCAAAGGCAATAAACAATATTTCTTGCATCTTTTGTTTTTCTGATGGTTGATAAAAATCGCTGAATTTTGGTGGAGGCAATGTTTCAACTTGTTTGCCTGTTACTAGAAAATATTCTTTTATTGCCTGGTCAACATCTTTAAATGTGTAAGCTGCATGTCCCTGTTTGTTTAAGTCTGTCGTTAATAAAATCTAACTGCTCCATTCTTTGCTTTTCATAGGTGTCTTGTGCAGCAGCTAGTTGCTCCATAGCTCTGTTATGTCTTTTTCTCTCATCGTTATTTTGTAGTTTACTAACGCGTAATTACTTCCGCTAAAAGCAAGCGCATTAACCACAGCGCCACCAATCATCATTACGAGTGAAGCCATTTTTATAAATGTATTTTTTTAATTTTACATATTGATACTGTCTGGAATTATTCCTTGCTTAACTAGAAAATCTTTCGTAGCAAATGAAGCTGTAATAACAGCAATCAGCTTTGCTGAGTCTTCAAAGTCTAGTTTGCCAAGATCTGCTGGTTTTATTTTTAACAGGCTTTTACCAAGCATTGTGTATCCTACACTTAGGCCTCCAATAACAGCAGAATGGTATACAAGGTTAGTAATAGTTTTTTCGGTGCTCATTTTAAAAAATAAAATATTTATTCATTAATAAAACATGAACTGCGATGATTTACTTCCTGAACTTACAAATGATCAAGTTGATGACCAAGCTATTATGCGCCAAAAGGAAAGGCTGTATTCTTTAGCAGCATGTGGAAAAACAAAACAGTACCTTGGAAATGAATTCAGCATAGAACAGATTCAACAAATGTCGCCACAAGACATTGTAAAGTATCACAATAGGTATGAAGCGCAACTGGGTCAAGAATGGTAAAAAGTGTTGGGCAAACGGTTCTTAGTTTGTACACTAAACTAGTTAGTAGATTTGCTCCCATTGATTCTGAACAAGATTTTATGTATGATTTAACGCAGGATCCAGTTTTTAACAAAGTCATTAGAGTCTCTAGGATGTGATCTATATTACAGATTTGGAACATTGTTATCGCCAGTAATCATGGGATTAATTACTTTTAATCATATAGATTTTGTTTCCCTTCAAAATGACCGAGCCAGAAAATCAGCAGAAAACATTGATGGAGAAAGTGACCAGTAAAAAGCCTCCTCATCCTGGGCGCGTTGCAGCAGGAAAAAAATTAGCAGAGTGGAACAAACAAAAAAAATTAATGTTGCAATCACAGAATATAACTCATAATGAAAAAACACCAGTTGTGCCAGAGCCACAACAAGAACAAGTTGTTTCAAGTCCCGCAACATCATCATGGATTATTTGGATTAAAAGAGTTAGCATTTTTGGCGTCATTGCTGTTGGTGGGGGTGGTTATTACGTTTATAAAAACATATAAAGAAAGACAGCAAAAACCAAAGCAGCCCAAAAAATCACAGCCACTAAATACAAAATCTGAACAAAAAAGAATACCAGAACCGCCAACAACAAAAGATCATTTTGATCCATTTGATATGCAGTAATATTTCAAGAACTTAATAAATAATTATAAGTGACTTGAATAAGAACTTGATAACGACTTCATGACGACTTGATGAAAACTTAAATAAGAACTTGATAAGAACTTGAGGTAACTTGATTAAAAACTTAAAGTAACTTGATTAAGAACTTAATGACGACTTGATG
>CM065716.1:106327059-106329559 GCA_033310375.1 Conus canariensis
TGCGTGCGTGTGTGTGTGTGTGTGTGTGTGTGTGTGTGTGTGTGTGTGTGTGTGTGCGCGCGCGCGCGCGCGCGCGCGTGCGTGCATGTGTGCACGTGTTTGTGTTTGTGTGAGCATGTGTGTGTGTGTGTGTGTGTGTGTGTGTGTGTGTGTGTGTGTGTGTGTGTGTGTATGTGAACATGCGCGCTTGCGCGTGATTTTGTATGCATGTGTGTGGGCGTATCTGTCTGTCTGTCTGTCTGTCTGTCTGTCTGTCTGTGTCTCTGTATGTGAGTGTGTATGTGTGTGTGTGTGTGTGTCTGTCTGTCTGTCTGTCTGTCTGTCTGTCTGTCTCTGTGTGTGTGACTGTGTGTCTGTTTGTTTGTGTTTGTGCACACATGTGTGTGTTGAGCTGGATGGATGTCTGTCTGTGTATCTGCAATATATTCTCTGCAGCTCCATCGATTGATTGAAATAATGTTGTAGCTGAAGACAGCTGTGGTAGTTTTTGTACTGAAGTTTGAAATGTGTATGTCTGTCAGCAAGTCTGTGCACATGCTTCTAGTATCTATTTTCTTGTAGACACGATAGTACACTCGAATATGTCCGTGAATATCACACAGCCAATAGAATCTTGAAGTTACTTATAATGACAAGACTTCACAATCAGGTTGGTTATGAATCCAAACTGTTTCTGAAATCTGATCAAATGTCTATGAAAAGACACACTGTAGAAATGCGACAAATACGACACACCTAAGCTCTTAATTCACATTGGAGAGAGCGCATCTTTTTATTTTACCCTTTTTTTCTTGGGGGTAAGGGTATTATTCTCACACTGGTGATCCTGTATCCCCTCTTACAGTCAAACCAGGACTGTCACGTCACATCCACTAATACCACAGTCTACATGGAGCACCTATCATGAAGTCGTCTTGAGGCAACCCAATAGAGAAGACACCGCAGCGCTGCCAGATCGCTGCGTTGAAGTTCAGTGATGCCTGTTCTGATCTAACAAACACAAGACACCAGCTACTTAGCCCCTGGTTGAAGACTGCTGTGTCGTAGTGAACATTTACATCGCTAGAAAGTGTTCACATTCAACGAAATATACTTGTTCGTTTCTGTTTTGTACATTCGGAAATAGTATCTTCGTAATATTTGTGTTCAGTGCAAAATTTGTTATCATGATGTGGAGTAGAGTGTAGATCCCCTGTTTGATCACCAAAAGCACTACGGATCCTCACCAAAATCTAAAATAATCATTCTTGGGCCACATTGTATCTTTCCACCAAGCTTGTATAACATCAATTCAGTAGATTTTACATAATCTTGATAACAGACAATAACAATAAATCGTCGGACGCATGTAAGTGTAGCCTTTTCTGCGACGTGACTTTTAACAAAGGCCATTCACGTTTTTGAAAAGTAACATCAAAGGTTTCCGTGACCATAAAAAATTAACATTCCCGACCCCTACGTCCTTCGTGTCTAGCAATTTGACCGAGGGTTATACAATTACAATGTAGTCAGACATTGTCCCTTTTGATGTCCGTTGCAAACGAAAGTGTTTTATGTGTCATAGCCTTTACTAACCTATTCCCACACGACAACAAAGCCAACAAAGTAACAATCGACAAGGGCAGATGAAGTAATTTCATTTGAGGTAAACGAAGTCCACATCACTGTGACTATTACCATGGCGTTTTTGGTTCTCTGATTAAGTTTTAGAAGACAAGTGCAGTTTCATATATTACACGCTGGAATTTGACTGAAAGAGGTGAGAATGTATTTGATCACACGTGCCCACCTGCAGTTTGATTCCATTTGTTTCCTGGTGTGAAGAAACAATGCTACAGAGATTATCACTGCCAGTGGTTACAGTTCAGAGAATGTATATTACCATGTGTTTGAGATTGTGTGCTATTTAATAGGGCCTTTCTGTCCATCAAGAGAGGAATAAGTTGATAATTTCATTACCGACAGTGATGTAAAAACTGTTTGATATTTTAATCCTCTTTAATCGCATTATCATCTTCTTTATCTTGTACGTATTGGCAGCGGTACAGATAAACTACAGAGTCCAGGATCACTTCAGATCTCTGTTGTCAGTCATGTGTACTAGAATGTGTCTGGATAATAAGCACATTTTTTACGATATTTTTGTAATGTATACTCATTTAAAAGAGAGAGAGAGAGAGAGAGAGAGAGAGAGAGAAGAGAGAGAGAGAGAGAGAGAGAGAGAGAATCACTTAACCTCCAATATTCCATGTTCACCACCACATAATCAGATGCGAAGAAGGCTTTGAATGTCTGAATTGTTAGATATCATTATACACTTTGTCCACACACAAAAATCCACACAACGTTAGTTTTATTTTTAGTGTGTCGATCAAGTAATCCTAACAGGAAAAGAAGACTACTAGGGATCTTCTGCTAAGCTTCTTCCCAGTTTTCCAATTGCAATCTGGTTTCTGTGCCCTTTCCGTCGTTGTGGTTATGTCCCTGCTAAGCAAATTTG
>CM065716.1:106337059-106339559 GCA_033310375.1 Conus canariensis
TGCTCACGTGCGTGTATGTGTGCGTGTGCGTGCGTGCGTGCGTGCGTGCGTGCGTGCGTGCGTGTGTGTGTGTGTGTGTGTGTGTGTGTGTGTGTGTGTGTGTGTTACTGAGGTCAGTCTTCTCTGGGAAGAATGCATATGCTCTGTGTGACCACTACGAATGGTGAAGCTCAGCTGCCAGCCGTACTTTGTAAGGATAAGGACAACAGCACTAACAGCAGTTAAGCTGCTTCTCGTGCATGTAAGACTGTGTGGTGAAGCTCGTCACATGACTTACACTGGACAGCTGTGCTACTTTCGATTCAGCGATGACAAGAGGAATAAAGCGATGAGATGCGTTTGTCTTGCCCTCTGTGTGACTGATTTGCCTGCGGTCACGTGCTCTGTCTCTCTTTCTTTCTGTCTGCGGTCTTTTTGTCCGTTCCTTTTTGTTATTGTTTCTCATGTAAATCAATCAGTTATATACGGAATATAGGGCCTACAGTTTTGCAACTTTACAAACGGCGTATTTCCTTAGAGAATCAGTTTAATTTGCATCACCTGCTCATCTCTGAGTTTCTTTTAAACACTTTCTTTTTTTCTTTTTCTTTTTTTTCTTTTTTGTCATTATGATGTTATATCTTCTTCTTTCAATAGTTTTGTCGAAAATATTTGATGTGATTAGACCTTCAATAGAACAAAAAACATTACATAAAGAAGGTGGCACATCTTAAGACTAAATGCTTAAGTGGCTATAGGTTATGTGAAACGAAAACATGGCTCCTCGTGGACATCACCTGTTCTGGCCTTACTGGACCTATTGTCAAAACAGTCAGAACGCTTTTCAATGGGTATAGAGAGGGAGTGGAATGACATCACAAAACCGAATATAGCGCAGAAGTCTGCCCTTCTTAACACTCTCATATCCCCCTCCCCCCATCCCCCAGCCCCACCCTCATTCCTTTCAGGATCGGTGCCCCTAATCAAACTATGACATCTGTCTCTTCCCCGAGTGTAGACAGGAATTTCCAGTAACCGTGATTTTAGCCAACACGATGGTGATACAATTTGTACCAGAAATGACCATTTCCCTAACGCGGAGATACTGTCTGGGTTCTCTCCCATTCCTCCCACCAGAATTTGAGTTCCAATCCACCAGGCCAGGATACTGATCCAATGAAGGCCCTGCAAATCGAATCGCAGACCTGCGTGGTCTTTTCCAATCAGAGTGATCGATTCATACAGTCTGAGGCACCGCTCACAAGGCGGTAGGTGTCACACACACACACACACACACACACACACACACACACACACACACACACACACACACACACACACACACACACACACACACGGTTTCAGTGTTTCAGGTTCAGTTTCATCAAGGAGGCGTCACTGCGTGCGGACTAGTCCATATACCCTTCACCACATCCGCTAAGTTTTGAGACCACACTACGCATGATTTTAAGCTGATGGACAAATGAATTAACAACTAAGATGAGAGAAGTGAAGAAGAGGGTCTCCTGGCTACGACTTAGCAGATGTCTGACCTACGCATTAGCCCAACGCGCAGGTCAGACCTTGAGTGCCTACCTACCATTTTTTTTGCATGTGTGTGTAGTAAATGTACACATATGCGTGTATGGATGTGTGGGCATAGGCCCATGTGTGTGTTTGGGTGCATGTGTGTGTGCATGTGTGTGCGCATGCGTATGCGCGCGTTTGTGTGTGTGTGTGCGCGCGCGCGCGCGCGCGCCTAACTATATTGCGACTTTTACAGTCACATGTAATTATCTAATTGAAAAAATGTTCTGTAGATATCATAATTGAAAGAAGCCTACAGACAGAAATCCACGACTGCTACAGGTTTCTTTTTTTTCATTATTTGTCAATTCGGCGTTTATCTTTCTATTCTGTACATCGTCTGCTTACTTTACGCCAGCCTCTTGTTTGCCATCTGATGACTGCAGTCATATAAGTGTACCTTTTTCTGGTTTGCCCAACTTATCCATTGAACTGAAAATCTAACATTTTTAACTTGGCATCCCAAGAGCATCAGTCTGCCAGTTGACAATGAAAGTATAGTGCAGGGATACTGACAGAAAAACAAACAACAAAACTAAGCTGATCCCACGTCGCATTGAAAACGTCCCGCGGAGAAGATTTGGCAGGGGAAGCTAGCATCAGCACTCTACGCTGGTCCTAATCGAAGATCAAGAGAGGCGAAGTCTGGAAGGAACCCTTTAGCTGGTGAACACTACGCAGGAATGGCAGGCAGAGCACTGGCTGGCCGCCCTGACTCTGTTTGGTAGGGAGGGTCATCTGCCTCATCTGACTGGCTCCCTGCTGAAGGGCTGTGCTGCCGTCATTCAGGCAGACCTTCCTCCCCCTCTGTCTGCGCTCCGCCAACCAGTCTGCTGTCACTTTCCCCCCCCTCCCCCCTCCCCCCCCCCCTCTGTCTGCGCTCCGCCAACCAGTCTGCTGTCACCTCCCCCCCCCCCCTCTGTCTGCGCTCCGC
>CM065716.1:106347059-106362059 GCA_033310375.1 Conus canariensis
ACTATAATGACGTTTCTGTGTCCCTTTTCTGCGCGATTAACGTGTGCGTGCCAGACTCACTGAACGGTGCATTTGTGCTCCCCCTCTCTGCAATAAACTGTAAGTAAACAGTTCCTCAAACACACCCACACAGACACACAGACACACACACACACACGCACGCGCACGCGCACGCGCACGCACATGCTCACGCGCACGCACATGCACGCATGCACGCACGCACGCACACACACACACACACACACGTTTCAAGTTTTAAGTTTGATTCTTCATTTGATCCTAATTAGTGCATGGAGGATAAGGGTTCAATAACATTTAACCAACATCACGTGACTCAAAAAGAAAACAAGATGCAAAGCATATAAACGTACTCCAGTTTATCTTGAATACGCGTGAGATATTCCATAAAGAGGAAAAACCCTTTTGGGCCGTTATAGCTGTTAGTAACGGCTATTCTGGTAAACATCGGCCATCATCTGTGACCCATAATGAACATACCTACAAATTTTCAGAAAGATCGGCCACGTACTTTCTGAGATTTTCCACAAGAACAAAAACCGTTATGTGTCGTTGTAGCCGTTAGTAACGGCTCGTCTGGTAGAATAAAACATCGGGCATCATCCGTGATCCATAATGAACATACCCACAAATTTTCTGAAAGGTCGGCCAAGTACTTTCTGAGATATTCCATGAAGAAGAAAACCGTTACGGGCTGTTATGGCCGTTAGTAACAGCTATAACGGTTAAGTAAAACATTGGGCATCATCTTTGACCCATAATACACATACCTACAAATTTGCAGAAAGATCGGCCGAGTACTTTCTGAGATATTCCATAAAGAAGAAAAACCGTTGTGGGCCGTTATAGCCGTTAGTAACGGATATAAGGGTTAAATGAAACATCGGGCATCATCCGTGACCCATAATAAACATACCTACAAATATGCAGAAAGATCGGCCAAGTACTTTCTGAGATATTCCATAAAGAAGAAAACTGTTATGGGCCGTTATAGCCGCTAGTAACGGTATAACGGTAAAATAAAACATCGGGCATCATCCGTGACCCATAAGGAACATACCTACAAATTTTCAGAAAGATCGGCCCGGTAGTTTTATCTGGAGCGAGTTGAATACATTTTGATCACAGAAGGACAGACAGACAGATAGAAACACACACACACAGACAACATTTCTTCTTTCCCATTGTAAACTACTCCCTGTTCTACAAGAACTGGGAGTACAAAAAACAAAAACAAACAGAAAGTCTCTCCTAAATACACAGATCTATTAGGGATGCGGAAATACACATCTGTCAAAAGTTGTGAAATTGCAATCAAAAAATGTGAACTATCAAATATTAGACAAGAAATTGTTATGTGATTTTACTAGAATTCACACACACACACACACACACACACGCACACACGCACACACGCACAACACACACACACACACACACACACACACACACACGCACACACACTCACACACACACACACACTAACCTGGAACCATCTGAACTTAACGTAGTTGATTTTGCTTGTTTGCTTTTGGGTTTTTCCCAGTCTATCACAAATCTTAGTTTGTATTCCCGTTGAGCAAATGAGTTAAAATCAAATATCATAAGTACAAGAGAGCGTTGTAGTGAACGTTTGAACCTTTTTTTTTCAGGTTGTGAGACACTTTTTCATTCACCATGACATATGATCTTATGTCCTTGTGAAAGGCTGAAATCCAGTTACAGAATTCGTCTCCAAATTCTCCAATACTTTCATAACGTTTTGTTTCATATCATCCCAGTGTATCAAAAGCTTTTGCGAAGTGCACTGGTACCAAAAACCCTGGAAGAGATTTCGTTTCTTAGCAATGGATTATATCATACGAAATTCATATGTTGTTTCCCGTGTATCTGCGTTTTATCCTCATTTATTATCTTCGAAGGATATTCATCATTCTGTTTGCTATGTACGTGATTCCTCTATTTTTATACAAAACATTTAACAAAAATACTTGTCTCCAGTTACTCACAAATTCTCTCACTTTATCCCCTTTAGTAGAGATGTTATTATTCCTTCTCTCGTACTGAGTGATAATCTCTCCTCTCAAGAAAAATTCCTCCAACGGTCTAACAACAAGGTCTCCTATTTGATAAAAAGTTGAAATGTAGCTGTAGTTCTTTCAGTCCTAGGGCACTTTTCATACGCATTTCCTTTAAGGCGTCTGCAGGTGCTTATCTAATGAGTAGCCCTTTTAATTCTTTTGAATCTGATTCATTTAGCTGTGGTATGATTTGAACATGTCTGCTGATGTCAGTGTTTCCTACAGTTCGTTTTCCATAGAAAGTTTTTAAAATATAGTCTAGTGGCCTCCAACAGGTGGTCAGTTTTAAACAAAATTACCCCATTATCGGTTACAAGTTTCAGCACTCGTTTAACCACATGATGTCTTTTCTCCATATCACAAAAGTACCTGCTTTCTTTCTCTCCCTGTGCAGCCCACCTTGCTTTGGCGCTTTGGATAATTCTTTCCATTGTCTTTCTTCATAGTTTCAAATGTTATTTCTTTTGTTGAAGTTCCCTGTCGTTATTCACGTGAATTTCCTTTTCTAGCACATGCATTTCTGTTTTCAAGTTTATCATCCGTGTGTAAGGATGGTGGATGGAGGTGAGATAAGGAGGGAAGATGGGAGTAGGAGATGGGGAAGAGAGCGAGTTGACACATCAACTTCAACACCCAACACCAGCTCGTTGGTTTCCCCTCTCTTTTTATTTCAAATCATGGTTGGATCGAACCAACCATACCAACCACCGACCTATTAAGACATAAACAATAATAATCATAAACATGAGGTATTATATAAAAACATATACAGGAAGACATAATCATTCAAATTAAGCTAAGACAAGCATCAAACATTCATAATGGAATGGTGAAAGACATATTAAAACAATAGGTCTTAGCTTACAAAAATATCTTAATATTGTCCCTGTAGCACATAGACAATACGAAAATTAAAGTGCAGGATTTACAACAAACATCAACACAAAAGGCCTCCCCGTTGCGAACGGTAGGAGGTAAAACATATCTGTGCAATCAATAACATAATCATATCATAAACATAACATTGACGATAGGCGATCCCCGTTGCGAACGGCAGGATCAACAACATAATAATTTCATTATTATAACATTAACATTGACACTCCCCGTTGCGAACGGCAGGAGTTACAAACGGTCACAAGCATGGATCATGATTTCATAGCGAAGAACAGTATTATAAGTGAACATACATTTTAAGCACACACACTCAAAATGGAACTCCCCGTTGCGAACGGCAGGAGCAATGAACAATAAATGAAATTAATTAACATCTAAATTTTCAACAGCAGTTACACAATTGTATGGAAAAAATCATATGTGTAGTGTCCACACATATGATGAAACTCAGAAAGGACACATCTTGCACATGAACCAGCCAACTAAAGCTATCTTCCTTTCTCAGCACACACACCCACCTCAGGACAGTGCGTGCTACACGCTATGGCTCCACGTTTCACCTGTTAGGCCTACACCCCGGCCCAACAATGGCAGTTGCTTTTCAGCCCTGCAATGGACCCACGGGTGTAAACATATTGAACAAGTGAACACTCACAGACTAACAGATGCAGCGACCGAATAAATAAACTGACTGACCAGTGGCTACTCGTGTACAAAATAGGCACAAGAACGCACAAGCAACCGAGCAGCATTCAAGTAATTAACTGCCTAATTACTCAGCCAAGTAACCACGTAACCCTTCAGTCGCTCAAATAATAAAAACAATCGAACAAACAGGCAAAACATTTGTTTGTAACAGGTAGCAACCCAGACACACAGAGGAATAATCAAACTACCTTCACTGGCTGTATCTTAATCATTTGCACAGGCCGCCGTGCGGTTTCATCACTGTGACTTAACCCTATCCATCTCGCCAGCCAACAAGGGCGACGTTTACAATCCAGTTTGTCTAGTGTTCGAACACAAGGAACCTGCAGGGCGCGCGTTAAACTTTATCCACTAATCACAATAAAAGACAGCAACGTCTACTATCTATGTTTTTCTGGCATCGATTTGTTGATTACTCACCATAAAATCTGTGACAATACTGAATAACTGTTTCTGATTTCATTCTTATTAAGCGCCAGCACCTGCTTAGTTACAAAGTTACCTGAATAATTGACTGTGGAAATTTGGTATATCACATTTCCAGTTGATAAGAAATTGGAGTTTGTACAATAAAAATGTAAGAACATAGAACTTTTAACTTCCATTTGCTAAAGTTGTTTCACGAAGATAGTACTCTATCTGCCCTCACTCTAGGTAAAACATAGCCAAACCAAAGGCAAAAACCATCAACATACCTTTACATTCACAAACACCTGAACCAGAGTAACAGCCTTCACCACACTCTGCTCAGTGAAGAAATGATCTCAGAGCCAGAACGCTGGGAGTATATAGGCCTTCCACCCCCTTTGAACGAGATCTTTCGAGAAAGTCTTTTGTGGCCTGAGTCACAATGGAACACTAGAAGCGTCTAAAGTGCCTCAGATCTGGGTTCGCTGGGCTGCTCTTGAACGAACATTCTATTCCCCAGGGCCCGAAAACCAACGGGGCCGACCGCCATGTAAGTGGCTGGGTCTGTAGAAGTGCAGAGGAACAGACCCTTCAGACTCTGTACCTAGGGCAAAATCCAGCATCCCACCTAAAAGATGTTTACCTATTCCAAAATCTCAAGTCCACCTCAGCAAACACAACACCAACCACGGCTCCACGGTCTCCAAGGGCTGTCCCCCTGGCCTATACTCAGTCTCCCAGACCAAACCATCCAGACCAGCCATGGTCAAAGGGAGGCTCTCAAGAGCTCCTCAGCAAAGGCGACACCAATTACGATGTGGCTGAAGTCCAATGGCCGTCTCTCCAAAACCAGTCTGCCCAGACCAGCCGTGGGCAAATTGTCTGCTGAGTGACCAGCCTACCAGCTAGGTTGCCCCTCACTGCGGTTCTATCCCGCGTTTGAGGGGTTAACCACTACAACTCTCTGTTCTCAAAAGGCTGGGCAGAATCGTACCCTTTACACGTGTTTATTTATTCCTTTTTCTTTCCTATACTGAAAGATATTTTTTCACGTTTTGTCTTTTATCAAAACATGTAAAAACAGCTGGTTACTGACTGTGAGCTTGATTTCACGGGCGGGTATCATACTTAAGTTATATCTTGGATATGGTGGTGCTGCATACTGTTCTTGAACATTCGCTGTAGTTTCTTTTACCAGATCAACACACGTTTCGTCATGAGTTAAATTTACAAAATTTGTTCTTTTTCTTCTGTGCTCAGTTCTAGATTTCTGTTAATTAGAGAATGATCAGTTCTGTAGCCCCAGAGGACATCTGCGTTTTTTAATATTCGGAACAAGAATTTCAGATAAGAGTTAATAAAAAAAATTAAAAAATTCAGACGGCTTTGTTGAAGGGGTGTCCGTCTTTTTTCACGGATATCTCAGTAATTCTGGAGTGATTTCTTTCCATATGTCGACTAAGTCTAGTTCATCCATCATTTTGCAAGAGAGTTTCACGTGCTTTTATAGCATGTTCAGCTTTTTAATATAATATAGCATTCTAATTCATGGCTAGGGATGCTTAATCTTACTAAAATTTGCAGAAATGCAACGTTTTAAAAAATGCTGACGAGAATTTGGAATGACACTTGAAAATAACAACATTAACCACAAAAGTAGATTTGCAGGTAATGGGAGGGATTAGAGTGTGCATGAGGAGGCTGTTATTTTATGCTTCTTGTGCACTTGCTTCCATCTAAATATATATATACGCTGGAATTTCTTAAAAAATGGCTGGACTTGGTGGATGACGGAAAACCTAATTGAATAGTATGGTTCGAGGTTTCATTTTCTTCAATACATATGTCTACATATATGAAAAAAAACAGTAACAAGAGAGAGAGAGAGAGAGAGAGAGAGAGAGAGAGAGAGAGAGAGAGAGAGAGAGAAGAGGATACCAGAACTATGCTGCTTCTGTGGGATTCATTCATAGGTCAAGTATGGCGACTCCTTGCTGGGAGGTCATGGGTTCGATTCCCAATCAGAGTCCTGTGGGATTTTTCTGCCCCGACCGGCTCCTACCCAGTGTTGAGTTTGCTACGGGCTCACTTGGGAAGACTAGGACCACACAGTCGAGTTTCATAAACTAAATGGATGCGTCTCTGAGAGTGTTGCTCAAATTTCCTTACCAACACTGCAGGCGCCTGCATCTTTCGGGCGTAGTGAACGCCGGGATATATTATGAAAGTAAGGGTCGAGTACAACCCTGTCATACACTCTCAGACCAGAATGGAAATCCGTAGCATCATCTCCATCACCCTCATTCTCATCGATCAGCAAAACAAAACAAAAAAGAAATGTCTCCAATTTTGTGGCCCTTCATGCCCTGCTCTCATGATGACCTCAGTTTCGATAACTTCTCCGCGTCTATGGCCTTGGTTAAATTCCGCCGGGGTCACCAGTATTGGCAAGTTCATGGAGGTAGTCGTTAGACGGACGTGGTGGCGCCCTCCAGTGGGAGAGCTAACTCATGCCAGGTCCGCGAATGAGCAATTATTGTCAGTAGGGGTTGAGTAGGTGGTGTCCTGCGAATGTTGGATCAGAATAGACGCTACTGAACGTCATCGAAGTGAATCGGCAGCAGTGCAGTATCTCCTCCGGCGGACTGCCTCTTGACGACTTGACATTGACTGCTCCCTGTGAATTGCCGGTGCCTGGGCTGCAGCGGGTTGGGCCAGGTGTGGCTCTGGACAGGGGGCTCGGAATGAGCGGCGTGGGTGCAATGCCATTGAGGTGACACAGACGATAGGACAGAAAAAAAAAGTATGGGAATGGGGGAAGGAGTGGTCGGGGGGATTTTGCCAGCAAGTCATGCTTGTGCAAGGTTCTTAAGAGTTGGAAGACGAGCAGTTCAGCTGCCATTAAGCAGACATCGTTTGTTCACATTCTATTCTGTTCCAGAAATCGGATTTTTTTTTTGTTTAAACACCATTATAAATATTTTGAAAGCCGCATTTCGGTTGTTTGGGACAAATGTTTTACAAACATTGACACACATGTCTCCAAGTGGAGAAATATGTCGGTGGAAAAATTTAACATTGTCAAATGTAACTCTAGACACTCTGCATACATTTTGTTTTAATGTTTGAATATGTATGTCACACGAAGGTGTCCACGTACACACTCACATGCATACAAAGACAACCATGCGCCCTATACGCAGCACATATCTGACCCCTTTTCAATGACACAAATCAGAACTCAATTTTAAACTTCTCCCCCGGGTAATGTTGTTTTCCTTTCAATTTTCAATATTTCCTTTTTTCGTTAGAAGTTATTCAACAACACGTCTCTTTCCTACAGCACATTGCAAAAAAAAAATATATCCAAGTCGCACTGACCTCAATCCATTCACTCACTACCCAAACTTCAAATTTCCCCCATCAGATTACACAGACGTCTAACTTGCCCTGTGCAAACAAATCACTCTGGGTTCACAGGCCCCAATTCTGCATTTTTCCATGAGGACTATATTCACATCAAAATAAAAGATAAATCAAAACCCCTTGCAGCGGACATCTCCAATCACCTCCAGGGCTGTGAAGGGCTACCATGGCCAATGGATCAATGCCACAGCCGACATTTTGCTTGCCCTTTGCGAGTTCAACTCTGTCTCTACTCTGTAACACTTCTTCGTCCTCTTCTCCTAGCTAATCTTTTTCTTTCTCTTACAAGTCTCTGTCCTCTCTAGTCCGCTGCTTCCCCCAAAGTGACAGACAATCTCTTTTATTTTCCAAGAGCACAAATCGCTATTCAATGAAAACTGACCAATCAGGAGCAAGTACCCTGTAACGGCGAGTTTTCAATGCGGGTTCAAAGTGCACACAAAAAAGGAAAAAAAAAAAATTTTCTTTCCCGGGGCGCACGAGAATATGAAATATAGGCATAACCACTCGAATGATCACACACTTGTGGTCACCAGAATGTAGGTGGGTCTACTACATTTCAGGTCTGTATGATTTTCATCCAAGGGCATGGTTCAAAGACATATGTGCCATTGTTCTTGTTTTCCATTCAGCTTCAGATATAATAGTCGCAGAATATGTGAAAAGGAAAGTTTGCAGTGGCAGAACAATAAAGAAAACAATCTAATCAACCAAAAATATACATGTACATATCCATGATTTCATAATACATCGTAGTCAACCTCTGCTTCACGCCCTGTTCGTGTGTGCACTTCCTTAAGGTCTTACACGATCCAGTATTTATGTTTGTAAGGTCATATCAAAACTTTCTGAGGAAAAAATATCACTATCAAATGGTCATCACGATGGAGACTGAACTTAGATCAGACGAGAGAAACGGGAGTGGTCAGTTTGTCCAGAAAGAAAAGAAGTTTCTAATGTATTTTCGGATGTCCTCACACTCACCTAAGGAAGAATGGAGACAGCTTATTCAGAGAAGGGGAGAAAGGGGGGTGGGGGAGAGCTGAGGGAGGGGAGCATAGCACCCCCACTACGGTCATTAAAGGAAAAGCAGTGCAGATGTACACTGAAAAGCCTGCCGTGATGATAAAGTGATACCACAAGCATATGTTTCTTCAGTCGGTATTGTTTACTAGCCATAGTGCGTTCCAATCCAGTCCAATACCACACACTTACGCAGTACAGTGGGATAAAATTCAGACTCGCTTACCAGGTCTGCGCTGAAATGATGTCTGGGCGACTGAAGGCAGCAGTGAGGGAGACGGAGAGAGAGTGGCTGACACGACTGCAGTCGGAGAGACGACGGGCACGACATGGGCTTTTCCACGCAGTTTATACTGTCTCTAACCCACCTTCACCTTCATCACACAAAAGCAAATACAAAGAGGGAGGGAGATCGGTAGAAACAAAAAACTGAAAAAGAGAGAGAGAGAGAGAGAGAGAGAGAGAGAGAGAGAGAGAGAGAGGGGAGGGAGAGAGAGGAGGAGGAGGAGGAAGAGGAGGAGAGGAGGAGGAGGAGGAGGAGGAGGAGAGAGAGAGAGAGAGAGAGAGAGAGAGAGAGAGAGAGAGAGAGTGAGGTGGGGTGAGGCATAGGGTGTGGGGCTTCCATGTTAGCGAAGTAACAGCTGTACTAAAACTTCGATTCTCTCACCCTCTCTCCCTCACTCGCTCCCCTCTTCCCTCCTCTCTCTCTCTCTCTCTCTCTCTCTCTCTCTCTCTCTCTCTCTCTCTCCATCCCCCTCCCCCACTCACTTCACCCCCCCCTCCCTCTCTCTGATTTTAGGAGATGCTTGTCAAAGTTTTTTTGGTTGTTGTGTCGTTGGTTTTCTTTTTTTCCCGACACTAATCATCCCCTCTTGCGATACAATGATTCAAGATTTAAAAAAAAAACAGACACAAACAAAACAGCAGGTGTGCGCAAGGGCGCGCGAGCGCGGGCGCGGGCGCGGGGGCGAGCGCGGGCGCGTGCGCGTGTGTGCGTGTGTGCGTTTGTGTGTGTGTGTGTGTGTGTGAGCGTGTAATCTGAAACCAACATGCGTTAAGTCAGTGTGTGATGGAGGGATGGGGGAAGAGACGTAGGACTGGAGAGGAACGGGTCCCTTGGTTGTCTGTGGGGGTATTTACTGCTGACGAATCCAAAGTAAAGAATGCCATATGCCCTGCCTTTCACCGTATGCACAAGTTGTGGCTGTACCTTTTGTGAACAGGCGTTGACCTCCATCTTGCTTACAGACCGCAATAACCTTTACTGATTTTGTTTTCTATTTTCCTTTTCTTATTTTTTTTATTTCTGAGTTTCACCGGCTTCTTGTGGAAAAATTAAAACGCAGTTGATGTGAAGGATTAATGTAAATCAAATACAAATGTGTTCTTACTCTCGGTGCGTATGCTGACTGAAGAAGTCTGATAATGAAAACTGGAGTTTTATTCACATTTTGTATTTGCAGCAATAAACAAGCAGCTGTAACAAATATGAAATATAAACTGAAGACAATTGGAAAAGCAGAAAGCCTTTGGGAAAACTAAAAGTGATCACTGGAAAAGAGCTTTTGCACCCACATAGAATATATAACGCTAGATACTATCTAAAATCTAAATGTACGTAACTTCATAAATTAGCTTACGTGAAATAACGAGCGTATGCACCATAACAATCACCATATTATTTAACTGCATGTTGAAAGATACTGAAATGGAAATAATTACAGATTAAATCAGTTCAAATGAATCTAGACACTCAAACATAGAAAAGCTTCAACATAAACGTTAAACAAAGAAATGGATTAGTCAGCAACACGAAATGGCAGAAGCTAAATATACACGATACACACAATACACGATATTTTATTTGTCCTCATAGAATACAAGGAAAATTTGTTTGTGGTGCCATCATCAAACTTCACATATTACAACAAATCATAAACATGTACATCATTAAAAAGAATATTCCACTCTTTCCACTGTACAGGTCAACGTGAAAATTGCAGTTGCTGAAAATTCCACACATTTTGCATGATAAAGCAACAGAAGGGAACACGTAACGTTCTGTGCTGCCGGTTCACGGCAAAGAAAATGGAATCTTGAAATTCATGAAACCACATTAACAATCCTGTCATCCCGGATGCTTGTTAATGTTGGCCATGGCAGTGGGGATAACTCCCATTGCCTCTGCAACGCTCCCAGTGGCATGCGCCTCAAATAGCCTGACAGCCAAAGCTCCGCTGCTGGCCTTTTCAAGTCGCGTAGCTTCTACCCTCGGTGGAGTTGTGTTTTACTGACGGGGAAAAAGTCGAAGGTGGGCCACTGGCGCCTTGAAGGCAGCTGTTTTGGGTAGATAGAGCTTGTCAGTCTGGGAGGGCAGTTTGTCTAGGAGAAGGCATTCTTTGATTCCAAACCAACTTTGCCTTCTGGGTATACTAATTTGTGGGAGATGCAATGGTGGTAAATCCTTACCGAAAATGCTGGAGTGGAGCCCCTGAAGTAGTCTGGTGATAAACTTCATCTTCTTTCCGGCCGCTTCTGAAGCCCTGTCGTGGTCCAAACGTTAACCCCCCCCCCCCCCCAATCCCTCTTGGTTATAGCTGCCAGACTGGGAGGGGTTGTCATAGAGCTTGGGCAACCCACAGCTTTCATAGACCTTCTCCAGGATTCGGTGACTCCATTCTCTACCTCTGGAATTTTCAAGACAGACACACAGACAGACACACAGACACACAAAGGAGGGGACGGGTGGGCGAGGGGTATATACGTTGGCTATCTTTTTCTAGTTTCAAAGGGAGGTGACTGAGGGCGGAAAATTAAGCAAATTTAAAAAAACAAAAGTGGTAAGAGTTCTGCAAGACAATAAAAACAAACAGATGACAGGATAAAACACAATGCATTTCGACCTCTTGGGTCTTCTTCAGGCAAAAACAAACAACATTTAGGACAATGAGAACGAAGAACGAAGAAGAAGCAACCACTTATCTTCTCACGGTCGGCGCAAAAATGGATGTCTTTTCTAGTAGTGCTTAGCCCTCACTCCTTTCTGCACACCTTACCTTGTTCTCATGTCGTTAGTTCTGAGAATGAGCGGCACACGCCCTGTCTCGTGCGTTGAAAGGTGTCAAACACGTGATAGTATCAACACACTGAAGATGAGAAGTCAGAGGTGACGAAGAAGAATGACTTCTTGCATGTATACTGATGAATGCTTCATTCGAAAAAAGTGAGGTTTTTGCAGTGTTATCTCGTGAAATACTGTTTCTTTGAGGTTTTTGCAGTGTTACCTCGTGAAATACTGTTTCTTTTTCAATTATTGTTAATCTTGACTCAGCCAAGAGGGTAACTTTTTGTTGATTCATATGACTGCTTCGCAATCTTGAAATTCAGATCCCTCATTTAAAACCCTCTTTATAAAGTGTCTATGAGAGAAATTGTTTTCGTTAAATGATAAGACTAATGTTTTCTTTTGTTTTGTTTTGTTTTCCATGGTATGTAAAGGTCGCATTGGATCACAGAAATATCATTTTGCGTGTGTGTATATTGCATTTCTAGAAAATTCATTATGTTTACTGCTTAGATTATCTTTAACATTTTTGACAGAAAGAAAACATATTTGAGGCGAGTAAATGTCGAAAGTATATGGCTCCATAAACACAAGATTTGTCAACTGTTGACTTTTTGGTTTGTTTGTTTGCATGATTTTTTTTTTATCTCAACATCTTAAAAGTACCCCGGGACTAAAGCTGAAGTGAAAGATCATACTTCCTCGCATTACGCTGCCCTTTTCCTTATCGCTGGCAAGCATACAGTCGATCGACGCGTCTTCAAATCTTGCCCTCTCCACCCCTTGCTCTTCTGAAACGGTTAACCTTTTCAACGGCTTCTTAACTGTCAGTTTAATCCTTTGATATCAGTTCAAAACAGGAAATATCAGAGAAATGCCTAAACATATTCCTGACATTTTCACTCAGTTCCACGATTGCCCACGCCTCGCGATTTTTAGAGGTCTTTTCTAATCATATGGTGAGCTTGGAATCATACTCAAACTCGTAGTAAAGTTTGTAGCTTTCGCCGAAATAAACACGATAAAAAAACAACCGATATGGACTGTTCCAATAGATAAGAACGTTTACTCAGATGTTCAAACGTAAGATTATTATTCGGCATTGGATGTTTTCGCTCAGAGTGTAAAAGGTGACGTGCACTCTAATGTTAACATGTGTATGTCTGAGTAATCATAGTTCGTTAGATAAGAACGTTTCAGAACTTGAGGAACAAGAAAACTTTTTAATGTACTCAGGAACTGTGGAAGAAAGAAAAATTAGTACTCAGGAAAAACACACAACACAAACCAGCTTCAATATTTTTGAAAAAAAACATAAACGTGCGTGTAGGTCAGGTACGCCTCAAACCTGCGAAGAAGGTAGCCGAGTGAAATTATATCAACACCTGGAATTTAATTACAAGGTGAAAATTGAAATATTGAAACGAGATGTTTCGGTCAATCAACTGAGTATGCATAGCATGTGAGAAATAAGAACAAAAACATAAATGAAACAAAACGAAGTGATTGAGAAGGAAAGGGATAAAAGAAGAAAGAATTACGCACGGAAAACTTTCATGAAAAGAATGAAGGATAAACAAAGAGAGGATGAGAGATTTTAAGAAAATTAAAAGAAAGTGAAAAGAAAAACTCTGCAAAGGTAAAAAAAAACAACTCGTTAGTGATCTCATCAACAAAATCCTTGGTGTTATATGTCACAGGTAGCATATCACACATGTAAATCAGTCTGTTTCTATCACCAATGATCCTTTTATCTTGAAGGGTCTGATCTTGTATGTGAGTGTGCATGCGTGTCTGCGTGATATGATACGTGTGACGTATAAGAGAAAATACATCAGTATTCATGCACGAGGAAAAAAGAATTGCTTACGACCCCTTTCCACGCATAGAAAGAAAATGAGAGAAACTGTTTGTATGAGAGATAAAGTAGCCGACTGGGTGGCTTTTTGAAAGGAAAGAAATACGGACACAAAAGATGATGACGGCGAATAAGACACATGGAAGTCTTGATTTATGGAAATCGCCTCCCAAGCATCAGAAGTTGGACTAACTATTCCTTACCAGGTTCATGCTGCCATTTCCAATCCTTTCCTCTGTTTCTTTATTCAATGACGTTTGCAACTTTGTTTGTTTATTTGTTTCTCAAACTTAAAATCGTTGATAAATGATTGATAAACGAAAAAAAAAAAAAACGGGAAAAAATCCTTGGTGTTTGTTGTTTTTGTTGTTGTGCTGTTGTTATTGTTCTTGCTTTGTTGTTGTTAAGTTTCAAAACAATGACTGAGGGTGGAAAATGAAGCAACATTTGAAAAGAGAGGGGTTAGTTACCGCCAAGGACACAGACAAACAAGAGTACAGGACTAGACACAATGCATTTCGATCTCTTGGGTCTTCTTCGGGTGAAAACACACAATATTTAGGACAGTGACAAGAACACTTAGCTGAGCTTCTCCTGATCGTTTCCAAATTGAAAAAATCAATGAGAGAGAGGGTGAGAGAGAGAGAGAGAGAGAGAGAGAGAGAGAGACAGACAGACAGACAGACAGACAGGCAGGCAGACAGACATGCGACTATGCACTTTGACATTTGCTATTTTGTCATGGCTTTCTGCAGCACATAATTATGACAGATCTGACACCTGCCGCTGCAGAACAGGAACATTACAGCAATATCGTGGCCACGTCAGTCTGTGCTCCATTCAGCTGGACATTTCTGTAATGCCGCGGTCAGCTTGGCTGCACCTGTCTCCCCCGTGTGCGTGTCCTGGTAGATGCAGAACCGGTGACCATGAATGCAATGTCTGAGACCAAAAACGTCTGGTGGTTTTTCTCTTCTCCTCCTCCTGCCCCCCCACCCCACCCCCACCCCCACCCCCCACTCCCCCCTCCCCATCCCGGGAATTAGTTTCTTTTTAATTAACCATCATGTGTTGCCAAGTTGACCAATCGGATTGGAGTCTGGCAGATGCTTTTCCCTCAGTGTCTATTCTCCGACATTTTGGTGTGTTTATTTTTCATACGAGAGAGAGAGAGAGAGAGAGAGAGAGAGAGAGAGAGAGAGAGAGAGAGACAGACAGACAGACAGACAGACAGACAGACAGACAGACAGACAGAGACAGAAACAGAGACAGAGACAGAAAGTATGAGCTGGTGCTGCTGTTGTTGCTGCCGCTGCTGCTGCTGTGATAGTGTGGAATGGCCAGATTTCTGTGGATTCTTCTTCCCGTGCCTTTGGACTGCACAGAAGCTGTACGCAAGCCAATGCAAATTCTGAAAGGGAGAAATTAACCTCTCCCTCAGCCATGTAGCCTATAATTTCCAGACTGGCCTCTTATCCCTACACAGCAGTGTTTCTGAGTTGAACACCTCAAGCCCC
>CM065716.1:106369559-106374559 GCA_033310375.1 Conus canariensis
TTAACAATATTTTCAAAACACATTTCGTGGACTCTTTCCTTGACCCATTTTTGAAGAAAAAAAAATGTACTTAAGTATTCATTTGAGTACGAACCATCGGATGAAATATATGGCGATGCATATCTAACAATCCACTTAATGTCAGTATTGTGCCATAAACATTTCTTTAAACAAAAAGTGCAAACGCATTCCTATGATAAGCAAACTTCATCAAAAATGGAATGTGGAGCCAAAAATGAAGCCATTACCTATTGACGAAGATCGGTGGTGCAGCTTAAAATCTAAATCTCATGGAGATTCAAGTTCCTTCAGCAAAATTGTTGCACATGGTATTAAACAAGAAAAAAAAGAACTACATTCAGAAGAAAGATGATATATGGAACAAGAACAACCCCTCGACATTTTTGTTCTGGATCCATGGTCTGTATCTGGATCCATCCATCAGCATATTCAGAATCTGTTAAAATGTTTACAAATATTCAAAAAAGCATCAACTTTGTAAAGTTACTGTCGCGAATAAACAACCATACTAGTTACGAGATGATATGTTTTCGGAAAATGTTTCAGGTGGTGCACACGTTGACAGCTTGTATTTCGTATGTGTTGCTAGATCGAAGGGTGAATCAGGAGACCCTCCTAAAAACACAACTGCCACATACAGAAAGGTGCGCACGCACGCGCGCGCGAGCAAACACACACACACACACACACACACACGCGCGCGCGCGCGCGCACGCACAGACGCACGCACACACACACACACACACACACACACACACACACACACACACAGCTAAAGATTTTGCATTATTCAGCGAAATGGGCAGCTTGACACTTGTAATAGGAAAAAGTACTTCTAAGCAATGTACAAAGTGAAGCACTGAGGCAAAAGGGGTGGCAGGCAGAGAGAGAGGGGAGAGAGAGAGAGAGAGAGAGAGAGAGAGAGAGAGAGAGAGAGAGAGAGAGAGAGGCGTCATGCATTTACGGGTAAACAACAAAGAATTTCTCTCACCAGTTCTTTTTTCCTTTAATTAACGATCATCACAAGTCAGTAGTTAATATGACATTCCTTCAGGCCAATAACAAATTTTTTTTCAATAACAAATAATTTATAAATGGAGAGATCTAAATGGACACCTCAAACACAAGACATTGTAACACCGAATGTAAATAATAATACACAACTTCGTTGTCAAACAGCGTTCAATAAGGTATCTGTCGCCCATAATATGCAACAAGTAAAATAACCAACTACGGAGATTCTTTCAGTAGCACTGTCATCAAATTCAGAAGTCAAAGTCAGTTCAGTGTTATCCATTGTAATGGATAGAAGAATTCGTAGAAAATAGGTTTTCTATCATGGATGGTTTACGTTCATGAAAGATAGATTTACTATTCAAATTCTTGTGATTCTGCAAGCTTTTTAAAAATAATTTTTGCAAGTGTTTCCTTCCTATGCATTTCTATTAGATCCTGATATTGCCAAAGAACTTATTGGTACATGGATGGTGTGTTGAATTTCTTGCAATGAGATCAAAAGAGTGCTGCTGCTGCTGCTGCTGTTGAGGATGAATTCATATCATATTGTTTACAAACGTCTTTGTGTCAATAATACAACAAGAATATAGGACATATGTCATCAGTATATCATTCAATATATTATATTCAAAATGCATAAAAACAGCCTTTATCAAGTATTGAAAAATATGATTGCCACAATGCTAAAGCTTCGACTAGAGATCTTGTAAAATCTTTCTCATTCTCTCTCTCTCTCTCTCTCTCTCTCTCTCTCTCTCTCTCTCTCTTTCACAGAGAGAGAGAGAGAGCCAGACATATACATCAATACATTTCAATAAAAGAGACAGATATGACAAAGAAAAACAAAGTTTAAACAATCTTATTTCTGATGCTGCTTGTTGCAGTTAAATTCCACTGTACCCTGGGTACAGCCAAGCAAACCTTGTCTGCAAGGGCTTGAAGGCCGAAAAGGATATCTTTATTTTAATAAATGCTGCCATTGTTTTGTTTCCATGCATCATACATAAATAGTAGTGTTCTGTGGTTTTGAAATGATTAATCGAAATTCCCATCTCTGATAAGAAATTAAACTTTCACACAGACCAGTCGGACAACTTTGTATCGGTGGAATTACCTATAGGAAGATAACCCAGAATAGGAGAGACAAAATTACTTCATCTTAGTTTACAATTCAACTCATTAGTGTGACAAACATTTCAACAAAATAACGAAGGAGAAAAGCAAAAATTTGATCAATGAATACCCATACTGAAACTTTAGATGAAAATTAGTACTACACACACACACACACACACACACACACACACACACACACACACACACACACACACACACAAACACACACACACACACACACACACACACACACACACACACACACACACACAGGAAACAGTACGAAAACAATGAATAAATGATAAACATAAAACTAATTTGGTAAGGTAATAAATTTAGCTGAACGACAAAAAAAATCAGATCAGAGTGACACTATGATATATGGAAAGTCAGTGTAAAACAGTTTAATCCATGAACTATACGACTCTGTGAAAACGAACACGTCCATGTGTACCCTTTTTTCCGTATTTTAGTTAAGACATATCACAGACATTAGAAACATGTGCTAAATGGTATACCAATACTACGGCCTTTGTTGCATCTGTTTCAAAATGTATATATTTAAAAAGTGGGTAAAGTGTATATATTCTCTTTGTACTTGGGTATTTATTAACATCTGCATTTGAGTTTGAGCGGGTTCTTGTCAGTACTCTCTCTCTCTCTCTCTCTCTCTCTCTCTCTCTCTCTCTCTCTCTCTCTCTCTCTCTCTCTCTCTAGCATGCCAAATGTTTGAAACTCGAACTAAAGAAAAACAAAACTAACGAGGCAGAGAGAAGAGAAAAGGGTACAGGTAGGTAGGTAAGAGAGGCGAAGGAGCCGGAGACATGGCATATCCAAGAATAAACTACCAGTGGAAACACTATCAGCTGATGTGGGGAAAGGAGAGAAGGCGACTGGGGTGGATAGGGAGAGAAGAGGGAGAGTGGGGTGGGGGGGGGGGGTGAGGGTTGCGCGAGGTGTGACCCAACCCCTGACCGACCAATGGTTGTCCTCATCACGTTGCTGGGCTCTCCACAGGCACGTCAGGGATTCCCTGTCTCTACTTCCCGCCAGGTCAGTGGACGGGGTGAGGTAATAACTGTCCTCATGAATGGCATTCCGTTCGGCTACACCGGTAAGCTCAATATCCGTCGACATCCTGCTCTGCACACGACAGGAAGGGAGGGGAAGAGTGGGAGACTACGGGGTCGTTATCCGAGACAGACTGACGATGATCACCTTACGCTTCAGGAGGTGTGTGTGTGTGTGTGTGTGTGTGTGTGTGTGTGTGTGTGTGTGATTAGCTACTGACCTGTAAAACTACCAGTTCACAATGTGTGTAGACGGTCGGGATCAGAGAGAGAGAGAGAGAGAGAGAGAGAGAGAGAGAGAGAGAGAGAGAGAGAGAGAGTTCTATCCTCGTCGTTTTGAGTTTGAAAAAATGGAGGCCAACTCATTGCTTCTATTGAATGCTGAATACTTGAGCGGGGGAAAAAAAAACGTTCGATTTTCTTTTTCATTTCTGTATCTCGTGAGGCGTCAAATCCATTCACCCCTATTCCTGTTCTCGTCCGCAGCATTACCAGTTAAATCTTCTATCATTTCATTCCTCCATCCTCTGCCCCCCCCCTCCCCCCCCCCCCCCACAACCCTCCTTAACCTCCCCATCCACTTCTACCTTCCTCTGCTCACCGCTATCATCTCGATCCTCTTTTGAACTATCTTCTGAGATATTTGTTCAATGTTGCTCTACAGCTCACGTGAGTGGTCTGTAAATAACAGCTCCTACTGCGTTTTTAGGCACTGATTGCCGTACTTGTCCGCTGCATGTATGAAGACGATTTTTGTTCCTCAGTGTCTATTTTGCAAACAAATGACACTATAGCCTCTGCTTTCGAAACTAACATTCATTAGACCATAATTCAATGTAAAATGACACTACAGCCTCTACTTTCGAAACTAACATTCATTAGACCATTATTCAATGTAAAATGACACTACAGCCTCTACTTTCGAAACTAACATTCATTAGACCATTATTCGCGAGCATCGAAACAAAATACAGGTATGACAGGTAAGCGTGTGTATGTTACTTCTTCTTCTTCTGCGTTCGATTGAAGCTGGATGCGTCAGACTTGTAACCCGGCCGCCATGATGAAGCCCGCGGTCTTCTCCAGGTCAGAACGGGCTCCCCAAAGCTGCGCCTGTAACTCCGCTCCCCCCGGCCAGGTTTTGTGTCGTAGAGCTGCGTGAGTAGGACAGCGCAGGAGGACATGTTCAGGGGTCTGGGGTCCAGTGCCGCATGGACACTGGTCAGTGTAGGTGATCTTCAGGCGGTTAAGGTGGCTCAGCAGTCTGCAGTGGCCGGTCCTCAGTCTGAAGAGGATTGTCTGCTGGTGCCTTTGGAGCTGGTGTATGTTACAAATCTAGCATTGATAAAAAAAAAAATCTGGTTTTCTTTGATTAGTCTTTTTCTACTGAAAATATTGATGTCCTGTGTAATACACAATTCATTCATAAGTCTTCTCAAACTGGATTGTCAGCTGGAAGACATAAAACACTGATACCCATGCAATTGCAACTATTTCTAACACAATATCAAGTTCATTTGGTATGTCACTTGGACTACATTTTGAAAGATTGTGTAAGCTTGAGACATAGAAACAAGTTACAACATGTAGGAAAACAATGAGATCAAAGTGAAAAGTGATTTATAGATATTTTAGTAATTTTATGGACAAAAATTCCCATTGAGATCGTACGAGCAAGTAAACATTAAGGGGACCTTAAAAGGTTATGTTTGTTACCTTCTAGTTACTCTTTATTTATATGCGTTGATCTGAATATTGAACTTAAAAACAAGAAAA
>CM065716.1:106379559-106394559 GCA_033310375.1 Conus canariensis
CACCAAAAGGAAACTAAACCCCTGGCTGTATAAGACTGACAGGGGAAGGATATCATTTACCTCCAACACAGCTATTGTCCACAACAATTTGAAAGAGCCTCTCAACTAAAGGTGGGAAAGAAGGAGGAAAGACAGGAAGACAACCTCTCTCTCTCTCTCTCTCTCTCTCTCTCGCTCGCCCTCTCTCTCTCTCTCTCTCTCTCTCTCTCTTGATTGCAACTGCTCGCCCTACATCATATGCATATCTTTTCATATATGTATTATTTTGAAATACGATATTATAAACATAGATGACTTCACTTAAGAAAGAAAATAACAGAAAATGTTGGAGCTCTTGTACGGTCACTTTTTTTTTTCAAAAAGTCAATCTAATCCACGCATTTGCTTCTTCGAATACTTTCGTATGTCATAGCGTACATTTAATGTGTTTCAAATGAAACTTGTTGAAAGAAAGCACAAATGTTAAAGACTTATACAACGCATACACATAAATGAGACGGCCAATTGTCATCAAATAGTGCTTGAACTACACTTGTTTTATTTTTATAATGAAGATTGCCTCTTCTTATTCCCTCCATTCTTAATCTAAATGTTTGTAGGAGATACATGTAAGATCAGTTTCAACCAAAAATCAACAGTATAGTAAATAAGAATTCGCTTTCTGGATTAAAAAAAGAAAAAAAAGTTATCATGAAAACGCATATTAAAAAAAAAATTGCTAATTTCAATGTTGAAAATTAAAGTCTGAACAACACTAAATCATTGTAGTTACCGATAAGAGACAGAGATCCCATGGTGCCGTGTGTAGCAACACTTCAAAATGCAGCGTAAAATCTGACGGAAAACGAAGATGAAAACAAGTCTTGACAAGCCCAAAGTCCACACAAGTTCTTCGATCAACCGTCCATCTTTTTACCTTTTTATAGTTCTCAGCCATCACTGGGAATTCAGTGCTTGACCAATCTGCAGCCATCCTGCAGGGAAAGGGGTCTTTTGCTTCCTATCTTTAGTAACCAGGATCCTTGACGACTACCTCCCTGCTTCTGTCGCACAACCGGTAGTACATCCGCAAAAGAAAACCCCGAATGTAACGCACAGGGGTTAATCTCAGGGTGGGTGTGTGTGTGTGCACGTGTTCCTTGCAGCTTCGTTCATATGACGATGTTTTCATTCACCTCCGAGTATCTAAATATAGAAATGATCGGTTACCTTACTTGAACTATTTCATCACACTCTGAGCCAGTTTTGAAGTTTACAGCAAAGCAAATAAGTGTAATACAAAGTCGGAGAGAGAGAGAGAGAGAGAGAGAGAGAGAGAGAGAGAGAGAGAGAGAGAGAGAGAGATTAAAAAAAAACATTAGAACAACAACAATAAAAACACACGGAAAGAATCAGTCACTAAAGTATTGAACAACAAAAATGTCTGTCAATAAGACTACTGACTAACATCGAACGGTAGATAACAAGAGAGAGAGAGAGAGAGAGAGAGAGAGAGAGAGAGAGAGAGAGAGAGAGACAGAGACAGAGTCAGAGACAGATTTCGGGAACCTTCGATTTTTTTTTTCCTCAGTTCCTTTTCTTTTCTTTTTTTTTTTTTTTTTTTTTTGTTTTTTTTGTCAAGTATCACTTTGTGGTCACAGGTTAGTGACTTTCAGTGTCCTTCCTCAACACCACCCCCATCCCCCGCCCCCTCCCTCTCGCTTCCTCCTTCGCTTTCCTTCCAACCCTACCCCTCTCTCCCTCTTTTGAAATTTAGTCGCGCATCTGTGAAAGAGGATGGCCTTTTCCTTTTTGAAAACTATTTTTGGAAGGAAAAACTATGTATCTTACTTTTCTGTCTTCAAGAAGACGGATTTTTTCATTTGCATTGTTCGTTTTTTTTTTATAGAGGACTTGATTTCGGGGAGAGCTTTTTCATGGCTTTTTTTCTGGGGGTAGGGAGGTGGGGTGGTAATGGGAGGGAGGGTGATAGGGGGATGATAATGAAGGGGATTCAGTTGAATGCGATCATTGACCAATAACCTTTTTGTAAATGTTTTAAATATCTTACATCTGCACTGGCCAAGGGCAAAAAAAGTTTTTTCTTTTATTTCCATTCTCTCTCTCTCTCTCTCTCTCTCTCTCTCTCTCTCTCTCTCTCTCTCTTTCTTCGTATTGAGCTTTGACATTCACAGCGTTGCTTACCTGTTCTTCTATAGATAGCCAACGAGCGTTTTGTGTAAAATACGATGTCTGATTGTATTTGTCGTTGTTTATTTTTACTGTGGTAGTGAACACGATTCTGTCTGTCAGCCGTTTGTCTTTTCCCATCCCCCCCCCCCTCCCCGCCCTCGTTTTGTATACCGAGTACTTAGTTCCTGCAGTTCATCAGCAAATATGAGAATGTGTGTGTGTTTGCGTGTGTGTGTGTGCATGCGTGCGTGCGTGCGTGCGTGCGTGGGTGCATGTGTGTGTGTGTGTGTGTGTGTGTGTGTGTGTGTGTGTGTGTGTGTGTCCATCTGTCTGTGTTTGCCTGTCCGTCTATCTGTGTCTGTGCCTGTGTCTGTGTCTGTGTGTGTCCATGTGTGCGTGTGTGTGTGTGTGTGTAGAAGGGATATACGTCTGCACACACGAGCATTTGTATATGTGTGCCTGCATGCATTTTTTTCTCGTGCAAACAGCACTATATCACCATAATATTACAACCAACACACATAAAGTATTTTCAAAAGATCCCTGCATTAACAATGTTCACACACTTCTCATGTAAGCTTCCACAGAGGAATCAGGAGGACTGTAGGAGTGGTGGTGGTGGTAAATGGAGGGGACAGAAAAATGTTCGTAAAAGAAAGAATGTCTCAACTGCAAATGCAACTATTAGGTGTATCCCACGGCAGTCTCATGTCCAAGAATGACCTCAAAATCAAGATTTACCTAAACTTGGAAGGCGCACCTACTCCAACCCTAATCCCCGATCCCTCCCAGTCTTCCTTCCTTCCTTCTCCTTTCCCAATTTTAAACCAGCAGTGAATTCCCGATTGATTCTGTGGTGTGTTGGTCACAATGGGATGTCAGTCGCACAGGCGAGGCGTTGCTCATCCTTAATTGTATCACATTCAACCCCTGTGTGTCACATGGGGTCCACGTGGGATCTTTCGTCGTCACCCTGACCGCACCTGGCTAGTGCGTGAATGACGACCCACTGAAGGGGTGGGGGGTTTGTCCTAATTCCCCCGCTGTTGCGTGTTGACAGGAGTGGGGACAGGAACAGGAAGTTTTCTAAAACTGCTGTAGGCGGCTTTACATGGTGACGGCTGATAATGGGTACCAGTTTCCCCTCGTCCAATGGCAAGGTGTATTGACGTGTCGCTGTAGTGGCTCTGCGGGTGTGGCCTGTGATGCTGAGAGCAACGTCGCTAAGATTTCCTCGCCGCCTTTCGATCATCCATCTACAGTTAGATGATGACACAGGTGCGAGAAAATCATTGAGATTCTCTAGTTCAGGTCAGGTAGTTTTGACCAGTTGATTATGTGGGCGTAAGCTTATGAAATCTCAAAGTACACACGTTCACAAACATGGACACAGAAACACGCAAGTATGCGTTCGCGCGCACGTGCGCCCCCCCCCCCCCCCCCCCACCCCCAACTCTCCTCCTACAGACACGTGAGGTGTCAAGTCAAAATTATCTTTATTGAGGGTTAACGAATACGCTTTCCAGTTTGTTTACATCCTGCCCTCAGAGGTGTGCGCACATGTACACTCACACACACACACACACACACACACACACACACACACACACACACACACACACACAGGCAAGCGAGTGCACAGGTGTGCATACACACACACACACACACACACACACACACACACACACACACACACAACACACCTCAAACACTCTCTCTCTCTCTCTCAAACACACACACACACACACACACACACACACACACACCACACACGCTCGCGCGCGCGCGCGCGCGCACACACACACGCACGCACCCATGCTCGCACGCACGACGCACGCGCACACACACACACACACACACACACACACACACACACACACACACACACAGACACACACACACACGCACACGCACACACACACACACACACGAGAAGCATTCTCAAGGCCAATCGTGCGTGCTTTTTTCAGAGTTCCGTCTTATCTTTGTTACTTTTGTTTAACTAACAGCAAAGTTTCTACCAGTTAGTGTTTCAGGTAATACAAATCGATCCTGTCAACATGCTGATTGATTTGCTATGTTTTCAAGCTCTACGTAGGTCATTTTACTGGACTGCTCTTTACCTTCGTGGAAAAGACGTGCTCGCAAGAAAGTAGCCAGAAGTGTCCGCTCAATGTCAATCCATGTTCTAGTGGTAGTTGTGCTTGTGTTCCTGCTCGAGTTCTTGCTTCAGGACAGAGACATTAAAGCGAACTCTAACCACGGAAAAAAAATAATCCACAATGTCCTCACATAGACAGGGTTAGGCCCAAGGAGGGGAAAGCAGTACTAAAGCTGATGTTGGCTTGTTACTGGAACAGAAGATGACTACTATGGACAAGAAAGCGGACAACATACATCCCACAATGCAGGAACATTTGGATGGGCTGCTGAGTGACTTTGCCCGTGTGGGAAAAGAAAATAAAGATCTGATGAAATAAAAACAATCGATAGGTTAGAGCACAACGCTGACGATTTCGAAGGCAGAAGTATACGGGAGAAAAAGACTAGTTTTTCATGGCATTTCTCACCCTCAAGGACAGACTGAAACATGGGCAGATGGTGATGAAGTTATCAATACTGTAGTGAGAGAAGAGACGGGTATTCAGTCCGAAGTTGAGATTATGCAAGCTCACCGTCTGAGGTCTGGAAAGGGGCCACATCCCATCATTGTCTGCTTCAGCAGTTTCAAAGCCGAGGAGAGAGTTGTGGCCACTGACGAATACACGCTCTACTGTTCATATTTGGAAGGCTTTAAGCCCTTATTTGAGGGACCAATGACACAAGCTGGTGTCTTTCCTGAATGAAGAAAAGAAAACTAACAAAGAAAGTTTTTTTCTCCTTTTTGAACATCTTCAACAGAGGCAGGGATGAGGGGAAGAACGGCGTCATGAGAATGTGGTCAGCAAAAGGAGACGGCCTGTCAGCAATCCTGTTTGTACCCCTGGGTCATCGGCTAACAGCACACTCACACATCACGCCATTTCACTCAGCCCTTCACCCATACTTTCACTCAGTCAGGTGTTACCTGTGTTTCAGATAATGGCGTGGGTTCAAGGTGTATTCTCCAAGCTATGAAATTGTTCTTTTCAGCGATTCTGTGAAACATTTAAAATATTTTCTTTCTCATAAGTGTGGTTACGTAAAAACATTAATGTAGAAAAATATTTTCCCTGGTTTTCAGTGTTTTACACTCCATGCACGACAAACATAAAAGGTGTGTTTGTTTGTATTTACCAATCTGTCGTATGCCATTTTAAGCTACTTCAATCAGCTACTTCAATCCATAGAGAACTGTGTCTTTCTGAGGGTTAAATTTAGAAAGAGAGGGGGTTAGTTACCGCCAACAACATAGACAAACAAAGTACAGGGCAAGACACAATGCATTTTGACCTCTTGGGTCTTCTTCAGGCAAAAACAAATAGCACTTAGGACAGTGGAAACGAAGAACGAGAAACCACTTATCTTTTCGTCAAAATCTGAATCAAATGAAAAACCATAAGAATGAGAAGTGGCTTACAGCGGTCACAAGTACACATAGAGAGTCAAAGACGTGACGTGAAATACAACACGACAAAGGGTATCAGTCAGTATCAGTAAAAGTTAAGTTTCAAAACGGAGTGACTGAGGGCGGAAAATGAAATAAAAGTTAGAAAAAGAGGGGGTTAGTTACCGCCAACGACACAGAGTACAGGGCAAGACACAATGCATTTCGACCTCTTGGATCTTCTTCAGACAAAAACAAATAGCACTTAGGACAGTGAAAACGAAGAACGAGAAACCACTTATCTTCTCATCAAAATCAAAATCAATCAAAGATTGTCCCCTACATCTTATACTGTGTGCATAATGCTTTTAGTTTCAGCAACCTTTTTTTTCCTCTCCACACTTTCGTTTTGTTCCATTTACTACCCTTCGCTGGCTGCTTCGGGGGTGCTGTTGGATTCTTTTTTGAACCCTTGGTGGCGAGAACACCACAGAATTATGGACTGTGGTGTGTCTCTATATGACACCAAGAGCACAGACACAATCAGCCGTGTCTCCCTGATGAGTCCGATCCAGCGGACGAAAGGCCTAGGAGCAGGCAATACAAATAGATGTGCCTTCGAGAGGGATTACAATGGTTCCCTCATGCAGCTAGTGAAGGGTTTCTTATATTTATAATATATTCCCCCCATTTTCTTCATCTTCATTTTTTTTTTCTCTAAAAGTTCAAATCTTTGCGAAGTCATTGCTATAATGACTGAAGAATTGTTGGCCTGCACTTGTTTTCCCCCACTACTTAATTGTTCAGCATTATATTGTTTGGTCAATCAGTGGGAGATTGCATCTCTAAGGAGATCCAAGTAAAGGTTGTTCTGTACAATTCTTGGCCACTTACAATGCTTGAGTTATTGAACAGCAGAGTTGACCACTCACACTGTTCCACATCTTTTGATCTCCCTTGTATCCTTGAATGGATCCTCAAGCATAGGCTCAAAGATTGTCCCCTACATCTTATACTGTGTGCATAATGCTTTTAGTTTCAGCAACCTTTTTTTTCCTCTCCACACTTTCGTTTTGTTCCATTTACTACCCTTCGCTGGCTGCTTCGGGGGTGCTGTTGGATTCTTTTTTGAACCCTTGGTGGCGAGAACACCACAGAATTATGGACTGTGGTGTGTCTCTATATGACACCAAGAGCACAGACACAATCAGCCGTGTCTCCCTGATGAGTCCGATCCAGCGGACGAAAGGCCTAGGAGCAGGCAATACAAATAGATGTGCCTTCGAGAGGGATTACAATGGTTCCCTCATGCAGCTAGTGAAGGGTTTCTTATATTTATAATATATTCCCCCCATTTTCTTCATCTTCAGTTTTTTTTTCTCTAAAAGTTCAAATCTTTGCGAAGTCATTACTATAATGACTGAAGAATTGTTGGCCTGCACTTGTTTTCCCCCACTACTTAATTGTTCAGCATTATATTGTGTGGTCAATCAGTGGGAGATTGCATCTCTAAGGAGATCCAAGTAAAGGTTGTTCTGTACAATTCTTGGCCACTTACAATGCTTGAGTTATTGAACAGCAGAGTTGACCACTCACACTGTTCCACATCTTTTGATCTCCCTTGTATCCTTGAATGGATCCTCAAGCATAGGCTCAAAGATTGTCCCCTACATCTTATACTGTGTGCATAATGCTTTTAGTTTCAGCAACCTTTTTTTTCCTCTCCACACTTTCGTTTTGTTCCATTTACTACCCTTCGCTGGCTGCTTCGGGGGTGCTGTTGGATTCTTTTTTGAACCCTTGGTGGCGAGAACACCACAGAATTATGGACTGTGGTGTGTCTCTATATGACACCAAGAGCACAGACACAATCAGCCGTGTCTCCCTGATGAGTCCGATCCAGCGGACGAAAGGCCTAGGAGCAGGCAATACAAATAGATGTGCCTTCGAGAGGGATTACAATGGTTCCCTCATGCAGCTAGTGAAGGGTTTCTTATATTTATAATATATTCCCCCCAGTTTCTTCATCTTCAGTTGTTTTTTTTCTCTAAAAGTTCAAATCTTTGCGAAGTCATTACTATAATGACTGAAGAATTGTTGGCCTGCACTTGTTTTCCCCCACTACTTAATTGTTCAGCAAAATCAAAATCAAATGAAGGACCATGAGAATGAGAAGTGGCTTACAGCGTTCACAAGTACACATAGAGAGTCAAGACGTAAATGTGTAGTAGACTATTTTTTTTTCACAGTTGCTGCTCAACATTGTTGTTGACATGTACGTTGCAAAAAGATCTGAATCTGATCATTTCCTTATTGTTTCTTCCTTTAGTTGTGATTTTGACAACATGGTGACTGAGGATAGCTCTGAGAAAATTGAACTGGAAGGGAATATTCGATTTCTTTGGATGGAAGGAAGAATTTGCAGTCATTCAATGATTATGCTTGCAATACTAAAAAAACAAAATTCAAAATTTCAAAATTTTGAAACAGCACTTGAATGTGACATTGAGGCGGGGTCGACCTGTCATTTTACACTCGGGTCGGGTCAAGTGAGGTCAAAGCGGAAGAATCCCGTGCTTAGCCACTGTGGTGGGACGAAGAGCGTGAGCGTGCAAAAGAAAAGAAATGCAAACATCAGCGTGTATTCAGACTGTCCAATTCAAGGGAAGTTTTAAACAGTTATGCGATTCTGAAGCACTAATTTGAAGAATTGTGTGAACGAACAAAAAAAAAAAAAAAAAAAAAAAAAAAACGAACTCGTTTTAAACGAGCTGCATGCTGTTGTATTCCAGACCGTTTTGGCAAAAAGTTTAATAACTGACATTAACTAAACCGAATTGTTTGAAATTGATTTTGCCTCGTGCATGTTATGAGTACTTTAAAAATTTGTTTAGTATAGAACATTCAGTGGATGACTCGGATCTCTCTCTCTCTCTCTCTCTCTCTCTCTCTCTCACACACACACACACACACACACACACACACACACACACACACACACACACACACACACACACACCTTTAGGTTGTTAGCCTGCTCACTTATTGTATTCCTGCTTTGCAACCTTTTCCTTTCTCTTTCCTTTCCTGCTCTGTTCTTAAAACTTATTCACTCCCCCCCCCTCCCCCCCCCCCTCACTCCTCTTTCATACGTCGTCATTCTCATACCAACAGCGATCAGGACAGTAAAATTTATACCTTTGTATTTCTGTTGCTTGTAACCCCTGAAGAAGGTATTCTTTCAAAAATCCACATATCTCTTTTGTATTAAATCAGCGTTTGGGTTTTGCCTTAGTTAATCATAAACAGATGCCCCCCCCCCCCCCCCCTGGGTTTTGCCTTAGTAAATCATAAACAGATGCCCCCCCCCCCCCCTGCCCATAGTATTTCTATTTGAAATATATGCATTTACTGCTCTCATTGAACACATCAATCAATATTAATGAGATTGAATTCTTGAACTTTTAATATCATCAGTATAAACCTTAAAAAAAAAACCTAACATGTTCCTCAACTCCCATCCACCCACACACTCCCCACTCCATGCACTACCTTCGTCCCTAGTTCATCCCCCCCCCCCCCCCCCCCCAAGCCCCCAAACCCCATTAAACCCTGAATCCTTGGAATCCTTGGAGTCTTGAGTGCCATGCCACCCACCTTCAGGATACCAGCCGAAGGAGTACCCGCACACTTTACTGGTGCTAAGTCACACCAGTGGTGTTCGGCAGTTACTGTTTCGGGTCACCCGCTCATCGCTGATACCGATACACCATAGCCACAGAGACAGCCTGAGTTAACCCCGTACACCTGCCCACTCTCCCCTTTCGCTTTCTTTTAGTATCAAGGTTAGATTTCTTGATTGATGCTGAGGCTGAGGATGATCACGATAAAGAGTTCTGATCTGACTGAAGGCAGGTTGGCAGGGCTGCGCTCTGCGTTTTTTTTCTTACTTGTGTCAACCAGACCTCGAGATAGAAAAAAATCTTGCAAACACTCTGCAGATTTTCATGCAGTTGTTGTGTGTGTGTGTGTGTGTGTGTGTGTGTGTGTGTGTGTGTGTGTGTGTGTGTGTGTGTGTGTGTTCAAACAATACAGTTTCTGATTCAGTTTCTTTTCTTTTACATCTGACAATCAATACAAACGTGATAAAGGATTCCCTGAGGGCCAGAAATAAGAAAGAAGACGACGAGATTATCGCCCTTGGGCTCCATTTCACTGACTCAGACCCCAACCAAGGCCTAAAATGCCTTGCTGTCCACGACGGGTTCGTGCTGACATCGGTTGTCTCCCTTACCATGCCACCTGGAACGATCTCAGTGTGTGTCTTCAAAGAGACTGGCCCACTGCCTGGCCAATAACGCAAAATTGAACATAGTAAAAAGTCAGATGAGTAAATATGAGTCTTAAAAACAGCTACAATAAGAAGAACAGCAGCAGCAACAACAACAACAGCAACAACAACAATAATAATAGAGATGGTAACAACAAGAACAACGAGAATAATTTCTAGAAGAAGGAGAAGAAGAAGAAGAAGAAGAAGAAGAAGAAGAACAACAACAACAACAACAACAACAACAACAACAATTCATAAATAGAAACTGCTTTTTCATAAAACTGTAATTATCTGTGAGTATGAATGCAAAGAACCTCGTCCATAATCATAACAATCTGAAACATGGTGGACAGTTTTTTTTTTCTTCCGGATATACCATTAAAACGCACTACAATGAAAAGACAAAACACATTTTGTTTGGACTGATTAAAATGCTTACCTCTGTAAAATCTAGCCACAATTTTCACTAGAAATGTAAAAAAAAAAAAAAAAAAAAAAAAAGGTCATAATGTAGTGTTTTGTACTAAAAACAGACTGGAATATCCATGTCATTCTGTTCAAAGACCAGTGAACTTTTTTTTTACCTTTTTCTGTCTCAATTTCTCTGTAACTGGGTTTCCAGTTGTTTTTAGTTATATCCGGCATGCTGTGTCAATGGAACCATATAGTTTTCAGTGAGGTGAAGGGCGTTAGTTAGATCGCTTCACATGAGCTACCTTTCCTGAAATCTTCATCACTATTGGGTGCCTGTCTATAGATAATTGTCACTGACTCCAAATTTCCAGCTTTGGCACATCATTAGAGCGCTTGGCACCTGATCTTGTCACACCTCTCCCACTCCATCCCTCCCCCTCTCTCTCTCTCTCTGTCTCTCTCTCTTTCTTTCTTTCTTTCTCTCTCTCTTTCTTTCTCTCTCTCTCTCTCTCTCTCTCTCTCTCTCTCACACACACACACACACACACACACACACACACACACACACACACCTTTAAGTTGTTAGCCTGCTCACTTAGTGTATTCCTGCTTTGCAACCTTTTCCTTTCTCTTCCTTTTCCTGCTCTGTTCTTGAAACGCATTCACTTACGCCCCCCCCCCTCCCCCCCCCCCCACTGCTCTTTCATACGTCGTCATTCTCATTCCAACAGCGATCAGGACAGTAAAGTTTTGTACCTTTGTATTTCTGTTGTTTGTAACCCCTGAAGAAGGTATTCTTTCAAAAATCTACATATCTCTTTTGTATTAAATCAGCGTTTGGGTTTTGCCTTAGTAAATCGTAAACAGACCCCCCACCCCCAACCCCGCCCCTAGTATTTCTTTTTGAAATCTATGCATTTACTGCTCTCATTGAACACATCAATCAATATTAATGAGATTGAATTCTTGAACTTTTAATATCATCAGTATAAACCTTAAAAAAAAAAAACCCTAACATGATCCTCAATTCCCATCCACCCACACACTCCCCACTCCATGCACTACCTTCGTCCCTAGTTCACCCCCCCCCCCCCCCCCAAGCCCCCAAACCCCATTAAACCCTGAATCCTTGGAATCCTTGGAGTCTTGAGTGCCATGCCACCCACCTTCAGGATACCAGCCGAAGGAGTACCCGCACACTTTACTGGTGCTAAGTCACACCAGTGGTGTTCGGCAGTTACTGTTTCGGGTCACCCGCTCATCGCTGATACCGATACACCATAGCCACAGAGACAGCCTGAGTTAACCCCGTACACCTGCCCACTCTCCCCTTTCGCTTTCTTTTAGTATCAATGTTAGATTTCTTGATTGATGCTGAGGCTGAGGATGATCACGATAAAGAGTTCTGATCTGACTGAAGGCAGGTTGGCAGGGCTGCGCTCTGCGTTTTTTTTCTTACTTGTGTCAACCAGACCTCGAGATAGAAAAAAATCTTGCAAACACTCTGCAGATTTTCATGCAGTGGTTGTGTGTGTGTGTGTGTGAGTGTGTGTGTGTGTGTGTGTGTGTGTGTGTGTGTGTGTGTGTGTGTGTGTGTGTGTGTGTTCAAACAATACAGTTTCTGGTTCAGTTTCTTTTCTTTTACAATCCACCTGACAATCAATACAAACGTGATAAAGGATTCCCTGAGGGCCAGAAATAAGAAAGAAGACGACGAGATTATCGCCCTTGGGCTCCATTTCACTGACTCAGACCCCAACCAAGGCCTAAAATGCTTTGCTGTCCACGACGGGTTCGTGCTGACATCGGTTGTCTCCCTTACCATGCCACCTGGAACGATCTCAGTGTGTGTCTTCAAAGAGACTGGCCCACTGCCTGGCCAATAACGCAAAATTGAACATAGTAAAAAGTCAGATGAGTAAATATGAGTCTTAAAAACAGCTACAATAAGAAGAACAGCAGCAACAACAACAACAGCAACAACAACAACAATAATAATAAAGATGGTAACAACAAGAACAACGAGAATAATTTCTAGAAGAAGGAGAAGAAGAAAACGAAGAAGAAGAAGAAGAAGAAGAAGAAGAAGAAGAAGAACAACAACAACAACAACAACAACAACAACAACAATTCCTAAACAGAACTGCTTTTTCATAAAACTGTAATTATCTGTGAGTATGAATGCAAAGAACCTCGTCCATAATCATAACAATCTGAAACATGGTGGACAGTTTTTTTTTTCTTCCGAATATACCATTAAAACACACTACAATGAAAAGACAAAACTCATTTTGTTTGGACTGATTAAAATGCTTACCTCTGTAAAATCTAGCCACAATTTTCACTAGAAATGTAAAAAAAAAAAAAAAAAAAAAAAAAAGGTCATAATGTAGTGTTTTGTACTAAAAACAGACTGGAATATCCATGTCATTCTGTTCAAAAACCAGTGAACTTTTTTTTTTTTACCTTTTTCTGTCTCAATTTCTCTGTAACTGGGTTTCCAGTTGTTTTTAGTTATATCCGGCATGCTGTGTCAGTGGAACCATATAGTTTCAGTGGGGTGAAGGGCGTTAGTTAGATCGCTTCACATGAGCTACCTTTCCTGAAATCTTCATCACTATTGGGTGCCTGTCTATAGATAATTGTCACTGACTCCAAATTTCCAGCTTTGGCACATCATTAGAGCGCTTGGCACCTGATCTTGTCACACCTCTCCCACTCCATCCCTCCCCCTCTCTCTCTCTCCTCTCTCTCTTTCTTTCTTTCTCTCTCTCTCTTCTTTGTCTCTCTCTCTCTCTCTCTCTCTCTCTCTCTCTCTCCACACACACACACACACACACACACACACACACACACACACACACACACACACACACACACCTTTAAGTTGTTAGCCTGCTCACTTAGTGTATTCCTGCTTTGCAACCTTTTCCTTTCTCTTCCTTTTCCTGCTCTGTTCTTGAAATGCATTCACTTACGCCCCCCCCCCCCCCCACTCCTCTTTCATACGTCGTCATTCTCATTCCAACAGCGATCAGGACAGTAAAGTTTTGTACCTTTCTATTTCTGTTGTTTGTAACCCCTGAAGAAGGTATTCTTTCAAAAATCTACATATCTCTTTTGTATTAAATCAGCGTTTGGGTTTTGCCTTAGTAAATCGTAAACAGACCCCCACCCCACCCCCACGCCTAGTATTTCTTTTTGAAATCTATGCATTTACTACTCTCATTGAACACATCAATCAATATTAATGAGATTGAATTCTTGAACTTTTAATATCATCAGTATAAATCTTTTAAAAAAAACAAAAAAAAAACTAACATGATCCTCAATTCCCATCCACCCACACAATCCCCACTCCATGCACTACCTTTGTCCCTAGTTCACCACCACCACCCCACCAAGCCCCCAAACCCCATTAAACCCTGAATCCTTGGAATCCTTGGAGTCTTGAGTGCCATGCCACCCACCTTGAGGATACCAGCCGAAGGAGTACCCGCACACTTTACTGGTGCTAAGTCACACCAGTGGTGTTCGGCAGTTACTGTTTCGGGTCACCCGCTCATCGCTGATACCTTTACACCATAGCCACAGAGACAGCCTGAGTTAACCCCGTACACCTGCCCACTCTCCCCTTTCGCTTTCTTTTAGTATCAATGTTAGATTTCTTGATTGATGCTGAGGCTGAGGATGATCACGATAAAGAGTTCTGATCTGACTGAAGGCAGGTTGGCAGGGCTGCGCTCTGCGTTTTTTTTTCTTACTTGTGTCAACCAGACCTCGAGATAGAAAAAAATCTTGCAAACACTCTGCAGATTTTCATGCAGTGGTTGTGTGTGTGTGTGTGTGTGTGTGTGTGTGTGTGTGTGTGTGTGTGTGTGTGGTTCAAACAATACAGTTTCTGATTCAGTTTCTTTTCTTTTACAATCCACCTGACAATCAAAACAAACGTGATAAAGGATTCCCTGAGGGCCAGAAATAAGAAAGAAGACGACGAGATTATCGCCCTTGGGCTCCATTTCACTGACTCAGACCCCAACCAAGGCCTAAAATGCCTTGCTGTCCACGACGAGTTCGTGCTGACATTGGTTGTCTCCCTTACCATGCCACCTGGAACGATCTCAGTGTGTGTCTTCAAAGAGACTGGCCTACTGCCTGGCCAATAACGCAAAATTGAACATAGTAAAGAGTCCGATGAGTAAATGTGAGTCTTAAAAACAGCTACAATAAGAAGAACAGCAGCAACAACAACAACAGCAACAACAACAATAATAATAATAAAGATGTTAACAACAAGAACAACGAGAATAATTTCTAGAAGAAGGAGAAGAAGAAAACGAAGAAGAAGAAGAAGAAGAAGAAGAAGAAGAAGAAGAAGAAGAAGAACAACAACAACAACAACAACAACAACAACAATTCCTAAACAGAACTGCTTTTTCATAAAACTAATTATCTGTGAGTATGAATGCAAAGAACCTCGTCCATAATCATAACAATCTGAAACATGGTGGACAGTATTTTTTTTCTTCCGGATATACCATTAAAACACACTACA
>CM065716.1:106402059-106412059 GCA_033310375.1 Conus canariensis
GGCACCTGATCTTGTCACACCTCTCCCACTCCATCCCTCCCCCTCTCTCTCTCTCTGTCTCTCTCTCTTTCTTTCTTTCTCTCTCTCTTTCTTTCTCTCTCTCTCTCTCTCTCTCTCTCTCTCTCTCTCTCTCACACACACACACACACACACACACAGATCCAAGATGGCGGACAATCGACAGAACCTGAATCGATGCTATTGAAAAATATTGCCAAACACAATTTTCATCAATCCAAGTGTGAAGAAATATGACCACCATGAAAAAGAACTGTGTGCATAAACAATTTTATGCGGTAAGTGTCGGTAGATCTGTTGGCATTTTCGACAACTGGAATCTAGCATCTAAGTCGGTCAACGGATTCTCGGGAGCAGTACACAGAGGCTACGAATCGCTAGAAGAAGCCTAAGAGGCTATGAGGCAAGCAGGACATTTGAACCCCCAAATTATACTGGAAAAGAAAAACAATGACTCAAAATGTATGTTGACAAATTATGAGGTCTCTGATAACGAAACAGCAGATGATCAAACAAAAGAAATAACTGAAAAAGAACAGCGTTCTAAAACTACACAAGACAATGAAAAACACGCATGTTTCTGTGAAGTAAACAAAAAAGAAAGAATTCTAAAGTGTACCGATTGCCATCGAAGAGTTCACTGGTCCTGCTCCAAGCTCCCTCTCTACCAGATTTGCCTTTTTTTTTAAACACAAAGAAAATTTTCATGCCAGCTGTGCGCGGAACCACATGTTGACGACAAAATGATGGAAGATTTCATGGCCATGCACCAAATGACGTCACATGACAACACTACAAAAGAACAAGATGACACTGCAGGACACAGTGACTATTTACAGAAAAAAGTCTTTGCATTTCAACAAGACATAAACACAAAAATTGATAACTTGGAGGATGCAATCATCTTGATGAAACTACAGATTCAAGAAAAGCAGGATATGATATGTACAGAAATTGGAAAAATGGCATCAAAAAGGATAGACCTAGCAGGAAAAGCGTCATTTGTGTCACCTTCCCCATCACCGAAAGAAGACGTAGAAACTCCTGTGTCGACCCAGAAATCAACTGATACGTCTCAGTCAGTTGATTTGCACAAAAAAGACCTCCCAAAATACCAGAAAAACAAAAAAAATGCCACATCTCAGCATTCACAAGGTAGTGCCTCTCTCAAAACGACACCAAATCCTAGACCTACCTTAGAATCAACTGTGTCGCAAAACGAAACTGATCTGAAAGAAAAAGAAAAACCTGCCCGTACCTTATTTTTTGATACAGACATTGACAAAAACACAGACACAAGCAACAGTGACACAGACATGGATTATGATGAATTGCCCAGTCTGCTCATTTTACATGATTCTGTGTTAAAAGGGTTGATGCTGAACGGCTTGGAAATTCATATGGCTTAAAGGTAACCATGAAAAAACGACCAAAAATCACAGACTGTGCTACAGAGATAGAAACTTTACACGGCAAACAGCCAGATGCTGTTCTTCTTCACGCTGGAATTAATGAATTGAAAACATTATCACCAAAGGAAGTGAGTGAAAAGATCATTACCTGTGTGAAGACATGTCAGTCCATGTGCAGTAAAGAGACCAAACTAATTGTAAGCCATATTGCACCAACAGATGAAGAAGAACTGAATGCAAAGGGGAAAATCGTCAACGCGACTGTGTTTGCCGCTCTCTACCAGGAGAAAAGTGTATCTTTCATCGAACACAACAATCTACAAAAATCTCCATACCATCTAGTAGATATCATTCATCCCTCAAAAAAGGGTGCCAGTATTCTGGCAACAAATATCGGGAGGCACGTGCACAGTCTTTTTTGGAAGAAACAAAGACCCCGACCATACAAACGCTTCCCTAGAGACAGAAACTGTCCACAAAAAACGAGCACAACAGGCAACGGAAGAAACGAAAAGGGGACAAGACGTCAAAATGACTTCTCCTGGAGACAAAACCCTAACAGAAATAACACCAGAAATAAGCAACACCAGGACAGAAGTCGGCAACAGTTCTTTACACAAAGACCGGACAAATTCTACACGTCACGTCGACAAGCGGAACCCCACCAGCGCTTCCAGCCAGATGCAGACAGGCAGGGACGTTTACAACGACTACAACAGGCCTTACCACAACCGATACACGGCGAGACGATACAACGAACGGGACAACGACACGGATCTCCAGGCAGACCACAGCAACTACTACCACACCTGGACTGACCGGAATGACTATCAAAACAAGCACTTAAACAAACAACGTGACAACTACAAGGACTTCCGGGCAAACCGCAACAGCTACCAATACGACTGGAACGAGTACAAAAACAACCGTTATTGGGACTATGGATTCTGGTAACCAGAGCAACTGAGAACTAAAACTTCTTGAGACAAATTTTCATCCACAAAAAAAAAAAAAAAAAAAAAATTGCGAATACTTTATTTGACATTATGATATGACAGTGTGAGTCTACATACATAGCACCACATGAGATGCGCTTCTTTGAACTAAGTGTTTAGAAATGTTCACTTTATTCCTTTTCACTTGAGTTTAAATCACAGTATGAAATTGTGTTTGGATAATATGATTTTAATAACATTGGTTGTTCAATATTAACACATATGGTACAGAAAAAAGTTAAGATATTTTCGTGGAACATTAAAGGATTTAGGGAGACAATCGATGGTAGTATGATTAACAAATTCTTTGAAGAAGAAATACACAGAATATGTTCTGATTATGACATAGTAATATTACAAGAAACTCATCTTGAACGAGAAGATATTAACGATATCTTTATACCAGGCTTTGCCCCTGGTGTTCATTACTGCAGGAAAAAAACGGAAAAAGGCTCCCAGTGCATCAGGGGGAATATCAGTTTTTATCAAGAAGGAACTACGAACGCTAATCAAGTTTCACCCAACGAGTAATTCTGACATTGTTTGGTTAATTCTTTCTTCCACAAATGACGAGCTTGATACTTTCATCGGTTGTATATATATACCACCTGAATCGTCGTCTTATGGACGTGATAATACGGTGCGCATTTGGGAAGAGTTGGAAAGACAAACAGAACATTTCTCTACCAAAGGGAATGTTATATTGTGTGGGGATTTTAACGCAAGAACTGGACAATTAATAGATTATACTGACACGGACGGTGAAAACAACTTGTATGCATATCCTAATGACAATCTTTATAACGTTATTCACAAACGATGCTCTCAAGACAACGTTATACAAAAAAATGGAAGAAAATTAGTAGATATTTGTTTGGAAAATAATATGTATATTCTTAATGGTCGCTCACTTGGCGATCTTCAAGGAAATTTTACTTGTTTCAACACAAAAGGAAGTAGCGTTGTAGATTATTTCATTATATCACAAGAGCTAATGAAAGATGTTATTGCATGCAAAGTTCATAAACTCACTGTATATTCTGATCATTGTCCTATTGAACTGTCAATTTTACTTCCTACTGTTAGCAATGATAGACCTAATATGAAAACAAATGCGCATGCTGACAGTGCTCCCTTACGTAATAACACGTCAAACAGAAATGACACAAAAGTTAACACAACCATTACGTCATTTATTTGGGATGACGAATCTGCAGTAAAGCTGAACATTGCTTTAAATAACCCTATCATGAAGAGTCGTATAGAAGAAATAGAAAAACGTATGGAGAAGACACAAGATCATGATACGGAGACCTCGGTCTTCATTAACAACATGATTAATGATCTGACCCAAGCAATAAAAGACGCAGCATCCTTATCACTCAAACAAAGACAAATGCGCAAAAGAAAAAAAAAATCCGAAACACAAAAAATGGTTTGATGAAAAATGTTTTCTTCTAAGGAAAGAAGTAAGATCACTTTTAAATGCACTGAACAGACACCCTTTCAATCGATACCTACAGGCAAAATACTTTTCAACAGTGAAGGCATACAAAAGTACTTTAAGAAAGACAAAAAATATATACAGAGACAAACTTGTTAGAGAACTAAATGAAGCATTTGAAAAGGATCCAAATCAAGTATGGAGAACACTAAACGAATTAACAAACATGCAAAATACGAATCAAAATAAAAGGAAGGAAATCCTTGAAGACAAATGGATATCTCACTTAGAAAAATTAGTTAGCAGGAATATTGAAATAACAGAACAGAGAAAAAAACTGATTGAGCACAAATTGTCTGAAGCAAGAAATGTTATATATAATCCAAACGTTGATGAACCAATTAGTATATCAGAAATCCATAAGACATTTCGAAATTTAAAAAATAAAAAAGCCACGGGAAAGGACGGAATCTCAAATGAAATAATCAAAGCCAGTTCGCCTAATATAATTATACCTCTTAAGAACATATTTAACTGGGTACTAAGATATGGCCAGTATCCCACTCTGTGGAAACATGGCATTTGTGTGCCCATTTATAAAAGCGGCGATCCTACAAATCCTAACAATTATCGTGGAATTACTTTAAACTGCTGCCTGAGTAATGCTTTCTGTCAAATATTAAACAACAGGATAACAAATTACATAGAAAGCAGAGATTTATTTATAAAAGAACAGGCAGGATTTCGAAAATCCTACAGAACAACAGACCAGATATTCATTTTAAAAAAGATCATTGATAGTGAAATAAGAAAAAAGAATGGCAGACTATACTGTTGTTTTGTAGACTTTAGAAAAGCATTTGACAGCATATGGCATGACGCTTTACTTCTGAAACTATACAATATAGGAATCAATGGCTATTGTTATCGGGTTATAAAAGATATGTACACAAACGCGATGGTTTGTGGAAAATCAAATAATGGATTTACAAGATCAGTCCCGGTCAAACAAGGACTTCTTCAAGGCAGTTCGCTTAGCCCGACGCTGTTTAATATCTTCATAAATGATATCTCAAACTATATTGATAACAATGATTCTCCTGTTATAAACAAGCTGAAAGAAACACGAATATCGCATTTATTATATGCTGACGACATAGGTATGTTGTCAAACACAAAATCAGGATTACAAACCAAACTTAACCGACTTCATAATTATTGTACAGAATGGGGCATGAAACTAAATAAAGATAAAACAAAAGTTGTCATATTCACTAAAACTGACTCAAAATTTTCAACCGCATTTACATGTGGAAACGATTCTCTTGAGACAGTAAATGAATTCAAATATTTAGGAATAATTCTTCATAAAAGTGGAGAGTTACATAAAGCACAAGATCATCTAGCAAAACAAGGTAACAAAGCTGTACACTCCTTACTACGTAAAGTAAAGGGAGAACATGTCAATGTATCATCAATAGCAAAACTCTTTGATGCTTTGATTTCACCAGTTATGCTTTATGGCGCAGAAGTTTGGTTTCCATTTACAGAAAAGATAGGACATGTTGAAAAGCAGACTACAATGTTCGACATTTATCACAAATACTTATTATCCAATAATCCGATCGAGAACGTACATGTAAAATTTTGCAGACATATATTAGGCGTACACAGAAAAGCAATGAAATTGCCAGTACTAGCTGAACTTGGAAGATTTCCCTTGTGTCAAGAAATAATGAGTCAAGTAGTCATGTTTTGGATCCATATAATGGAATCAAAGGAAGTCTCATATCTAAGAGAAGCGTACGAAGATCTTGACCCATCATCTTCATGGAAATCTTCTGTAAAGAAGATCTTAAGTAATATTGGAATGACACATGTATGGAATAACCAAAGTACACTTAACCCTAAAAAAATTGCGTTATGCAATAGAGAGAAAGTTACAAAGTGAATATATACACTTTTGGGAAAAAGAAAAGGAAAGAGCACCAAGGTTAAAATTTTATAATGACATCAGTAATAAATATAGGCTTGAACCGTACCTCATCAAATGCACAAATAAACATTACAGGAAAGAACTTTGTAAATTAAGAATTAGCGCACATGACCTCGCAATAGAAAGAGGTAGATATTCCCATATTAAGCGTGAAGACAGGAAATGTACAACTTGCAATATAATAGAAGACGAGGTACATTTTTTAGACTCTTGTAAACGTTACGATAAAATCAGGAATACGTTTAAAAAACGTATCATAAACAAAATGGATATATACGACGCTACCTCATTGAAAATAAGTACTTTGATGTCTAATGATGACCTTCAGGTTGAAATTGCGAAATATGTATATGACTGCTTTACATAATGACTTTTTGTGTAAAATGAACAAATCATTATTTCTTTGGACGATGAGTTGTTTAATCATCGCCATCTTGTGTCCATAAATCCTTTGATGGTGTTTAGTGACAATAAAAAAAGTTTCAAGTTTCAAGTTTCACACACACACACACACACACACACACACACACACACACACACACACACACACACCTTTAAGTTGTTAGCCTGCTCACTTAGTGTATTCCTGCTTTGCAACCTTTTCCTTTCTCTTCCCTTTCCTGCTCTGTTCTTGAAACGCATTCACTTACGCCCCCCCCCCCCCCCCCCCCCCCCACTCCTCTTTCATACGTCGTCATTCTCATTCCAACAGCGATCAGGACAGTAAAGTTTTGTACCTTTGTATTTCTGTTGTTTGTAACCCCTGAAGAAGGTATTCTTTCAAAAATCTACATATCTCTTTTGTATTAAATCAGCGTTTGGGTTTTGCCTTAGTAAATCGTAAACAGACCCCCCACCCCCAACCCCGCCCCTAGTATTTCTTTTTGAAATATATGCATTTACTGCTCTCATTGAACACATCAATCAATATTAATGAGATTGAATTCTTGAACTTTTAATATCATCAGTATAAACCTTAAAAAAAAACAAAAAAAACCTAACATGATCCTCAATTCCCATCCACCCACACAATCCCCACTCCATGCACTACCTTCGTCCCTAGTTCACCCCCCCCCCCCCCCCCCAAGCCCCCAAACCCCATTAAACCCTGAATCCTTGGAATCCTTGGAGTCTTGAGTGCCATGCCACCCACCTTGAGGATACCAGCCGAAGGAGTACCCGCACACTTTACTGGTGCTAAGTCACACCAGTGGTGTTCGGCAGTTACTGTTTCGGGTCACCCGCTCATCGCTGATACCGATACACCATAGCCACAGAGGCAGCCTGAGTTAACCCCGTACTCCTGCCCACTCTCCCCTTTCGCTTTCTTTTAGTATCAAGGTTAGATTTCTTGATTGATGCTGAGGCTGAGGATGATCACGATAAAGAGTTCTGATCTGACTGAAGGCAGGTTGGCAGGGCTGCGCTCTGCGTTTTTTTTTTTTCTTACTTGTGTCAACCAGACCTCGAGATAGAAAAAAATCTTGCAAACACTCTGCAGATTTTCATGCAGTGGTTGTGTGTGTGTGTGTGTGTGTGTGTGTGTGTGTGTGTGTGTGTGTGTGTGTGTGTGTTTAAACAATACAGTTTCTGGTTCAGTTTCTTTTCTTTTACAATCCACCTGACAATCAATACAAACGTGATAAAGGATTCCCTGAGGGCCAGAAATAAGAAAGAAGACGACGAGATTATCGCCCTTGGGCTCCATTTCACTGACTCAGACCCCAACCAAGGCCTAAAATGCTTTGCTGTCCACGACGGGTTCGTGCTGACATCGGTTGTCTCCCTTACCATGCCACCTGGAACGATCTCAGTGTGTGTCTTCAAAGAGACTGGCCCACTGCCTGGCCAATAACGCAAAATTGAACATAGTAAAAAGTCAGATGAGTAAATATGAGTCTTAAAAACAGCTACAATAAGAACAGCAGCAGCAACAACAACAACAGCAACAACAACAATAATAATAGAGATGGTAACAACAAGAACAACGAGAATAATTTCTAGAAGAAGGAGAAGAAGAAGAAGAAGAACAACAAGAACAACAACAACAACAACAACAACAACAATTCATAAATAGAACTGCTTTTTCATAAAACTGTAATTATCTGTGAGTATGAATGCAAAGAACCTCGTCCATAATCATAACAATCTGAAACATGGTGGACAGTTTTTTTTTTTTCTTCCGGATATACCATTAAAACGCACTACAATGAAAAGACAACTCATTTTGTTTGGACTGATTAAAATGCTTACCTCTGTAAAATCTAGCCACAATTTTCACTAGAAATGTAAAAAAAAAAAAAAAAAAAAAAAAAAAAGGTCATAATGTAGTGTTTTGTACTAAAAACAGACTGGAATATCCATGTCATTCTGTTCAAAGACCAGTGAACTTTTTTTTTTTTACCTTTTTCTGTCTCAATTTCTCTGTAACTGGGTTTCCAGTTGTTTTTAGTTATATCCAGCATGCTGTGTCAATGGAACCATATAGTTTTCAGTGGGGTGAAGGGCGTTAGTTAGATCGCTTCACATGAGCTACCTTTCCTGAAATCTTCATCACTATTGGGTGCCTGTCTATAGATAATTGTCACTGACTCCAAATTTCCAGCTTTGGCACATCATTAGAGCGCTTGGCACCTGATCTTGTCACACCTCTCCCACTCCATCCCTCCCCCTCTCTCTCTCTCTGTCTCTCTCTCTTTCTTTCTTTCTTTCTCTCTCTCTTTCTTTCTCTCTCTCTCTCTCTCTCTCTCTCTCACACACACACACACACACACACACACACACACACACACACACACACACACACACACACACACACACACCTTTAAGTTGTTAGCCTGCTCACTTAGTGTATTCCTGCTTCGCAACCTTTTCCTTTCTCTTCCCTTTCCTGCTGTGTTCTTGAAACGCATTCACTTACCCGCCCCCCCCCCCCCCCCCCCCACTGCTCTTTCATACGTCGTCATTCTCATTCCAACAGCGATCAGGACAGTAACGTTTTGTACCTTTGTATTTCTGTTGTTTGTAACCCCTGAAGAAGGTATTCTTTCAAAAATCTACATATCTCTTTTGTATTAAATCAGCGTTTGGGTTTTGCCTTAGTGAATCGTAAACAGACCCCCCACCCCCAACCCCGCCCCTAGTATTTCTTTTTGAAATATATGCATTTACTGCTCTCATTGAACACATCAATCAATATTAATGAGATTGAATTCTTGAACTTTTAATATCATCAGTATAAACCTTAAAAAAAAAAAACCCTAACATGATCCTCAATTCCCATCCACCCACACACTCCCCACTCCATGCACTACCTTCGTCCCTAGTTCACCCCCCCCCCCCCCCCCCCAAGCCCCCAAACCCCATTAAACCCTGAATCCTTGGAATCCTTGGAGTCTTGAGTGCCATGCCACCCACCTTGAGGATACCAGCCGAAGGAGTACCCGCACACTTTACTGGTGCTAAGTCACACCAGTGGTGTTCGGCAGTTACTGTTTCGGGTCACCCGCTCATCGCTGATACCGATACACCATAGCCACAGAGGCAGCCTGAGTTAACCCCGTACACCTGCCCACTCTCCCCTTTCGCTTTCTTTTAGTATCAATGTTAGATTTCTTGATTGATGCTGAGGCTGAGGATGATCACGATAAAGAGTTCTGATCTGACTGAAGGCAGGTTGGCAGGGCTGCGCTCTGCGTTTTTTTTCTTACTTGTGTCAACCAGACCTCGAGATAGAAAAAAATCTTGCAAACACTCTGCAGATTTTCATGCAGTGGTTGTGTGTGTGTGTGTGTGTGTGTGTGTGTGTGTGTGTGTGTGTGTGTGTGTGTGTGTGTGTGTGTGTGTGTGTGTGTGTGTGTGTGTTCAAACAATACAGTTTCTGGTTCAGTTTCTTTTCTTTTACAATCCACCTGACAATCAATACAAACGTGATAAAGGATTCCCTGAGGGCCAGAAATAAGAAAGAAGACGACGAGATTATCGCCCTTGGGCTCCATTTCACTGACTCAGTCCCCAACCAAGGCCTAAAATGCTTTGCTGTCCACGACGGGTTCGTGCTGACATCGGTTGTCTCCCTTACCATGCCACCTGGAACGATCTCAGTGTGTGTCTTCAAAGAGACTGGCCCACTGCC
>CM065716.1:106414559-106417059 GCA_033310375.1 Conus canariensis
GATGTTAACAACAAGGAGAATAATACCTAAAAGAAGGAGAAGAACACAAAGAAGAAGTAGAAGAAGAAGAACAAGAACAACAACAACAACAACAACAAGAATTCATAAACAGAATTGCCTTTTCAGAAAACTGTATTACTATTATCTGTGAGCATGAACACAAGGAACCTCGTCCATAATCATAACAATCTGAAACATGGTGGACAGTTTTTTTTTTCTTCCGAATATACCATTAAAACACACTACAATGAAAAGACAAAACTCTTTTTGTTTGGACTGATTAAAATGCTTACATCTGTAAAATCTAGCCACAATTTTCACTAGAAACGTAGAAAAATAAATAAATAAATAAAAAATAAATAATGTAGTGTTTTGTACTAAAAACAGACTGGAATATCCATGTCATTCTGTTCAAAGACCAGTGAACGTTTTTTTTACATTTTTTTGTCTCAGTTTCTCTGTAACTGGGGTTCCAGTAGTTTTTAGTTTTATCCGGCAACAAAAATAATGGCACTGAAAGTTTTCGACGAGGCAGATTTTTAACCACCACCGGCAAATAGTGTGATTGTGAAGAATTTCAGCACGCGGATAGCTCCGTGATTTTAGTGTAAAAATCGGGGCGTTTCTGCTTTCCTTTCGCTACAAACGTGCAGGCTACCTCACGCTGTGTCAATGGAACCTTACAGTTTTCAGTGGGGTGAAGGGCGTTAGATCGCTTCACATGAGTTAGCTTTCCTGAAATCGTCATCGCTGTTGGGTGCCTATCTATATGTCATTGTCACTGACTCCAAATTTCCAGCTTTGGCACATCATTATAGCGCTTGGCACCTGATCTTAACACACCTCTCCCACCAGCCGCCGTGGCGAAGTGGTTAGCGTCGCGGACTCCCGGCTGGGAGGTCGTGGGTTCGAATCCCATCAGAGTCATGTGGGGTTTTCTGCTCCGACCGGATCCTACCCAGAGTTGAGTTTGCTGCAGACTCAGTTGGGAAGACTGGGACCACACAGTCGAGTTTCATCCACTTAATGGATGTGTTTCTGAGAGTGTTGCTAAAATTTCCTGACCAACACTGCAGGTGCCTGTATCTGTCGGGCCTGGTTGACGCCGGGATATATTATGAAAGGAAGCGTAGAGTACAACCCTGTCATGTAGTCTCAGACCGAAATGGAAATCCGTAGCATCATCTTAATCGTCCTCATTCTCATCGATCAGCATAAAAAAAATGTCTCAAATTATGTGGCCCTTCATGCCCTGCTCTCATGGTGACCTCAATTTCGATGTCCTCCCCACATCTGTGGCCTTGGTTTGGTTCCGTCGGGGTCACCGGTATCGGCGAGTCCATGGGGGCTGTCGTTGGACGGACGTGGTGGCGCCCTCCTGAGGGAGAGCTCACTCACACCGGCTCCGCGACTAAGCAATTATTGTCGTCAGTAGGGGGCTTAGTAGGTGGTGTCCTGTGTATGTTAGATCAGAACAGGCGCCACTGAACACCACCGAAGTGACTCGGCAGCAGTGCAGTGTCTCCTCCGGTGGGTTGCCTCTTGACGACTTGACATTGACTGCTCCCTGTGGATTGCCGGTGCCGGGGCTGCGGCGGGGCCGACCGGGCTGTGGCTGTGGACGGGGTGTCGGAACGAGCGGCGTGGGTGCACTGCCTCTGAGGTGGCGCAGAGGTTGGGACAGCAAAAAAAAAAAAAAAAAGCACACACCTCTCCCACTCCCTCCCTCCCTCTCTCTGTCTCTCTGTCTCTGTCTCTCTCTCTCTCTCTCTCTCTCTCTCTCTCTCTCTCTTCACTACACACACATACCAAACAGCAACAACAACAACAAAAAACAATGTTAGGTAGGCACTCAAGGCCTGACCCGCGCATTGGGCTAATGCGTAGGTCAGACATCTGCTAAGTCGTAGCCACGAGACCCTCTTCCTCAATTCTCTCGTCTTAGTTTGTTAATTGATTTATTTATCAGCTTAAAATCATGTGTAGTGTGGTCTCAAAACTTAGCGGATGAGGCGTAGCGTATATGGACTAGTCTGCACGCAATGACGCCTCCTTGATGAAACTGAAACTGAATCTCTCTCTCTCTCTCTCTCTCTCTCTCTCTCTCTCTCTCTCTCTCTCTCTCTCTCTCTCTCTGAGTACGAAATATCAGCCTTCATCAAAACGGACGGCTTTGATGATCTTTCATCAAGCTTATCATTTATCCGTAAAATCTGAAAGAAAAAAAAATTATGATGTCAAAATCATTGGTCTATCACCAACCTGCAATATCCCGAAACTGTTCATTTCGGCTCCTCGCGCACAGCCACTGTTAAGTATGATTACTGAAGTCTGTAGTGTTGCAGGCCCTGCACTGGCAGCCCACAGACAGCAATTGTTATAAAGCTGTCTTCAGGCAACCAGCCAGAGAAGGCACTGCTTTGCAGCTGAGTCATTTCGGTGGTATTTAGTGGCGGTGCCTGTCTCTCTTCTACTTGCCGAAGATTCCATCTTCTGAACC
>CM065716.1:106427059-106447059 GCA_033310375.1 Conus canariensis
GACTTTCAAGAAGATAGTCATGGGAACCATACAGGATGGAATTGCAGTAGTCCAGCCGGGACAGAACAAATGCAGAGACAAGTGTGGCTGCTGCTTGGGTTGTGAGAAAACGGCGGATGGAACCAATACGGCGGAGCTCATAATTGGCAGCCCGAACAACATTTCTGACATGAACTTTCATTTCCAAATGATGGTCAAGGGTAACTCCTAGATTGACAACAAAGGATGAGAACGGGACAGTGGCATCACCAACTGTCATCGTAGAAGGGCAATTGATTTTGTGCGACATTTGGGGAGAGGAGAGAAGCATTACTTCAGTTTTTTCATTGTTCAACTTTAGTTTATTTGCTGTCATCCAAGATCTGACATCGGCTATACAATCCTGCATTGCCTCTAGTAGTAGGGGAACTTCAGAAGGTGCAGCTGATTTCTGCAACTGTGAATCATCAGCATATGAATGATGAAGGACTGAGTGTTTGTCAATGACATTTGCCAATGGAGAGGTGTAGAGAACAAACAGGACTGGTCCGAGGACCGAGCCCTGTGGGACTCCAAAACATATAGGAGCTGCAGAAGAAACCCGGCCGTCAACAATGACAGACTAAGTCCGATGTGACAAATAGGATGAGAACCACTGCAGTGCTGTACCACCTATGCCAAAATCATGGTGCAAACGACTGAGAAGAATAGAGTGATCTATGGTGTCAAACGCAGCTGACAGGTCTAACAGAGCCAGAATCGTGACTTTGCGATCATTCAAAGAAAGGAGTAGATCATTTACTATCCTTAAAAGAGCTGTCTCAGTGCTGTGTCCTGGTCTGTAGGCAGACTGAAATGGATTGAAGAGGTTATTGGAAATCAGGTACTCGGATAGTTGGATGAGGACGATCTTTTCAATTATTTTAGAGATAAAGGACAAGTTAGATACTGGACGGTAATTCTTAAGTTCATTTTGATCACGAGTGACCTTTTTGAGAAGAGGTGTCACCAGAGCAGCTTTACAAGCATCCGGAAAGGTGCCAGAGGTGAGAGAAGAGTTGATAAGGGCTGTGAGAGATGGTAATAGACTGTCAAGACATTCAGTCAGAAGAGGGGTAGGAATAGGATCGAGATTACAAGTTTTGGGAGAGGAATTGATGATGACGTTACGAACAGCATCTGATGTTACAGGTTGAAAGGACGAGAGAGAAGTTTTGGTGAAAAGCTCACCTGGCAGAGGAGGGTTGGCTACAAGCATTGCGTCTAAATCACGTCTGAGAGTGGCTGTTTTGTTATGGAAGAAATCTGAGAAAAGACCTGGAAGCTCACATGTTGGATAAATAGTAGGCAGCTGACTATTTGCCTTTCTACACAACAGATTGTCAGTAATTTTGTAAAGTTCCTTTGTGCTTGAGGCACACTCAATCTTGTTATTGTAGAATTTTGCTTTTGCTTTTTCAACAAGTCGAGAGAAAACATGCTTGGCTTTGTTGTACAAATCTTTGAAAATAATTATTGGATTGGATCTCCATCGCCTCTCTTCTCGCCGACGTGCCCGTTTTGCCTCCAACAGCTCCTCACTGACCAGCGAAAACCAAGGAGCCGATGGTCTCTCTCTGATCTTACGCATTGATGCAGGTGCATGTTTGTCAAGGATGGAACGGAGAGAGGCAAAGTACTGATCGGCATTATCAGCAGAGGGAGATGAAGATGCAGCAATCACAGAATCCAGGTCGTTAACAAATGCAGAACGATCAATGGAACGAATGTTACGTATTGAACGAAACGTAGGCAATGACTTCCTCACTAAAACATGAAAAGGAGACAACACACAACAATGGTCAGATTCAAGAGCGTCAGTGACAGTAGTGGAGATATGAAAATCTACATCATCGTCACGAATAACGGTCCAATCAAGGATGTGACCCCCCTTGTGTGTCGGCACGCTCACAACCTGTCTAAGATTATGCATATTCAGCAGTTCGACAGTATGTTTCGTCAGAGTTTCATGAGGCTGATCAAAGTGAATGTTAGCATCTCCAACAAACCAAACATGCCCATGGAGGTTGTTGGCATAGTCCAGAAAGTCAGGTAACTGATCAGTAAACATAGAGTTCTTCAGACGGTTCTTGCGGCTGGGAGGCGGCCTGTAGAGGCAGAAAAGATGGGGAGCGCCATGTTGAAGAGTCAGGGAAGACTGGATTAGCTGAAAGGATGAGTGGTTGAAAGTGAACTTCTCCTTAATGGTAAGATGTTTGCTTAGAGTGTCCTTGTAGATGATGGCGATACCACCACCTGGGGATCCAGAGGGTCGTGGAAAGGACTCAGCAGTATAGCCGCGAGGGGCAAGCTCGTCCTTTTTTGCATCTTCACCCCTCGCCAGCCAGGTCTCCGTCACATACATGATGTCGATGGAGTTGTCGTGGATGAAAGTGGCAATTTCATGTCGTTTATATGCCATGTCATCACTCTTCACAGACTGGGCGTTAAACGCTGCCACACGCAAACCCACACCGTGGGGGCATCATCACAAGGCATACAAGTGCTTGAGAGAAGGGGTATCTGTATGAGGTTCTTCGGGTTGGCAGTCCTGTGTTTATCCGCTGAATCTGTGATGTCAAGTTGGTGAGCTGATGAAGGGCACCGTGTGGGACACATTACGCTGTGGTTACTCTGTGCAGGCTGGCTCACTGCTTGAATCGCCCGCTGTTTCTTTCTTCCCCCTCTGCATCCACGCTGTCGAGGAAACCCAACACCAATGCGCAATTCACGCAAACGACAAACGAGATCAAAGTTCAGAATTGAAGGTTGTATGTCGAGCAGCTGATGACGGGAGTAATGCAGATGGTGGCCGGAAAGAGGAGGAGAGGGGGGGAGAGGGGAGGAGCAGCGCGGGGGTGGCCGGAAGGAGGAGAAGAGTGGAGGGGAGAGAGGGGGGGAGAGGGGGAGGAGTAACGCAAGGGGTGGCTGGAAGGAGAAGAGTGGAGGGGAGAGAGGGGGGGAGAGGGGGAGGAGTAACGCAAGGGGTGGCTGGAAGGAGAAGAGTGGAGGGGAGGAGAGGGGGGAGAGGGGAGGAACAACACAGGGGGTGGGCAGAAGGGGGAGAAGAGTGGAGGGGAGGAAAGGGGACATTTTCATTGTGCACGTGAAAAGCACGCAGCTGACAGCCTGGCTGTGACAGGTGCAAACATGTCGCTGGCTGGGACAAGAGCAAGCTTAATAATAATAATAATAATAATAATGAATACTTATACAGCGCCTATTCTCGGCTAGAGACCAAGCTCTAAGCGCTTTACAATCAACACTCGCTTACACAACGGGCTGCCTACCTGGGTAGTGCCGACTGAAGAGCTGCCAGCTGGCGCTTCATTCAGTCATTTCCCGTGTCATCCAGTCAATATCGTTCAATATCGTTCACTCAGTTTCTTTACTTCCTTCATTCTTTCCATTTCTTACGCAGGGTGCATGCTGTGTGTAACGTGTCATCCATACCAACGGCCAAACTGGCCTACTCTTCCGAAAGTTGGTGATGGGATTTTACGTGTGTGCAAGATATTATGCGTGCGTTCACACACGGAACCTCGGTTTATAGTCTCATTCGAAGGACTGTATGGGAAATGGAGTCAGAACTAATGTTAACTCCGAGGGAAAAATCCCCCTGTACCGAAACGCCCCGGCGGAGATTCGAACCCGCAACCCCAGGATCACCAAGATTACGAGTCAGGCGCTCTACCAACTGAGCTATTCCGGCTCCAGTTGAAGAAGAAACAATGTCCAGATTGACTGAAGGCGGGGCGGTAGAATCACACAAAATAGTGTCCAAAAGATGTAGAAATCCATAATAGTCATTCTGGTAAACAAATCAGAACCACACAGCGTCCATAACCACCACAAAACATAAACAAACAGGAGAAATCGGACATCTGCAGCCACACGGCGAGTGAGCGATTCTCTGATGCTTAGAGTGTCCTTGTAGATGATTGTAGATGATTCAGATCACTGAGTTAATGAAAATGTGCTATAGACTGAAATGGGAAGACTGAGACTATACAGCAGAAAATTAAATTGTGCTATATACAGTAAAAAAATTTAATGTGCTATAGACTGAAATAGTAAGACTGGGACTATACAGTAGAAAATTAAATTGTGCTATATACGGTACAAAATTTAATGCTTATACAGTAGAAAATTTAATGTGCTATATACAGTACAAAATTTAATGTGCTATAGACTGAAAAGCGAAGACTGGGGCTATACAGTAGAAAATTAAATTGTGCTAAACACAGTAGAAAATTTAATGTGCTATAGACTTAAATGGGAAGACTGAGACTATACAGAAGAATATTGAAAACGCTGAGTTCAGATGGAAAGACCGGGACTATACCGTCAAAAATGGAATGTCCTATAGATTTAAATGGGAAGACAGAGACCATTCAATAAAACGAATCATGCTACAGATGTAGACAGGCAATCTGAGACCATACAGAAGAAAATCAAATATGCTATATTCATTAATGAAAAGAATAAGAGTGTACGATTGAATACTGAATGTGCTATGTACTGAGATGTGAAGGGTAAGTGAATACAGTCGAAAATTGAATGTGCAATGGACTTAAATGGGAGAGAGAGAGAGAGAGAGAGAGAGAGAGAGAGAGAGAGAGAGAGAGAGAGAGAGAGATAGAGAGAGAGAGAGAGAGAGAGAGAGAGAGAGAGAGAGTCAAAAAATTGAATGTGTTCTGGACTTACATGGGAAGAATAGAATCCTACAGTCGAAAATTGAATGTACGTTTGGCTTAAATGGGAAGAATAGAATCCTACAGTCGAAAATTGAATGTACGTTTGGCTTACATGGGAAGAATAGAATCATACAGTCGAAAACTGAATGTACGTTTGGCTTACATGGGAAGAATAGAATCCTACAGTCAGAACTGAATATGCTTTGGACTTACGTGTGAAGAGTGAAAACCATACAGTCGAAAATTGCACGTGCTATAGACTTGAACGAGAAGACTGAGAACGGCTACGTCTTTTCTAGTCAAAGTTTTGGGAAATCTGTAAAAGGGGCAAGAAACAATTTTCATAGGTGGACAAGAGTTTGCGAAGCGTTTTGAGTTCCAGAACAAACCCAAAATTTCCGTCATTGGATCCAACCAGGGCATTTCTCGACCGAGTCCAATTACAGCCACAAATGTCATTCGTAATCACAGCCTCCCCCGTGTGACATTTTATTCACCTTGCTATGTTTATTGAGAGAGAGAGAGAGAGAGAGAGAGAGAGAGAGAGAGAGAGAGAGAGAGAGAGAGAGGAGAGACAGACAGACAGACAGACAGACAGACAGACAGTACTTATTTCCATGTAAAACAGAAAAGTCTGGAAGTACAATTTATAGCATATCCTCAACAAAAAAAACTAAGGAAGGAAGAAAGAAGAGAAAACAAAAGGAAGAACACAGACGAAAAGGAGAAAATGCGTCGAAATTAATCATCGATACGTGAAAAAAAAAATCGATGACAGAAAAATGAGTAAGAAGCAAGCACGTTTTTCTTGTTGAGAGAGAGAGAGAGAGAGAGAGAGAGAGAGAGAGAGAGAGACTCACACACACGCATACATACATATATGCATGCAAACATGCATACATACATACATACATACATACATACATACATACATACATACATACATTACATACATTACATACATACATACATACATACACACATACATAAGTAGATACCCAGAGAGATACATAGATATATACATAGACATAGAGACAGCGCTTTTTTCCCATCTGCACTGATCGTCATACAGTGGAGAAGAAGACCACTGTTGAAAATGACTGTGTATTGGAGGAGAGAACGTCGGTCAGTAAATGAGAGCAACATGTCAAGTCATGTTCATGAAGAGTATAATAATCCGCGACTGTCTGGTCCCAGTCTTTCCTATTGAGTCCGTAGCAGATTTAGTTTTCGACTGTACAGTCTCAGTCATTCCTTTTAGCTCCATAGCGCATTCAATCTTCGACTGTATAGTCTCAGCCATTCCTTTTAACTCCATAGCGCATTCAGTCTTCGACTGTATAGTCTCAGTCATTCCTTTTAGCTCCATAGCGCATTCAATCTTCGACTGTACAGTTTCAGTCATTCCTTTCAACTCCATAGCGCATTCAGTCTTCGACTGTATAGTCTCAGTCCACCCAGGTAAGTCCACAGTGCATTTCATTTTCGACTGTAGTGTCTCAGTTTCCATATTTTAGTCCATAGCACATTTAATTTGGGCTGTTTAGACTCAGCCTTCCCGTCTAAGTATTCAATGTTCAACTATAGGTTCTCAGGGGGTCATGTGGTCCTATCGGTATGTGGTCATCGAGGCACAGGTAAAATAAAGGTACTCTCTGTCTGTCTGTCTGTCTGTCTGTCTGTCTGTCTCTCTCTCTCTCTCTCTCTCTCTCTCTCTCTCTCTCTCTCTCTCTCTCTCTCTCTCTCTCTTCGGTTGATACCAGACAGGCACGGATTTGTTGTTGTAGGAGTATATCTTGTAAATGTATGTTTGATTTTGATCAACAAAAATCATTATCACAAGTCATGCAGCGGATGTGAGTGAAAGCTAACTCCACATGAGTAAGTGTTAGTTTGAAAGAAGACCGCCAAAGTAACGTCACGTCGATTGCTCTCCAATCAGCAGTAGCCCATTGGCACAAAAATGGAAAATGGTTCGGAAATAGAGTTTTTAAATTGAAAGAAAGAAAGCCCTACTGAGACTGCCTGAACGACAGGAAGAGAAAAAGTCTCTCTCTCTCTCTCTCTCTCTCTCTCTCTCTCTCTCTCTCTCTCTCTCTCTCTCACACACACACACACACACACACACACACACACACACACACACACACACACACACACGCACACATGTATACACACATACAAAAACACATGGATGTATGAGCACGTGTACACACACACACACTCTCTCTCTCTCTCTCTCTCTCTCTCTCTCTCTCTCTCTCTCTCTCTCTCTCTGCGACCGTGCACGCGTGTGTTTTGTGTGTGTGTGTGTGTGTGTGTGTGTGTGTGTGTGTGTGTGTGTGTGCGTGCGTGCGTGCGTGCGTGCGTGTGTGTGTGTGTGTGTGTGTGTGTGTGTGTGTGTGTGTGTGTGCGTGCGTGTCAGTGTGTGTGTGTGTGTGCGCGCGCGCGCATGTACACACACACACACACACACACACACACACACACACACACACACACACACACACACACACCAAACCAGGTACAAGCACGTGCAAATTTTCCGGACCGATGCTTCACTGGACAGCAGGCAGACGACTTCGACTCCTCTTCAGCAGCCAACGACTGCTGACGTCATGAACAAGTCAGACTGTGAGTTTGGTGATGTGGACAGAAGCTTAAAGGACCTTCGGGAGCAGTTTGCTGTATTGCACACTGTGATTTTGTGATATTAATGATCTGCGTGAGGCGATCGGGATCCTGAAAAAAAAGAAGACTGGGACTTAAAGAAAAAGAGAAACAAAAAAACGTTCTGATATTTTAGCTAAGGCAGAGTAATTTGAAAGTAAAACAGATGATTTGGAATGTAGCTCTAAACAAAACGATCTCATGCTTTATGGTTAATCTGGGCTTCAAAACGAGTCAAATGGACAGGCTGAAGGAAAGATACATGATTTTGATTGCTGACAAATCGGATATTACACGTGCTATTGAATTTCATCATGTTCACAAACAGACTTTGAAAGCCAACTCCCCTATTATTGCTTGCTGTTCTTTCTACAAATACAAAACCAGCATTCTCAAGGCCAACGCTGACCTGAAAGGCAGCAATAATTTTGTTAGGGAAAATTTCTCCTTTCGCGTAAGAAAAAATCAGACCTGGTCTCTCTTTCTCTCTATCTCAAAAAGAGAACAGCCGAGGGGGAAAAGGCTTCGATGATTTTTGATCATCTAATCATTGATGGAAGAAAGCTTTCTTCAATGAAAGGAATCAAGACACAGAGACGGCGGGCCACTTGATCGAAACTGTCTTTCAGTGGGAAAATCTGAACACGGGAATCTCAATGACTTAACACCGGTAGAGTCTTCGGTCTCAGGTGACAGTGCCACATGTGAGCGGTGTTCGGTGCGTCAGTTACACCTGGCGGAGCTAGCGACCCTTCGCACGTGCAGATAGATGACAAAGAATACGTTGTGTTCAACTGTACACTAATCTTCTTCCTTCTGACGTAGAATGTAAATGATTCGATGTTAAATTTGGTGACCCGATTTTATTTCATCTTATCAGTTTAAATTTGTTTGTTTAATTGAAATATTCACTGAAGATTGTTGCAGAAATTTATTTACTGGTTATCAAGTAGTTTGTGAATCTGCTGTTAGGTTTTCAAAACTGGGGAGGCGGTATGGAGATGTGTGTACCTAATTTGAAAAAAAAATGGGTTTATTCCCTATGTCAAAACAATTGAGATGAATCATCCTAATCTGTTTGTGTTCTTGATTGACAAAATGTTGTTCGGAACAGACAAGGAGATTAAATTAACTAATTTGTTTGTGTTTTTGATTGACAAAATGTTGTTCAGAACAGAAAGGACATTTCGTATTTTTGTATGTATATTCCATTAGAAGGCTCTCCGTTTGACGGCCATTTTGACTTACATAATGGTATTAGTTCATTCGAAGGATGTTTGAGCTTTTGTTAACAAATGATGTTTCGTACTCCTAAATGGGTGATTTAAACAACATAATTTCTGATGTTTTCTAGAGCTTTTCTGGGTGTAATGCTTTTAACCACAACACGATAGTCATTCTATTAACATGAAACGACAATCTCAAAATAAAAATACGGATAATTTTTGGAAGTTATTTCTAAACAGGTGCACTGCTTTGAACTTGTGCATCTTTAATGGTGCATGCAATGGCGACCAAGAGGGTTGTTACAAGAATGTGTCTGACTCTGGCTTCAGTGTCAATGACTAAGTGTCTTGTCAAATGAACTTATTGCTCTTCTGTATGAGAGATATGAACAGAATATTTTAGAACGTTTTCTTGTCTGACCATTTTCTTGTAGTATTCATATTGTTGTCCCGTCACAAAACTTGGTAGACACAAGTTAGAAAATGCAAGGGTAGGTTTTAGAAAAATTGTTTGGAATGATGAACGCTCCTCGTTGTTTAGTAACGCATTATGTAATGAAAACATGAGTAAAAACTTATTGCAAAAGTTTAATCGATTTTGTTACATAAGCACTGCCCAAAATAAGTTAAATTGAAGATGAATGTATGAAAAAAAACGTGCGCCGGTTGATAACGACAGAATGTTATTAAATATTGGTATCATTAAGAATGTGTTCTTCCGAAAAGAAAGACCAAGATGCTGTTGAAAATCAGTCATCGTTCGTTAGAATACTCAGACAAAACTGCATATGTGACAGCTAACCGTGAATAGAAACATTTGCCCGAGAGAAAGAATTCAATAAAACAATGACAGATGAACTTGTTACTTCTATAAAGTCTCAGAGAATATTGTCATAAAGAAAACAGCATGGAAAAAAATATTACGGTGGACGTGTCGTTCCAGCATTTCCGAACTTTGTTAAAATGCAACTTTGATGCCGAACCAGACTAAGAAACGTTTCAAGATTGATCTGATGTTTAGGTGAATCACTCCATTAGTGAAGAGAAAGTGTTACTAGCAATCTCTTTTTAATTGAAAAATAATCATAAAGCAGCGGAACTTAATGTAGTCATTGGTGAACTGTTTAAAAATTCCTCTACCCTAGGGTCTCGTTTTCATCCAACAGCCATTTTGTGCCGAATATGAGAAGATAAGTGGTTTCTCGTTCTTCGTTTTCACTGTCCTAAATGTGATTTGTTTTTGCCTGAAGAAGACCCAGGAGGTCAAAATGCATCGTGTTTTGTCCTGCAATATGTTTGTCTGTATCCTTGGCGGTAACTAACCCTTTTCTGTCTAAATTTTTCTCTACCCAAGTTGTACAGTTCTGTCCTATTTTTTTCAATAAATTGTTTGTTAATGGTGTGTTCCCAAATAGTTGGACGGAAACAGTAATCTCGCCAACTTTCCATAAAGGCAATCCTAATAATCCAAACAACTACAGAGGTATTTCTCTTAGAGGTACAGGTAATGAAATGTCTGGGAATTTAATGAATCTAGAGAATCGAGGAAAGTGATATTAGAGGGGAGTATCAAGCTGGCTTCCAAAAGGATTATTCGACTGTTGATCTTAACCTATTCACTCTGCTGACTTTAGTTCAAAAACACTTTTCCTTTTATCGAAAATCATATGTAGTTTTCGCTGATTTTGAAAGAAAGCCTTCGATTCCATCTATAAAAATCTTCTATGGCCAGTTATTATCAAAATGGCATTACACTTAAACTTTACAGATGCATTAGAAGCGTCTGTAATGCGAGAAGAGCTAAAGTTTGCCGTGGAACTAAATTTACTGATTATATCAACTTTTCAGCCGGGGTTAAACAGGACGATGCCTGTAGTCCAGTTTTATTTTCGCTGTTCATCAGTCAGGTTGCACATAAGGTAAGTGATAACGGAGGAACACGGGGCTTGTTGACTCTCGATGCATTTGAATTGTTTATTTTGTTGTTGGCCGATGACGTCGTTTTCATATCAGAGAAAGTTACTGGTTTATAGACACAACTGAATAACAGTAAACAAGTGGGGTATTTTTTGTTCCGATAAGAAAACCTAACACAGAGTAACTTTTATTCAAGACTGGCTTTTAAACTTGAATAAAGTCAGACAAATACATAGACGAACAATCTAATAGTGGGGGAAAAAACAAGCGCAGGCCAACAACTGAACTATCTTCATAGTAATTACTTGGCAAAGATTTGGACTTAAGGAGGGGGAGGGGGGGGGTGAAGATGGAGAAACTGAGAACATGAAATTAAGAAAATATGTTACAGATATGAAAACCCTTCACTAGCTGCATAAGGGAACCATCACAATCCCTTTTGAAGGCAGATATATTTGTATTGCCTGCTCCGAGGCCTTTCGTCCGCTGGGTCGGAACTCATCAGGGAGACACGGCTGGTTGTGTCTGCCCTCCTGGCGTCAAATACAGACACACCACTGTCCATAATACTGTGGTGTTCTCATCACAACACTCTCTCCAGCTGAAGGTTCATTATTTTGTCTGAAAGTAACATCATTGTGTTTTATGATGGTGATTATTAACGTGCAAGAGAACGGTCTTTCTATGCCTGTTGTGAATGCTTATAATTATTTAAGTATACTACTCTCCACTCGTCTGAGTTCTGTTCGTGCTTGCAAGGATCTTGCTAGCAGAGCAAAAATGGTTAAAGCATATGCAAAATACTGAAAGGTTTGATGTCTACAGAAATGTTGGTAGTTCTCATGATCTTAAACCCTGTATAACTTTAGAAACGAATACATACTTTGAATAACTCATGGCAAAAACTGGACTTGGAATATCAGAATTAGCATATATAAAATTTTCATATACAAAACCGGTAACAAAGACAATGATATGCTTGGTCCTTTTTTGTAAAGAGTCACCAGAAAACGATATGCATTTGTTCTTTGCTATCGAGCCCTTATGAACACTAGAAATCAATTCATTAAGCCTTCTAACAGTCTTCCCTATAAAAAAAAATTGATCTATTGATGTCGTAAACTTAAACAGAAGCTGTGTGAAATTTCATTTTTCGTATAAGGCATTTAGATTTAGACAAACGGCTACCTCTTGGCAGTATGTTTTTGTGTTTTTATATTATTTTGTTGCAAGTCGCGTGTGTTTGTTTCAGATATACTATATCTATACCCCTTCAGAAAAAGCACAGGCCTATGTGAATAACCATCCGAATCTCTCTCTCTCTCTCTCTCTCTCTCTCTCTCTCTCTCTGTATGTGTGTGTGTGCGTGTGTGTGTGTGTGTGTGTGTGTGTGTGTGTGTGTGTGTGTGTGTGTGTGTGTGTGTGTTTGTGTGTGTGTGTGTGTGTGTGTGTGTGTGTGTGTGTGTGTGTGTGTATGTGTGTGGGGGGATGTGCGCGTACGTGTGCATGTGTACGTGTGCGCGTACATGTGCGTGCGTGCGTGCGTGCGTGCGTTGTGTGTGTGAGAGAGAGAGAGAGAGAGAGAGAGAGAGAGAGAGAGAGAGAGAGAGAGGGGGGATTCCTGTATGCCCTACCAATCTAGCTCATCCAAATACGTTCGTCAGGTTTTGAGTGTTTTTTTTTTTTTCTGACGGTTGGTCCTATCAATTATTTGTAATAAAAAAACCCACAATCCTAGAAGACCTTTTTCTTCTGTCTCATACTTTGTGCCCTCCCAACAGCATTGGTTTCACCTCGCTCCATACGGCCTCTCCCCCTTCCCCCCATTCAACTACCCCCAGGTTTGTCAGGCCACCCAGTAGTCTTCAGCAGAGACTTTCCATTCCAGTGGTGGCGAGGCCACCCACGAGAGAGTACCCAGCACTGCTGTTGAGTCATGTTGGTGGTCAACAGTGCATGGTATGATTTGACAAACGTAAGACACCATAGATTATCTCCTCCTTTCCTCACCCTACGCCTCTTTAACCTTGTCCCCCGTCCTCCTCTCCCATCCCCTTCTCCCCCTCTCCTTCCTTCTATCCTCCCCTCCTTCTCTTCTACCCACGCACCGTTCTCCCGGACCCATACCAATTTGGGGTTCTCCTGAGGCGGGGAACCACCAGGACGCAGTCCAACGACAAGCCCTATGAACTCTACCCATTGCCTTGACATGAGCTCAGGCAGGAAGAGGAGAATGACAACATCGCAACAGAGTTCACCCACCGGGGCATTAAAGGCCACAGAATTTCACACACAACACTACAGACTGATACCATGTTTTTTTTTACCTGATCATATTCTTCTGTAGCAGTGTTCTCCTCCCCTCCTTCCCTTTACGACCCCTCCTCCCTCCTCTCCACTTCCTCGGATCCAAACCCAACCCACCACCAAAGTCCCTTCCTTCCCTACACTTTCTCCCTGTTCCTGTTTCACCCTGTCGGTTTTGCTTCCTGGCGGACTTCTGGCACAGAACAGAGACCTCCTACAAATCCAGGCACGATCACACCTCACCTAAGATCCGTCTCACACTGCACATAGTTGGGAGTTGAATATACTTCAAATTGTTCACGGCAGATCTAATTACTTAGTTCACGTTTCACTGCTTACGGATGTGTTTCAGGACATGGGTTTCGATGGTCGGTGGTGTTCCCCCAAGTGAAGGTGATTCGCTGCGTCAGGGAAAGTAAGGGAGTCGTAGATAGCTTATTTACAGCGTTTGCATCTGACGACTACACAGCGATTGTTTTGGAGAAAAGAAAAACAAATGAAAAGGACACCATAGAGATTGCCAGTTTCCAGCGAGATGAAAATACCCTGCAACCACCCTTAGATCGTTGTTCAGGGAAGTAACAGAAGGTGCAAACTAAAACATGTCCTTCCTATGTACTTTTGAAGTCATTCCAGGTTTCTGTGCCACTACAAAATAAGACGTCCAAGAATTACCTTCGAAGTACAAGATTGACGTCCAAGAATTACCTTCGAAGTACAAGATTGACGTCCAAGAATTACCTTCGAAGTACAAAATAGACGTCCAAGAATTACCTCCGAAGTACAAGATATGGCATCCAAGAATTACCTTCGAAGTACAAGATAGACGTCCAAGAATTACCTTCGAAGTACAAGATATGGCATCCAAGAATTACCTTCGAAGTACAAGATATGGTATCCAAGGATTACCTTCGAAGTACAAGATATGGCATCCAAGGATTACCTTCGAAGTACAAGATATGGCATCCAAGGATTACCTTCGAAGTACAAGATATGGCATCCAAGAATTACCTTCGAAGTACAAGATATGACATCCAAGAATTATCTTCGAAGTACAAGATATGGCATCCAAGGATTATCTTCCAAGTACAAGGTATGACATCCAAGGATTATCTTCAAAGTACAAGGTATGACATCCAAGGATTATCTTCGAAGTACAAGATATAACATCCAAGGATTATCTTCGAAGTACAAGATATGACATCCAAGGATTACCTTCGAAGTGGCAATGAAGTTGTTCACGTTTGCCGGGAGTACACACAGTCAATGGCAATCATAAAACAATGAGCATTAACATAAAACAATAAGCTTGATATGTTCGTGACGTCGTTTTCTTCACAAAAAAAAGGAAGCATTACCAGTCATTGTCGCATTGAACACGTCACCTTGATTGTGAGCGTCTCTCTCTCTCTCTCTCTCTCTCTCTCTCTCTCTCTCTCTCTCTCTCTCTCTCTCTCTCTCTCTCTCTGTTCTGTTCGCGAGCAAAACCATCATCGTCTCCATCCCGCTCCCTAATTTAGCTCTCCCATCCTCCCTCCTCCCCCTTTTAACCACACACGCAAACACAACTCGTAATAGATATTAATGCAACAGCATACACGCGCTATAACGTCAGTGCATATGTGTGTGTGTGTGTGTGTGTGTGTGTGTGTGTGTGTGTGTGTGTGTGTGTGTGTGTGTGTGTGTGTGTGTGCGTACGTGCGCGCGCGCGTGTGAGTGTGTTTCAGTGTGTAAGTTTGTCTGTTCAATAACAACAATAATGATGATGATTATGATAATAATAACATAATAATAATGGTGATAATAATGATAATAACAACAGTAATGATAATAATGATGATGATGATGATGATAGTAATGATGATCATAATAATAATAATAATAACAATAATAATGATAATATATAATAATAATAATAATAATAACAATAACAATGATAATAGTAACAAAAGTGGTTTATTCAATTTCTGCACGCCATTTGGGCATATGAAGAGGAGAAAAGAACTGCACAATAATCAGTGTGCTGTTGATGAATGTTGAAAAAGTATAACGACACACAAACAAAGAAACAAGTGGTACACTGCAAAATTCACGTGTGTCACAGGTAAATGTTTGCCTTAAGAATGTGCCTTGACAGTGAATTTCATTTTCTCAATTTTAAGGATGCAGTCATGTACGCTGCATTTTTACGTAGTTATTCCTTTGACGTTTTATTATATAGACTGTAACTTTACCTAGAATTCTGGAAAATGATAATAATACAAGGTACGAATCTTCTCTTACGTTTGCCTATTTACGAAATGCCATCAATGTTCAATACATTGTCCATTACACTGTTTACAAAATGGATTAATGATTTGTTGAGTCGAGTGGCATTTACCATTTAGAAGTAAACGATTACATCTAAACAGACACAAAACACGACGATGTTCATGAGCAGTCCACTGATTCACGTAATTAGCCATCGCTGGCTCTGGATGATACATACAATAGTCAGAATATGATGAAAGCTAAGACTGCCAGTCGTGATAAAGATGCCAGTTCTTCAGTCGTTGTTTGAATAGAACAAAAGCATTCCCCACATTCTGCATCTGCCATATATATCCTAAGCCGTGAGTGCACAAGAGCACTCATGTGTCTATCACAGATTTTTTTTCTTACCAAACCGATTATGCATGAGTGACACTAGCAAACTGGCTGAGGACCGTGCACAGTGGAGCGCCTTGACTGCCTCATGCGTTGCAAGACGCGGGAGCATCTAAGTCTAAGTAAGTAAGATTATCATTTGCAGCATTTTTCAACAATATTTTGGATATCTGTTGTCAGACAAACACAGAAGTCTGCACCAATACTTCGCAAGTCGAAAGCATGAACAAGTATAGATAGGATATTTATCGCTCTCCCAAAGAGCAATGCAGTTTTGACATCCTTTCCAACTTCAAAAACCAGCTTGCAGAATCTAACCTGGACATTTAAAATAGCATTATATTCTTAAACCCCCAAGTGCTAAAATCATATAACAGAACTGGATTTACTTTTGTACAAAATGTTTTGAATAACGAAACAGCTGGAATCACTGAAGTTTAAAGTGCAGTGTTTCGATTCCTGCTACTTCTTTTAGACCTTTACCACACTGATTTTCTATACACGTGAACCGGATTAATGAGGCTGGGAATATGACGCTAAGATAATCATAACAAGATTCAATCTGAATCTGCTTGCCACTGTATCACCATTTCTCACTTGATTGAACGCAACCAACATTTTAGTCTATATTCACAATCAGACTCCACTTACGAAAGTAATTTTCCAGGCGCTCTATCTTTTTTGTATGTCTGCCACAGAGCCAGACACTAAAGCAACATCATCGGCGTACATTAATGAAAAAAAAAATAGAGGATCTGCAAAAAATGCTGATATCCCTTGCACTACATTCACATAAGTCACCAGGTAACTCAGACAAAAATATAGAGTAGAACCAGGGGTTTCAACCATTGCCCTGTCTTACACCTGACATGAAGTTAAACTACTCAGTTATTCTGGTCTCCACTTTGATGATGCCTTCACGTTCCTGTACAGAGCCTTCAGTGTTCTGAGTATTTTTCTGTGAATGCCCATTTTCTGTGGTATGAAGTACAGCAGTTTTTGTCGGTGAATACAATCGAATGTTTTTGTTTTTGTTTTTAGTCTAAAAAGAGGGTGGAAGAGTGACAACCATGGTATCTGAGTGACTGAAGCAAGAAAATGTTATCTTTGGTACTGTAACCAACCTACCTGAACTTTGGACATGGTATCATTTGCTTCACAAAATCCTTTAGTCTCTATGACTCACTGATTATGTTCAACAATGATATCCCCCTGTAATTGTCTGTTTACACGAACTACCATTTTGTGGAAGGGGAATCTGACAATGTTCATCCAGCTTTGTAGATAATCCCCACTCTCAAAAATTCTGTTGAACAAGGAATACAGAAATGTAACAGGAACATCTTCAGCGTGAATTTAAAAAGAAATAGAGAACAAACCATCTGGACCACATGATTTTCCTTTTTTTTTTCAAAAAATGAATAGCGCTAAGAATTCAACATCTGAAAATTCCCCATCTGCTTAGGCATTTAAACAGTCAGAACAATCAGAATAGGTTGAATCTTGCTATAATTATTCAGGACATCTTCAACCATTAGACTGAAATCCGAGTCATCCACCGATTGGTCTAAAGTAAACAAATTCCTGCGGTACTTATATCACACAAGAGACAAGATCAGTTTCAACAGTTCAGCCAATGTAAGTGATTTTTCTTTTTGCTAAAACCTTCTGAGCTGGTATTAGAACACGCAACATTCCATTCGTTTAAAAGGTATTCATTTTGTACTGCTTTTTTCAACCGATTTTTAAAATCGATGCTTCGGATTCAGTAAACTGATTAATCTTCCCTTCAACTGGACAGTCTGTATTATGCTCAGTTGTTTGTATTCCATTTCTCTCGCACGCTCACACTCCTCGTCCCTCAAGGGTGCCTGTGCACAGGATTCTCGCTTTTTTCCGTTTTGACCTCATTTGACCCGCAACGTTTTGAAGGAGTGTAACAAGACAGGTCGACCCGGCCTCAACGTCATATTCAAGAGATGTCATAAAAGTTGGAAGTTCTCTTTCTTCATTAATGCAAAAATAATCAATAAATGACTCTGTGTATTCTTCCTTACAATCAAATCGAAAATCCTCTTCCAAATCGATCTGCTCAGAACTGCCCGTGGTCACCATATCAACAAAATAACAGATAAAAGAAGAAACCATAGTCAAATGATCAGATTCACACCTGTTTCCAATGTCACAGCAGTGTCGAACAATAAGTGTAAACAAGTGTTATAGTCTACTATACTTTTAATTAGATTTGCTGATTTCTTTCTCACTTTCCTCTTTAATTTTTCAATTAACAATTTAAGTATCGTTTTTTATACATAGTTCAATAAACTTTACGACTTTGATTGTTGACACCATTGTCTTCAGAATTACAAATGGTTTGTACAGATTGAAACACATTCTGGATTAATATTTCTTAATCTTTACTGGTATTGACCACATCAGAGAGTTCAGATGTGCCACACAGTGACCGAGGTAAGCCACGACATCACTCCATTACCTCAAACAGTTGTCTGACAGTTCAATACCATTATCATTGTCTTTCCCAAAGGTCCTGCACGTTCAGGTGCGATGTAAACAAAAGCAGCAAGAATGTCAAACAATGCATTCAAAACGGACTTTCTAACCTTCAGAAAGACACGGTCCTCTGTTGATTGAAGCGACTGTGCCATGTGGCACAGTATTGATTTATACACACAAACTGCAACACTACCTTTTAGTTTTGTCTTGTGTGGAGAGTAAAACGCATTAAAATCAGAAAGCATTTTCTGTTGTTGTTTTTTTTTACATCACCACACTTCTGAAAAAGGAAACATTTTAAGGTTTTTCATAAAATCGCCGAAAGGTATAGTTTCTAACTTGAAACACAGTTTACAGAAGAAACTGTGGATGTATGGATGGATGAAATGGGTTGATGTGTACGTGTGGGTGTGCTGTCAGCTGGTGACCCAGGGCTAGAAACAGGATTGCTAATAGACCATCTCCTTTTGCTGTAAGCATTCTGATTTAGCCAGCCTGCCCCTCAAACATGCCTCTGTTTCTCCACCAGACCGTTGGATGCAGAGTCGTATACAAAGGACTTGCCTTTGATGACGGGTGTCCAAATGGAGGGTGGGCTTTTTCTTTGCGTTTCTTTTCTTCCTTTAGGAAAGGCAGCAGCTTGTGGTGTTGATCTGTCACCTTGGGGAAAAAGTTCTCAGAGACAAAGATAGCAGAGCATTTGTTTCTCATTGCCGGATGTCTGGCCAGAATTCTCTCCCTGGTCTTGAAACTGCTAAAGCAGACAATGATGGAATGTAGCCCCTTCCCAGACTTCAGACAGTGAGCTCGCTCAATCTAAGCTTCGTCCGCAATATCCATCTTTTCTCTCACTACAGTCTTGACAGATTCTTCACAATCCGCCCATGTCTCAGTCTTTCCTTGAGGTGGGGAATGCCGTGAAAACAAATGAGCTTACTACATCAACTTCTGCCTTCCAAATTGTCAAATTTGTTCCCTGGCCTTCCAGAGTTTTTTTTTCTTTCAGTTCTCTATTTTCTTACGCCACAATAGCAAAGTCGTTCTGCAGCCTATCCATTTGTTCCAGCATTATGGAATGTATGCCGTCCATTTTCTTGTCCATAGTACTCATCTTCTTGTCCAACGAACCCAGCATTCTAACAACATCAGCTGTGGTCTGTTCTCAGCAGTTGCACTGTTTTCCTCTTTCCGGGCATGACCTGTCTTTGCAGAGTCAACGTGGAATGTATTTTTTGCTGCTGCCAGAGTTCACTTCAGTATCTAGGGGCCGGAATAGCTGAGTTGGTAGAGCGCCGGACTCGTGATCCTGGGTACAGGCGGATTTTTCCCTCGGAGTTAACATTGGTTCTGACTCCATTCCCCATACAGTCCTTCGAATGAGACTATAAACCGAGGTTCCGTGTGTGAACGCACGCACAACATCTTGCACACACGTAAAATCCCATCACCAACTTACGGAAGAGAAGGCCTGTTTGGCCGTTGGTATGGATGACACGTTACACATAGCATGCACCTTCTCCGAAGATGGTGTATGGCTGCCTTAATGGCGGGATAAAAAAAAAAACGGTCATACATACAAAACTCCACTGCCTGTCTATACAGGGAGTGTCCGCAGGAGTACCAGCCTGCGTACGCAGAAAGAAAGAAAGACTTCAGTATCTCCATACCGAAGCAAGAACGCGATGATGAACACAAGCACAACTGCTTCCAGAGCACAGCTTGACACTGAGCGGACATGCATGACTGCTTTCTTCTAAGCGTGTTTTCTCATGAAAGGTTACCCCCAAAAAGTCCAGTAACTAAGCCACACACAACTCAGAAACATGCTGACTTAACCTGCATTTTGAGAGGAATCGATCTGTATGAACTGAAACATAAACAGGTGGAAATTTTGCAGTTAACTGAAACAACGAAAAAAAAATCTAAAAATGCATGAAGCGCCTTACAGTACGAACAGCTCATCCTCTCTCTCTCTCTCTCTCTCTCTCTCTCTCTCTCTCTCTCT
>CM065716.1:106462059-106477059 GCA_033310375.1 Conus canariensis
CCCCCTTCCCCTCCCTCCTCTGTCTGCCCTTTTCTCTCGTCTATCTACCTCTCGTCATAATGGTTTCTCTGTATCTCTGTCTTTCAAACGCTTGGAGTGCCAGAGAGAGAGAGAGAGAGAGAGAGAGTGGGGGGGGGGGGGTATGGGAGGGAGTGCTGACAACAACTTATTCCCATTCAAACTCGAATACAGATATTAACAAGTACGCAGATCCATAGATGTATACATTTGCCCACTTTCTTAATCTGTAGATTTTGGCACAGTTGCAACAAAGAGCATGTAAATGGTATGCCCAGTACCACATGCTTCTTTATAAGCCTGTGTTAAGTCTTTAAACAGTGCACGGAAAAAAGAGCTCGCACTGACGTGTTATTTTCCACAGAGTCGTATAGTACGTGGTTTTTACTGTTTGTCGTTCATCTAATACTTTTTTCCTTGTTGAGTTAGTTTCACTTTTTATTTCATCATGTGAGTGCTAGTGTCCTTTTTGTGTTTTTTCTGGGACGTATTTTGACCAAAGTTTCAAGACTAGTATTCACTGGGCAAAGTTTTCCCCCTTCGTATTTCGTCGTAATTGTTATTGCATTAATGAGTTAAATGTTTAATTAAGATCAAGTGATTTTGGTCTGTGCTTGTATTCCGGAGTTCTCTTCCAATATGTAGCTTTACCGATACGCAGCTGTCCAGTTGAACTCTATAAAATGCTTCATTTCATATCACGAGAAATCCGATCAGTTAACTCACCAACCACAGAAAATTACTATTTATGCACGATACATGGGGGGAAATAAAATGACGGAAGTGTTTATTCAGGAAAGGTGTCCTTTTCGACCTCTTTAGCCCTTGAAGACAACGGTTGGTTTGGTTGTTCCTGGGATGATATGCATGTTAATGGGAACAAGCTGCATTTGAGATGAAGTTGTTTAAACTTCGTCTTTCTTTGTCATATCTGTCTGTTATATTCAGATGTATTGATGTTTGTGTCTGGCTGTGTGTGTGTGTGTGTGTGTGTGTGTGTGTGTGTGTGTGTGTGTGTGTGTGTGTGTATAAAAGATTTTTTACAAGATCTCTAGTCGGATTTCAGCATTGTGGCAATCATATTTTGCGTCTGCTGACGCCACTTGTTTTATATATTTTGAATGACATACTGATAAAATGTCTCCTATAATAATATAATCATAATGATAATGTTAATAATGATGATGATGATAATAACAATAGTAACAATAATAACAATGGTAATAATAATAATAATGATATTAATAATGATGCTGATGATGGCGATGATGATGATGAGATTGATAATGCTAGTAATAATAACAATACACTATGTCCTGTTCATACAAAGATGCCTGTATGCAATGTAGTATAAATTCACCAACAGGAGCAGCAGCAACATTCTGTTGATGTCGGTAGAAGAAATACAATACACCATCAATGTTCTGCAGAGTCCTTCGACAATATCGGTGTCTGATCAAAATGCAAAGAAAGAAAAGACTTCTGGGATAATTGAAAATTTTTTTAAAGCTTGCAGAAACACAGGAATTTCAATCAGAAGTAAACCTTTGTCCGATAAATTTTGAATTCCGTTACAATGGACAGCGCTGTACTTATCTTGACTTGTCAATGAGATTACAAAGGTGCTAAGAGAATCTCTGTTGCTGGTTATTTTTGTTGATGCTGAAAGGCGACAGATAGCGTGTTTAACACTGTTTGACAATAAAGTTTACAGTCTTGTGTATCATTGTATACACTCTTTGCTCAATGTCGTGTTTTTGCTGTGTCAGTTAGACCTCCCCCCCCCCCCCTCCCCGCCCCCTCCATTTATAGATTACCTGTGTCTGGCCTGAACGAATGTTATATTGATTTGTTGATGGTCGTTAATAAAGCAACAAAACTGGCGGTAAACATTCTGTGTTGTTTGCCTGTGAATGCATGACCTTTCTGTTCGTCTAAATGCTCTCTCTCTCTCTCTCTCTCTCTCTCTCTCTCTCTCTCTCTCTCTCTCTCTCTGGCAATCTGGCAATCACATATAAATCATGTTTGCAAACAGTTGGCTCGCAATTTGTTTTTTTCTCAATAAACTCAGTTATTATGTTGAACCACACATCCGGAAATTATTTTTTGAAGCCCATTGCCTTTCTCACATCAACTATGCGTCCACTGTCTGGAGTGGTGCCGGTGAAAATCACATAAAAAAGATCAACTCTATGCATAGACGGGGAATTAAGCTGATTCTTCCCGACAAGTCTCTATCAACCACGGGCAAATTCGCAAAACTGATGATGTTACCACTGCAGAGCCAACTGACCTATAATAAGGCAGTACTAATGTTTAAAGTCCATGCAAACATGGCGCCAACATATCTTGCTGAGTTTATCCAAATGGCAACAACACGATATGATTCAAATAATTACATTTTACCACGTGTCCGCATTGATTTGTTCAAATCTAGTTTTGCATTTTTTGGTCCATCTGTGTGGAACTCTCTTCCTCCGTCTGCCAAAACATGTCAATCACTGCCGTCCTTCAAATCAGCAATACTTAAACATTTACTTGAACAATAAATCTAACCTTTTGGTCATAGTCTCAACGCCCTACTTTTATGCTTGCCTCTATATTAGCTAATGAAAATGTGTGTGTGTATTGTGTGTGTGTGGGGGGGGGGGGGGGGATGTGGGTGCGCGCGTGCGTGCGTGTATGTGTGGGCGTGTGCATGCATGTGAGCTCGCGTGCGTACGTGTCTGATTGTGTTTGTGTAATTTTGTAATGGAATTTTTTTTTAATTCTATAATTATTATTCTTATTACTATTGTTATTGTTAATATTATAATGTTGCTATATTCTTCATTGTTTCTGTCATTATTAATATGTGCAGTCTGTTTAGTTGAATGTTGTAGAATAGCAAGGACAGATTGGAAGAATAGGCACTGCCTAAAATCTCTATCCTTGAGTAATAAAGTTTTTGAGTCTTGAGTCTCTCTCTCTCTCTCTCTCTCTCTCTCTCTCTCTCGCTCGATCGCTTGCTCTCTCTCTCTCTCTCTCTCTCTCTCTCTCTCTCTCTCTCTCTCTCATCTTCTACCTGCTTTTTTCCCATGGCTTTACTGATCCGGTGTTTGTTGTTTATTGGATTTCTGTCATGTCTTGTCTGCCCTGTGATCAAGCCAAAAGGGAAAATCTTTGACACTGAGTCCCTGGATGAAGGATGCTGTCCGACAGTAATTGCCTTTTGTGTCTACTGCTGTGAACGAGTTGAAGACGCGTGTTGTTGTATGATTTCGCATTTAAGTAGATTAATGATTTAGTAAAGAAGGAAAGAAAGAAACAAACAAATAAGTTAATACCGACAATGAGATATAAATGATAAACGAATGCACAAGAGAGATGATTTCATGATCAAGTGAGGGTCTGTTTTTGTTCGTTTGTTTGTTGTTTTTTTTCAGTATGTAAGTTGATGATTATTGTTTTTTTAATCTACCAGGGTCATATTTGGCTTGGGATAAACTTTAACTCATGTCACAATACTTTTTTCCCAGGAAGGGGAAATCTTTTAATCGCCGGTAGTCTTACGTCTTCTCCCAAGCATTGCAGAGAAGTCATTTGTCCGAGGTACCAGCTTTACATACCAGTGTGTGCTCACGCGTGAAAGCGACACAACAGAGCGGAACAGGAAACGCCCGGTGTTTGTTTCATTACGATTTCCTCAGGACCTTGGTCCTGTTTAGAATGTCAGAGTGACAGGGGTCCCCTTCTGGATTTTTCCCTGACGTTCCGTAGTTACTAAAAAAAACTGTAATGGTGATGTTCTTTTGAGAATTCATGAAAGACTGTATAGTGAAGTGAAGGTCAATGGATATGGTGACGAATTCTGTGCACAGGTGTGTGTGTGTGTGTGTGTGTGTGTGTGTGTGTGTGTGTGTGTGTGTGTGTGTGTGTGAGTGTGTGTGTGTGTGTTTGTGTGTGTGTGTGTGTGTGTGTGTGTGTGTGTGTGTGTGTGTGTGTGTGTGTGTGTGTGTGTTTCAGAACCTTTGAACTAACAATCAGTGTCAGTCTTGCCCTTTATGTTACACCTTTGGAATATCGATGGTATAGAGCGTAGCCTGAAGTGTTTAATCATTTCCCTGTGCCCCGTTTTAACTCGACCTTTGAATTCAGTTAACCTTCTCATGCAGCGTTAACCCCACACCCCCGTCACACGTAGTTCAAAAGCCTAGTCAACCAATACCTTGTTAAAACTGATGGGAGTTGTAGTGCACGTTTCGTCCAAAGATAACCACATGTAATTTTTTTAAAAGAAAAAAAAACGCCTTAAAATGTGCCATTATCTGCTTTTCTTTGAAAGAGAAGACTGATTGTTTTGAATAGCGGATCTGAATCCGATTCACAGATTTTTTTCTGATCTTTTCACCGTGTGTGTGTGTGTGTGTGTGTGTGTGTGTGTGTGTGTGTGTGTGTGTGTGTGCATTTTTGGTACGATGCTATACATGTTTACATAATATCATCATCACCATTATCATCATTCATCATCATCATCATTATTAGACCTAAATGCCATACTCAACCACTTAATACAATACAGACCAACATATCAGGACCACTTCATTATTTTTTTCATTCATTGTTCAACATGAAGTACGTGTCCTACAACTGAATCAGCGTGTGTCAAAACAAACAATCAAACAAAACAAAACAAAACAAAACAAATTCCTGTAAAAGACAAACTAACAGCCGTTTACCAACAACCTGTGGGTACACTCAGGAAATTGCTGACCAAGAATGCCTGACTGTGCTCACCCACAGCAGGTGACGTGGGAACCAACAGATGGAACAGTACCTAATCCGATCAGCTTCGTTCCACCTGAGTGATTTCACAGCCTCCCAGCCATACACTGCCCCTCCATTGAGAAACCGAAAGTGAGAGTTTAGTCACGATTGCGGTTTCAGGTCACACACTCACGAAGACATAACACACAGGTTACTTTCTTGTTGGTCAAGCTCGAATTGTAAAACTTTTGAGGCAGATTTCTGAAACTGTCTCGTAAATAAAAGAATGAAGTAACGTGGAACAAATAAGTAACAAGGGATAGGAGACTGGGAGCAAACAATTCAAATTCCTCCAGTGTTACCTTCAGCAAGGAATATAATAGGGCAAAAGACACCTCCCCAACCTTACCACACCTCTCCGCCTCCTGCAAAAAAAGGGGGAAAGGGTAGAAATATAAAGGAGTGGCTGATGATCAAAGGATGGGGATGAAGAAGAAGAAGGTGTTAAAGTGTAAATAGAAACCCTTCACAGAAGGTGTTAAAGTGTAAATAGAAACCCTTCACAGAAGGTGTTAAAGTGTAAATAGAAACCCTTCACTGACAGCTTAAAAAAAAAACGTCGAATTCTGTCTTGAGAACAGAACCATGTATACAAGTAGTTGGTTGACTGCAGGACCTGGATCAATGAAACAACTTGCCTGGGGTATGGTAGCAGGTCCTTGAGGAAGAGGTGGATGAGGGCGCTTCGGTTTAAAACCTTCTTGGCTCAGAGGGACAAGTGGGAATGGGTGACAGTGGGCAGGGAGAAATGGGGAAGTGAGGAAGTGAGCACTGCCAAAAAGCTGAAAAGTGAATACTGCTAGAAGATGAAAAGTGTTCAGCAAGGATTGAGGGGGAAGGAAGGAGAGAGTTGGAAGGGATGAGGAGGGGGGGGTATAGAAGGAGAGGGCAGGGTGGGGAAGAAGAGAGGAATGGGTCAAGAGCAGAAGGACTGGGGGGGGGGATAAAGTAAATAAAAAATAGTAATAATAATGTTAAGAGACAAAATCAAGATAAGTAAGAACAAAGGGCTGTTATGGAGGAAAGTCAGTGTTTGATATTGATTCCATTTGGGTGGATAGTGCCAAGTTTGTGAATAAGGAGGGACTCTTGTTCTTTACGTCTTATAGAGGAAGATGAATTTTGCCAGACTGCAGCAATCTGCATGTGGGAGAGGTTGTGGCCAGAAGAGCAGAAATGGTTTGCAATTGGTGTATTGTAACCGAGACGGACTGCTCGTAGGTGTTCTGTGAAACGGTCAGAAAATTCATTCGCGAGTGCATTAGCGCTGGAAACCTCCCAAATGAAGCCCATTCCCTGGTCGTTTCTGAACCCAAAGATTCCCAATTCTACTTGCTTCCCAAAATACATAAACCAAATAACCCAGGCCGCCCCATTGTCTCTGCCTGTTCCTGCCCCACTGTCCAGATCTCTCAGTTTCTCGACAAAATCCTCCAGCCTATCGTTTCCAACCTCCCCACCTTTCTTAAGGACACAAAACATACTCTTGATCTTCTGCAAAATTTCTCCTTCCATCCTAGCTCCTAACACCGTCACCTCTTCACCATGGACGTCTGTGCACTTTACACAAGCATTCCCCATCATGAAGGGCTTTCAGCCCTCAAACACTTCTTGTCAAAAGACAGCAGAAATCTACCCACCACCACTCTTCTCCGTCTTGCTGAGCTTGTTCTCACACTCAACAACTTTCAGTTTGGTGCTGACCATTTCCAACAGAATTGCGGCGTTGCCATGGGCACCAGGATGGGTCCTGGCTACGCCTGCCTGTTTGTTGGTTACATTGAAGAAAAGATCTTCTCACAATACACAGGCACTTTCCCAGACTTTTTCCGTCGCTTCATTGATGATTGCCTCAGTGCAGCCTCCTGTTTAATCCAAGATCTGAAAAACTTCATTGACTTCGTCAGTGGATTTCATCCAGCTCTTAGATTCACTTTTGAAATCACTCAGACTACCATTTCCTTCCTTGACATCAAAATCTCTATCTGTCCCAACTCACCCTACCTCACTACATCTGTTCATTACAAACCCACCGACTCGCATTCATACCTTCTGTACTCCTCCAGTCACCCTGCTTCCACCAAAACAAGCATTCCTTTCTCTCAACTACTTCGTTTGCGACGCATCTGCAGCGATGATGACGATTTCGCCAAACAATCTACCCTGATGATCTCATTTTTCCTTGAACGTGGATACCCTGAACCCATTTGCCAAGAAGCCCTACAAAAGGCCTCTAGAATTCCCAGAAACACTGCTCTCAAGCAAAAGATCACTCCTTCATCAGACGACAGGCCTGTTCTTGCTATCACCTTCCATCCTCACAACCTCGCCATCAAAAACATCCTTATGAAGAACTACCACATTCTGCAGACTGATCCTTCCCTGAAACACATTTTCACCCAGCCTCCACTAGTTGCCTACAAACGTGACACCAACCTCAGAGATCTTCTTGTGCATTCAAAATTGTCCACAAACACAGTCTCACCACCTGGCAATTCTCCATGCAAGCAACCCAAATGCAAAACCTGTCCTCACCTAAACTCTTCTACAACCATCTGTGGCCCCTCAGGCAAAATTTCCATACGCAACCCTTTCACTTGTCAGTCCCGCAATGTAGTTTACATTCTTTCTTGCTCCTTCTGTGGCCTCTTGTATGTTGGAGAAACCTACAGAACCCTTAACGACCGTTTCACAGAACACCTACGAGCAGTCCGTCTCGGTTACAATACACCAATTGCAAACCATTTCTGCTCTTCCGGCCACAACCTCTCCCACATGCAGATTGCTGCAGTCTGGCAAAATTCATCTTCCTCTATAAGACGTAAAGAACAAGAGTCCCTCCTTATTCACAAACTTGGCACTATCCACCCAAATGGAATCAATATCAAACACTGACTTTCCTCCATAACAGCCCTTTGTTCTTACTTATCTTGATTTTGTCTCTTAACATTATTATTACTATTTTTATTTACTTTATCCCCCCCCCCCAGTCCTTCTGCTCTTGACCCATTTCTCTCTTCTTCCCCACCCTGCCCTCTCCTTCTATACCCCCCCCCCCCCCTCATCCCTTCCAACTCTCTCCTTCCTTCCCCCTCAATCCTTGCTGAACACTTTTCATCTTCTAGCAGTATTCACTTTTCAGCTTTTTGGCAGTGCTCACTTCCTCACTTCCCCATTTCTCCCTGCCCACTGTCACCTATTCCCACTTGTCCCTCTGAGCCAAGAAGGTTTTAAACCGAAGCGCCCTCATCCACCTCTTCCTCAAGGACCTGCTACCATACCCCAGGCAAGTTGTTTCATAGAACCATGTATAACTTCTGACTGGTGTCGACTTTCTTCCCAAGGGGGAGACTCATCCATAGAACCTGGCCTAATTGTATCACACACACACACACACACACACACACACACACACACACACACACACACAGAGAGAGAGAGAGAGAGAGAGAGAGAGAGAGAGAGAGAGAGATGAAAGCGTTTCCATGGAGCTCAAACGAGACGCTTTACGGACACTCTCAAAACATTCTTGAAAGCGTTTAACATCAACCCTGACACATGGGAAAAAAGTGCTATGGATCGGGCAAGATGGCACTACTCTATCCACAAAGGTACCAGTTTATGTTAAATAAGGAGGACAACTGCAGCGCAACAAAAGAGACAGGCGAGGAAAGCCCGCGCCAGCAATCAAGAGCAGGTCTCCCACATTGCCTGTCCAAGCTGTCACCGCACATTCCGTGCAATGCATCGGTTTGATCAGCCACCTGCGTATCCACAAATCACCCCCCCCCCCTCCCCCCCAACGCCCCCCTCCCCCCTCCCACCACCTCCGAACCCGTAAATATTTGAAGTGGTCGTCGTCGATTTGACGGACGAACACACACACACACACACACACACACACACACACACACACACACACACACACGCACACACACACACACACACACACACACACGAATTTTACCAGAAAATGTATTTCACAGTGGCCGTCACAATCACCTCCCTCATTACCCCTCTTTTTAATTCTCCACCCCCACCCAAACACCGACCCACACACACAAATACTACTCGTTTCCGGTGTAACGAAAAGTTTTAACTCCCCGAATGGTTTAACTCCCAGGGAGTTAACTGTTCATATGTAAATTTTAACTCCCCGGGAGTTAAACTAGAATGACTCCCACCCTGTGTCAAAATAACTCCCCTCAGTAAAACTTCAAAATGTTCTAAAATCTTTTTTGTACAAGTCTCAACAAATTGTTGAAACATTAAGGGGGAGTCATTTTGTACATATATCAGGCTTAACTCCCACCCTGTAACAGAATGACCCCCTGGGAGTTAGTACAGATTAACTCCCGGGAGTTAATCCAGGCGTGTAAAAGTTTAACTCCCTGCCCACTAAGGGGAGTCAGTTTTTCACAGTTTAGAATAACTCCCCTGGGAGTTAATGTGTACACGTGTTTTCTGACTCCCAGGGAGTTACTTTGTAACAAAGGGGGAGTTAATCTGATCATGACTAAGATGACTCCCCACCCACCTATTCCCAGGTGTCTTTCGGTAAGAGAAAGGAGAAGGGGATTTATTGTTCATGATCATCATCGTCATAGGGAAAGGAAATGTCCGTGTACATATTCATGTGCTCATCTATGCATGTCCTTGATATTTTACTATGCCTTTTTGTATATAATCTGTATGTAAAGTCTGTGTATACATGAATTAATAGTTTGATGCCTTTGATAGAAATACTGTACCTTCAGTCTTTGGCGTTCTCTCTCTCTCTCTCTCTCTCTCTCTCTCTCTCTCTCTCTCTCTCTCTCTCTCTCTCTCATGGAATCTATGCGACTATCATGCAGTCACCCATAAATGTAGGCCATTACACTCAAATGGTGTAGAAATGGAAAATTTTCAATTTTTCATTGTGTCATGCCGCCAAATTAGGGAGTGCGGGGGGGGGGGGGGGGGGTTGAGAGGGTAAGGAAGGTGGGGAGAGAATGACGAGTAGTCGCGACGTGACGTAAAATTGTTTGTATTGACTCGCTACATCTGGGAGGGAAGGAAGGAGAAAAAGGGTTGGCATAGATTAGAAATTTGTATGTCAGACACATGGGATAGAGAAGGAAAAAAAAAAGGGGGGGGGGGGGGGGGGGCCTGTTTTTGTACAATTTGTACAAGAGAGTGGCTGCTTGGGACCGATCTGATGAAGTTGTCAAGTGACTCGTCACAGGTGTGGTGGTGTGCGTGTGCCAAGCTAAAAATGAAAAGTCGGCCAGCCAATCAGAAAACCTCACATTTTTCAATAAAATTCAGGACACATGACTAATTCACAGAAACCAATAATATTGAAGGAAACAATTCTACCTGACAACACACACACACACACACACACACACACACACACACACACACACACACACACACACACACACACGCATTTCGAAAAAAAAAAAAAAAAAAAAAATATATATATATATATATATATATATATATATATATATATATATAAAACAGAGAGTTTAAAAACCACAACAGACAAGATAAACAGATTTCCAAAATTTTCGGCTTTAATGCCTTCCTCAGTGGTGAGTTGACTGGCATATATATATATATATATATATATATATATATATATATATATATATATATACTAGCAGGGGCACCCGGCGTTGCCCGGGATATGAACATTCTTTGCGATACTCACGTGACGGCAAACATGTATTAATTGTTTTGATTTACAATCAATCCTCCCCCCCCCCCCCCCCCAACATCTTCCCACCCCTCCCCCCACACAAATACACATTCTCTCTCTCTCTCTCTCTCTCTCTCTCTCTCTCTCTCTCTCTCTCTCTCTCTTATACATTCTATTGTTTTCCGCCTGCCTCTGGCCCCTTTCCTCTGGATCTTCCCTAGTACGTCGAGATGCTTTTCTCGCTCGATTTTCCGCCTGCACTCACTGTTCCCATTCCCATTCTTCTGATTGCCCTTAATTTTGTAGGAATAGACTTTGTGCAGAAGTAGTTTATTTCAACGGGTCTGTGTCCAATGAAAAAATAGTGTATCAGGCTTTGCACTGTACAATCATTTTTCTGGCCCCTCTCATTCCTCCCTTTTCATCCCCCTACCCTGTCCCATCCATGATGCAAAATTACTTACCGTTACTGGACATACGCATACCGAATTTTATCAATAGCGGTGTAAATTTAGAAAATAACGGTTTTTAACGGTCAATGTTAAGTTTTGGTTCGTAAAATTTGCATAACATTGTTCAGCGCTTAAAACTGTACGTGCATACGGAATGTTATCAAGAACGGTGAAAATTTAGAAATTCAGAAAATAACGGTTTTTGCGGTCAATGTTAAGTTTCGAATCTTGAAAATTGTATATCATTGTTTAGCGTTCAAAACTGCACATGTATATCGAATTTCTTCAAGAATACTCTAAATTTATAAAATAACGTTTTTTAACGGTCAATTTTAAATTTCGGTTCGTAAAAGTTGTATATCATTTTTCGGCATTTAAAACTGCACACGTATACCGAATTTCATCAAGAACAACCTGAATTTTGAAAATATCGGTTTTTAACGGTCAAATTTAATGGTCATAATGACTATCTAATGACCCTATGTTACCGCGGGATGTTCCTGTAGGCTTATGTCAAGTTTGGTGGCGAACCGATAACTCTCGTGGCCGCCAACCTCAGAAGATCGGGTTTTAAACAGTTTTTATAGGGTTTGGTGTTTTTAACGGTTTTTAACTGTTATAAATAACGTTTCTTAACTGCCAAATAACGGTTCTAATTTTCGAGAAGTAGCCCCGTACCTGTGCAATGTCACAATGGCCATTTGATGAAAAGCAGAAGAAAAAGATTCTTTGAAACCGTTATAACAGTTTTTTTTAACGGTTTTTAACGGTTTTATTTTTTTTAGAGATTAGCCCAAAACCATCCTCGGGTCACAACAGACGTACCTGCTAAATTTCAAGAAGATCGGGTTTTTAAACAGTTTCTTTTATAGGGTTTGGTGTTTTTAACGGTTTTTAACTGTTATAAATAACGTTTTTTAACTGTCAAATAACGGTTCTAATTTTAGAGAAGTAGTCCTGTACCTGTGCAATGTCACAACGACTATTTGAAGAAAAGCAGAGGAAAAAGATGACTTTGAAACCGTTATAACAGTTTTTTTTAACGGTTTTTAACGGTTTTATTTCTTTAGAGATTAGCCCAAAACCATCCTCGGGTCACAACGGACGTACCTGCCAAATTTCATGACAATCGGTTGAGCCGTTTTTGAGTCTATAGCGTACACAGACACACACACACACACAGACAGAATTTGCCATTTATATATTAGATTTGTTAAAAAATATTTTTAAAATGAAGTGGTAAAATCTACAAGCTTGTTTCTAGCGTTGCTATCTTCAGGATGTCTTTTGGGGCACGCCAACGATCTTTTATGGCGTGCGGGACTTGATTTCAACTCTGTGTGTGCAGGCGGATCTCATTTGCTGCACGTGCGGCCTGTGGTTCTTATTGGGGCCTGTTCAGGTGGAATGTGCTAGCAAAGATTTCCACTTGTGCCTGCAATTGTTTACAATTTCTACTTTTGTGTTCAGAGTTGCTAAGTGTGGTTTGTATAATATTAACCATTTTTCTGTGGAGCATAGATTGCATCTTTTTGAAATATTGTTGTATGGTGTTGCTCTTTTTATGATTTTCCATGATATGTTGTAGTCTATTTTTTTATCTTTGAGTCTCCAGATGTATTTGCTCAGCTCTGTTTGATTTTTGTATTTTTCATTTTTGAATGACTGTTTGTGGTTTGCGTATCTGGTTTTGAAAGTGTTTTCAGTAATCCCTACATATGTTTCTTCTTCATTTTCTGATGTTACCGTAGCTTGGTATACAATGTTGCTGTGAAGACATTTATTGCTCAGGGGGCACTGTTCTTTTTTAGTGCAGTTGCAAGATGTCCTTTCGGCACCCTTCTCTTTTATGTTGCTTTTCATTTTGTTAGATGAATCAATCATGTTTTTGAGGTTGGGCATACATGAGTATGACAGTTTAATGGTGTTTTTGTTGAATATTTTGGACAGTTTGTGTTCTTTTGGGAATGATGTTGCCAAGATTTTAAAGAATTCTTTTCCTACATTTGTTTTTACTTGTCCATCGTATGGTGGTTGTACCATATGATCTTTCTTTTCCTATTTTTCTTAATTCTGTTCGTGTTGTTGTCTGGACTGTATTGTAGTTTGTAATTGTAACCACTTTTTTGTAATGCTTCTTGATATTCTGTTGCTGCATCATTGAATGCGTTTTCATTGCATGACAGGTTGGATAGTCTCTTGTTTATACCATTGGGTATTGTTTTTAGTATAGATGGTGGGTACGGGTGGTTGCTTTTGATGTTTACGTAGACTGGTATGTCATTGGGTTTTTTGTATGGTTTGTACACATGGTCATTGAGGTCTAATGTTATGTCTAGGTAATTCACTACTTTTTTGTTTGCTTCTATTGTGATTTTTAAGTTGTGGTTTTTAAAGTTGTGGTTTATATATATATATATATATATATATATATATATATATATATATATATAAGATGCATGGGTGGTAGCGAGGTGCGGGGAGTGGATGGTGGGTGGGAGTCATTCTGGTGGTATGTCAGAATAACTCCCCTGGAGTCAAACTGAAACACAGTGGGAGTTAGTTTTTTATATTCTAGTTTAACTCCCAGGGAGTTAACATTTACAATGAACAGTTTAACTCCCTGGGAGTTAAACCATTCGGGGAGTTAAAACTTTTCGTTACACCGGGTCGTCTTTTATATTGGTGAAAAGTCCATAACCTCCATAACCCCCACCCCACCCACCCCCTGCCCCACATTCTCCCCTTTTTATGTACATGTAGTGTTATGCATAGTCAGAATTTAGGTGTCGTTAGATGTTAAACATTAGTTCCCCTCCCTTTGCCTCCCAGTTTTTCTCCCCACCCCCACCCCCTTCTCCCTCCCCCTGCTATTTCGTCGGCCCCTTCCACCCCTCCCCTCTCATACATCCATTTTATGCATGCACAAAACCTTATGTAGGAATTCATTTAAATGCATCGAATTTGATTACTCTATCTGACTGCCTCCCACCCTCCCCCTTCATTACAGACCCTGTTCTCTCCACCCCCACCCCCACCCCTTTTTTTTTTTTTTTGTTGTTGTTGTTGTTTTACCGGATTACAAAATCAGTTTGTCACCTTTTCCCTTCAGAATAAAAGATTTGATAATTCTGATCATGAATGTGTGTGTGGTGTGTGTGTGTGTGTGTGTGTGTGTGTGTGTGTGTGTGTGTGAGTGAAAATGGGTAGGCATAGCGTTCTTCACACACGCAGTCCCATGCCCTGTATAATACTGACCTCTTCAGTGTGCCCAGCCGTGCTGTAGTTAAGAAGGATTGAGTTTCAACCGCTGTCAACTTAGAGATCCAAAGGTGTCACTATGTAGCATAAAATGACTTCTAGTCACGAGATACCCACACACCATTCTTCTCCTGCCTTCCTTCTTCCCTCCTTCCTTCCTTCCTTGTTTCTTTCTATTTCTGTTTCTGAGAGAGTTCTGCAGGATGATGTGAGGGTATTTTTGTTGATGCTGTTGGTTTTTCAGATACGGGTGGGAAGGAGGTGGGGGGGGGGGGGGGGGCGGCACGCACGGAAGGTGGAGAGGGGATGGATTGTCACGCTTATCAAAACGCCGTGAACCGAAAAAGCTGTCGTTGTTAAAATGATACTGTGTGTGTGTGTGAGAGAGAGAGAGAGAGAGAGAGAGAGAGAGTGTGTGTGTGTGTGTGTGTGTGTGTGTGTGTGTGTGTGTGTGTGTGTGTGTGTGTGTGTGGTGTATGGCTAGATAGGTAGATAGATATGAATACAGATATATACATACATATACATTTTATAAGACAAAGAACTTGCACACACACACACACACACACACACACACACACACACACACACACAGAGAGAGAGAGGCGCGCGCGCGCGCCCACCACACACACAACACACACACACACACACACACACACACACACACACACACACACACCCGACCGAGCTAACAGAGAGAGAGAGAGAGAGAGAGAGAGAGAGAGAGGACCAACACCTGAATGTGAACCAAGTTCACAAGGGACCAGAGCTGAGAGA
>CM065716.1:106479559-106489559 GCA_033310375.1 Conus canariensis
AGTGTGTTTATTGTAAAGCGCTTAGAGCTTGGTCTGTGACCGAGGATAGGCGCTATATAAATACCCAATATAATAATAATAAACATCACCAAAACAAGCAGAATCAGGAAGATTGCTAGAACCTTTTCATCACCCTCTGCATGAAGATGTCAATGTATAGTAATGGCTGTGAATTAGCGATTTTCCGCGTCAATTTTTAGTATAACAAAATTGACAGCGTCTTTCAAATTTTGATGGCTTACAGTCTCTACACTTACAAAAAGACACGTTAAATCATATCATATAAAGATATTATGACAAGCAAATAATTCAACTGTATAACAATCACGCCATTTAATGTGGTTTCTTCTGAGTAGAGGTGTGGATATATGTAAAGACATGACGAAATAGAGGACAAAGAGAGAACACATAGATACATTTTGACAAATATCGCTACGTAAAAAATATTTGAGTTTACGGTGTACGGTGAATTATTCAGGTGAAGCAGCGTTAAATCAGCAAACAAAAGTCTTTTTTTAATTAATGAAAGCATCTTGTATCCAGAAATACAACGTTAAACATAGATCAGTCAGTTGACAACTTACGTTTGGAATGTGGAAGCGACATTTCAGTCAAGAAAAGGGAAACTGATAACTAAAGCGCTTAATTACTAGATCTCTAACATCATTTTTATTGCAACCCAGTAGAGGTTTGTTGAAATGAAAAATGAAGACTTAGCAAGAGGCTGCAGGTGTCTGTCGCGCAACAGGCAGAGAGAGCAAAACTGATGGAGGTCAGAACACTTCAGGCTGCTGCTGTTAGTAGCAATAAAATGGGACAACAGAAGAGATAGGAGACAGGGCAAGGGAAGACCCTTCTTCTTCCTTGCGCTGAACCCTGTGAAGTGATCTGAAGCGATCAAAGCTAAGTGAATTTTCGTTGTTTTATTCGTTTATGTCTCACCTGATGAAGACCTAAGAGGTCGAAACGCGTTGTGTTTCGTCTTGTGACTCGTTTGTCCACGTTCTCTGGGCGGTTCGCTAACATTTATTTAAGGTAGGCTTTTCGTTGTCGGCTGTATTGCCAGGAACCGCTATAAGACTCAGATTGCCCTAAGTGGGAATGTGAGCACGCCGGGTGTGATTCACGCTATTTTTTAATCACTTCTTTTGAAGTTCTTTCTTTTGGGATCATTCCTAAAATGTTACGTACTTCCTCTGCCACTTGATGATGATCATCTTACAGAATAAGCTGATATATTGTTGTTGTAAATGTAATTCTATAAAATTATAGCCCTTTCCATTCCCATTTCTAGTACCCGCCTCCTGCCCTTTCTCCTTCTTTGGCATGTATTCATCACACGCGAGTCAAATAAGCAAATTACCTTCTTTCCCGGTGATTTATTTCTTTGTGTGTGTGTGTGTGTGTGTGTGTGTGTGTGTGTGTGTGCGTGTGTGTGTGTGTGTGTGTGTGTGTGTGTGTGTGTGTGTGTGTGTGTAAAACAGACAGACAGAGAGATGATTTTCCGGTAGGTTTTGAAGTTCTACTCACAATTGTTTGTTTCAGTTTCTCAAAAAGTTTCCTCTGAGCCAAGAAGTATAAACACATGTGTGAGTATGCTCACATATACCCAGCATGCCTGAATGCACGTTTTTCAATCCATCCCAATCAGACAATTCCGGAAAAGCATTTAGCATACATAAAGTCAACATCCAGAATTCCACAAATATGCAACGCGTTTATTTCGAAGGGAAAAAAAAGCAAGCAAATAAACAAAGATCTTCATAGGCATCACAGTTCAAAACAAATTGGACACAGTAAACATGTATGCAGACATATTTCATAACATCAATACATATGAAATGAGATCCTATGACAAATTTCATGAAATTACATTCAAATGATGAATGTCCGTGCTCTTGCTATGTCAATGATACTCGCTGAGTATACAGAGTCTCATAGAGACATACAGTGAACATGTATGTGCTGTGTTATGACAGTCATGAATATATAGCTAAATGATACTACCTTTCTCTTACTCTTACCCTCCACTCCCTCGTTCCCTTATTCACTTATCTCCCCCCTCCCCCCTCCCCACACACACACAAAGCAAGTAAATAAAACAACACAGTACAGAACGACCGTCTGATGATTTGGAGAAAAAAAAATCACTAGAAATATACATAGTTCAGATGAGTGGGCCTAAACATACAAAACGCATCTAGCATTTACAACACTTCAATACCACACATCTTCTGTGACACACAGAACCGAACCCTCAACTCTGTCCCTTTTGTTTGATCACATCAGATATTGGGGCCACACAAATTTAATGTGCTGCTGCAGCTGCTAGAAACTGATTTTTAAATCAGGAGTGAACATTTCTGTGCTTTCTCGCTGATGTGGGCCTTCTGTATCAGTTTGGAGAAGTATGGGAACTATTTATTTTATATATTCATGAAGAAAAAGCCAAAAACAACAACAAAGGCCGAACTATTTTCTGTGATAACGGTGGGCGAGTGCTGGGCGAGAGAAAGAGAGAAAGAGAGAGAGAGAGAGAGAAAGAGAGAGAGAGAGAGAGAGAGAGAAGTGGGGTGGCGTGAGGTGGGAAAAAAAGGTATAGGATGGGACGACAATAAAACTGAATAACAAACAATTCCATGTTTTAACGATTACTACACTTATTTTCACGCAAGAGGACTTTTTATCCCGACTATGCTCACGAACAATTCCATTACAAGTGACATTCCGTTCTGGTTACCTCATCAAACTGTCAACAGCATCAAACAAATGACCTGATCAATGGGTGACTTGAGGTGATGATATAATCTGGCTTTTTGTATACAGACTGCAGATTATCTGTCATAGTGAACTTTTGGTCAAAAGTCCTTAAGGTGGAGCAGTAGATCTGTACAAAAAAGGAAAAGAAATACCCCAATTTGACGTAAACGTTCATCAAACGTCACTTTAAGCAAATCTCCAGCTTAAGGTGGCATGCCACTGCATTCTTATGCCAAATAGCACCCAGAGAGGTTGGCAGCGTTTACCCATAATAGGTCGCAATGTTCTTTTTAAGCGAGTAAAAAGTGTCCATTTTAAAACTAATGTGGAAATTTGGGTAGCAAACAGAAGACAGATCATCTCCCTTTTACTTCAGACTCTGAATTTCGAAGAACTTCACGTGTTGCTTTGCATTTGCGGGTAAACGTTAAACAAAATCAGTCAACTCCCCTCACCACCACCACCACCACCACCCCCAAAAGCCTTTTTAATGTTCTTAGCTTCCACTACGGCCAGGTCAATAAAACAGTCATTAAATCGTGTTTTTCTTAAAAAGAAAAAAAACAAACAAACAAAAGAAAAAATAGAATTTAGTCCATGGTGACAAAATGTAAAATGCCATTTTAGGCGAAGAGACGGTACCAATGATTTATTTGCATTCAAGAATATATTCTATAAGATACCTTTCTCCTCTCATATGATGGGGCCCACAGGAAAGGAAGGGAAGCAATTTTGCACCATGCATGTATCACCAGAATGAACACTCGTCGGCGTGAACAGAAAACACAATGCGACAGACAGACGCCTGGGAGAGGCTTTAACTCTCAACCTACTCAGCATTATCTTTGTAGCTGAGCTATCTAGACGTCAAAGGTGGGCAAAGGAACACTCAAATGAATCAGGATATATCCCCTTTCACCCATTCATAATATGGTCATTTCTGTATAGAAACAATCAAACTGAGAACTGTACTCTGTGTGTGTGTGTGTGTGTGTGTGTGTGTGTGTGTGTGTGTGTGTGTGTGTGTGTGTTGTAAAACTATTTCCCATGACAGAAAGTAAATTCGTCACTTAATTCGCAACCATCAAAAGCTTTGAACGGCAAATGGCACATAGAATTAATAAGCGTAAAGAAAATAGCAACAATATATCAAATGATTTTCATTCGTAAATGAGATTCGGTAATGACAAATCGATTTTTTTTAACTTAACAGTGAAAGATTCAGGGTATGCATGGTAGTTAAACGTGTGAGTCCCCGTACACATAAAAACTCAGAAAGATCTATGGCCTCATCTGCGTCGTTGATGGGAAGCGATGAAAAACAACAACAGGACAAGAACATGCAAACAACAACCAAACTGTGTTAACCCGCTGTGACAACAACAACTAGAGAGAGAGAGAGAGAGAGAGAGAGAGAGAGAGAGAGAGAGAGAGAGAACACTGAAGACAGAGAGAGAGAGAGAGAGAGAGAGAGAGAGAGAGAGAGAGAGAGAGAGAGATGACACTGAACCTCAAGCATTGCAATAAATTACGTGGCAAACTTTCAAACGAAACATAAGCTTCAGAAAGCTTATTTGCCAGATTTTGCGTGTTGTCCTCATTGACAAACAAGTGTTTTACATTTCTCACCAGCAGATGAAAAAAAAAAAAAGAAGCAATTCGTTCTAGCCCCTTCTTGGGCTTTGCTTCTTCACACAGAGACGTCAGGCTTTACAGGTCGAAGTTTGACACCACCACCGCCACGCCACAGTCGTCGCAGACCTAGGAGCAAATCTGGGAACTATTCAGCCGAGAGTAAACCGCCTGGAGTTTGCGCAGTCCTCTTCTCATTTCACGCATGGCAGGGACGTGGGACCGGGTTCGTGACATAACCGGCACATCCACGCCTCTCTCACACGTAGCCCGCGCAGCTGTGCGGAGGCCTAGCCTGTGCAGGAGGGCGGACATGGCGCAGATTGGGTCTCCGACACTGTTGGAGTACTCGTGGTCTGTCCAACGGAGCAGCTCTTCAGCCACTCTGATGTGGAGAGAGGCGTCGGTCAGGTGGTTGTAAATGGAAATCTGAACAGAAAGGGATGGAGAATTTAATTTAAGAGGTGTGTGTGTGTGTGTGTGTGTGTGTGTGTGTGTGTGTGTGTGTGTGTGTGTGTAAGCGCGTTTGCTTATGCATGCCTACGTGTGCGTGTGTGTGTGAGTGTGTGTGTGTGTGTGTGTGTGTGTGTGTCTGTGTGTGTGTGTCTGTGTGTGTGTGTGTGTGCAAACGCGTTCACTTATGCATGCATGCGTGCATGTTTTGTGTGTGTGTGTGTGTGTGTGTGTGTGTGTGTGTGTGTGTGTGTGTGTGTGTGTGTGTGTTTCTGGATATCTAAATAAGTTATGGACATAAGTTGGGGGGGGGGGGGGGGTCTGTCTGTCTTTCTTAATTTCTTTCTTTTCTTTCTTATTTCCTCCTTTTTAACAGCAGGCAACAAGTAAGTAAATAACTCAAAATGGCGAACTAATATGGTATGAGTTCAATGAATCAATTAACGAGGCCATGAACCAATTGCTTTAGGACAAATTTTCGTTAAAAAATCAAGAGGTAAGGTGTTATTACCACATTCTATTAATTTATGTAATATGTACAAGGCTGTTCTGACTTAATCCAGAGAAACGTAAAATAAGTCCTATGATGAAAGCATTAATTTCAAAGTGAAAATGTTTGGGTTAAATGTGTTTATCCTCATGCTAAAAGCTCAAGACAAGTTGTAGAGCAGCGCTGCAAAAGCAGTTCTGGAGTGTTTCAACATAGTAGCAACGAAGTGCTAACTACAAAAAAAATGCATAAGTTTGGGGTTCATGTGATCGTCGCATGCTACGCGTATTTCTTTTCTGGGTATGATTCACGTTAATTGTGACTTCAACATGTTTTCAGAAGTTCCCACAGGATCGGAGTATGGACACGACAGTGCACAGAGAAAGGAATCTTCGGTTTAATGTGTTTTCACCATAATTAGTGATATTACACAGGAAAAAGGGGGTAAAACGCTCGCTCGCGCGCGCGCGCGCACACACACACACACACACACACACACACACACACACACACACACACACACACACACACACACAACATAACAAAAAATACACGCACACATAGAAGCACGCCTGCGTATACGAGTATAGTACATTACGTTACAATATTAAATAATCGCAAAATTTTAAATCAAATTATAGTAGAAGGCCAATAGGACTATTCGATATACTTTGCCCAATGCCATACACTTTATGTGATTGGTTATATGATACAGAATCAGCAGATGATCTGTTGTCTAGATTGCAGCGCTTGTCAAACAATAACACAATGTAACAATTTAGAAGTGCACAGAGGGTTAGGCCTTCTAACACACTACATGATGCTGTTGTCGTCAACTTACCAGATCTGCGGGAGACTCGGGCTCTTCCAGTCCCGACAGATGGCGCTCCGCGGGCATTACATGTGTCTGTAACAGAAAAAAAAAATTGTTGTCATTATCATTATTATACCAAACATCATCATGATCATCATCATCGCAGTTGTTGTTCTTGTTATCATCATCATCATCATCATCATCATCATCATCATCATCGTCATCATCATCATCATCGTTATCATCATTATCATCATCATCATTATTGTTATTGTTGTTGTTGTTGTTGTTATCATATTGTTATTATTATTATTGTTATTATTAAGCTATTGTTGTTGTTGCTGTTGTGTTTGTTGTTGTTATCAGTGTAACCGTTGTTTGTTGTTTTACTGTTACGTTATTGTTATAGGTGCAGATATGCTTTTGCTGCAGTTATGAGTGTTACTAAACTACCGTTATTTTCTCGGCTATTGGCTATATCGGACTGGTAAATGCTCGCGGCAGGTAATGAAGAATCTGATTTGGACAACAACAAACATTGCTGATGTGCTGTCCACGCAAGAGGAAAGACACTTTTCTTTTCTCTCCGAACATCTTGGTGCCCTTCTTGGAAACAACCGGTTTCATCTCATTCCCAGTTCATGTAAGACTCGGTAAAACGCTAGAGCGTTTGTTGCACTAAGGCTATGAGAGGCTGTATGGTGACTGTAGATTAAAAGAAAGATTTCCAGACGTTTGGGGAATGAAACGTCTTCATGTAGCTTCTACAAAATATAATGATAACAATAATTATTATTATCATTTATGGCGCTTAATTTTACATCATAAGCCCTAAGCGCTCACAAATACATAAAAGGTTAAAGAAAACATAAATGAAACCAATAAGAAGATGAATATTGCAATAAGTGCCATGCATCTACAAACAAGGATGCATACTGACACACAACAAGAGAAACACAGGACATTTGACTTTTCCAGTACCAGTAGATGCTGAGATTCAGCTACGTCTTTTTAACTGTATTTGTTACTGTTCGTCCGCGTGTTTGTTTGTCTAAGTTCAAGATCGACAAGATAAGATAAGATAATGTTGCTTATAGCCCAGCCGACCGCAAAGGGCCACATCAGGGCTGTCACCACGTTAAAATCAACTCACAAGTCATTCATTCACACAATTCTTTAAAATGCATCGAAAAACCATCCGAAAGTTTGTTAAAAATCTTTCCACTGTAAAAACTCAGATCCGATGAAAAATGTTAATCTCTTTCAAGAACTCAAAGATGGCATCAGGTGGGACATCTCTGAACAAGGTTTTCATGGAATCTGCCGTAAAATGTTTGTGTCTCACATCGTGCAAGTCCCAACACTCTAAAAGAATATGCTTCATTGTGAGTGGCACATGACATGGAATGCACCACGGAGCTTCTTCACTCTTTAAAAGATACGAATGGGTAAAATACGAATGGCCGGTGTGCAGCCGGCAAAGAACTGTTTCTTCTTTACGACCACCAGACGCAGATGGGAGGAACTCCTTAAGGTTTGGACGGATCTGAAAGAGTTTGTTATCCGTCTGTGTATTCCAATCCTCCTGCCAGAGGTCTCTCATATAATCGTTAATTTTGGGTTTCAGATCTGAGCAGGGGATATATATGTTGGACAGTTTCTCTCTTGTGGCATTCTTGGCTAAACGATCAACCATTTCGTTCCCTCCAATGCCAACATGACCAGGAATCCAAGCCAAAATAATGTTGTAACCATCCGCTTTCAACTTGGTCAAAACTTCAAAAAAGTGTAAAAGTTCTGGGTGCTGAAGGTTGCGGCCAGCTATGGCCTCCAACGCTGACAGTGAATCTGACAGAACCAGAAAGTCCCTCTTCTTAGATTGTGAGATTATCTTCAATGCCAGAACCAGAGCAGTAAGTTCAGCGGAATAGACAGAAGCATCTGGAGGTATATGTTCTAACAGTATCTGAGAAGGAGCCCCAGGGTAGTAGGCTGCACAGGCCACTCCATCCTCAGACTTGGAACCGTCAGTGAAAATGTTCTGATAAGATGGAAATTTTGAACAGAGGTCAGAATACAATGCCTTGTATGCCAGAGAGCTGGTAGACTCTTTACGAAAAGCTGCAAGATCAAAACGAATCTCTGGTGTGAAAAAGGTCCACGGAGGCTCATCTGGAAACTTTGAAAAATCGGACACAACTCCTAAGTCTAGACCTGCATTCCGCACGTGAGGCTGCATACGAAGACCAAACGGCGGAATACAGTTAGGGTTGTTTTCAAATTTACTTTGGAACGGAGGGTCAAAAACACAGTCATAGGCAGGGTTTTCTGGTTCCGAGAACAGTCTGATATAATAATTCAGAGACAGTTTCAGCCTGCGGTTGGACAGTGAGGGTTCACCTGCCTCTGCGTACAGGCTGTACACAGGGGTGGTGCGGAATGCTCCAAGACAGAGACGAAGCCCTTGATGGTGGATAGGGTCCAAGAGTTTTAGGTAAGACGGTCTTGCAGAGCCGTACACAGCACAACCATAGTCCAGTTTGGAACGGACCAAGGCTCTGTAGAGGTGCAGCAAAGTTTTCTTATCAGCGCCCCAGTCAGTGTGCGCTACAACCCGCAGAATATTCAGAGCTTTCTGGCAAGAAGTTTTGAGGTTTTTAATGTGGCTGAGAAAGTTGAGTTTCTGGTCAAAAATAACTCCTAAGAATTTGGCCTCCCTGACAGCTGGAATGGGAGATTTCCCTATTTGAATTACAGGATCTGGAAAAAAAAAATGATGGAAATTATGGAAGTGAATGCACTGTGTCTTTGTAGGAGAAAAAGTGAAGCCGTTTTCATCCGCCCACTGATGAATTTTATCCACACAAAGCTGGAGCCTGCGCTGGACACTCGGATACAGGCTTCCAGTTGCGTAAACAGCAAAATCATCCACAAACAATGAGCAGTCTGAACGACAAGGCTGCGTCAGTCTTGATTAAACGATAATCTGTATTTGTTCATTTCTCCAGTTGTTGTTGTTGTTGTTCTCTCTCTCTCTCTCTCTCTCTCTCTCTCTCTCTCTCTCTCTCTCTCTCTCTCTCTCTCTCTCTCTCTCTGCGTTTTATTCGTTCATTAAATTATGAAAGGATCGCGCAGTTCTGCTGATTCATATTATCCCTCATCTCATCTTTTCGTTTGACATGGATTATGTTCAGTGTAGAGGGGTGATCCCTCCTTACAAACTAACACTGCTTTATGCTGTCTCCTTCCGAACGTCTGTCGGATTATCTGTGAAATGAAACCTCTAGAGAGGGCAAGCGGAAAAAGTTGTGGCAGCTGCGACAAACACACTGCTTTGAAGTGCTCCAAGAACAATTGAAGTAATCGATGCTCATGTTTTATTGAACTTCCTTCACAGTTAAGCACGTACACGCATGCACACACACACACACACACACACACACACACACACACACACACACACACACACACATGGACGTGCATGCATGTACCTTGCGATTTTTTTTTTACTCAAAGTTCAAATCGTCAAGAAAAATTGAAGAAAAAAAAAAAAAAGAAAAAAAAAAAACGACAGTTTGTTTCTCTCTTTCCTGATTTTTTTTCTCTCTCAGAAAAATCCTATGAAAAGATTCAAACAACTGTTATGAAGCACATTCGCCACGTCAGTAAGCGAGGAATGATCCTATATTGACCCTCGAATGAAATGAAGGAAGGCAGAGCAAAGAGGAAAGGAAATGAACAAAAGGAAGCGACTAGCAATCACCCCAAAGCCAATCACACTACAAGCAAGAAAGAGGACAGAAAGCAGGAAGGAAAGATGGAGAGTAGACAGAAAGCAGAAAGGGCAGAAA
>CM065716.1:106494559-106517059 GCA_033310375.1 Conus canariensis
CACCACAAGGCCAAAAAAAAAAAAAAATTCTGGCGAAAGAGACACTTTTTCGGTAAACAGATCTTACAGGGCTTACAGTTTGCCTATCAAAAGGTGACAAATCGAAGAGATAGCTTGAAAATTGGGAGGCCTATATATATGTATGTGTGTGTATATATATATATATATTTTTTTTTTTTTTTAATACAGTATACAATGTATGTCGCAAACCAAGCAAAACCTGTTTTACAGAAGCTAATCAAAAAAAGATCAGATAGATTTGTACCTGGAAAAGTTTCTGGAACCTTTGTCATGTAATGCATTATTTAGACAATGAAGACCTGCATGGTTTCAGCAGTTTTAATCGAATTGGTTTACTTGGTCTCATATGTGTCATCTGCTGAAGGCCGCTTTTGGTGATGAACTGTACAAATAGGTATCCATCTTTAATACATATGTTAGAGCATGTGCAGTAGTAAAGGCAAAACGTGCAATGGTTTTAATGACGAAAGAGGCTGACGACATGAAGACCCAAATTCTCCATATTCCTTCACTGTATGCATAGAAGTGCTTGCTTGTGTAAAAAAAAAAAGAGAGAGAGAGAGAGAGAGAGAGAGAGAGAGAGAGAGAGACGGCAGTGCTAAGGCAATTAAATAGCTAGTATGGAATTCAAAGTAAGTCAGTCTACAGATGAAAAACACAGCTGGTTTATTCCCTTACTTCACATTACAAAATCGTTTGAACGATTCTTTGATGTGCTTAACGATTTCGGTTCCATGAATGAATCCTGAAAATTAATTCAATGTATAGTTAAGTATCAAGGACAAGACCCTCCCCGGATATAAATTTAGGTCGCCGGAAAAAAAAGAATAGTTTTCATCAATACTCGTAATTCTAGTAATCCTGCACTAGTTTGTCGATGATCTGACAAAGGATCACGGAAATTATTATGGCAGATGTTTTCTTTAAGTTAAAACTATCTTTAGAACATGGTTGCAAAAAAAAAAAAAAAAAAAAAAACCATTTAGGCACGATTGTGGTCTTGAAATAATTAATTCTGTCAAAAACTAATCTATTTATGGATACGGTTTCCAAATCCACCAGACACTCATACTAAACAAATGCAAAATAAGGAAATATCCTGCACAAAGTATTGATCAAGCGGGGGGGGGGGGGGGGGGGGGGGGAAGAGAGAGAGAGAGGAGAGAGAAAGAGAGAGAGAGAGAGAGAGGGAGCGAGGGAGAGGGAGAGGGCATATTAATATTTGAAATGTTCATTTACGCGCTAAAACTAACAAGGATTGACAGATCTGTAAAAAAAAATAAAATAAAATAAAATGTTAAAAACCAGTCAAGTACATTATTTTTCTTATATCCAGTGATAGACTCAATAATTAGACTATACACTCAATACGTAATTAGTCTAAAAAAAAAAAAAAGCTAAACTCTTCAAACGGTAACTAAACTATTTTGGACTGGTGTGTTTTAACAATATACTAATGTTTACAATAAATTTGAATAAACTAGGACGTGAACTTAGGCTGAACCATTATTTTACAACAAAAGTATAAATCTAATCACAGCTTCATCTGTTATGAGAAAGGTGCACAGAATACATTTTTGGAATTGTTAAAGATTTTGTAGACAGCAATGTGGAATTTAGAGCTGCAGATCAGTTGTACAAAAATTTGGAACAGGCAAATTTTCTTTACTTTACAAGCTATACACAATAAGAAAAATACAAATGAAAAACAGGAAATTAATTAACGTCGAGAAGAGGTCAAAGAGGTGTTACAATACACCACCACAGAATACAGAAATTTTCAATGCCATACTATTTATGATTGGGAAGCAAAACTCATTATACTAGTCAACTAGTTTTGAAATAAGATACAGTTTCAAAGCAGATTATATTACAAGACTGCAGTCACAAATAGTGTTTAAAACATAGGTATATGACTTCACAATCAAGAATATGCTTTTTATTCTAGAAAAATGGATACAGTAAAACACTATCTGTATAATAATCAATAGATTCGCTTCTTTTGGAAAGATTAGAGCAGATCTTAAAAGACAATTTGACACTTGTGACAGACTGTTGTCTGATATTGAATTGGTCTTGCTTAGTACAGCAGAAATTATGAAAACTGAACACACAATAATGACAGGAAGACTCTTTAAATTGAAATGACAAAGAAAAAAGTTCAAATCTGTTTCCAGAAAATACTAAAAGAATAAAGCTTGAAATCTAAGACTGAGAAATACCCATGTCATTTTGAAATGAGAAACCTGAATTCAGAATGAAGTGGCGACCGTATAAAGGATCGCGTGAGAATCAAAGACGACTTATTGCAGTTGCCATTGTGATATTGCTATTATTGCTGTTGTTATCAAAAGGAAAACCAAAGGGAAACACACTTTAACAGTCTGAAGAGCTGTTAACAAAAGACAATGAAAAAAAATGACTCACTTTTAAGGAACCATTTTTCAGTTCTTCTCTTTCGGCCAGCTTAAATTAATAATAGTCAGAGCTGGTTTTACCTATGTGCTATGCTTCGAGTGCTATTACAGGACAAAAAAGGGGGGAGGTGAGGAGGGCGAGTGATAAAAGAAAAAAAGGAAATGTATCTGGGGGGTTTTGCCTGTTTAGGTGCATAGTGTCTTTTCTTTTCGTTGTAGTCTTAGATGCTTTTGTTGTTCTTCTTCTCTTTTCATCTCCTTATTTAATTGTTTACATTTTCGTGACTGACACTTTTTTTTATTTTAGTTTTTTTTTTTATTCATTTACTCACTGATTTATAATTTCCTTCATTCCTTTGTTCCACTGGCCCATTTGTTATAAATGTCCACAATGTGTAAAATGTAGTGCCATTTATTATAAACATCCACAATGTGTAAAATGTTGCGCCATTTATTACAAACACTTATCATGTGTAAAATGTTGTGCCATTTATTACAAACACCTATACCATGTGTAAACTATTGTGCTTCAGAGGTTTATATATATATATATATATATAATATACATATATATATACATATATATATATATATATATATATATATATATATATATTCTGGGATAGCATTCTTCTTAAAACCGAAAAGGCAGAGGAGTCAAATTACCACTTTCCGCGGTCACTGAGGAGAAACAATCAGGTTTCGAAATATCGGTATCTGACCAGGAGTTATATGTTAGTGGGTTTTCTCCCCATTGGAGATCGTCTCCCACTTGGAGACTATAAGCTTGCTGAAGGCTCATTTTGAGAAGCATTTATTTTATTTTTCCCCATTCATCCACTCAAGCACATACTGTTAGTTGGCAGAATGATCTACCACTGCAGATATGAATGCTTATCTCCCCCTATTTCTTCAATCTAAGACACAAGAGCAAGCTTTGTTTATAATTGAATATATATATATATATATATATATATATATATATATATATATATATATATATATATATATCACTACAGTTCTAACATTCTTTTGTCATCACATCACTTTCGCATATGCACTTTTGCATCACCTTGTTCTACAAAGGCAGAATCTTTTTTAAGGAAATACACTTTCAGAACGATAAATTGTGAAAATTACAAGTTTCACCAATGCAGACAGACCGGAAACTGTTGTTTTAGGCAAGGGAGATTCCTTGGAAATATGAGTTATAGCAACGTTCCTTATGAAGATTTAACGGGTGGATTGTGCGAAGATCTAAGGCAGGTCAGTTAGATGGTATAAACTGGCTGTTCCTTTGGATGTGTACTGATATCATTACGTAACAAAAAAGAGATGTGTGTGTGTGTGTGTGTGTGTGTGTGTGTGTGTGTGTGTGTGTGTGTGTGTGTGTGTGTGTGTGTGCGTGCGTGCGTGCGTGCGTGCGTGCATGCATGCGTTCATATGTGTTTTGTGTGTGTGTGTGTGTGTGCGCGCGCGCGCGTGCGTGCGCGTGTGTGTGTGCGTGCGTGCATGCGTGCGTTCATGTGTGTGTGTGTGTGTGTGTGTGCGCGCGCGCGCGCGCTGTGCGTGCGTGTATGTGTGCGTGCGTGTGTGTGTGTGAGTGTGTGTCTGTCTGTCTGTGTCTGTGTCTGTGTGCAAGTGCGCCAATGCACGTGTGTATATTTCATGTGTATATGCATGCAGGCACTGCGTGCGTATGTATGTTTAATGGTCAAGGAAAACCATGGTGCAGGATGCAGCTGGCAGGGGCAGAGGACAATGGGAATGTAGCCATCTGCCAGAACAGATCTGTAGGCATTCTTTTTTGCTTTGTTTTTGTAGGAATCCATAGGACGGAAGAGGAGCACAGGCTGAGTAGGGCGGGGGTATATGGGTGAGAGTGGAAGACGTTCGCCAGAATAAAGCCGATTCTATTTGATTTTTAAAAAAAACCGCTTTCAACAATGAGATCATGCCCTAATGTTTAGCAACCTGAGCAATTGTCTAAGCAAGTAAGTCAGTGGAGACTGAAAACATGAATTGTGTTGAATACCCTTTGGTTGGATCTCTTATAGAGATGCAGTCTCGCACTGGTTAACCAACCAAATCAATAGTGCGATCTATGTATCTATGTAACTATCTATCTATCAGTCTGTCTGTCTGTCTATCAAACTATATGCTTACTTAAACAAACTTTAATGATCTATCTATCTATCTATATCGATCGATCGAACGATCGATCGGTCTATCTATCTATCTATCTATCTATCTATCTATCTATCTATCTATCTATCTGTCTGTCTGTCTGTCTGTCTGTCTATCAAACTATATGCCTACTTAAACTTTAATGATCTATCCTATCTATCTATCTATCTATCTATCTATCTATCTATCTATCTCTATCTTTTCATCTACCTATCTATCTCTTTCTTCGTCTATCTATCTATCCATCCATCCATCTATCTATCTTCTATCTATCTATTTACCTTTCTGTGTATCTATCTGTGTGTGTGTGTGTGTGTGTGTGTGTGTGTGTGTGTGTGTGTGTGTGTGTGTGTGTGTGTGTGTGTGTACAATTTCTCGAGGGATGGATGGGTGTGTTTCTGTGTATGTGTGTGTCAGTGGGTCGGTGGATATTTTTCTGATGAAGAACGGATATAAAACCCTTCACTGACAACGTCAGGCAGCCATCGAATGCCGTCTGATGTGGAAAAGAAAGGAAGATAATCCCTGTTTCGCCTGGCTGGTCGATTTTCCTCTCCCTGGTGAGGCTGGTCAGTAGATGTGGCCTGCTTTTGCCATGTTATCCAACAGACACAATCCTGTGGGGTTCTGACCACCACGAGGAAAGTACCGAAATCCAGTGGCCAGCTTAAGGTAGAACAGAAAACAGGGGAGAAATTTTCGGACAGAGAAATGAAGAAATGAAGAAATGAATAAATAAATGAATAGATAAATAAATAAATGAATGAATGAATAAGTGAATAAACAAACAAATAAGTAAATAGATAGATAAACGAATAAATAAATAGCTTAATAGATAGATAAATGAATAGATAAATAAATAGACATATAAGTAAAAGAATGAATGAATGAATGAATGAATGAATACGATTTTTAAGAAACGACAAATGGAAATTTTCGAGCCCATGCTTGAGAATGAAAACAGGATGCAAGTGTGTGGAGGGGAGGGGGGGGGGGAGGAGGGGAACAAAACTGCCAACAGTGAGTCACCAGCTTTCTTCCTGTGTCACCAAGCGTTGGTATTTTATAAGCATTATTACTACTAAACCTCCTGGCTATGTGTTTTGTGAGGGTGTCAACTGAAACTGCAACCGAGACGGAGCATATTTCTATGGTGTCTAAAGTTTCTGAACGGAGTGCACGGTACTTTGGTCGATGACCATTAAGGTCAACCAAGCAGAACTAAGCTGATCGCATGACTACTCTTGTAAGCCGTCTGTTCCTCCCTTCAACCGACGGTGTCTATCTTTTGTTGAGTTTCAGCGACACGCATTTGATCAACGATTGTTTGAGGACAGTCGTAAGGGTGGTGCCAGCTGATCGGGTGTGGTTTTCTTGACACAATTCTGGGGAAAATGCACGCAGGTGGATGTTTTATATTGACATCCCTTGAGTTTAGGTTGCTTTAAGTCATGTTTTGTTTGCGAACTTTTATATGCATATTTATGTATAAGTTTATTGGTAACAAAAACAACAGCAGAAGCAGCAACAATAACAACAACAGCATATAATAATAACAAAAGTAATAAGAATGATAGTAATAATAATGACTATATTAACATCCCTTGAGTTTAGGTTGCTTTAAGTAATGTTTTGTTTGCGAACTTTTATATGCATATTTATAAATAAGTTTATTGGTAACAATAACAACAGCAGAAGCAGCAACAATAACAACAACAACATATAATAATAACAAAAGTAATAAGAATGATAGTAATAATAATGACAATGATATGTTATTTTATTATCATTGTTGTAGCAGTATGTGTTTCTAGGTCAGCAAAATAATCGAGAATATACTTTGGAATTCATGGTTATCAAAAGAATTGTTATCATTATTGGCGTTGGTAAGCTTTACTATGTCCAGAAAAAAATAATGGAAAACATACTTTGTGAGGCATTGTGATCAAAATAATGTATTCACTTTATAAGTCAAGAGATGTGTAGGATAATTATGAGAACTGCACATAAGACCCATTCAAAACACACACACACACACACACACACACACACACACACACACACACACACACACACACACACACAGCGAAAAGAGCGACACTTAGGCTGTGCGTTATTAGTTGTTTTTCTACAGCTCCCGTTATTGTAATCTGAACTCCTCCTCCTCCTCCTCCTCCTCCCTCCTCTCTCTCTCTCTCTCTCTCTCTCTCTCTCTCTCTCTCTCTCTCTCATGATTGTAATTTGTTCTCCTCCTTCTCATGATTGTAATCTGTTCTCCTCTCTCTCTCTCTCTCTCTCTCTCTCTCTCTCTCTCTCTCTCTCTCTCTCTCTCTCTCTCATTGTAATCTGAATTCCTCTGTGTGTGTGTGTGTGTGTGTGTGTGTGTGTGTGTGCGCGCGTGCGTGCGTGCGTGCGTGCGTGCGTGTGTGTGTGTGTGTGTGTGTGTGAGAGAGAGAGAGAGAGAGAGAGAGAGAGAGAGAGCTTGCAGTAGAACACATTTTTGTCACGCATAGAGGATAATCGCAATCACACACGAACGGTAGACCCTGAGAGAGAGAGAGAGAGGAGAGAGAGAGAGAGAGAGAGAGAGAGAGAGAGAGAGAGAGAGAGAGAGAAAGAGAGAGAAGAAGAAGAAGAAGAAGACAGACAGACAGACAGACAGACAGACAGACAGACAGACCGACAGACAGACAGACAGAGGGAGGGAGAGAGGGAGGGAGGGATAGTTCACAGCGGAAATAAATCACTACGTGGCATTCAATTCGCAGTGTGTAGTCTTATTGTTCATAGGATACGTTTGGTGCACGCTCCTTAAGACAGAGAGGACTGTTTCTATTGTACATTGCATTCAAAAGGTCAGATGTTACGTCATTCTAGGGCCGGCTTCAAGTGCACCAGGGACCTGAAGTCATCTGGTTCTGGAACCTTACAGTAGAAAGAAACTCGTGGAGAGCGTGGCAGCAGAGAGTCCTCAGAAGAGAAGCCCCCTTCAAGCAAGTGTTTCGGCCCGAATCTCCTGACACTCTAGGGGGGTTGGGCCACACCCGGTTCATGACTCCGGATGTCCCTCTGCTGCCCCTTTTTTTCCCATCTTGGGACGAGCCATGGCTGGGATTCGAACCCATGACCCTCTGGACATGCTCATTTTCCACTTAATGACTCGCGCTTTAACCACTGAGCCACAGGGACACCTGATATTTGTAGGGAAATTAAGCCTTATGAAGTTCACTTTTGTTCCTCCTTGACCAGATCCAGCTTGAACACCTCTCTGCCGCTTCTGCCATTGCTTTCAGGGCTCTGGTTTTTTCCTTCCCTGCAACTGAGAGCTGTTTCATGAGGCTGTATGCAGACGTTCCTACAAACCCCCTAGCTCCAATTTCTGCAGTGAGGACTTTGACCTGATAGCCTTCTCTCCTCAGGCTGTTTGCCAGATCAGCATACTTTTCAGTCTTGTAGATTTGAGCTGCCTCCATTCTGTTCTCATATGGCACCGTGAGCTCGATCATGATCAGCTGCTTGGTTGACTTAGAGTGGACTACTATGTCTGGTCTCATGCCACTCTTGCTGATGATCTCTGGGTGACTCTTCCATTCTGGGAGGTCTGCAGTGCACTCCCAGTCATCTGCCCCGTCCAGCAGACTCTGCCTGCATGTTTCGAGTGGCACTGTTGTTCTTGGCCATGATTTGCTGCCTCCTGCCGTGAAGAATGTTGCGGGTGCTTTTGGAGTCCTGATTTTCCCTTTTGTGGTGTTGGTACTAGCCCAGACTACTTGTACAATTTCTTTGAGCACTTGGTTGTGCCTCCATGTGTACCTTCCTTGAGCCAGGGCTACTTTACATGAGCTTAGGACATGCTCCACTGTTTGTTTTTCATGGCAGAGGGGGCATGCAGGATCGTCTGTTTTCCCCCACTTCACCAGGTTTGCATTTGAGGGCAGAAGGTCATATGCAGATCTGAGAATGAAGCTGATCCTGAGAGGGGCCATGTGCCAAATGTCATTCCAAGTGAGACTTCTTTGGAGTGCATTCTCCCACGTTGTCCATTGCCCTTGCTGGCTCTGCTGGACTGCTTTTTGGAGTCTTTTTTGGTCTTCTTCTTTTCTCATCTCCTGAATCATCATGTCTCTTTTGGCTTTTCCTTTGGCCTTTGACCACCATTCAGTTTTGGTCACCCCCAGTCCCTGTCTGTTGGTCTGTGTGTGTCCTGTTATTTCTCTGATCTTGAGACTCTCTTTTGCAGAATCCATCGCCTCTTGAACTTTCCATTTTCTGCCTGTCTTCAGCTGGGGCTTAATTGCTTCTATCACCTTGTCTCCTGAGTCCTCCAGCATGCTTTGAAGTCTGATCTTCCCTGCTTTGTATTCCTCCAGGATGGATTTCAGGGGTAGTTTCAGCTTTGCTTGGCGACAGTACAGCGCTATGTCAGTCAGACAGGGTGGGACACCAAGCCATTTCCTTGTGAACTTGTTGATTTTGGCTTCCATTGCCTCCACTATGCTGGTGCAGATGTCGTATATCATCAGAGGCCATAGCAGCTTTGGTATCAGCATGAACTGCAGACACCAGACCTTGTATTTGCCAGGGAGCCCACACTGGTCAATGGTCTCCAAGCCTTCCTCCGCCATCTGCTTGGTTTCTTTTGCTCTTTGTGTGTCTTTCAGCGTATCATCATACCATCTTCCAAGGCTCTTGACTGGTTCTTCTGTGACTGTTGGAATGGCCTGGTTGGCAACACTGAAGACCACAGATCCGGCCACTTTTCCTTTCCTCAGTGAGAGACTCCGTGATTTCTTTGGCTTGAACTTCATTCTGGATGAGGCAACTATGTCGTCCAGCCTCTCCAGCACATGACGTGTCTCGTCTTCTCTGGATGAAATCACTGTAGTGTCATCCATGAAGGCCTTGAGAGGAGGCATCTTGTATCCATCGCCAAGGTCTGTTTGTCTCGCGTTGTTTGTTGCTGCTTTCAAGATGAGTTCCATTGCCAGCACGAACAGTATTGGGGAAATTGCACAGCCCATTGCAATACCCACTTCCAAGTTGATCCAGTCTGTTGTGTACTCCTTGGTAGAGAACCGCATTGAGAAGCCATTGAAGTACTTCTTGAGCATGTCGCGGATGTTCTTTGGCACATGGTACATCTCAAGAGCCAACTGTATCATCTCATGGGGCACAGATCCATATGCGTTTGCCAGATCAAGCCACACTACGTCCAGGTCTCTCTTTTCTGTTTTTGCTTTTTGGATTGCGTCCCAGATCATTGTGGCGTGTTCTACACAGCCAGCCACGCCTGGGATGCCACCTTTCTGGACTGACACATCCAAGTACTTGTTTTCCATCAGGTACTTGGTCAGCCTTGCTGCCATGACAGAGAAGAAGATTTTCCCTTCGACGTTCAGTAGTGATATTGGCCTGAACTGGCTAATGTCACTTGAGTTTTGCTCTTTGGGGATGTACACACCATCTGCCGTCATCCACTGGCCGCTGATCTTCTGGTTTCTCCAAGCCGATCGCAGCAGCCTGTGGAGCCACTCCAGCACCTTGGGACATTTCTTGTAAAGCTGGTAAGGTATTCCGTTTGGCCCTGGTGATGATTTGGCTCTGGCTTTGTCGACCACCTTCTTGATTTCCGCCAACGTTGGAGGCTTGCCATTGAACTGTTCCTCAGGGTTGGTTGGCCACACCAGACCTTGAATGTCGAGTGGTGCTTTGCTCTGTGGGTCAGAGTATGTTTTCCTCAGATGCTGCTCAAGAACTCCTTTGTCCACACTTAGGGTCCCAGATTTTGGCTGCTCAAACAGTATTCTGGCAAACTGGAAGGGGTCTCTGAAGAAGCGCTCTTGTGTCTTCTTCTTTTTGCTCTTCCTCTTCCTCGCAGATTCCGCTTTGCTGAGGGCACTGTGTTTTTCTTTCAGGTCTTTCCACAGTTTTTCCAAGCCTTGTTTTTCAGCTGGCAGTGCGGTCTTCATTTGCATCTTGAGGTTTTTCTTTTGGACCCTGATCTTGTCCATCTTTTCTTGGCGTCTGGATTTCTTTGGAGGTGTTTTCTCTTTGGGTAGTTTTGCTCCATAGGCGTCTCTACATGTGGCATACACAATGTCCCCATATGTGGCTAGTTTGTGTTCCAGGGTGCTTTTCCCTATCAGTGCATCGAGTCTTTGGACGATTTTTGCATCCAGTTTCTCCCAATCTTCAGTTTCGTTTGCTCGTGGCAGGTTGAGTTTCAGGCGCCTGGCATCGAGGGCCTGTGCAAATTCCTCATCCGAACCAACAGCGTGGATGTCCTTGGCACTGTGGTTTAAATCCTGGCCTTGGTCTTCCGACGTCTTATCTGCTGATGCAGTGCGCTGCTGCTCATTCAGATGAGTCTTCACACATCCCATCTTTGTTCTGTGGATCTTCATGCCACGGGTGGTAGCGAAACGCTTTCCACAGACACATGGATATTCCATTTGGTCCATGTTCATAGTCCGTTTGGGATTTGCAGTCATGATTGGTTGAGCACCGATGGATTCATCATTCTCTCCCCCTTTCGGTGAATCCTGGGAGCATCTTTTCCTTTTATTTTTAGTAGCCACATGTTTAAGGCAAAGTGGGGAGCCAGCCCACAGAGCCCTTGGTTCTGGTCTTTCCCAGTGTCCTCCGGTCTTTCCCGGACGTCCTCCGGCCTATTCCCGGAAGTCAATGGTTTACCCATGCATCAGTAGAAAGAAACTCGTGGAGAGCGTGGCAGCAGAGAGTCCTCAGAAGAGAAGCCCCCTTCAAGCAAGTGTTTCGGCCCTTATCTCCTGACACTCTAGGGGGGTTGGGCCACACCCGGTTCATGACTCCGGATGTCCCTCTGCTGCCCCTTTTTTTCCCATCTTGGGACGAGCCATGGCTGGGATTCGAACCCATGACCCTCTGGACATGCTCATTTTCCACTTAATGACTCGCGCTTTAACCACTGAGCCACAGGGACACCTGATATTTGTAGGGAAATTAAGCCTTATGAAGTTCACTTACATATATAAGTTCATCCCCTAGGTTAGTCAGCATCTATTTCAATTTTTTACTTCAAATGAAACGGGGAGAAAAGCAATGGATAATCTGAGCCGAAACCGTTGACATTTTTTGGCACCTTTAGTGTGAATAGCTCAGTGGGTAGAGCGCCTGACTCATAATCCTACTGATCCTGGGGTCGTGGGTTCGAATCACCGCCGGACGGGCCGTTTCGATAAACGGGGATTTTTTCCCTCCGGAGCTGACACTGGTTCCGACTCCATTTCCCAAAAAGACCTACGAATGAGACTGTAAACCAAAGTTCCGTGCGTGAACGCTCGTAAAACTTTTTTTTTTTTATTGCAGACACGTAAAATCCCATCTCTAACTTTCAGAAGAAAGAGCCAGTCTAGCCGTTGGTATTGATGACACGTTATACATAACATACACCCTGCGTGGGAAAAAAAAAATTAGAAGAGTGACACAGGGGAAAAAAAAACTAAGTGACTGATATTGGCTGAATGACACGGAAGATGACTGAATGTAGCACAAAGGGCAGCTCTTCAGTCGGCTCTACCCAGGTAGGCAGCCCGTTGTCTAAACGACAGCGTGGATTGTAAAACGCTTAGCGCTTGGTTTCTAATTGAGAGTAGGCGTTTAACAAGAACTTTTAATAATGATAATGGTAAACAAAGATCATTAGCATGAGTGAGAGAACAGTCTGCAATAAGTAATACAATGTGGGGCTCATGTCTTTTGCAAATGGACCCTTGCGTATGAATGACGCCTCTGGTATGACCTATCTGCTTTCTTCCAGATGGATAAAGCGACAAACAGGTCGCCCGTGGCACTTATTTCTCAAGTCAAAATATTGATTCACACACACACACACACACACACACACACACACACACACACACACACTAATACACGCTGTGTATACACACACACACACACACACACACACACACACACACACACACACGCACATGTCTTCTAATTATAGTATCAGTGTATGCACACAGCATAAATCAAAATACCCCTGGGCTATGAAGCATTTCACCACACCCGTTTCGCCCCATCGCTGATCATACAGGCGTCCGTCGATCACATCATCATCACCCTCACAGAATTCCTGTACTCACGCACCTGACGTACGGGAATATCCAGAACAGAAACTCTGTCAGACTGGCCATTCCACAGTGAGTTGGCTCCTGATGAGACGTCTTCATGACGAAACACACATGAAAGGCAGGACGTTTCCCATCCCACGCCATGGAGAGTGTCCGTCACGCGCATGCTCACACAAGCCTGCACTTCAGACACAACCCGACTGTGACTGCACGAGGAATGACGCAGGACTTTGGAGGATTAAGAGACTTAATTCGCAGGAGAGAATCAGGTGATATGAGTCACATGTGATCTCGTACCAAAACTGGACCCCGGACAGGTTTTGGTGGTTATTGTGTGTGTGTGTGTGTGTGTGTGTGTGTGTGTGTGTGTGTGTGTGTGTGTGTGTGTGGTGTGTCCTCACACAAGTTATTCCTCTGACACAAAAGGAATTCATACATCAAAATAATGAAAACTTTGTTAGATGGGCCATGGAGTCAAGTACAGGCAGCATAACAAAACTATTGCATATGACTGAACGCGCCGGGTCAGATTGTTTGTATAGTCTCTCGTCTTCGTCATTCTTGATCTTCTTTAGCACACACATTATTATAAGTGGCACAGCGGTTTTCAAATCAGATAAAGCAAACGTAACAGGTAGGTTATGTTGTATGAAACAATTCATAGATGATGTAAGCATAGGCTTAAACATGATGCCTTTTAGCAATGTTGTAACAGAATTCTTATATCTCATTTTACAAATGTACTCGGTATAAATGGGAGGTAAATGGTAGAGTGAATTAAAACTTGATGATGTTGCTTACAAAAGTCAAAATAAGGGGAATACCTCATTATCATAACATCTGTGTCTGGCTATTATAATTACAATGATAAAAAAAAACACAATTACAATGATAAAAAAACACAACTAGGATATAAACAGTTACAGATAACAAAATTTCTTTGATTAGATAATGATTCTAAATGTAGTATAACAGTACGGAGAAATCAACAGTGGTGTACTGCCTGCTTATACTGAAGGGAAAAATAGCCTACATATAGTGAAGAAAGACACTTAATTCGGTTGAGAGAATTATGTGACGTGACATCATTAGTGACATGAGACCGGATTCCGGCTGAACCCACCGTGCGACATGATAGTGGAATGGAAGAAACTCTCATCCACAACGGAGACTGAAAAGTATGTAAGTCATTCTAGCCAGCACGTTGAAGGAATTTGACTTACTAGCCAAACTCCTTGCCATAGAGGCTGGAGCAAGAGGGTTTGCAGGTTTATTAGCCTATTATCTCATGAATCGACAGTCCTCGATTTCTGGTAAGAAGAGGATCAGAACTCTAAAGGCAATGGTACATGCTGTTCGTCCGTGTGCTTATTTTGTACTCAGGATCAGGAGGGCTGTGCCCGTCATGATTAAATGTATGATTTGTGCTTGTTCATTTTTCCAGTTGTTGTTGCTGTGTGGATGAATGTGTGAGATGCAGAGTATATGGACAAGCTTGGAACACCCTTTTCCGGGGATGTCTCCTTATTTGCTCTGTGTGCTCTGTGCTATCATTTCTAATAAACGATTCAATGTCGTAAGCAGCATTTGTTTGGCGTTATGGGCGTGTATTTATTTCATCATAGGAGCAAGAATCGCCCTACTTGTTTGATATTTACTTTTTTTTACTATTTCCTCTCTCGTTTTGTGTTTTCTTTCATACCATTCAAACCAAGGTTACCTGTATTTCTGAGCGTTCTCCGTGTTCGTTTAACTGTACAGATTACCTGGATTTGTGAGTGTTCTCTGTGTTCGTTTAACTGTACAGATTACCTGTATTTGTGAGCGTTCTACGTCTTCGTTTCACTGTACAGATTACCTGGATTTGTGAGTGTTCTCCGTGTTCGTTTCACTGTACAGAATACCTGTACTTGTGAGTGTTCTCCGTCTTCGTTTAACTGTACAGATTACCTGGATTTGTGAGTGTTCTCTGTGTTCGTTTCACTGTACAGGTTACCTGTATTTGTGAGTGTTCTCCGTCTTCGTTTAACTGTACAGATTACCTGTATTTGTGAGTGTTCTCTGTGTTCGTTTCACTGTACAGATTACCTGGATTTGTGAGTGTTCTCCGTGTTCGTTTCACTGTACAGATTACCTGTATTTGTGAGTGTTCTCTGTGTTCGTTTCACTGTACAGGTTACCTGTATTTGTGAGTGTTCTCCGTCTTCGTTTAACTGTACAGATTACCTGTATTTGTGAGTGTTCTCTGTGTTCGTTTCACTGTACAGATTACCTGGATTTGTGAGTGTTCTCCGTGTTCGTTTCACTGTACAGATTACCTGTATTTGTGAGTGTTCTCTGTGTTCGTTTCACTGTACAGATTACCTGTATTTGTGAGCGTTCTCCGTGTTCGTTTCACTGTACAGATTACCTGTATTTGTGAGTGTTCTACGTGTTCGTTTCACTGTACAGATTACCTGGATTTGTGAGCGTTCTCCGTGTTCGTTTCACTGTACATATTACCTGGATTTGTGAGTGTTCTCCGTGTTCGTTTCACTGTACAGATTACCTGTATTTGTGAGTGTTCTCTGTGTTCGTTTCACTGTACAGATTACCTGGATTTGTGAGTGTTCTACGTCTTCGTTTCACTGTACAGATTACCTGTATTTGTGAGTGTTCTCTGTGTTCGTTTCACTGTACAGATTACCTGTATTTGTGAGCGTTCTCCGTGTTCGTTTCACTGTACAGATTACCTGTATTTGTGAGTGTTCTACGTGTTCGTTTCACTGTACAGATTACCTGGATTTGTGAGCGTTCTCCGTGTTCGTTTCACTGTACAGATTACCTGGATTTGTGAGTGTTCTCCGTGTTCGTTTCACTGTACAGATTACCTGGATTTGTGAGTGTTCTCCGTGTTCGTTTCACTGTACAGATTACCTCTATTTGTGAGCGTTCTCCGTCATCCTTTCACTGTACAGATTACCTGGATTTGTGAGCGTTCTCCGTCATCCTTTCACTGTACAGATTACCTGTATTTGTGAGCGTTCTCCGTGTTCGTTTAACTGTACAGATTACCTGTGTTTGTGAGCGTTCTCCATGTTCGTTTCACTGTACATAATACCTGTATTTGTGAGTGTTCTCCCTGTTCGTTTCACTGTACAGATTACCTGTATTTGTGAGTGTTCTCCGTGTTTGTGTCACTGTACAGATGACCTGTATTTGTGATTGTTCTCCGTGTTCGTGTCACTGTACAGATTACCTGTATTTGTGAGTGTTCTCCGTGTTCGTTTCACTGTACAGAATACCTGTATTTGTGAGTGTTCTTCGTGTTCGTTTCACTGTACAGATTACCTGGATTTGTGAGTGTTCTCCGTGTTCGTTTCACTGTACAGATTACCTGAATTTGTGAGTGTTCTCTGTGTTCGTTTCACTGTACAGATTACCTGGATTTGTGAGTGTTCTCCGTGTTCCTTTCACTGTACAGATTACCTGTATCTGTGAGCGTTCTCTGTGTTCGTTTCACTGTACAGATTACCTGTATCTGTGAGTGTTCTCCGTGTTCGTTTCGCTCTACACAGGATCGGAAGGGCTGTGCCAGTCTTGAATAACTGCTAATTCGTCTTTGTTCATTTCTCTGTTTGTTGTTGCTGTATGGATGTGTCAGGTGTGAGGTATATGGGCAAGCTTTATTTATTATTTTACTTATTTATTTTTGTTGTTGGGGGGGGGGGGGGGGGGAATATAAAATGGCGCCAAGTAAAAACGGTAAAACGGCCACACATGCGCAGTTCTTATAAACAATATCCACATATTCAGAATTCAAGCAATATCCGATGTAGTGTACAAAACGAAATTTGCAAGAATTTTTTTGCTTGGCGTACGTGTATTGTCGTCTTCTGTTTAAAATGGCGTACAGAACACCCCAAATGCGCATGGATGGACATGTCTGATTAAAAAAAAAAAAAAATTTATGGCAGTTGGGCATCTAGAGTCATGACTTGGATGCGACCGAGCCCGCTTGGAATGTCAGGAGTTACGGGCCTGAACACTTGTCTGGGGGTCTTCTTCTCTGAAGATGTTCTGCTGCTGAGCTGTCTCCAGGAGTTCTTCCTACTGACCCAGCAAGTATTACTGTAGCAAGTCCAACAAGAAGAAAATAAATTGTCCTGAAAGAGCTTACTTCTTCGTCTTCTTCCTTATGTCCACCATCATCACACAGAGAGTTCTGACACGTCGTTGTAGCTTATTTGTGGGGATTCCGGTGGTGGGCTGGGTGTGGGAGAGAACGGCTGCCTGAATATTTAACCGCCTTCACCAGTGATGGGTAGGGAGAGGTGAGAAGATGGAAACAAGTAGGTGGGGATGATGCTGCGGGTTACGTTTAATTCCTGGCTTTGAAAGATTCCACATAGGCCGATGACAGTGTCCCAGGTGGAAGACACACTAAATACATACATCTAATTGTAGCTGATGTTTGGATTTTTCGGATTTTCTTTCTTTTATACGTTAGGCTGGAAGTCGAGTCACTGCAGGTGGGAGAGGAAGCAAGAGAATAAGAAGGTGAATTTCTAAACCAGCAAACGAAACAAACGAACACCTGGCAATTGAATAATAAAGGCACTCAGGGGATCGTCAAACGGATCCTGGATCTGACCTTTCATCTGGATCCGTTTCCCATTTCAATGTGTTTTTCCTCGGGCACAAAGATGGTGAGGCCAGAGGAGCAGTATCTAGCCTTGCTTTCCTACTGGTTGCCTCTGTTGGAGTCCCCGTTCGCTGGTGCAGGTAACTACCACTTTCGAGAGAACACTGGTCAGCTGGCTGGATTCCCTCTCAGGTAGCTATTTATGCCAGCTTGTCATTGTCTGTTGTTCAGTGACGTTCGCCTATGCATGTACGTAAATCTTTGCCTGCATACAAACCTACATGTGTGTGCTTCAAACGTGACAGTTTCACACAAACAGTGGTGAAGTGTGGTGGACTGACAACCAACCCGTGAACAGGAGACAGACAGACAGCTGGTCGGATCAACAGGTAGTGATGAATGCCTTCAGTGTGGGCAAAGAAACTCCCAACTAGTGAAAGACAAAAATGCCAGTCCTGTATCCTCTACACCTGTATTGGGCCGCATTCCATCTTTCCAGCAAGCTTCGCTAAAATCGATTCAGTACATTTTACATGATCTGTGTGAACGAATTGTCAATCCACCATTTGATGTGGATCCACGCTACAATTTAATGGGTTATCCTTGGGCCACCTGTCATCTTTCCGCGAGGCTTCATTCAAATCGTTTCAGTAGTTTCAGCACACTGTTGCTGAATAGTTTTAGCACTCTCGTTGAACAGTTATTAGATCCGCTATTTGAACCAGATCTGTGTCAAAATTTTAAAGAATTCGTTTTCAGACTACAGTTCATCCTTCCATAAAGCTTTGTTAAAATTTGTTTTAGAAATTTTTGCTTAATTTTGCTGACAGAGAGAAAGAAATGTACATGTGAAGGTGAAAACATAACTTCCTTGACGGAAGTTTTTTTTTTCTTTCTGTTTATTTGGTGGCATAGTAACCTATTGTTGCTCTCTTGTTTAAATCCCCCCAATGTGTGGATATTGCTAACAGCTCTCTGGGGAAGACTGTATTGTGCATGTTCCTGCTCAATGTCAGGTTGGGGGGGCGGGAGGTAGTGTTCAGTGCGTTTTCTTGCTGACAGCCATCTGGTGAGTATTGTTTAGTGCACTTTTCATGTCTGTTATGTAAGACGTCTGCAGAGAACACACTGGTCAAAAATTCAATGTTGTATTTTGTGCATTAAATACTTACTATTACTTATTAATATTACCGTGCGCTCTCTTTTGTGTTTTTATTTGTATTTTGCCTTGTCAACATGGCAAAGAAAACATCAAAGGCCAAAAAGTAGCTTTGGGACATCTTAGCTGACTAAAGAATCTCTCTTTCAATGACAATGCCAAAACAGACAGGCACGAACTCACAGACATTGTCTACTCCACCTCATTTGAGCTTCTTAACCAAGTACTGATTTGACAAACATGATAAAGAAATGAACACAATTTAAGATTTACAACAACAAAAAAAATGCTGTTCAGAGCACATCTGACTCTTCTTCCACGTATTAAAGACTGCGTTTACAAACGCACATCAGATTGTCCGAGGCACACTTGGGGAAAATGCATGATTCATCATCATCATCATCATCATCATCATCATTACCAGTCCCGTAATCTGAAGTCATTGAAACACCACTTGAATTGACAAAGTTCCTCCATCCTTGTCTCTTCTGCCGCTCTCTGGGAGTCACTAAACGTAAGCTTTGTTCATTCCTGGATAATGTCTTCCCACTTCTGTCTTTGTCTGTCCCTTCTTCTGTGATAAGACGTGACCATACCATTTCAGGTTTCGTTTCTTGACTATTGTAAGCTGGTGTTTGCACAGACAACTGACTGCCTTGATTCTTTGCACACTTTTTAATTGGCGACAGGTCTTGGTATGAGATGCACAGGATTTTGCAATCGCCTCTCATTTAAAAAACAACAACCTTAATTCGTCTTTCACTCAGTAAAAAGCTAGATGAAATCCAACATTACACCGATTAGGGGGGAAAAAAACTGATGGAAAGAAAAGTGCTTCTGTGAGTATGTTTCTCTGGCACTATTCTGTCAGAGGCTTATCATTTGAGGTTAACATACACATGTCACTACGTTATGTCAGAGGCTTATCATTTGAGTTAACATACATCTGTCACTACATTATGTCAGAGGCTTATCATTTGAGGTTAACATACATCTGTCACTGCATCATGTCAGAGGCTTATGATCTGAGGTTAACATACATCTGTCACTATAATCATGTGACTGCATGTCTATATCTATGCTCAATTCCATGCCCAAGTACATCAGACTGCTTGCGTCGGAGAAAGGATGGGGGCGGGAACAGTGTGTGTGTGTGTGTGTGTGTGTGTGTGTGTGTGTGTGTGCATGTGTGTGTGTGTGTGTGTGTGTGTGTGTGTGTGTGTGTGTGCGTGTGTGTGTTCATGTCTGTGTGTGGCTTTGTATGTGAGTGACCCTGTGTGTGTGTATGTGTGCATGTGTGTGTGTGTGTGTGTGTGTGTGTGTGTGTGTCTGTGTGTGTGTGTGTGTCTGTGTGTGTGTGTGTGTCTGTGTGTGTGTCTGTGTGTGTGTGTGTCTGTGTGTGTGTGTGTCTGTGTGTGTGTGTGTGCATGCATGTGTGTGCACGCAAATGTAAGTGCATGCATTGTATGTGCGTATGCCTTTCTGTGTCTATGCTTGTGTGCATGTGTGTGTTTGTGTACGTGTGTACTGGTGTGCATGTGAATGTGTGCATGTGTACTTGCTGTGCACATTTGTGTGCATGCACTCAAAATCTGCTGGCAGAGATGGGTAGACAGTGTCAGGATATGCATATCATTTTATGACAAGTATGGCAACCATAGTATTTTAACGTCAGGATATGCATATCAATTTTATGACAAGTATGGCCACCATAGTATTTTAACTTGCCAAAAACTTAAGAATGGGCTTCTACTTCTTTTTTTCTGTTTTTTTTTTTTTTTAAAGGAACATGATTAAGGGCACGTCACAAAGATACCATTTGGTAAGCATTCTTTATCATGCCAATATGATAAGAAACTAGCTATTCTCTCTGCCTCTCTGTCTCTCTCTCTCTCTCACATACACACACACACACACACCACACACACACACACACACATCTGAACATTCAACTTGAATTCAAAGACCTATTTTGATCTTTAACAATTTAATCACAGTCACAACATAAGAATTCAATACCTATTTATCCATACACAATAACATCGATCAATACACATGTACACACAAGCGAACAGATAACCGAGTACATAGGTAAACTAGTAAATGTCAGCTGCTCGTTATCACTCACAACTTTCCCACCATTCTAACTCATCTACCACCCACCCCACTCCCTCATCACACACACACACACACACACACACACACACATACACACACACACACACACACACACACACATACTCACACACACACACACACACACACACACACACACACACACACACACATATACTCACACACATCACGCACACACACACACACACACACACATACTCACACACACACATGCTCGCACACACACACACACACATGTGAGCAAACATATAAAACACATATAATCAAAAACAAAGCCTTTTCCTGCATGCTTTAGCTTCATCGTTCTTTGCTGAAAAGTCCCTAGCAGGGAACCCATGATGAACTCAGACACAGTTGCTGAGGTGGCCCAATATTCTCTCGTCTGTAATGCAATGTCACAGAAACATGTCTGCAAAATAGTCATCAAACTCCTCCTCCCTGAAACAAAGACCACACACACACACACACACACACACAACACACACACACACCACACACACACACACACACAGATTACTTAGTACTTAGACCACAAAAACATGAGAAAAAGAAATTTCAAGAAATCATTAGCACAGAATTTTCTGAAGAGCCCCCCCACCCCTACCCCACCCTGCCTCATCTCCATGGAGGAAGAAAAAAAAATGATAAAAGATTTTACTAGAACAAAGACAAGAGTATGAGCCACAAAAGTAAACAAATAAACGGATGACCACAAAGAAATTTTTTAAAAAGCACAACAACACCAAAGAGAGTAACAGAAGAGGCGAAATTTCTACTCAGCACAGAATTTCTAGAAAGCCTGGATTTAATACATCCTAGAATCCCCAAAGAGGATTTCACCTTCTCAAAGGGACATAACCACAGTACAACAAATGACAACGTTATGGGGAAAGTGACCCCCATTTCAGTTTTCTCTCTACGTCCTTGCCTGTACTGAGTTCATGTCAAGGTCATCTTTATTAGAAAGTTCATGGGGACTGTCGCTAGATGGACATTACACTGCCCACAGACCGGGACGATCACCCACACTGACTCTTCAGTTATACTATTATTGTAGTCAGTAGGTGGCTTAGTAACTGCTGTCCAGCGTAGAACTGACTAGAACAGGCACCACTGAATACAGCCAAAATAACTTGGCAGCAGTCCCATGTCTCTTGTGGCCGCTACCCTCATGATATCCAGATACTGACTGCTCCCTGTCAACTGCCGGAGCAAAGACTGCAAAGGGAGTGTAACGACTGCCTTGTTCGTAGGATCAATAAACTTCCCATGCCTTTTAGTTATGGAGTCATTCTCCTTTACCTGCTTATGTGACTACTTCCAGGGTAACAACGGTAGATTAAAAATAATGGCAACTTGCTACATGGCCTGAGCGTTATCATCCAAAGAAAATACAACTGATCGATCTTCAAATCAAGTATACAACACAAAAGCACACGACAGGGACAATCTTGCACAGACTGTGTGTGGTTTGGCCAAAATGAGCAGTGCCAGGTAAGGTAATGTTGCTTATAGCCCAGCCATCCGCAAAGGGCCACATCAGGGCTGTCACCGCATTGAAGTCAACTCACAAGTCATTCATTCACACAACTCTTTAAAATACATCTTCTAAAAACCCATCCGCAATTTTGTTAAAAATCTTTCCACCATAAAATCTCCAATCCAATGAAAAATGTTAATCTCTTTCAAGAATTCAAAGATCGCATCACGCGGAACATCTCTGAACAAGATTTTCATGGAATCTGCTGTAAAATGTTTGTGTCGCACATCATACAAGTCCCAACACTCTAAAAGAATGTTTCATTGTGAGTGGTACATGACATGGAATGCACACGGTGCTTC
>CM065716.1:106522059-106524559 GCA_033310375.1 Conus canariensis
TAAACATACAAAACTCACACCAGTGTTGCTCCTACTCCTAGACCTTCAGAGAGTTATTCAGATCATTATGCACTGATCCAATTACCAGTTTTGTTTGATGCATAATACATTGACTGGTTTCCAGTAAAACCACACGACACATAACTGATGAATGGAAACCAAATATACTACTTCTTGCTCTCTTTTGAAAGTATCAGCTTTCCATTACCTACTTATTTATTGCACATCTTTAAGCAGAAATCTTTATTTTTTTATCAGAGCTATTTTACAACTGTTGAAACAATAAATCTTCACAGACATACAAAGCAGTTATGACAAATAGTTATTTCTGGTAGCAGAAGACAGAATTACATTTTCTTTCACACTGTACAAAAATAAACAATAAATATTCAGTGCCAAAGAAATTGATTATGCACTTACATCCAGAGTGCTTGAGCCATGTCTTCTTAAAATGTGTGTGTGTGTGTGTGTGTGTGTGTGTGTGTGTGTGTGTGTGTGTGTGTGTGTGTGTGTGTGTGCATGTGTGTGTGTGTGTGTGTGTGTGTGTGTGTGTGTGTACATGTGTGCATGTGTGCGTGCATGTGTACATGTGCTGGTCTGTGTTTATATCTCTGCATCTCTGTACCAGTGTGTGTGTGTGTGTGTGTGTGTGTGTGTGTGTGTGTGTGTGTGTGTGTGTGCATGCACAGGTCCTCAGAAAAGGCTGATGTATAATTTCAAAATCACACCCATGTACAAGGAATTTAATATTTGATTTTTCTCATTTCAGAGTATTTTCTTAAAAATTACTTTGAAAACTTCTTTGTCCTTGTTAGTTCCAATATCACAAAAGCTTCTTTTTGTCTTTTTAAATGACTGCTGAAGAAGACTTGCATTTGAGTATGATTACAATGATATTAAAGTAATTGTTATAACATGATCATTTTTAAAATGATGTATTGGTGACGACATCTTTAACAAATCAAAACTAAAGAATAATTGGCTTTCACACTACTGACTGTCAGATGTATTTTTTGGCAATGTGGTGTCTTAAAGAAAGAGGATTTTTCTTTAAAAACAAAAAATTGGATAACATACTCCAAAAATGTAAAATACAAATTCTGTCTTGCTCTTTCTCCATTTCTGAATTTCACTGCCTCTGTATCTTTCTATTCAACACACACACACACACACACACACACACACACACACACACACACACACACACACAAGATAATTATTTTTGTGAGGGCAGGAACAAAAGGCTGTGAAGCTTACTTTTTAACCCCCTAAAAAGATAATTTCAACTTGGCTTGACTTGATTTGAAAAGAAAAACAAAGGTACAAGGTTAACACACAAGGGTCCCCTCTCCTCCCACAAATCTCCCCCCTTCCCCACCCCCAAAATCAGTTTCTGTGTCACAAACATGTGCTCTCAGTTGATCTTCATTTTAATACAAAATTATCATAAGTTTCAAATGAAAATAAACTGCTTTCAGTCAGTCAAAAACAAACAAACAAAAAATAAACTGACAAACAAACAAAGAAAAAGCGTAAGCAAACCTTATTTTCCTTGTACCTGCTGAGATCAGCCAAGCAGTATTCCTTGAAAAGCTTGTCATAGTATTTCTTGGCCAGTGTCTTTTCCCTGTCAGCATCAAACACAATAACATAGCTCAGGGCGCTACCATTTTCACATTGCATCAAACACATAACATAGCTCAGGATGCTGCCATTTTCACATTGCATCAAACACATAAGATAGCTCAGGACGCTATAGCTAGCCTACCATTTTCACATTGCATCAAACACATAAGATAGCTCAGGACACTACCATCTTCACATTGCATCAAACACATAACATAGCTCAGGACGCTACCATTTTCACATTGCATCAAACACATAACACAGTTCAGGACGCTACCATTTTCACATTGCATCAAACACATAACATGGCTTAGGGCGCTACCATTTTCACATTGCATCAAACACATGACATAGCTCAGGACGCTGCCATTTTCACATTGCATCAAACACATAACATAGCTCAGGATGCTACCATTTTCACATTGCACCTCTATTCTAAAAAATGTCTCTCACTGTAAAAACCTCCACCGCCAAAGCGCACTGGTAATGGGAGTTAAATCATTTGCCTTCATGGTTCTTTTCTATCTTCTTTTTTCATCATCTTATCATTTCGTCAGAGTCAATGTATGGCTCAGAACTGGATTTTTAAAAAAAAAAAAGGAATTTACACAACCTGAAAATCAAATAAAGAAAAATTTCACCTTCACTCAATTTACAATCAAATCAAGAGGAATGAAAAATTATGCGTCGATGAGAACTAGAAATTCTGTTGCAGTTGTTTGTTTGTTTTACTTATATTGACAATACTGTCAAATAAGTGAAGATTAACTTGCCTAAATATAAACAGATTATTGCAATGCTGGTAAATAAAAAAATAAAAATAAAAAAAAACACAAAGAACTTGCATATTGCTAAAAAGTCCAAAACACAGTTT
>CM065716.1:106532059-106579559 GCA_033310375.1 Conus canariensis
CAAAAACATCATCCGGTAAAGGTTAATAATTTATTCACCACTATACCACATTCACAAAAAAAAAGGAAAAAAGAAAAGGCTGAAGTCCAGTTGGGGGAGGGAGAATCTTATGAATCAGGGAGATCATATATACATAATATCAGTTATTATGGCAACCTCTACATTTCAGGTGGCTTTTACTTTTTCTTACTTTCGTTTCCTGGCTTCTGCATCTGAATCAAAATCAGAGTTGTATCCAGCTCCAGCAATCTGTAACAAATTTATCCACTGATCACTTTTTGCTTAACTAATAATTTTCTTATTCAAACTATGCTTGATAAGCTGCCTCACACATGTATGCATGTGCACACATGCACACACACATAAAGACAGAGGCAGAACAGAGAGGAGGAGAGAGTGATAATCATAATTTCCTATGGTAACAGATCAGAAAGAAGTATTTTTCCATCTGGCCATTCTCCTTGAAAGGACTAAGGATACTTAAGTTAGGGCACACACACACACACACACACACACACACACACACACACACACACAAGCACACACATACAAATACATACATACAGACACAAGGACACACACACACACACACACACACACACACACACACACACATATGAAGAGAGAGAGAGAGAGAGAGAGAGAGAGATGATGATGATGATGATGATGGTGATGATCTTTATTTCCAAGGGTAACATAAGCAAAAACATGCTTTTTTTTTCATCCGGCCCTTGCCCCGCTAAGGGACTAACTAAGCACGACTAGCGACTAAAACTTACAAAACTGCTATTTTAACAAACACACATTCACTGAGAGGGAGAGAGAGAGAGAGAGAGAGAGAGAGAGAGAGAGAGAGAGAGAGAGAGAGAGAGAGAGAGAGAGAGAGCGTGTGTGCATGCGCACGTGTGCATGACAGAGGTGGGCTATCCTATTTACATAATATGATTTTTCATCAACATCGATTGTTATGTGAAGTGGAAAACATCCCCTAACCTCGGTGAAGTCTATTTTCTCTGCCATCTTCTCTTTAGGTCTCTCAGAGTTACGTTTCATGAAACATCTGTTTGCTGAAATTTCGTCCAACAACAAGTTAGAAGTTTAGCGACGGCACAGGATACCACAAACCATAAGAAGATTAGTTTGAAAGTGAGGTGACTGCATGCGGAAATTGAAACAAATTTTCTTTTAAAGAAAAATGGTAGTAAAACCGCCAGACAAAGGGCACAAACAAAGTACAAGACAAAACACGACGCTTTTCGACCTCTGTTTTTTGTTTGTTTGTTTTTTTTTCCAAGCAATATTCCAGCCCTGATATGGCCCTTTGCCATGGGCTGGGCTATAAGCAACATTACCTATCAGGTAATATTCAGGATAATGAAAGCGAAGAACGATCAATTACCTATCTTCTCGAATTCGGCGGAAAATGGGTGTTGAATGAAAAAGGCACACTTTTCCATTCAACTCCTGGGAAGACAAGTAATTGCTCGTTCTTCGTCTTCTTGAATGTCATTTATTATGTCTGAAGAAGACCAGTAGAAAGAAACTCGTGGAGAGCGTGGCAGCAGAGAGTCCTCAGAAGAGAAGCCCCCTTCAAGCAAGTGTTTCGGCCCTTATCTCCTGGGGTTGGGCCACACCCGGTTCATGACTCCGGATGTCCCTCTGCTGCCCCTTTTTTTCCCATCTTGGGACGAGCCATGGCTGGGATTCGAACCCATGACCCTCTGGACATGCTCATTTTCCACTTAATGACTCGCGCTTTAACCACTGAGCCACAGGGACACCTGATATTTGTAGGGAAATTAAGCCTTATGAAGTTCACTTTTGTTCCTCCTTGACCAGATCCAGCTTGAACACCTCTCTGCCGCTTCTGCCATTGCTTTCAGGGCTCTGGTTTTTTCCTTCCCTGCAACTGAGAGCTGTTTCATGAGGCTGTATGCAGACGTTCCTACAAACCCCCTAGCTCCAATTTCTGCAGTGAGGACTTTGACCTGATAGCCTTCTCTCCTCAGGCTGTTTGCCAGATCAGCATACTTTTCAGTCTTGTAGATTTGAGCTGCCTCCATTCTGTTCTCATATGGCACCGTGAGCTCGATCATGATCAGCTGCTTGGTTGACTTAGAGTGGACTACTATGTCTGGTCTCATGCCACTCTTGCTGATGATCTCTGGGTGACTCTCTGGAAACGCGTCACGTTTTGTCTTGAAATTTGTTTATCCCCCTTGTCATTTTGAAACAGTTTTGAAGATTTCAAAGTGACGTGACTTGAGGCGGAAATTGAAACAAAGTTAAACGAAAAGTTCTTACACCGCCGAACGTAATTTATTTGATCCCTTCGTTCGGCGGCGTAGAACATGTCCTTTTAAGTTTGTTAACTGCTTAATGGTATTTCAATATACTTCTGCACAGATTTTGAGGACAGACATTGATGAAACACCGCGCAGAGACTATTGTTTTGTTGAATTCCGGTAGTTTGCACATTAATAACCGCGACAAAATGGCTGCTCAAGAAGTGAAAGTTCCAGGTGAGCACATGTACTTTGGTATGGTTCGTACACAAAAGTAAAACTATACTGGCACGTAAAATGAAACAAAGAGAATGAAATAAAGGTATACTGGTTCGTAAAATAAAACGAAGGGAAAAGAATGTACCGCAGAGTTTCAATTTCATCAAGGAGGGTTCTCTGCGTGCGGACTAGTCCATGTACGCTACACCACATCCGCCAAGTTTTGAGACCACACTACGCATGATTTTAAGCTGATGGATGAATGAAATAATAACTAAGATGAGAGAATTGAAGAAGAGGATCTCGTGGCTACAACTTAGCAGATGTCTGACTTACACATTAGCCCAATGTGCTGGTCAGACCTTGAGTGCCTGTAAACCTAACATTGGTTGTCTTTTTTGTTTGTTTTTGTGTGTGTGTACTGTGTAGTGAATGTACACATGTGTGTGTATGGATGTGTGGGCATGGGCCCATGTGTGTGTGCATGCGCATGTGTGTGTGTGTGTGTGTGTGTGTGTCCACGCTTGTGTAAGTGTGCGTGCACGTGTGTGTGTGCACATGTGTGTGTGTGTCACTCTGTGTGTGTGTGTGTGTGTGTGTGTGTGTGTATGTGTGTGTGTGTGTGTGCCTGCATGTATGTGCGTATGCAGAAGTGCGTGTGTATGTGTGTGTGTAATTTGTGGGTTTGTGTGACGATACAGACGTATCTGCATATATATGTATGTGTACATATATGTGTGCATATATATATGTTGTCTTTGTATGTGGGCATGTACGCATGTGCATGTGTGTATGCATTTGTGCGTTCATGTGTATGCATGTATGTGCGCACAGGTGTGGGTGTGGACGTGTACATGCATGCATTTGCATATGTATGTGCATAGGAGTGAGCGCACGTATGTGCACATGCATGTATGTGTGTGTGCGTGTGTGCACGCGTGTGCATGCGCATGCGCGCACATGTGTGTATGTGTGTGTGCATGTGTGTGTGTGTGGTGACTGAGTGTGTGAATGTTCAGAAGATGACTTAGGATCAAGAACAAAAGCAAGACCATCAAATACAACATATATGTGCACGTGCACACAAACACATACACATAACAATAAGAACAACAACTCCTCCTCCTCACACCCTCCCCCATGCACACACACACAATACACACACACACTCACATACACACACACACAAACATGCGCACACTCTCACTCACTCACTCACTCACACACATACTCACACACTCACACTTGACTTGACTTGACTGGATCGACGATTTAGGCCTCTCCTGAGGCCTGTTCGCATTCTAAAAAACTGTCACTGACTTGGTTGCATGCCAAGGCTTGCACACTTATGTCCATGGACTCGCTAGTTAACACACTGGCATCACCCCACTGATGAACACACACCAGCGCACACATGTCTACAGTATGCGCTGGGGACCCTGAGAGATTCAAAGTCTTATCTCAGTTGACATGTGTTTGATCATTTGTATCTGTTATTGGAAAGGCCCAGTATGAGTTTGACCCAATCTCTAGGAGTCTTTGCAGTGTTGGCCTTGAGATTATTCCAATGTTTGTTTGGTTGGTGATGTTTCTTGCTCTTCCCATAAGTCTGGATGTGCGGCCACTTCCTCTCTTGATGTTCAGGTCTGAAAGATGGTCTGTGGTATAGTGGCTTTGGTCTTGTTTGCTTACGTGATTCTTCAGATTTTTTATCACATCAGATCAGTCAAGCTGTAACCCAGTTCTTATTATTGCCTTGCCAGCCAATGTGTCTGCTCTCTTGTTTCCTTAGTCTCTCCAATGGAAGGCTGCGCATTAGATCATTCCAAGCAGAGCTTCCCATTCCACTTTTCACTTTCTGAAGTAGGTTTCCATTGGAGTCAGTCAGTATCATGGCTTGTTGAGTTTGAAACTGGCTTGTGGATGAAAGCTAGTGGAGTGTCACTGCTTCTACCTCCATTATTAGTCTTGAAGTTGTTAAACTGTATGCACCATTGTTTTCCTGGATAGTTTGGCCATTTTGCTTCACTGTGTATCCCCAGCCTGACTTACCTTTGGTGACAGAACCGTCAGTGTATATTACAATATCATCTTTTGTGCAAAGGTCTTCTACCTGCATCTGAAAATATCTGTGTTTGCTTTGCCTTCTGGCTATTTTTGACAATGTCTTCCAAGTTCTGGAGCGATGGCAATTTGGTAGAGGTGTTTCAAGTGATCTGGATACTTTTCCCATTCCTTCGTTTCTTTGAGTTCTGCTAACTGGCACACAAGCTGTATACTGTCTTCTGCCTGTCCCATCCATGATTTTCCACGTCCTAGCTGAGTGCCTTTTGTTTCCTTGACCGCCGCATGAAGTGGGTTTTGGGGATTAAATACTAGAATAGGTGAAGTCAAATTTCAAAGCACTAGAAAATTGGATTTTCAAGTGCTCTGAAATTTGCCTTCATCTGTTCTAGCTTGTGTCTTGTCTGCATTGAAGGAAGGTCAAGCAGGTATTGCATAGTTTCAACTGGTGTGTCCTTTGTGGTTCCCAGGATCAATCTCATTGCTTCATTTTGAATTCTTTCTAATTTGAGAAGATTGCTGTTGGACAGTGTTGTAAGCCCGAATCCATAATCAATCACACTGAGCTCAAGTACGTGGTACAGTTGGTAGAGATGGCACTGTTCAGTGCCTTTAGCTGCCATTGATTTCATGGCAGATAGGCCTTTTTTGCATTTAAGAACAATATTCTCTGCTTTCTAAAGGTTGGCATTCTGTCAAAGCCCACACCCAAATAGCATATGTTGTTGGTTGATTCAATTGGTATTCCATTGAAGGAAATTGGTGAGGGTACTTGTCCTGATGTCTTGTTGTTGAGAGTGCAGACTAATGTCTGGGCTTTTGTAGGGTTGATGGATGATCCAGTTTCTTGACACCACTGAGTAATGTTGTTCAACTGTTGCTGAACTGCTTTTGTTCTTTCTTCAGCATTCTTTGATGTTTTCTAGATCAGACTGTCATCTGCTAGTGTCAACACTTGAGCAATTCCGTTTCTGTTGAGGTCTGCAAGGCCTTTAGTGGAAACATTGTACAAAACGGGAGAGAGGCGAACCTTGAGATAATCCCACAGAAAGTTTATAAGGCTCAGACATCCAATCTCCAAGTCGTAGGATGACGGTTTGCTCCTGAAGTGCCACTGCACTCCATCGTGTAAGTGTCTTGCTGACTCCATAGTCAAGGAGTAGTTCCATGAGAAGGGAGAACTGGACTTTGTAGTTTGTTGTATGTGTCTTCCAGGTCCATTGCAGCAGCCAGAGTTTCTTCCTGTCTTTGGAATCCCTCGTATACTTCATAGGCAAAAGCGGCCACATTTTCCCATGTCCTTTTACATGTTCTGTAGCCTCCTTGATTTGATGGAAGGATTTGTCAACTTTCAAGATCTCTTGCGAGTTTTCTTACTATGATTTGTTCCATGAGCTTTCCTGCTGTTTTGCATTTTGAGTATGCAGTAGCCATTTAGCCGGTGATGATCTTTTCCTGGTTTTGGCAAAGCGTACAGTAGAAAAAATCGGCAACAGTAATCCTGTCTTTGATATTCTCTTGGGAACATGACGAACATGAATGAATCATGATAAATGAGCCCACAAAATTAAAACGGATGGAAACAGTTGTGACTTTGAGCAGTTTACTATTTGTGATTTAAAAGCAAATTTTCCAGATTCCATGACCAAGACACAGCATGTAACTTAAAAATGATAGCAATGGAAAAAGAGTATGTACAGGAAAATTGAACTGAAAACAGAAAACACGCACACACGCATGCAAGCGCACACATGCACGCAAGCGCGCACGCACACACACACACACACATTTTAGAAGGAAAACTGTACAAGAGAGTTGCACCACTGATAGGATTTAACTTCGATTGGAAAAAGCATGTCTGTTTGTTGAACACCAATCAATAAATTAGAAACAAAGGGGGCTGCTAAACAAGGACTCTGCCGTACCTCAGAACACTTAGTCATGCACAGATTCAGTCACTGGTTGATTGAATCATTCATTGATCTTCTTTCCTGTTGTTTGAATGGACCACATACATGTACACACATACACGGCCACACACACAGACACACACACAGACACACACACACATGCATGCCCGCACGCACACACGCACGCACGCACGCACGCACGCACGCACGCACGCACACACACACACACACACACACACACACACACACACACGCACACACACTCTTAAAATCATGACAGTAAAGACAGAGAATTAAAAAGAAAAAAGTCAAAGAAAATCATAGTAAAGAGGAAATTAACTGATACAGAACTTTCAGACAGTGTGGAAAGTTTTGCTGAAAGAGCTGCCGTGGTTTCCATGGACTTTGGAGAAAAATTCTGAATTAACTTACGACCTTGGAAATGTGCTTAAAAACAAAATACCCAGCTGTCCACAAATAACTGAAAATTACATGGCCACCTCTAATGAAGCAGATACAAGTTACAACTTAGGTTTTTGGTGCTGTCTTTTGCACCACATATTTAACCGTCTGTAGTGTAACTAGAGTTAACAAAACATATTGTCTCCCCCAGAGAATCAAAGAAGATCTATGGAGACAAATGGTTCAGGATGTGTCATTCAGGATTAGCCTTGAGAGGCACTTCACATGTCTTACTGGACAAAACTGGATGCTGTGAGATTAGTTGCATAAACAGAAACACATCACAATTTTGAAAGGCATTTTCATGGTCTGCCTCTTTCTTGTTTTCTTTTTTCTTCTTTTTTTTTTCTTTTTCAGTTATTGCAAATTATTGCCCACAATCATTGCAGTCATAATTCTGATACAAGGGATGTTCATGGCATGAGAAGTCGAAAGAAGATGTCAGGTAACTATGAAATTAGTTAAAACAACCTGAAGAAACAAGCAAACAAAAGCAAGGAAAGACCATAGTTTTTAGGGTACCGTTCAGACCAAACCAGTCTGATTGGCTAGCACTTTCTGGTTATCAAACAGGCACAGCCCCAGTTTACCATTTACCCATAATTTAGTTCAGGTCCAACCATAAACTTAGAACAAGTACATGTCCACGCAGTTATAATGGTCACTGCGATGTTTGAGAAGTAGTCACAACTATTGTCAGCACCTCATTTTTTTTTTAGATAAAACATTAAGTCAAATCATGTAATATTCTTAAGAGCCCAGCAGACCACATCAGAACTGGAATTCAGTTGAAATCAGATACATGTATAATACATACATGCAGATGTACAAACTGAAATACCGAGACAAAGTCCCCCAAACAAAAAAAAAATGCCACTTTCTTCAGGAAAGTATTGTCCACTTTTCATCTGGGTGACAATTTATAACATGCCAGCTTTTTTGTTCAATTATCACAAATTTTATTGTAGTACTGGTAGACCTATGTTTGGAGGTGAGACCGCACACATTGTCTTGCATAGATAATACCTGTACATTCTGCCAATTCTTCTTTATCTTTTTTTTTTTTTTTTTTTTTGCTGTCCCAACCTGTGCGCCACCTCAGGGGCAGTGCACCCACGCCGCTCATTCCGACACCCCATCCACAGCCACAGCCCGGTCGGCCCCGCCGGGAGCAGTCAATGTCAAGTCGTCAAGAGGCAACCCACTGGAGGAGACACTGCACTGCTGCCGAGTCACTTCGGTGGTGTTCAGTGGCGCCTGTTCTGATCTAACATACGCAGGATACCACCTACTAAGCCCCCTACTGACGACAATAATTGCTTAGTCGCGGAGCTGGCGTGAGTGAGCTCTCCCTGCGGAGGGTGCCACCACGTCCGTCCAACGACAGCCCCCATGGACTCCCCGATACTGGTGACCCCGACGGAACCAAACCAAGGCCACAGACGTGGAGAGGACATCGAAATTGAGGTCACCATTAGAGCAGGGCATGAAGGGCCACAGAATTTGAGACATTTTTTTTAATGCTGATCGATGAGAATGAGGACGATTAAGATGATGCTACAGATTTCCATTTCGGTCTGAGACTACATGACAGGGCTGTACTCTACGCTTCCTTTCATAATATATCCCGGCATCAACCAGGCCCGAGAGATACAGGCACCTGCAGTGTTGGTCAGGAAATTTGAGCAACACTCTCAGAAACGCATCCTGTAATTGGATGAAACTTGACTGTGTGGTCCCAGTCTTCCCAACTGAGTCCGCAGCAAACTCAACTCTGGGTAGGAGCCGGTCAGGGCAGAAAAACCCACATGACTCTGATGGGATTTGAACCCATGACCTCCCAGCCGGGAGTCCGCGATGCTAACCACTTCGCCATGGCGGCTGGTTTCTTTATCTTATTTGCTTTTACAGCCTTTTTATATGTTTTCAGGTACCTTCTTTTTTTTTTTTTAACTAGTATGCAGAATTGTTGGTGCTGTCAGCAAGGTGATGCATTTACCTGCCTTAAGGATGTCAGTAGCCTAGCTTCCATATTATATTCATTGTAATAAGCAGGTTTTGTTTTGTTTTTTTCCCTCAAGAATGAAACCTTTTTCCCCCACATGTTGACAGGCCTGAAAAGGTCTTATGTGGTATGTATTGTAAGGCAGTATAATTGAACAGAACCAAGATTTGTCCATGTCCATTTGGAAAGTGGTTCTGACCCGCATTGCTAAGTGATGTCCTCATGGGTTGTTATTTGTTCCCCAGGTCAAAGGCTCACCCACAAAGATCAAACAACAAAATGTGGACCAGGCACATATGAACGAAATGGCTTCATCTATGCCAGCTTGGCTGGCTGTTTACATCGAGAAACCACACCTGATGGCAGCGTATGGATTTATTTATATTTATGAGTTTCTCCCTGTTGAAATAATGCTAGTTTAGTCTTTTATGATCACCACTCTTTCTTTGTTTTGACTGTATAGGATACAGAATTCATCATTCTGGTTCACTTTGATAATAATAATGGTTTCTTATATAGTGCTTGATCAAACGAATTTCTCTAAGCGCTTTACAAAGTCATACTACATTCACCCTTCTCATATACAATAGTACACCTTACACCCAGCTACAAATACTATTAATACAATAACTAGCAAATCCTAATCCTACGAGTGTGACATTCACTTATTTTTCAAGTATCACTGCAAAAACTTAATCCTATAACGTTCAATCATACAACAATTACATGTAATAGAGAACATACACATGTATACGCTACATTTGAAAAGGCACAGATGGCTATGAGTTAGGTTGTACCCCTCCCTTCCCCCCCCCCCCCCCCCCCCCCCCCAGCATTGACTAATTATGAGAAAATGGATGGGTTTTAAGTTCAGACTTGAAAGAAGATATAGAATCTGAATGTCACTTTGCTAGATATTTTCACTGGTCGAAATTTACATCACAGTAAATTAGCAGATGTGCACTCAGAACAGTAATACTTTTGCTTTCCAATACCATGGTATGTGAGCATGAAGTGTGTGAAGTTGTAACTCAGTGAAGAGAACGTTGTTTTTGTTCTTAGGAAAAGGCATGGGGATGTTAGGACTAAGGTGGTAAAAGCGGTGTTCTTTTATTGTTTTGATGTCCAGTGCATGGTTTGTTTTTGTTGGTCTTTTTTTCCCTTGTGATTTCTGTTTATTGCTAGTTTTATACACATACATCATATGCTTTGTCCCTCTTTCTTTCTGTGTGTCTCTGCCTGCCTGTCAGTCTGTCTGTCTGTCTGTCTCTCTCCCTCTCTGTATCTCTCTCTCTCTCTCTCTCTCTCTCTCTCTCTCTCACACACACGCACATACGTATGCATGCACACATGTACGCATGCACACACACTTTCTGTTACATATTTATTTTACATTTTTTGGAAAGGGTTTGTTTCTCTTTCAGCTTCCCCATTTTCTTTTCAGACAGTAACAGAGTTTGTTTCAACATGAAGTTACATGTTCAGTGCTTGTACTTACGTATCGATGTAGAATATAAAACATGTTATTTATTCTGTCATTCATCACAATAAATATGAAGAGACTGACAAGCTTGTAAAAGCATTAGTTATAAAGTTTGTATTTCAACTTTTGCAGACAAGCATTTCAATTGTGTCGGCTGCACATCAGACTATAGTACCTTCTGTGGGAGCATTGGTTACAGCCAGAGTAAGTATAAATGTTTGTATTTGTGTTTTGCTTTTTGTTTTGTCTTGTTGTTTCCAAACTGTAGATGATTGCATGCCTAGAAACAAACCTGTCAAAACAGCAGCAGAGAACTTGATAAATGTTTTAATTCAGTTTTCATGTAAACGGGTAAAGTAAGGTAAGCATGAAAGGACCATGACAGCCATCAAAGCATGTCATCTTATTTTCAGACACCCTCCCGGCAGAGTTTACCTGTGTCTGTTTCTAGACTGAGCCCTAGCATGCTATAATGTCTTTTTGACAGTGGATATCACTTACTGTGGTGGCAGCTGAGTGTAAGATTTAGACAAGAGTGAGGTCCAAGTTTCTCATGACATTACAAGCAGGAATAAATTGCTTGACTGGTTTACTTAAAGGGGAGCTTGGTATGTTAACTTGTCAACTTATACTAAAGGTGTATGAGATTGCTAGGAAGAAGAACAAGTTGATAGGCTCTTTTTTCTGTATTTTCAGGTTCGGTACTCCCAGAATTCTAATTAAGCTTTATCTATGTAACACAGGCTGTTTTAGGGCAGAACTATCAAGCAGCATGTGTTGAGAAGAAGAATATGGTGGTTTGCACACTTGTGTCAGTTCATATGCTTGTGGTTTTCATGCATGAAGTGCATGATTTTTACAATGTGTTTGTTCCTCAGGGTACTTTTTTTCTTTCTAAATTGTATGCAACCTACTGCTCTTTCACAAAGTTTATTTCAGCATATTGAAACCAGCTTCACATTCAAGGGAACAAACTCTTACAATTAGGGTCTGTTCCAGACCATGTTGAAGACTACACTTTCAGTTCTTGATTGTTCTAGACTGATGAAAGTGTAAGTAATTTTCCCTTATTTCTGCTAGAGGCAGACTCACATTTGTTTCTTTGCATCTCACTTCTGCCCTGTTGACTTCTAAGGAAAGCAAACTGAAAAAAAAAAAAATTAATTCACTTCTGACAAACAAGATATAAGGCCTTTGCTGCAAAGAGAATGTAAGGCCTTCTCTGATCGGCTGACTGATGAATCAAGATGCTTATATTGGAAGCCCTGTCACAGAACTATGCGAGTTTTAGCTTGCATGTGATCCTCTATTTCAGTTCTTGTTGCCTGTGACAAGACCCCTTATTGTAAAGTCAATACATGTTCACACCTTTCGATCAATTTTCTTTATGCATCATATCCTCTTGCTTTTTTTTCTTTTTTTTTTAAAGTAACTGGTTTACTGCTGATTTGATGCGTTATTTTAGATCACTCTCTTTTCCTGTCTTCAAATATGTGGTCCATCTAATAGGTTTGAACAACATCGCCATACAGGGTGTGACTGGAAAGATCTCATCAACTTTTGATCATTCTGCCAGGTTTGCTTTCACTAGTGTTTACCACAAGAAACAGTTCATAATCACTTACACAGAGAGAGAGAGAGAGAGAGAGAAATCAAGCAGTCTGTTTTGAAGAACAACAGGTGTCGGGTGATGTGAGAATGTGATTTCAGTCTCACATTATCAAAAAGTGTATAGAATATCACAGCATTTCAGCTTTGTCTGAATTACAACTGTTTATTTTTTTCTTTTTTCACCAGGCATTCGTCTTGCCTTTTTGCAGACTATGATTAGGATATGTGATCATGTGCATGTGAATTGTGTTTTAAAGGGGCCTGTTATCAAATGGATAGTGCTTTGTTGTGGAGCTGACTGTCACTTGTTGGGCTGATTTTAACAGTTTGAAAACCAGGTCTGTCCATCCAGTAGTGAATGGGTGCCTGATTCAGTTCAGAGAAGATTAAGGTGGCTGAAGGAAAACAGTGAATCTCAGAGTTTATTTCCCCAACAGCCGAAAGGCTATGGACTTTAAACTTTTGTGTATCTTTAAAATAAATTTTAAGTACCATGGATGGGAATAGTTCTGTATTATACAGATTTCTGTATTGGCGTTTGGGCAATTTTTTTTTTTCTCCCCAAGTCAGACATATTACACTCAGACATATCACAATGTCAAGTTTTTGTCAGCGTCAGACCCCCCAGCAGGGCATTGCCCCAGCACCCCACCAGGGGCCTTAAGCGGCCCCTGGACCCCCGGCTGCAAACTTTTCAGTATTACAAAAATTTCTCACTCCCAGTCATGAAGTACTGTATCCGCCAAACATGAACAAACAAATCACAAGACAAAACACGATGCGTTTCAACCTCTTAGGTCTTCTCCAGGCAAGATAAACAGCACTCAGGATAACGAAAATGAATGAGCAATCACTTAGCTCATTAAATTTGGTGCAAGAAGATTCAACGCCCATCTTGTGCAGGAATTGGACGAGATATGTGATTGCTCATTCCTCATTTTCATTGTCCTGAGTGTTGTTCATATTGCCTGGAGAAGACCTATGAGGTCAAAACACATCATGTTTTGTCTTGCAATTCGTTTGTTCTTGTTTGGCGGATGCAGCACTTTAAAATTTTTTCAAAGATTTGTTTAGATTTCCGCCTGTAGTCGCCACATTTTGCAACTAACATTTGTGTATGTTTGATTTTAACCTTTTAATTTGGGTATGTTCATGGAGTTGGACAAATGAGTTGTTGTGGTTGTGTAAGGAATTGACTGACAAGATGACAGTCCTGAAATGCCTCCCCCCCCCCCCCCCCCCCCAATTGGTCAGGTGGGCTATGAACAACATGAATTGAAAAATTAATAATTTGTAATTTCCCTAGAATATGAAGTCAAGAAATGAATGAGAAGGAAACAAGTCTGAATTGATTCTGAATGAATTACTAAAGTGCAGAAACTTGTGTTGTGCAGATTACAAATGTGACACCTCGATTCTGCAAATGTTCCATATTGAGTGTGGGCAAGATACAGCTGAAAGAGCCATTCAGAGGAATGATAAGGTATGCTTCTCTTATGGTTGTTTGTTGTTGCTCTCATCTGGCTGTTGATGAAATCTTGTGTTCATGTGTGTGTGTGTGTGTGGAATTGTATTTGTGTGTAATAATCATGCATGTGTTTAAGGATTTTTTGTTTGCGGATACTGTGCATGTGTGTTACATTGTGTGTGTGTGTGTGTGTGTGTGTGTGTGTGTGTGTGTGTGTGTGCGCTCATGGTCATACGCACTCTCCAGCTTGTAAAATATAGAAGTATAGCAAAAGAACAGTTCCCATCAGATGTATTTTGTTTGACCAGCTCTGGGTTCAAAACGAAAACTTTCATGATGTGTCGGTTTATCAAGCATGTTTCATTGTATGACATTTGATTAAGCGTATTTTGGCTGCCAGATTTGAAGCATTTTCTTTTAAGGTTTTGCTTGTTCTTTTTCCCCATCTTCTTTTCCAGCTCAGAAGCATTATGTGCTCGCTGCTGATTTTTTCTCTCTGTCCACAGCTACGCCCAGGCTCGTTCTGCCACAGTCCCAGCATTTCTCATAACGAAATTTATTTGCATTATCAAAACAGATTTGTTAGGTTTTAACAAAGTGCATATCAAAAGGACATTCTTTTTGCACTATTTTTGGTGTGTGTGTGTGAGGTGGCAGTGCTGTCACACCGTTCATTCTGCTTTCACCTATACACAGCCTTATTCCAGACATGCTGTCATCACAGTATCAGCACCAGCCATCCACAGGGAGCTGTGTATCAGCTGTCATGATGCAACTTGTCAGAGGATATTCTGCGCTGATGCCAGGTCACTTTGGTGGCGGACAGAAGTACTTTTACTGATCTAGCTTAACATGAGAAACTGCCAGAAACACTGCCTGTTTTCCTGCAAACATGATTTTTCCTTGCAGAAGAGAAGACATACGTGCAACAGAGAAAGACAAGATTGAGACCAACAAGTGTTTTCGACCCGGTGACATCATCGTTGCGAGAGTTGTATCCTTTCTGAAGTCAGAGTATACACATGCAGACATACACATCCATGCTTACCACGTTTTCTTTGTGCGCATGCTTTGATAATCTGTATATGACCAATTCAAAATCAAAAAGTGACTCAAAAGTCTCATAGAGCAATTCACCTTTATTCATGTATTGTCCAAACTAAAGTACAGGGGCAGCTGCTGCCAGCAATGATATGTATCCACCAATTCCAGTAATCAGTTGCTACAATAACCATGAAAAAAGGTAAACATCCATGTGGTAGGATTTGCGTGTGGATAAGAATTTATACCCCCCCCCCCCCCCCCCCCCCAATTGAACATTTACATATGTACAGAACACAAATTGCCAGTATCATGCTATGGATAGTTCTTTTTTTTATCATAATTTTGCTGTGATTCAATAGCACATTGAGTATGAATCAAAGATGTTGCAGTCCTCACTTAAACCTCAGTACTAGATTCATAATCAGTATTAAAGGCACTGATCAGCTAAGTATGTGGAGGGGAAGGTGGGTTTACATATACACACACACATACACACACACATTGTGTGCATGCTTTAATAGTCCCACCCGCACACAGAGCTGAGCACACTTTGCCAAAGAATGAATCGTCCAAAATATCAGATAATTCATGGGTTGATTGATCTGTACAGCAGAATAAATTTGGACAACACGAAGTTTTGCTACTCTAGGAAAACACTCTTTCAACTTAGGAAAAAGTGTACCCAGTTGTTCATAATATATAATGTGTCTCATAACATCCATTCCATCTCAAAAAGAGAACAAGGTGGTCATTTTTTTTTTCTCAAGTCAGTTAACACAAATGGCATATCATATTGCTGATGAAAAAGAAAATGGGTCATGCTCAGGGTCTGTTACGGTAGTCTATGACCCACTGGTCAGGCCTCGATATGGCAATCCATCATTCTCAGCCAGACTGGCTTTCAAAAAAATCCTTGCCCTGTAATATATCAAAACTTGAAAAAGAAACGGATCTACTGGCAAACAAATAACTGACTTTGCATAATATCAAAGTATGTATGACACACAGCTAAATAGAAAGCATTTTACTGGCAATAGAAAATAAGAACTACATCACAGTAAATGAAATAATAAATGAGAAAACATTAAGTGAAAGCACACAAATAAATACTTTGATTGAAATTACTTAGGTAAATTACTTAGGTACAGAAACCTGGTACAATGATATAAAAGTGGAAAACAAGATGTAATTCCCCTTACAGCTGTTACGGTTTAAAGAAAACAAATAACATATATTGATTCATGCATGAATGGGTGGATGCATGGTTGAATTAATTTTCTTAACCAGCTCAGCTGTCACTTGGAGACTCCCAATCCTATGTCCTTTCCACAGCTGAAAATGAGCTGGGTGTCGTCATTGCAGCCAGCAGGGCAGGTAAGACAGCTGCTCTAAAGTTCCATAAAACTGCTGGTGAATGGTCCCAAATTCCATCAAGTATTGCACAATCAAACAATTATTCCTGTAAGAGAAGATATCTGTTGGTGGTCAGAAGCCTTCAGAACGATTTGCTTAGCTTCTCTTTGTTAGTAGATCATCTTCTCAGCCTAAATATGAATGTCTATTAACAAAGTGGTTTGTGAACCTGTGTTTTGAAATGGAAAAGGTCTATTCCCATCAAGTGTTCATCGATCCATGAACGTTTTGTAAAGAACATGCAAAGTTGTGTGATGTGAACATTGGTACACTCAGTAATACTGGTAACTTTGACCTGCATTCACACGCAGTTTGATTGAAACCTGCCACTGTCATGTCATCCACAAAATGGTATTTTGAGTTAAGATGCAGATACATTTGTAAGGATTCCAAGTGAGCTGCATGTAATAGCTTGATTTCCAATTTTTAATGTTCTTTTTGTGCAGGTATAGCAGAGAAAAGTGTTTTATTATGCTCGTATTTGAAAATCATGCTTGGGCAAAAATAGGTTTTAAATGGGAGCACTAGGGAGGATTTTGGTTGCAACAATAACCATCACAGATGCAGCACGTAGGTGATGACATATCTTTGTACAATGAAGGCTAAATTGTGTTCCACAGTTAACAAAGAAACAGTCTATTTACAAACGAACAAACAAATAACAGAATTCATTCAACACTTGTCTTTACGAAATTAAGTTATTTCCCTTGAAAGTGTGACATTCAGTGGTTGTTGCAAGAAGGATGGTGGGCAGGAGTGCTTGGGGACATACAGAAGAAAGATTTAACACTGATTTGCCTTTGTCTTATCCTGAGTAGGGTACACATAAGGTGTTGGTTTCAGGTGCTACAATGGTACCCATCAGCTGGTGCAAGATGCAGTGTCCACGCACCTTGGCCGAGGAGTTCAGAAAAGTGGCCCGGGTGCAGCCTGAATACCTGGAGTATGTGCAGAGTTAATACTTCTTGATTTGAATATGCATGCATGGAGATTAAATGATGTACACTACAAAGAGAACTTTTGAATCTCAGAGTTGATGACTTTTCATTTGAGGATTGCTTTATGTGCATGAGAAGGCGAGACTGAGATAAAAATTCCCGTCTTCTGACAAACACAAAAAAATGTTGCTGAGGCATGAAGCTACTTTTAATTCTGTGCTCAAGTGTGCTGAATCAGATGTTTTGATTTCCAGGTATGTTTGTAAACCTTTCAACCAGTTGATACTGTAACTTATTTTCACACAACAGGACAAAACAGTATACTGGCTTCCGTGATGAGTTGGTATCAGTGCTGTCTCATTCTGTCTAAATATGTATCAAATAACAAACAAACAAAACAAACTCAAGAGAAAAAACAAAAACAAAGATTCTGTCTAAATATGTATCTCTGTCTAAATATGTATCAAATAACAATCAAAACAAAATGAAACAAATTCAAGAGAGAAAAAAAAAAAAAAAAAAAAAAAAGAAGCAGTCTCATTGACAACAGTGGCACAGTAGTGGTTTGTTTGCAGACTGACAGCTGAGGGATTACAACTTTGATCGCCTTCAGCTGTCAGATCTTGCTGTGTTTACACTTTGCCTTCGCCTGTCTAAACACACAGTGTGTGCTACATATCACTGGCTGTGTTTACACTTTGCCTTCGCCTGGCTAAACACAGAGTGTGTGCTGCAAATCACTGGCTGTGTTCTTACTTTGCCTCCACCTGTTTAAAAACACAGTGTGTGCTACACAAATCACTGGCTGTGTTCACACTTTGCCTTTGCCTTCGCCTGTTTAAACACAGTGTGCTACAAATCACTTGCTGTGTTCTCACTTTGCTTTCACCTGTTTTAACACAGAGCGAGTTACAAATCACTTGCTGTGTTCTCACTTTGCTTTCACTTGTTTTAACACAGAGCGAGTTACAAATCACTGGCTGTGTTCACACTTTGCCTTCACCTGTTTAAACACAGTGTGCTACGAATCACTGGCTGTGTTCACACTTTGCCTTCACCTGTTAAAACACAGAGTGAGCTACAAATCACTAGCTGTGATCGCACTTTGCCTCCACCTGTTTAAACACAGAGTGAGCTACAAATCAAAGAGAAAGCCTGCGAAAAATACGTCTGAAAAGCATCCATTTCACATATATATATTACACTTAAAACTGCAAGTGTTGTTTAAATGTCCTGACCAACACTGTCTGTTGTGTATCTTTCAACCATAGCTGGTCTAGGAACCTGAAGTCTACAGCCTTGTCATTCAACAATAAATGAACATGGATCTCTGTGCAGTCATCACTCTCATCCTAAGCAAAACTGACAAAAGGATAAAAGAATAAGTGGGATAAAATATTTTAAGTCATCATAGTACACTACAAACTGAAAAAAAAAGACTTGCACAGAAACCTTGCTCAAAATGTACAGCTCACTCAGTACTAATCATACCTAAAATTTACCAGACATTAAAAAGTGCAAACATCAGTAACTGTGTCGTAGAATGTTGGGCATTGCAATTACACTTCTGAAACGTGCCCATCTAACTGTTCATGATGACGTGAGATGACAATACGAGGACACTGCAACTGAGAGTTCCTATCTCAAGCCATGTTCTCTTCTGTCAACCTCCCACCCTGCACAACCTCTCCCATCTGCTGATGTCAGTGCCACCTTGCACAACCTCTCCCATCTGCTGATGTCAGTGCCACCTTGCACAACCTCCCATCTGCTGATGTCAGTGCCATCCATGCATTGCACTGGGTCTTCTCCAGGAAATATGTTTTTGGCATAGAAATCTCTTCGCTTGGCATGGCATGGTGCTCAGGTACAGCATATGAACACCAGCATACTAACCTTTTTCCATACATATACGCACACACACAGAAAATGAAAAGAAAAACAGAAAGAGATGATCCTTTGGGACAGACTGACAGAAGTGATGACGGTAGCCGTCTCATGACATGAAAATCACATGTAGGGGAGAGGGGGGAAGCAAAAATGCTTAGAACTGTCAAAATCGTGATTCAGTGATTGGTCATTGGTACTGGCAGTTTGATTTGGAGTTTTTCTTTTTCTTATAAAATCTTATTTTATCAGTCTGGCTGATTACTGTCTTTACTAGTAATATCACGACTCAACAAGGAACAGAAGAGCCCAGAAACAGCAATGCACATTTCTGATGAGCAGATGCTGTATGACCTCTCAAGTGCCAAGCAGGTGGAGAAGGAGGGGGAGAGGTGTCTCACAGGGATGTTTCTAGCCATTTCAATGACTTTTACGGCCTTGACAAGAAATTGTTCAATCTTGCTAGCGTGTGGTCAGTCTTCAGCGCCTGTTGCACATGTTAACAGCGGTGCTGGTGGTACTCTGCTTAAAAAGATATACAAAATACAGGAAATAATGGTTTCAGATTGCCATCACAAACACAGTCTCCAAGGCCTCTGAGACTCTGAACACTACAAAGCTTTTTGGGAGAGACCAAAGTATTTCAGGTTCACTGTAACAACACAAATAATGTAAAGATCTATCAACATGATAACTATTTTCAACACATGAAAGCACTTTATTTTGATTTGATATCAATATTTGGCATTCTCTTTGTTTGCTAAAACAGAAAGGAGGAAGACAAGCCATTGTTCATGTTGACTTTAAAAAAAAATCCTGAAAGTGAATAAAAGCGCACCAACCTGAATGGAACAAACAAAACCTTAAAATTCAGTCTACACATGCTATGCTCCCTAACAACCAAAACATTGTACTCGTACAATGTGCCATCTCTACTCTTAAGTTAGCTAAATCATGATACAGAGCAAGGAGGAAAAGAAGAAGGGAGCAAGGAGTGAATGGGGGTGGGGTGGGGGGGGGGTGGATTCAATAGGTTCTCGGAGGGGGAGAACAGACCAGATTATAAACTTTTCTGCTTAAAAGGGACAACCAATTCAACACGCTGCTTATGTTAAATCTGCTGATGGTAAATGCAGAATATGTGGGATTGTGCAACAATTTGTGGATTGTAGCTGCCACGATTGGGAATAGTTTCAAAGTGAGGTGACTGCAGGCAGAAATTAAAACAAATTTTAGAAATAATTCTTAGGGAGTCCGCCAAACAACTGGGACAAACAATTTGTTGTTTGGCTGATTCACTAAGAATATTTTTTATAAGTTATGATCAGGAATAACAAAGTTTTTAAAATTTAAGAGGGTATTGCTGAGATCATAGACTTGGACCCATTGTCTCGTCCCTTATAAACAGCTCATTACTGATTTGTGTTCTTTGGTCTTTCCCAATAGACATTTCAGTCTGCCCAAGGTGCACTGAAATCATCACAGCTGTTTTGAGAAGAAGAAACCCGGAAGGGGGACTGACTTTACCACTTCACACGCAACAAACTTCCTTTCATCAACAAAAACATAGTAATCTGAATACACTGAATACCATTACTGATTAATTCTAGATTGCATGGTCTGAAACTGACAATCTGACTAATACTAATTCAGTACACATAGGAGCAATGATTAAGTGAGAAATTAAGAAATGTGTCAAAAAACTGTTGAAGATGTGTGCAGTTTTGATGATTTCACATCGTGCAATCATGACATTTTCCTGTATGAAGATGAATCTAATATAAAGATTCTTTACCTATCTTGGTTTTCCTTTTAGTCAGAAAAATAATCTGTTACAGCTGCTTCTACGTCTGTCAGTAACAGTATCTAAATTACATAAAAATTTTCCTGTTAAAAAAAGCAGGCATCAAAGTAAGGATGTTGATATGTTGGTAGTCCAGGTCTCCCCGTGACCATTCAAGAAGGCAGACTGACAAAGTCGCCTCCGGGTCGTCCCTCAGACATTTTGACCCTGAGGACTTCCACCATCCTGTGCAGCTGATAGTGCTCGGCCTCTGTACGCAGTTCACTCAAAAGATGCGCATCATGGGGAGGCAAGTGCTGCAAACTGGTGGGGCCATCTCGAAGGAAGTTCAGAATGTGGCGAAAGTGGGTCCCATCACGGTCGATGAAATAGCTGCCGTCCTTGTCTGGTGTCAGACCGTGCTGACCACTAAACATCGCCTTCAAAGTGGATCCTTCTTCTTTCAGCAGGGTCTGCGTGGACGTAGTGTAGCGCATGCCACCTACATTCAGTTCCACTTTACTGGCTGTGATTGCGTTCTTTTCTGCCATCTGTGCCGCTTCCTTTTCAAACTTCCCTTTGTTGGTCAGGAATTCAGTCAACATGGATTTGAACTTGGCCAGCTTAGAGTTGAGCTCGTGATCCCGCTCATTCAGTTCCTTTTCCCTTTCAGACAGCCTGTTTTCCCACTGAGCCACCTCTTCCCCCTTTGTCTTGACCTGTTGTTTCTTTGACAGGTAGCTTTCTTGGGCTGCTTTCAACAGGTGATCAGCTCTCTTCTCTATCTTGTTTCTCTGATCAACCACAAGGTTGTTGAACTCGGATACCGAGTCATCCAGGAAACATTTTATTTCTGCATCCCAGTCAACGCTCTGAGCTTCAGCTTGAAATATATTGTCCAGAGGTAGATTGCAGAACACTTCAGGCACTGCGTAAACTGTGGAGCTGGCAGACTGCCCTGGGAATGCAGGTGACAGAACCTCCAGGCAGAGAGTTAACTTCCAATCATTTGCAATGAAAACAGTGCACAGATCCTCCTTGATTGGCATTCCTCCAGCTGCACCACTGGACATGTGTGAAGCAACTGCTGTCTGTCTTTTCTGCAAAGCATCCAGAACATCAAGATACCTCTGACAAAGAACCAGCCCCACTGAACTGCTGCTCCTGTCATACAAGTTCAAATTTTCAAGGAGCAGGTCCACCTCACAATCACTAAATGAGAGCCACATGCGGACCTCAGCGCTGGGATGAATTTTGAGAGCACATCGGACCTGAAACTCAATGTAGTCCAGTGATTCCCAAAAATAAATGTTAATGTAAGGTTGTTTCACATCAGCTGCAAGATTCTTCAGGAGGCAGCAGTGTATGGTGAGGAAGTCCAGCTTGTTGTCCGCAAGCACATAAGTGGTACTACTTTTATCAGCACCTTTTCCATCTGATGGAAGAGGGATGCAGACATACCCAGCCATCACAGCTCTTCTTCGAAAGGGGTACTGACTTTCCAAGCCATACCATGAAACCAGAACTGTCCAGCTCTTTTCTCCCACGTAAATGTTGTTCTCATCCCAGTCAGATGCAGATAAAGGAGGGACAGTGCATCCAGTGGTTTCATCCGCTTCGATGAACTGTTGCAGAGCAGCTACCCATTGTTTAGAAACGGCATATTCCAACGTGTCTGTGGTACCAGCCAGCTCTTTCTGAAGCTTCTGTACGAAACGCAGCTGAACAGATCTTGGGGGTGCGTTAGTCGACATCTTTTATGACTCTGCAACATATATACAACATGTAATTATCATTTTTGGTGTTTTAAAAGTACAGCAGCAAGTGGAAAAGACATTATCTACCTTTTTTATGATAAAATCTCCCCAAAATATTCCTAGTTAAAAAGTGTTTCTCTGAAACATTTTTCTTCTTGTATCCTCTCGGATAAGACTCCTGCTCATTTCAGACCAGTTTTATGGACTTCTAGAGATCTTCATGAACAGGTTCAACATTTGCCATTTCATAATTCATTGTCTGCACAGATTGCACGCCTTGTCTCAGTGAGAGACACTCTCCTGAAGAGGTTTGGGTGGATAGGAGGTTGAAAAGGAATGGAGGAAAGAGTGATCAGCCAGACGAAAAGCTGACTGCTCTGTCACCCTTTCATCAACACAATCAAAAATTGATTGTCCAAAGGGCAAGTGAGAGACCATAGGTTCAGTTGCCCTGGACAATCGGACAGGTATGGATACATGATGTACAGTATTCATTGTGAATACAGTTTATAGTGCACACTCGAACACTGAAGAGCATACTTTTGCATGCATCTTATACTTGCTCATTGGTACACACACACTTTTCTTTCTTGACATAATCGAGTTTTTAACATGATGTCTGTCTGACGGCGTTCTTGCTCTTTATACCAATCCACAGTTTTTGTCTGATCTCCAAATTTCGCATGACGATACACTGGTAAAATGGACAGATGAAGAGCAAACCACTTGTAAAGATATAGTATTGCAAAGCAAAGTGATGCCAGTATTTAAAGTAAGTCTACAGAGGAAACTGTGATCAGGTTCATGACAAAGGTACTCTCTCTTGCCTGATTTTTCAAAGTCTCCTTGCTGACAGGATGGCTAAATAGTGTAGCAGGAAGGAGGGCATTCAATCAGAGAGTAACATAAAAAAGGTACATGAAGGGGAAAGTTTTAGAGGAGAAGGGTCAGAGAGGACAGTCAAAAGAGGGTGAGGGTAGAGGGAAGAAAGAAGAAAGGCGGGCATGAAAGAGAAAGTAAGAGAGCAGGGATGAGGGAGGACCAGGTAACAGGGGAAGAGTGGAGGGATCAGGGGGGACTAAAGAGGTCAGAACAAAAGATGGAGATAAAAGGCTAGTGAACAGTGGTTACGGGACGACAGATACGATTGCAGAGTGTCAGATGTGGGGTGGAGGAGGGAAGGGACGAAACAGGTAAAACAGCAAGTACTTTTACAGCTCCATGAGAAGCCCCTGACACATACACTCCCATTCATGTGTAAGATGGTAAAGAAACGAACATTTTTCCTTCCTTTGGCTCTAAATAACAAGGAATAGAAAGTTGAACAAGTAACAAAAAGTTGTTAATGTACCTTACATTTTCATCCATATGAAAAAATCATAATGTTCATAAACACTAAAAGGGTAGCTCGACATTCCATCCCACTCATGTCATTCATAAGGGACAAGCACTTTAATCGTCACCATACATGTCGCCGAAAATTTTGCACACACTTGTCACAAGTCTCCGAACCATGCTTTTTGTCTAGGAATAAACCTTGCCATACATTGTGTATCTCAAACTAAGGACCCATACTTTTCTGAAGGACTAAAGCTTTGCCATACATCGTGGGTCTCCTGGAACCCATATACATTCACTGACTGAATACCGCCCTTGACATGATTTGATTATTGCTTACTTTTTGTTTGTCACTAAAAACAAATGATTTGTTTTTTTATAACTCTTTTGTTTGTCAATAAAAAAGTCACTTTCTGATATAAATGTGGGGCCATGCTTTTACTGACAAAGTGGTAAAATTTTGTGCAAGTACTTTAAAAACTGATTCAGTTATCTTGTAAAAATCATCACTTTGGGTCATTCAGCACCTACAACATACTACGATGGTTAAAACGTTTCTTAAATCAAAGGCATACATAGAAGAACAGATATATATAGCCAAAAACACTCAGCGGAATACAGAGTGTGCATTTAGAATGTATTGAGACAGAAAATATGAAGAAAATGACTTAATTCCACATACTTATAATCTGTTGAAAATAAAGGGTTATACTTCACAATGATTTTGTATACATCTTTGGACTGTGGTTGAATTAAATGATATATCTAATTTCATCATGGTCAGTTTTATCCTTTGATAGATACCGCTCCCCTGACATCAGCTATTTGGTCCTTTTTATTTTCCTTCTTTTTTTTCTTTTTAATAAAGAACGGTTCTGATGATGGAAGCTTTGTTTAAAAAAGGTAAAAACCTAAAAGTTCCCATCAGACTATTGACTGTTGGGACAGGGAACTATCGGAGGTTCACTTTGTCTAGTGCATGGCATGATAGAAGGCAGTACCCATCCATCTCCTTCTACTGCCTGAACTAAATCTGAAATCCATTTAGTGCTGGGTCGACCGGAGGATTTTTCAGCTGACAAAAAATCCAATCTCATGAGTCACTTAAACACAAAACTGTCAACTCTGCAGGCTAACATTTGACTAAAAGCCTCTCTGGTAGCTATGTGCTGTCTTAACAGATAGCTGGATCCTGAACTGGGCATAAGGATCTCTGGAAGTTGCTGTCCTGTTCAAGTTCAGTATACTAGAAAAATCTTCCAAGAGAACAGTTTATCTAGTTTATGAAAACATGTCAGCCTGGCCTCAAATCTCTTGCCAACCTCTGGAGAGATCATCTCCTTTCTATTAATTTTGTTAATGGCTGAAACAGGTAACATTACCAAATTGTGGATCTCAATCACCTGTTGAACTGGCCTACATACCTTGCAAAGTAACAAAAGATTATGTACTTAAACTTTACCCTCAAGGCATCTTACTAAATCTATAACCGAACAGCAATGCAACGAAAAAAAAAAAAAAGACGAGCTAATGCTGCAAGAAGACCTACACTCCCTTACCACCTGGGAGGAGAAGTGGTCTATGGAGTTCCATCCACAGAAGTGCTCAACGCTGAGAGTTTCTCGGAAGCAGAACAAGATTGCCCCTGTGTATGAGCTACATGGACAGAACCTCGAAAACGTCAACACCACTACATACCTTGGTGTCAACATCCAGGACAATATGCAGTGGGAATCTCACACTGACTCCATCATGAAGAAAGCCAGCAAGACCCTAGGCTTCGTCCGGCGCAACCTCAAGATTGGCAACAAGAAATCAAAGGAAACTGCGTATAAAGCCCTTGTTCGCCCGCTTCTTGAGTACGCAGCCATCGTCTGGGATCCCTACACTGCAAACGAGATTGAGGCCCTCGAGAAGATCCAACGAAAAGCAGCAACATGGGTGTCAAATCGCCACCGCGCCAAACATCATGCGTCGACTCCATCCTTGACTCTCTTAATTGGCCTTCCCTACCACAGCGTCGTAAGAAAGCCCGCTTGGAGATGTTTTATAAATTCCATCACGGACTCATCTCCATTAACTCCATGTACCTACCCAAACCATCTGATAGCAGGCTGAGCTCTAGGATCAACAATAACCTGAGCTACAACATTCCCACATGCATGACGCGGTACAGACAGATGACGTTCTTTCCGAGGACCATACCAGAATGGAACAAGTTGCCTCAGGAGGTTGTGACAGCTGAGTCACTGGACCGCTTCAAGTCCAGGCTGGCCTCCCATCTTTAGAACCTGAAACAACCATCCCCCTTCTCGACCACCCCGAACCCTCCCCCCTTTCCCTCCTCCTGACCACTATTCCCTAAAATCTCTCCCCCCCCCCCCCCCAGCTTTTTTTTTTTTTTTTTTTCAAATCCTCATAACAGCACAATCTTCAGCAATCTCCCCAAATACGACAAAACCATCAGCAAAATGATGTTGGTCGTACAAAGAGTTCGTAAAGAGTTCTAATATTGCATCCAAAGAAGTTGATAGTTTTATTGAATGTTCGGTGTTGTATAGTAATGCGGATGGATTTCTTAATAAAAAGGATGAAATGTTAACATTAGTGGAAAACAATAAACCAAGCATAATAGCAATTACAGAGGCAATAGCTAAAAATCAATCTGATGTCAACCTAGAAGAATATTCTATACCTGGTTATGATACATACTTCAGCTTAAACCCTAAAAGAGGTGTAATTATATATGTGAAAGAGTCTCTAAACTCACAATTAAACATTGAGATGAATGGAAATAACTTTGAAGAAAGTGTCTGGATTCAATTTGTCACAGGGGATGGGCAGAAAACACTAGTTGGATGCATTTATAAGAGTCCAAATGGAACAGCAGAAAATGAAAAAGAAATGATTAAACTCTTAAAGAGAGACATTTTAAATAAATTTGACTGTGTGTGCATCATGGGGGACTTTAATTCTCCAAATATAGACTGGAAAGGGAAACGGGCTGGAGAGAGTGAACAAGAATTTATAGAATGCCTAAGAGATACATATTTATCACAAGTTGTGTCAAAGCCAACAAGAAGAAGAGAAGGACAGAGAGCAAATATTCTAGATCTGGTGATTGTAAATAATGAAGAGTTAATTTCAGATGTGGAACACTTCACACCCCTTGGGAAGAGTGACCATGAAGTTTTAAGTTTTAAACTATACTTGGCTGATAAGCATGAAAGAGTTAATAACGAAATAAATTTCGACATGAAAAATGGAAACTTCGGACAAATGAGGAGTGAGTTAAAGGACTTAGACTGGTCCATGCTTCCAGACTTAGATGTCGAAAACAGCTGGACTTTGATAAAAAAGAAAATTCACGAGGCTATGCAGAGGAATATTCCACAATGTAAAAGAAATAAAAATGGAAGGTGAAACCAAAATGGATGGATAGAAAACTGATGAAACTCATAAAAAAGAAATACAATCTATATCAGAAGTTCCTAAGGACAAAAGAAGGGAGAGATTACCAAGTATATATAAAGATAAGAAATGAATGTAGTAGACAGGCAAGGACAAGTAAAAAGGAGTTTGAGAAAAAATTGTCCAGGGAATGTAAATCGAATCCAAAAGCTTTTTGGAAGTACGTCCAGTCAAAAACCAAGGCGAGGGTAGGTACAGGTCCCTTAAGGGCACAAGATGGAAATACTATGACAAAGGATGAGGACAAAGCTGAGGTTTTAAACAACTTCTTTGCTAGTGTATTTACATGAGAAGATAGATGTAATATACCAGATATAGAACCAAAATGTAACTCTAAAGGGAAAGCAGTATATGATGTAAGCATCACTCCAGAAATAGTTAAAAAGAAGCTTGAAAATCTAAATCCGAATAAAGCACAAGGGCCAGATGAAATTCCATCTCGAGTCTTGAGGGAGCTTAGTGCAGAGCTAGCCAGCCCTCTTAGTGTACTTTTTAATAAATCCACTGAAGAAGGAATTTTACCTAATGACTGGAAGGTTGCAGAACAGTAATTCCCATTTTTAAAAAGGGAACTAGAACCGATCCTGGAAATTACAGACCCGTAAGCTTAACAAGTGTGACTTGCAAAATACTTGAATCAATAGTAAGAAATATTATAGTGAACCATATGAAAGAAAATGAGTTGTATGCCAAGTGTCAGCATGGCTTTTGTCAACATAGATCTTGTGTTACACAGTTACTTGAAGTTATGGAGGATTTTACTAAAGCAATAGATAGTGGTGAAAGTATTGATGTTTTATACTTAGATTTTCGCAAGGCATTTGACTCTGTACCTCACGCGAGATTACTTAATAAACTTAAATCATATGGGATATTAGGGAAAATATTCGTCTGGATTGAAGATTTCTTAAGAAATAGAATACAATACGTTAAAGTTGGATCATCTGTTTCCAGTAAGGCTGATGTCATTAGTGGAATCCCACAAGGTAGCATCCTCGGGCCAGTATTGTTTACAATATTTATTAATGACTTGCCAAGTGGGTTAAAAAGCACGTGCAAGATCTTTGCAGATGATACTAAATTATATATTTCACCATCTGAACACCATTAAATGCAAAATGGTATTGATCGACTCATTGATTGGTCCAGTACATGGAAGTTATATTTTAATGCCACTAAATGCAAAGTATTACACATTGGTAATAAAAACCCTAAACTAGATTACAATATGAAAATTGGAACTCAAGATGTTACCATAACCTCATGTGAAGAAGAAAAGGATTTGGGAGTAACTTTTGATACAGGCTTAATGTTTGACAGGCACATTACACATGTTGTAAACAAAGCTACTCGGATGATAGGCATTATAAAAAGAACTTTTACATACCTTGATAAAAAATACTTTCCTTAGATTATATAAAGCAATGGTAAGACCGTTCCTCGAATACGGAAATATTATATGGTATCCGAGATTAAAAAGGCAGTCAATAGAAATTGAGAAAGTGCAGAGGAGGGCTACAAAGTTAATACATAACATAAACAATTATACATACGAAGAAAGACTGAGATTCCTAAAATTACCATCCCTCAAAGCAAGAAGAATACGATGGGATTTAATCCAAACTTATAAGATTTTCAATAACCTTGATGATATTGACCAGTCATGTTTTTTTTCAGCTTGCACTAACCAATATAACACATAACAGTTGTGATAAAATACAAATCCAGCATGCCAATACTAACTTAAGGAAATATTCATTCAGTCTGAGTGTAGCACCCATTTGGAATAAACTAACACCTGATATAAAGCGTGTACCAAATATTAATTCATTTAAAAATATTATCGATAAACATCACACATTTACTGATATCAGGTACGTTTTTGATGGTTAAAATTGAAAAAATAACAATAAATCCCCTCAGAAACAAAACAAAACAAAACAAAAAAACTGGGCTCGCTTAAGACCTGACCAAAAACAATATACGACAATGAAGGGGCATACAAAGCTGAAAGGCTATGATGAAAATATTTCATCGCCCCTATTTTGAACTTGAACTTGAACTTGACTTGAACTTGAAGAAGAACGCTCATCTCAACACATTTTGAAACTGAGGATTGGAATTCAAAGGAGAAGAAAAAGAAACGTGCATTCCGCTTGGAGGGCAATAAAATACACTAGAACTAGTAGAAGGGCAGCCACTATACACTGTCGAAGTTGGCCCCGATGCAATGAGCTAGCAGTTTCGTCATAAACCAGGTCTTGCAAGGCAAAAGTTGCTGTTTTGGGGAGGAGTTGGGCTGGCAATCCGGGCACAAACATAAATGCAAAATGCCTGAAATATCCTTTAGGGAAAAAAAAGTACAGATAGATAAACGTCGTAACTGCCTATTTCACGTATCTTAAAACATTCGTGACTTACAACTCCACTCATTCATTGCATTCCAAGCTTATCATGGTCACACCTACTTTTGGTTTCGGAACAATCGTGTGCGATTTGCAGGCCAATCTGCTCTCCAACTATAAGATCATTTGGCATCCCAGAGAGAACACTTCTTGTAATTTAACTGTGTCTTTGCTAAAACATCTGTCGTGGCTAAAATAACAGTAATAAACTGGGTATCAAGTGTCCGCCAGGCTGCCAGCTTGTTCACAGTCTCGTCATCACGACGTCATGCGATTTTCTTGATAACAAGTGGCACAACTCTTACTGCACTTCGCATAATCACATGACCTTGCTATGTACTCAGTGGATTGCTTTTCGTGGCCTTGCCTCTTGCTCCGCCTAACGTGGTGTTATTTATTACTTGGGGGAAGGGTTGTGGAGAGAAACCAACCACACTATAACAGTTCTTTATTCTGGACCGGTTAATTACTTGTTCCTCAGTTTCATATTTGTGTGTGTTGCTGGTTCCCCAGATTTTTTTTTTTTAAGTTGAAAATACAAATAGGAGCCGAAAATATTAGAAACACTGAAAAAAAAAGAAAAAAAAAAAAAAGCGAAAGATGAAAAGGATACAAGATGCAACAAAGCTGAGAAAATGAAAAAGTGAGTACTGGGTAGTTCCTCCACCTCCCTCCCCCCCCAACCCCCCCCCCCCCTCCCTCCCTCCCACCCGCGCAATTCCCACCAGTGGAAAGACGACCTGCCACCGGCACTAGCCTCACCACTTGAATTCCTCAAAATCCATAATTACCTGTTGTCTGGCAACAGCAAAAATCCCCAGTTACTTGAAACGGTCAAGGTGTGGACATGACATCCCTTTGCCACCAAGACAGGCAATACTTCTTCCCCATCACCATCAGTGATGGGAACATTTTCTGTGAAAAGACTGTCCAGACCCTAAAGGTCCTCTGAGGGTAGAGGGTTGTGGCAGAACTGCAGCCCACAAATACAGTTGTATATGGTTTGACATTATTTCCTAATATTTTCTTTCCGCAAAGAAAAACAAAAACAAAAAAACGGTTTAAATGAATTTCAGTTATTCTAGTTGCAAAGCGAGACGACTGCAGGCGGAAATCTAAACAAATCTTAAATAAATGTTAGCGAACCACCCGGAGAACGTGGACAAACGAGTCACAAGACGAAACACAACGCGTTTTGACCTCTTAGGTCTTCATCGGGTGAGACATAAACGAATAAAACAACGAAAATTCACTTAGCTTTGATCGCTTCAGATCACTTCACAGGGTTCAGCGCAAGGACCCTGTGAAGTGATCTGAAGCGATCAAAGCTAAGTGAATTTTCGTTGTTTTATTCGTTTATGTCTCACCCGATGAAGACCTAAGAGGTCGAAACGCGTTGTGTTTCGTCTTGTGACTCGTTTGTCCACGTTCTCTGGGCGGTTCGCTAACATTTATTTAAGATTTGTTCAGTTATTCTGTTAAACTGCATTGAAATAGTACTGCGAAGGACTTGTCTATGTGCCCATGCATGTGTGGTGTATGTATGATGTGTGAAGCATTTTTTCCCTGTCAAAGACTGCCTTAAGAGCAGGAGATTGTAGCTGGTCAGAGCCAATAACAGTGTAAACCCAATCAACAGTCTCATTTTCAGGGACTGTCAGGGCAGTTAGCAGACAGTTAAAGTATTTCAGCATATCAGTCAACCATACCCATATGTGTTATCACCTGGTAAAATCAAAAACTCATTATCACATCCATAGGACCAGATTAACAAAAAATGTCAGTAGGACTTGACGTGACGCAGTAATCAATCTGCACAGTACATTGTGTGTGTGTATGTGCATGTACACACACATGTGTGTGTGTGTGTGTTTGTGTGTGTGTGTGTGTGATTTTTTTTTTCTCATCCATGGAAGAAATTGAAAGTTGCAGGCCAAGAAAGGCTGCTCTCTCTCACTCTCTCTCTCATAATTATCATTATCGTCCCGTGGAAGAATGAATCACAGGGATGCTGTCATGGGTAGTAAGGGATTTCCATGGCCATTATCCTCTGACATTTGCAACAGCTAAGGTGCTGTAACTAGTCCTTTACATTATCCATGAAGGCATCTTCAGAGTGCCTTTGTCAGGGTTGTCCACCTTCCACTGTTACCTGTGGAGAGGCTTGAACATTCCTAATGAAATAGTAGTGGCTGTGTAGCCACAGGTAAGAGAAGGTAATCTATTGATAGAAAAAATCTCAACAAATGATTTAGAAGCTTCTGTCAGTTGATTATCTTACTTCTCTTATTTCATTCTTTGAGTTTCTTCCCACAAGTAGCTCATCTTCTTGAACCTGTGGCTGTGAAGCCATTGCCTGGCGAACTACACACCCAATGTATGAGGCAAGTTCAGAGCATTGTGAGGAGAGTTCACAGTTCTTGCCTGCCAGCTGATGTATAGGTTTCCTGCCTGACGTGTGTAAATATAGTTCTTTGTCAGTGTTACTTAAGCAGTTGTGTACTGTAAGTGTAAAGTATGTTTGTCATACTGGCATAAAATAGTTTCATATGTATTTCTCCATCTCCTGATATCAGCTCATATGTATTTCTCTATCTCCTGATATCAGCGAAAATCTTTTTGAATGGGTTTGCTGTGCTGCAAACTGCTTTAAAGGGTAATACAGACTGTAAACTTCTCTTATTGTCTTTTATGGTATTTCGTGTGCAGGAATTTAATTCATGCTTTTGTTGATCTCGACTGTTGCAACTGGTATGCCATTGCAGATTTTACATGAACAAGGTGTTATACATAAAGTGCCAACATGTGATGAAAATGACCCCCCACCATCACAACTCAAGTTTGACCATCTCTAATTCTCCATTTATCTAATGCCTAAATTGTGAATTTTCTTATCCCTCATGCAGGTCAACAACAAAAAAAGAAAAATATACATATGTACAGACAGACCTGTTAGTGGTGGAAATGCACTCCATGTGTGTATGCATACAAAAAATCACAAATCAGAAATGCATTTGAAACTGGTGAACTCTATTTTGCGTTGTTACATACACTAGACGGATCTTTCTTTGTCACACTTAATGAATCAAGTCTTAGCTGACTATGGTTTAAAAAAAGGTATTTTAAATTGTTTCTTATCATCATGTAAAATACATTCTTCACCAAACAGATTTCTCTGTTTGTAACTGGGGCTGCTTTGGAGAGCTCATTGCTCTGCTTGTCAATCAAGTTGGTGTTTCCTTGCACAAAGTCACGTTTAACTCCACCCCTATTGTCCCTCCTCGCTACCTACATTTATATTCATTAATCTTGCGAAGGTAGGTTTCTGTATACGAGTGTGCGTTTTGTGTTTGTATGTGCACATGTCTGTGTGTGTACAGATGCATACATGAAATTATGTGCAAGCCTCATTGTAGATATATTGGAGTATTTAGAGTGGATGTTCTTGAGCACACCCATGGAAACTGAAAAGAATGTAGGATGAAGGCATCTTCCATAAGTTTTTCTTTCTTTTTTCTTCTTTTTAAACTTTGATCATAATCAAATGACATGCTTTGCTGGAAAATGGAAAAAGGAGAAAGGAAAAAAAAGGAAGAAAGATGAAGGTGAATCTGGAATTATATTTAAAGGTGACTATTTCATGTGACTTCAGCATGTTCAAAATGAATTACCACTTGGTAGATTTAAACTTACAGACTCAATATCCAGCGAAGTAGTTGCTTGCAAAAACTACAATGACCATTTCTCATGGTCCTCATCAGTCTGGTGAAGAGATGTGCGTAAACTGGCGAAAATCAGTTTGCACTAAACGTATTGCTCGGCAGTAAATTGTACACAGATGGTTCAAAATCATAATCCTTGTCCCTGTACAGGTTTGGTTTTTTTCTGTCTTACTTCAAAAGTTTCTCTGGCTTCCGTTTTCATGAGGCCATGGTCTAAGTCAAAGATTTTTTCCTGCTGCGAGTCAATCAAGTGGCTGCTTTCCTGCATATATTGATATTCAACAGATGATTCTCAGTCTGCGACAAGTTCACCGAGTCTGGTTTCCTGTATTCTTGCTAACTTGCCAACATAGTCCTAAATAAATGACCTCCCACTTGTTACAAGTTTGATGGGGCCTTTGATCTCAGAAAACTGACTACAGAAGAAGTTGATGGATTTGCAAAACAGTCTGACCTTATGTTGCTTGAAGGCTCATGCAAGTTGCTGCCCTGCTCCTCATCACTAGACTGATGAAGGCCATGAGGCATTATCAAAATATTTCTAGCCTTACAGCAACAGCTCGTTTTGGATCAGGTGTCCATAATGATAAGAACAATAGAGTTTAGTCGGGGATCAGGTAAATTTATACCTCTGAGCTACTGTTTCAATCAAACTTTGAAACAAATGTGCTTCTGGTTTTTGTAACTTTCAATTTGTTCTTGGTAATTTGTTAAAAGTCAGTACAAACTGAGGTTATCTGACAATAAAATTGGTTTCAGTCAATGTTTTTATCATGCACATGTTCATGTGAGATTCACTCATACTCTTTTTGGTCATCACAACATACGTCAAAGGAATTATGGACTCTAAAACAAAACGAACAAATAAAAGAAAAAATGTGCCAGTCTTTAAAATAGTGTGTGTATATGTTTGTGTGTGTGTGTGTGTGTGTGTGCGTGTGTGTGTGTGTAAATAAGACAGACATAAGCATGCTAAATAATACCATTTCATGGCATTTCATTCATTCATCTCATTTTATCTTTTGACCATTGTCCTAGACAGAAGATTCAAGGATAAGAAATAGCAAAATAAGATTCACAACTAAGAAATAGCAATGTGAATCAATTTTAATGACAGTAAAAAGACTATGTTCAGATTGAATGTTTTACAATGTGAACAAAAGCAACAGACAAAAGTATAACTAAATATAAGAAAACTCAATGATACACCTTGCTTTCAATGCAGTTATTATCACATGCAATCAGAAGAAAGGGAGGCTGGGGAGGGTAGAGGTGGTGGAGGGGATAAAATAGGAGTAGTAGGTGAGGATGGGTGTGGGGTTAGGTGACTTATCCCATGTCCATCTGCCAAATACTCGTGTAACAGCTATATATAACAGGCCACCACACTACGTTTAGCTTGTGTGTTTCTTTTTTTTGTACTCCCAGTTCTTAAAGAACAGGGAGTACTTTAGAATGGGAACGAAGAAATGCTGTCTGTGTGTGTGTCTGTCTGTGTGTCCGTGGTCAAAATGTGTTCCACTCGCTCCAGACAAAACTACTCGGCCGATATTTCTGAAAATTTGTAGGTATGTTCACTATGGGTCAAGGATGATGCCCGATGTTTTAGTTTACCGTTACAGCCGTTACTAACGGCTGTAACGGTTTTTCTTCTCCATGGAATATCTCAGAAAGTACTTGGCTGATCTTTGTGAAATTAGCAGGTATGTTCATTATGGGTCATGGATGATGCCCGATGTTTTATTTTACCCTGTTATAGCCGTTACTAACGGCTGTAACAGCCTGTAACGGTTTTTCTTCTTTATGGAATATCTCAAAAAGTACTTGGCCGATCTTTCTGAAAATTTATAGGTATGTTCATTATGGGTCATGGATGATGCCCGATGTTTTAGTTTACCGTTACAGCTGTTACTAACGCCTGTAACAGCCTGTAACGCCTTTTCTTTTTTATGGAATATCTCAGAAAGTACTTGGCCGATCTTTGTGAAAATTTATAGGTATGTTCATTATGGGTCACGGATGATGCCCGATGTTTTAGTTTACCCCGTTATAGCCGTTACTAATGGCTGTAACAGCCTGTAACGGTTTTTCTTCTTTATAGAATATCTCAAAAAGTACTCGGCCGATCTTTCTGAAAATTTGTAGGTATGTTCATTATGGGTCACGGATGATGCCTGATGTTTTAGTTTACTGTTACAGCCGTTACTAACGGCTGTAACGGCCTGTAACGGTTTTTCTTCTTTATAGAATATCTCAAAAGGTACTTGACCGATCTTTCTGAAAATTTGTAGGTATGTTCATTATGCGTCACGAATAATGCCTGATGTTTTAGTTTACCGTTATAGCCGTTAGTAACGGCCAGTAACGGTTTTTCTTCGCCATGGAATATCTCAGAAAGTACTTGGCCGATCTTTGTGAAAATTAGCAGGTATGTTCATTATGGGTCTCGGATGATGCCCGATGTTTTAGTTTACCCCGTTATAGCCGTTACTAACAGCTGTAACGGCCTGTAACTGTTTTTCTTCTTTATGGAATATCTCAGAAAGCACTTGGCCGATCTTTCTGAAAATTTGTAGGTATGTTCATTATGGGTCACAAATAATGCCCGATGTTTTAGTTTACTGTATATACTGTTACTAACGGCTATAACAGCCTGTAACGCTTTTTCTTCTTCATGGAATATCTTAGAAAGTACTTGGCTGATCTTTGTTAACATTAGAAGGTATGTTCATTATGGGTCATGAATAATGCCCGATGTTTTAGTTTACCATTATACCCGTTACTAACGGGTGTAACGGCCTGTAACGGTTGGTTTTCTTCATGGAATATCTCAGAAAGTACTTGACCGATCTTTGTGAAAATTAGCAGGTATGATCATTATGGGTCACGGATGATGCCCAATGTTTTAGTTTGCCGTTATAGCCATTACTAACGGTTGTAACGGCCTGTAACATTTTTTTTTCTTTATGGAATATATCAGAAAGTACTTGGCTGATCTTTGTGAACATTAGCAAGTATGTTCACTATGGGTCACGGATGATGCCCCATGTTTTAGTTTACCGTTATACCGTTACTAATGGCTGTAACGGCCTGTAACGCTTTTTCTTCTTTATAGAATATCTCAGAATGTACTTGGCCGATCTTTGTGAAAATTAGGATGTATGTTCATTATGGGTTATGGATGATGCCCAATGTTTTAGTTTACCGTTATAGCCATTACTAACGGCTGTAACGGCCTGTAACGGTTTTTCTTCTTTATGGAATATCTCAGAAAGTACATGGCCAATATTTCTGAAAATTTGTAGGTATGTACATTATGGGTCACGGATGATGCCCGATGTTTAAGTGTACCGTTATAGCCATTACTAACAGCCCATAATGGTTTTCTTCTTTATGGAAAATCTTAGAAAGTTCTTGGCCGATCTTTCTGAAAATTTGTAAGTATGTTCATTATAGGTCACAGACGATGGCCGATGTTTACCAGAATAGCCATTACTAACGGTTACACCAGTCCAAGACAGTTTTTCCTCTTTATGGAATATCTCACGTGTATTCAGGATAAACTGGGAGTACATTTATATGCTTTGCATCTTGTTATAATTTGATTTGTGAATGTGTGCATGTGTGTGTGTGCATGTATATTTGTGTGTGTGTGTGTGTGTGTGTGTGTGTGTGTGTGTGTACATAATCGTAAATTGTTTCTGTCTGTTTATTTTCTTTCATCAATTTCTTCTTCAGGGAAGGCTATTGATCAGTAGAAGTAAAGGGAGCGGGTGCAGGTTTCAGAACATCTGTAGCCACACCTGCTCCTACCAAATCCATTTCTGCATCAGAGTTCAGATGTATCACATGGCAGTAAACATTTTCACCATCCAAAACTATTATTAAAAAACATGCACACCTCATATATATATATATATATATATATATATATATATATATATATTGGAGACTATAAGCTTGCCGAAGGCTCATGTTCAGAAGCATTTATTATGCCCCATTCACCCACCCAAGCTCATACTGTCAGACAGAATTATCTACCACTGCAGATATGAAAGCTTATCTCCCCCTATGTTTTCAATCTAAGACATAAGAGCAAGCTTTGTTTATAATTCAATATTTCTTGCAGTCATTGCAACACCAAGCTGTTCTGAAAATTGCTGGAATGGTGCTCAGTTACTTACCCTTGGAATTTATTAGTTTATCATAGTTCAGTCCCATGTGGATTCATTCCAAGAACTGGCCCTCAGCACTTGTGTCTTAAGATGTTATCTTTTTATACTATCGGAAACAAAAGCAATAGTCCTCCAAAGGGAAGAAAACAGTATAGAAAATCACAATGCCACTCTTCTAATTTTCGGCCACATGGCCTTTTTCAAGAGAAAAAAAACCAAAAACAATGCAACTGCACGATGTCCATCTTTGGCAACTGGTCAGAGCAAAGAATTGACTTCATAAATATATTACGCCAAAGATGGACATCACATTGTTGCATTGTTTTTGGTTTTTTCTCTTGAAAAAGGCCACGTGGCCAAAAATTAGAAGAGTGGCATTGTGATCTTCTATCTTTTTATATTTTTTGCTTTTCACAAGAAAATGTAATGTAGCTTATTTTGTTGTTTCATAATTTTCTGTTGCTTCTTAGGTGGGACTTTTGGTGTGTTTTTTTTGAAAATTCAACAAACATACTATGGTATTGCACACCAGCCTTTTTCTGGGATAGCATTCTGCTTAAAACCGAAAAGGCAGTGGAGTCAAGTTAGGACTTTTTTAGGTCACTGAGAAGAAATAATCAGGTTTTGAAATACCAGTGTCTGACCAGGAGCTATGATATGTTAGTGAGTTTTCTCCCTTATGGAGATTGCCTCCCCTTTGGAGACTACAAGTTTGCTGAAGGCTCATTTTCAGAAGCATTTATTATGCTCCATTCACCCACTCTAGCTCATACTGTCAGTTAGGCAGAAACATCTACCACTGCAGGTATGAAAGCTTATCTCCCCCTACTTTTTGTTTTCAATCCAAAACATAAGAGCAAGCTTTGTTTATACATATACACACAGACTAATAAATTAATCCCAATATTTCCACCTGTTAAAAGTCTTTCTCAGGGGACTTTGATGACAAAAATGAAGGCAGGTATCCAGTCATCAACCCTCTGGAGTACCAATTTATGTATGGAATAAATGAAGAAATAAAAAAAGAAAACCAATCTACCACAAACCGTTCCAGTGGGTACACACACACATTCTATCGCTCTTGCATATATCTACCACCATCTCTCATAAAACAACTGCTGTTTGCTGACATTACAAGAGATACAGAACTTCTCTATGTCGTCAATCATTGGGGAAGGACCACACAGGAACACTTTAAGTTTCTCCATCTTCAGATCCTGCACAGCTTTCTGGATGTCTGCCAACGTGATTCTGCCAGCTGTAACAGACGAATGTTCTTCCATTTCAATGTAGCAATTATGAACCTATAACAAGGAAAGAAGGGCATCTACTGGCTGCTTTTGTGCTCTCTCTCTCATACTTACTCACACATGCCTACACACAATCACACACACATGCACACAAACTCGCACATGCCTACACACATACATACACACACACATACACATGCCAACACACACATACATGGACATTCACAAAAAAATGACCTCTTTCTCTTAAAATCTCTTTGTTTGGGGGCATAAAACACTTTCCCTCCCCCTTTACTCCCATTCCTGTTCAAAAGCAAGAAATGCTAATGAACAAATGAATAACCCGTAACCTCTGCCACAAGAACGGATAAAAACAATATAATTTAAGCTCGCAGTTTTCTTTTTAATTTACAGTCCGCGCTTGACCTCACTGACTTGGTTGGGCTTTTGAAGATTAGTAAGATAATTAACTATCAGATGCAGAAAGCCACAATCTGAATTTCTTGTCAAGATACCAATTTTACTTTTAATCACATTACATCAAGTAAATTATAAATACCAAGTAAATGATAAAGGAAGACAAATAGGAATCTGAATCTTTTTGCTAAAATGTCTAGAAAGAAAGTACCCCAACAAAATCTTGCCAATCCTGAAAATAACATGACACAATCTTTCTGTTCCAGATTTCCAGTTTATTCAGAAGACTTGCCCCCTTAACCCAGATCTTCTCATGTCACACTCCCTTACTTCTTTCTCTTCACTGGCTGCTGGTCGAAAAACGAATAGACTACAAACTGTCCTTACTATGTTTAAATCTTTGAATGGCTTAGCTCCTTCCTACCTTTCTGATCTCCTTCATCTCTATGTTCCTTCTAGACAATTGCGTTCCTCTATCGACAACACTCGGCTCAAAATCCCTCGATTTCGAACAAACACCTATGGCGATCATTCTTTTTCTTTTCAAGGTCCGGTTTCTTGGAATAAACTCCCAATATCTCTGTGTAGTTCAAACTCTCTGTCTTCCTTCAAGGCATCTCTTAAAACAACCCTCTTCACCTATCAATAGCAGTTCTTTCTTCCCCTTCCCTTGCCCATCAAATTGATTCTGTGACTAATGTGTGTGTGTGTGTGTGTATCTCTGTGTGTGTGTGTGTGTGTGCGTGTCTGTGTCTGTGTGTGTGTATCTGTGTGTGTGTGACTATGTGTGTGTGTGTTTGTGTGATGGCGTGCGTGCATGTGTGTGTGTGCGCGCGTGCATGCTGTTGTTGTGTGACAATGTGTGTGGGATCGTGTGTGTGTGTGTGTTTCTGTGCGTGCGTGGGTGGGTGTCAATATGCACCCTTGTTTGCAGATGCATGGTACTTATCGCAATATTCATCTTCCTGTTGGTTTCCTTCATGTCTTCTTTACCCTTTTATGTGTTTGTAAGCACTTAGGGCTCATGTGTTTGTCAGCACTTAGGGCTCATGTGTTTGTCAGCACTTAGGGCTCATGTGTTTGTCAGCACTTAGGGCTTATGTGTTTGTCAGCACTTAGGGCTTATGTGTTTGTCAGCACTTAGGGCTCATGTGTTTGTCAGCACTTAGGGCTTATGTGTTTGTCAGCACTTAGGGCTCATGTGTTTGTCAGCACTTAGGGCTCATGTGTTTGTCAGCACTTAGGGCTCATGTGTTTGTCAGCACTTAGGGCTCATGTGTTTGTCAGCACTTAGGGCTCATGTGTTTGTCAGCACTTAGGGCTTATGTGTTTGTCAGCACTTAGGGCTCATGTGTTTGTCAGCACTTAGGGCTTATGTGTTTGTCAGCACTTAGGGCTCATGTGTTTGTCAGCACTTAGGGCTCATGTGTTTGTCAGCACTTAGGGCTTATGTGTTTGTCAGCACTTGGGGCTTGTGTGTTTGTCAGCACTTAGGGCTTATGTGTTTGTCAGCACTTAGGGCTTATGTGTTTGTCAGCACTTAGGGCTTATGTGTTTGTCAGCACTTAGGGCTTATGTGTTTGTCAGCACTTAGGGCTCATGTGTTTGTCAGCACTTAGGGCTTATGTGTTTGTCAGCACTTAGGGCTTATGTGTTTGTCAGCACTTAGGGCTTATGTGTTTGTCAGCACTTAGGGCTTATGTGTTTGTCAGCACTTAGGGCTTGTGATGTAAGATTAAGCGCCATAAACAATCCTTTTCATATTATTATTATTAAGTAATGAAGGGATAATAGCCTTTAACTGAAGTAATAAAAGGATAACAGCCTTAAATGAAGTAATGAAGGGATAACATTTAACTGAAGTAATGAAGGGATAATAACCTTTAACTTAAGTAACTGAGGGGTAATCACCTTTAACTGAAGAGATAAAGGGATAATAACCTTTAACTGAAGTAATAAAGGGATAATAACCTTTAACTGAAGCAGGAACAGAGGAGTCTCTTGTGGCAAAGAACCAAGCATCAATGTTGGAATGCGCTGCTTTCAAGTTCTCCAGTTCTTTCTGGACAGAAAAAAAAAAAACAACAAAAGATCATTATAAAGGTAACTGGAATCAAACAAATAATACAATCACAACGAAGAAAATCTTTGTACATCTTATGATTCAAGATGAAAAAAATCAGTGCAATTAACTCATTCAACCTTGAACCCAAACACAAACTGGTTTAACTCCAAATCCATGCAAATAGCAGGTAACGAATCTGACACAGCTTAGAATGAACCAAGGTTGCTCCTTACATGTAAACACAGATACATGGAAAAAAAAGGAGATAATATTTAAGTTTGTCACAGCATCATAAGTCCAAAGGTGCATAAATTTTACATTAAATTTCAACATGCAGCAAAACTATTTTGTTATAACCCTAGGAACTTCTTTCGCATCTTCGTAAAATAGTTTTCTACATGTCAGAATTGAAATACACTATCATGTTCGTTCATTATATTAAAAAGAAAAAAAAAATGAATGTTTCATGCAGTTTGTCTTAGGCACCAAAAGTCTTAACACACATCATATAACAAGAAACTGTAACATTTTTGCTGCACAATTATTTGGCAAAGGCGATGTTACTTGTTTGCCTGTGAGAAGACAGCTTCTGAGATATTAAAAGTATCCCTTCTGCTTATGCAGATCAACCCAAACTGGTCGGGCAGGAGAAGCTGCCCAGGCTGAAAGTTCAGAAGGGTTCAAAGGGTACGCTCCTTGGGGAACATACATATCCAAACCATAAGTCCAAGATGACAGAATCATTGGATAAAAAAGAAAAGAAATTATTTAATGATAAGACAAAGGAGTGCTACAATAGACACTTTGGAACTCAGGATCTCCCAGTCCTTTGTCCCAAGTTAAGTGCAACAGGAAGGTGTATTGCAACTAGTCCAGTCTTTTCTGTTGTCCATCCAGGACGTCTTTGATCTGTGTCTGGAATGTCCACCCTCAGCCATAGCCTGTAGAGGTCAGTGCATTATAGCAGGATGCATTCCCATACCAGGTAAATTTATGGTGCTTGACAGCACTTCGGGGAGACTTATTCTTGTCTGCCTGCGTATGTACTGCCTTGCTGCCTGACACGCCTCCTGTCTTGTGTGGTTATAGGAGATGTGGGGAATCAGCTTTGAGAATATTCATTCTTCAACACCTGGATTTATTGCTTAAAATCCGAGTTCAGTGTTCTTCAGTTCCTTGCAGACAGCATCATAGGCAGTGAAATGAGCATATGGGACCACCACAGACTGCCATGAAAACGGAACCATTCACATCTCCTGTTCAGAGGCCTTGCACTCCCTGATCAGAGGGACACAGCAGAATGTGTCAGTCCTCCATTGACATCACATGTAGATATACCACCAAGAAATCAATTCAGTGGTATTCTCACCACCAGGTGTTTCCAGACAGAATCCAACAGACCCCAGAACAGCCAGTGAGGAGTCTCATAGTAAAGCAAAAATAAAATACTGTCTTGAATTAAGTGTTTAAAAACTACATTCATTATGGAAAGAGTAATGAACATAAGGAAAAACAATTCAGCCAATCCTTGAGGATCCATTTAAGGATATATAGTACATAAAAGGTGTCAACATTCAGATTACTCAGCTGTATTGTACTACGACTGAGGCATTATCAGTTGCATCAGTGCTGACAGCAGCTAGGAACTGTGCAGAATAGCCTTTACTGAACCTCTAAACAGATGCCATTTCCCACACGGCAAGTTGTACGAACTCGCCAGGAGACATACACCAGAAAAAAATTGCATAAACAGACACCGTCCTCAAATATACACTCATCTATAAAGTTCACACTAACCCTAAAAATGAGTTCAGAGCATGTTCTGGCACTGAAGAGCAAGAGGACGTTGCCTCTGTACGGGCCTTGGGGTGCCGTGTTGACAGAGGCCACATGGTTCATCATGCTGTACAAAGGATTGATCCCCACACCCCCAGCCACCAGTAGCACGTCCCCTTGGTCCTCTTCCCCTGGCTGTGGGTCAAAGAAGTAGTCACCCCCAGCTCTCATGTTCAGAACATCTCCAGGGCGGCACTGGAACGATGAGTCACAGAAAACAGACATGGAAGTTGTTCAAACAGCTTTCTTTCTTATCAGTCAAATGTTAAGAAAGCCATAAAAATTCGCATAAAGATCTGGAACTTGCCTACCTTTTAATTGTTTTTAACTTTTCAGTCTATGCAGTTTGCTTCAGATATTCCATGGCATAAACTACATGACTTTGCTCTTTTGTCTTCCTTCACTGTCATAGCAGTTTTATTTGTATTCATAGCCAGTTTGCTTAGGTCATTGCTCTCTTTGTTCAATTTCAAGCTATGTCATTGTCATCTGTTCATTAGAAAAATGGATGAAAAATACTGGGAAAGACACTTACTGTCTATTCTACAGTGTACAGTATTATTTTCCAGTAGCACTTTTTAATAATTTTATTATGCTAACTTACAAGAAAAAAAACCCTGCAAACTGGGAGGTGATAAATTAAGTGAAACGGCATAAAACAATGCAGCTAAATAAAAAAAAAAATGCAATACTCAACAGCTTCAATTATTGTTCTGGCAACAACTATTTACATATATATCTCCACACACACACATTAATCCCAATCTGTGTGTGTATAAGTGTGTGTATCTGTGCACATGGTGCATGTATGTGTGGTGTGCTTGAATGCATATATGAGTGCATGTGAGTTTATGTGTGTATGTGCGTGTGTCTGTTTGTGTGTGTCTGTGCCCATGTGTTCTTGCATGTGCACATGCATGTATGTGTGTGTGTGCGCGTGCGCACATGTGAGGGTATGTGCATGTCTAAGCGAATACATGTACCACCCTCTCATACACACATGCATGCATACACAACATATATCCATACGTATACCACACTCTCTCCTATGCTTGAAACCCTCTCACCACACACTCGGCACTTTTTCTCTCCAGTCATCGTCCACATCCCTCCTCTTCTGTTCCCTTCTCCCATTCCAAACCTCCACCGCCTCAACCTGCTTCATCCACGCACCTCTTACACAAACGACCTCCACCACCTCAACCTGCTTCATCCACGCACCTCTTACACAAACAACCTCCACCGCCTCAACCTGCTTCATCCACGCACCTCTTACACAAACAACCTCCACTGCCTCAACCTGCTTCATCCACGCACCTCTTACACTCAACCTCCACTGCCTCAACCTGCTTCATCCACACACCTCTTACACAAACAACCCATACCTCTTACACAAACTTCATTCAGACTGTCCACAGCTCCATACTGATTATTACAATAATTCAACACACCTTAGTGTGAATCCAAAAAGCAGGAGGATGTTCAGAAAACTTGACGGCAAGTATCATGATTCCTTTCGTTGTCAAGAGGGAGGGGGCTGAACACATCGAGTATCCGGCCACAGTATCTACCCCAGGTATGAATGTGTCCACCCTGAGGGTGTGTATAAAAATGCAGTTCACAAGACAACATAATCTTCAGAATAAAAACAACATGTAACATTCCATCACAAAATGAATCGCTCGTAATCTCTGGGTCATTTTCAGGTTTTACACTCAACTAAATGCATTTTACTTGTTCATTTCAGTAGTCAAAATCATTTTAAAACTGGAGGTTTACTTTGCGAGATACACACTGTACAAGATAGTAACCTTCCAATAAGCACTTTTTTGTGAAAATACTTGGACAAAAACTTGAATTGCACACTCTACATTAAATTTTCCTCAGATCCAGCCTCCAGTTTTAATGAGGTTTCATATACACAGTGACACATAAAAAGAAGGCTTTTCACACATCTGTGGTATCCACACCAGAATTTTCCCCAAAATTTGACACTATAACCATAGAATTACTTTCTGAAATTTTCATTTTCAAATTACACTTTTAATACAGAAAGAAGCAAAATATCAAGAATTTACAGAACTGCAGGAAAAAAAATCATAGTATCTAAAACAAAAACCATCCCTAAATCAACCACTGACTACCCTATCTTCTATTTTGTCTGTTAGCTGCAAATATGGTGAAGTGACAAGCAACTCATTTCATGGTGAAAGGTCTAATTATATAGTGATCCAACTCTTTTTCACCTCTGTCTCAACCTCCATGAGTGGTATTATTTCCATGACCCTTATTCAAGCTTTCCCCCGGACGCCCACAACCAGACCTATCCTGTCATCACTACAACACCAGGAGTCCACAGGGAGCGGTCAGTATCAGGCTATCATAAGGCAACCTACCAGAGGAGACACTGCATGGTTATGGGTACCAAGTCACTTGTGTGATGTTTAGTGAACACTGCCTTTACTGACCCCATGTTTGCTGTACAACATGCCCTCAGACAACAATTCTATGTTTGCTGTACAACATGCCCTCATACAACAATCCTTCAGCAGATGTGAAGGCAGGATGAGTGAGCACTTCCTGGAGCACACGACAAGTCCATCCAATGACTGTTCCCACAAACTTGCTGATATTCAGTATGCTGACCTGATCTCATCATCAACATATACATCATACTGGAGTCACCAAGTGAGCAGAGCATGAACGGCTTCACACAATTTTAGATTTTTTTTCTTCATGATAAATCGGATGAACATGATGCTGTGGAGCTCTCTTCTGGTCTGCGACAACTGAGTTATGTCCTACACCTCTAGACAACTGAGTCATGTCCTACACCGCTAGACAACTGAGTTATGTCCTACACCGCTAGACAACTGAGTTATGTCCTACACCTCTAGACAACTGAGTTATGTCCTACACCTCTAGACAACTGAGTCATGTCCTACACTGCTAGACAACTGCGTTATGTCCTACACCTCTAGACAACTGCATTATGTCCTACACCTCTAGACAACTGAGTTATGTCCTACACTGCTAGACAACTGAGTTATGTCATACACCTCTAGACAACTGAGTTATGTCCTACACCTCTAGACAACTGAGTCATGTCCTACACCTCTAGACAACTGAGTCATGTCCTACACCGCTAGACAACTGAGTCATGTCCTACACCTCTAGACAACTGAGTTATGTCCTACACCGCTAGACAACTGAGTTATGTCCTACACCGCTAGACAACTGAGTTATGTCCTACACCTCTAGACAACTGAGTTGTCTCCTACACCGCTAGACAACTGAGTTGTGTCCTACACCGCTAGACAACTGAGTCGCATCCTACACCTCTAGACAACTGCGTCATGTTCTACACCTCTAGACAACTGAGTCATGTCCTACACCTCTAGAGAACTGAGTTGTGTCCTATACCTCTAAACAACTGAGTTGTGTCCTACACCTCTAGAAAACTGAGTTATGTCCTACACCTCTAGACAACTGAGTTATGTCCTACACCGCTAGACAACTGAGTTATGTCCTACACCGCTAGACAACTGAGTTAAGTCCTACACCTCTAGACAACGGAGTTATGTCCTACACCTCTAGACAACTGAGTTATGTCCTACACCGCTAGACACTGAGTTATGCCCTACACCTCTAGACAACTGAGTTATGCCCTACACCTCTAGACAACTGAGTTATGTCCTACACCGCTAGACAACTGAGTTGTGTCCTACACCGCTAGACAACTGAGTTACGTCCTACACCTCTAGACAACGGAGTTAAGTCCTACACCTCTAGACAACTGAGTTAAGTCCTACACCTCTAGACAACTGAGTTATGTCCTACACCCCTAGACAACTGAGTTATGTCCTACACCTCTAGACAACTGAGTTATGAGTTATGTCCTACACCTTTGGACAACTGAGTTATGTCCTACACTGCCAGACAACTGAGTTATGTCCTACACCTCTAGACAACTGAGTTATGTCTCACACCTCTAGACAACTGAGTCATGTCCTACACCTCTAGACAACTGAGTTATGTCCTACATCTCTAGACAACGGAGTTATGTCCTGCACCTCTAGACAACTGAGTTATGTCCTACACCTCTAGACAACGGAGTTATGTCCTACATCTCTAGACAACCGAGTTATGTCCTACACCTCTAGAAAAATGAGTTGTGTCCTGCACCTCTAGACAACTGAGTTATGTCCTACACCTCTAGACAACTGAGGTATCTCCTACACCTCTAGACAACCGAGTTACGTCCTACACCTCTAGACAACTGAGTTATGTCCTACACTGCTAGACAACTGAGTTATGTCCTACACCGCTAGACAACTGAGTTATGTCCTACACCTCTAGACAACTGAGTTATGTCCTACACCTCTAGACAACTGAGTCATGTCCTACACTGCTAGAAAAATGAGTTGTGTCCTACACCTCTAGACAACTGAGTTATGTCCTACACCTCTAGACAACTGAGTTAAGTCCTACA